>CM066051.1:26713500-27313500 GCA_033557465.1 Ichthyophis bannanicus
GTTCCTGGAGAGGGAAAAGTTCAAGATGCTTACCCTTGGAATCTTGCTGCCCTACCTCCAGCAGGGAGATTGGCTATGCTCCTTGGATCTAAAGGATGCTTATACTCACATCCTTATTCATCCAGACCACAGACAATATCTCAGATTTGTTGTGGGAGGAAACCACTACCAGTACAGAGTACTACCCTTTGGCCTAACCTCCGCCCCCAGGGTGTTCACCAAGTGCCTGGCGGTGGTGGCGGCCTACCTGAGGCTTCAAGGTCTTTTTGTGTTCCCATACCTGGACGACTGGCTCATAAGGGGCCAGTCTTCCCAGGAGGCCAGTCAGGCCACACTTCGCACTGTGGCTCTGCTTCAGCACTTTGGGTTTGTCATAAACTTCGCAAAGTCCACTTTGCTCCCGTCCCAGAACTTGGAATTCATAGGAGCACGACTGGACACTCTTCAGGCGAAGGCTTTTCTGCCCGTGGACAGAGCCCACAGATTGATGGATCTGGTCAGGCAGTTTTACAGCAATTCCCTGGTTTCCGCCAGGCAATTCCTGAGACTTCTCGGCCATATGGCTTCCACGGTTCATGTAACCCCCAATGCCCGCCTGCATATGCGACCTGCTCAGTGGAGCCTTCGCTCTCGGTGGCATCAGGCCACAGGGAGCCTTGCAGACTCAGTGAGAATATCCACACTGCTTGTCTCCTCTCTACAGTGGTGGCTTCATCTTCCGAATCTGGTGCTTGGAGTGGTTTTTCAATCCCCTCCGCATTCTCAAGTGCTGATGACGGATGCTTCTCTTCAAGGTTGGGGAGCACATTGCCAAGGGGCGTGTACTCAGGGTCTCTGGACCCCTTGGGAGGCTGCTCAGCAGATAAACTTCCTGGAGCTCCGGGCGATACGCCTAGCTCTGAGGGCCTTCTCCCACCTCACATCTCACCAGTCTGTACTGGTCCAGACGGACAATCAAGTTGCCATGTTTTACGTGAACAAGCAAGGAGGCACAGGCTCCTTCCTTCTCTGTCAGGAAGCACAGTGGCTGTGCTCCTGGGCCATCAATCACGGAATCCTTCTCAGGGCAGTCTACCTCCCAGGTCAGGAAAATTACCTGGCGGACAGACTGAGCAGGATCCTGCAACCACACGAATGGAGATTGAACCCATTGGTGGTTTAGCAGATCTTTCTCAGGTGGAGCCTCCCCACCATGGATCTTTTCGCCAGCCCTCTGAACCGGCAACTCCCGAGATTCTGTTCCAGACAACCGCATCCTCTGAGTAGCAGCGGATGCGTTTCTGATCCCGTGGTCCACAGGCCTACTGTATGCGTTTCCTCCCACGCCACTAGTGTCCAGAACACTGTTCAAAGTCCTCAAGGACGGCGCCTCAATGATTCTGGTGGCCGAGGCAACAGTGGTTCCCACTTCTGCTGCAACTGGCGGTGGACACTCCCATTCCTCTGGGGCTTCAACACGATCTCCTGTCTCAGGAACAGGGATCTCTTGCACCCCAACCTCCAGTCCCTTCATCTGATGGCCTGGCTGCTGAAAGGGTAGTCCTGGCTCCCCTACTACTGCCTAGAGAGGTGGAAGACGTAGTCTTAGCCTCTAGACGGCAATCCACCCGGAAATCCTATGCTCTTAAGTGGCGTAGATTCTCCGCATGGTGTGCTCAGCACCACGAGAATCCCTTCTCTTGCTTGGTAGTGGTAGTGTTGCAATATTTGCTTTACCTCTCCAATCTAGGCCTTAAGTCCAATTCTGTCAGGGTTCACCTCAGTGCTCTCTCAGCGCACCACTCGCCGGTGGACGGGAGGCCTCTTTCCAACCACCCTTTGGTGGCTCGTTTCCTCAGAGGCCTCCTCCTTCTTAAGCCTCCTTTACATCCACCAGCCCCTGAGTGGGATTTGAATGTGGTCTTGCAGCGGATTACTTGTCCACCATTTGAACCTATGGCTACCTGCCCTCTCCGTTTTCTCTCCTGGAAAACCTTGTTTCTGGTAGCTCTTACCTCTGCTAGGCGAGTAAGTGAACTTCAGGCGCTAGTGTCTGATCCCCCTTACACTAGGTTCTACAGGAATAGGGTAGTCTTACGGACTCACCCTAAGTTTCTCCCTAAGGTTGTCTCCTCTTTCCACCTCAATCAGGAGGTGGTTCTTCCGACCTTCTTTCCCAGGCCGCATGCCAACCGGGCTGAGATGGTCTCGCATACCCTGGACTGTAGGAGGGCGTTATCCTTGTACCTTGACCGTGCGCGGGAGCATCGGAGGGCTGTTCAGCTCTTCGTCTCTTTTGACCCCAATAAGTTGAGGTTACCTGTCTCTAAGCATACTTTGTCCATCTGGGTCGCTGACTGTATCGCCTGGGCTTATGGGGCAGCCGGCCTCTCGTTGGAGGGTCGAGTCACGGCTCATCGTGTCAGGGCGAAGGCTGCGTCAGTGGCTCATCTCCGCTCTGTTCCGTTGGCAGACATCTGCCGGGCCGCTACTTGGTCTTCAAGCCAAACTTTTGCGGCCCATTACTGCCTTGAGAGGGAGTCCCGCAGGGACAGTGCTTTCGGACAGGCAGTACTCCATAATCTCTTTGGGGTCTAGGCAACTCCTTCCCTCCGGCCCTGATGTTGGGCTACCGGTCGGGGGCGTTATCAGAGAAGATTCCTTCCTTCAGTACTGCCGCGCTCGAGGGAGCTCATTTTTTCTGCTTGGGGTCTCCGGTAGCCTTAAGCTGGGGAGTCCCATATGTGAGGACTGACTTCCTGCTTGGTCCTGGAGAAAGAGTAGTTACTCACCTGTAACAGGTGTTCTCCAGGAGCAGCAGGAATCAGTCCTCACAACCCTCCCTCCTCCCCTTGGAGCTGCAGTCATATGATTTATTTTGCTACTTTTTTGCTGTCTTTTAGCTATGTCATCAGACTGAGCAAGATGGCACCCTTGGGCGGGAAGGGGACCGCGCATGCGCGCTGCAATTCCCAAAGGCTTTCTTTGAAAGCTGGGGAAATGCTCCGCACGGGGGCTCCGGCGCCGACGTCACCCATATGTGAGGACTGATTCCTGCTGCTCCTGGAGAATACCTGTTACAGGTGAGTAACTACGCTTTCTTTGAAGTTGCATCAGAGGAGAGAGGGACCACACCTGTGGAAAGACCTGCGTGGTTTGGGTTTTTTTTATTTTAGATCTGTTCAGCTGCTGCTGGTGCCGCCGTCGCTGAGAGAACAAAAAGTGTCGGCGGCAGGGCATCAGCAGGCAGCTGAAATGCACCCCCTAAGCCTTTGCACCCTGTTCGACTGCAGCGCTTGCAAAGGGCTAGGTATGGCGCTGGTTACAAGGTGTTGGTCATGCAGCCTGGGAGCCTCAATTTATTTATGTAAGTCTGCCCTGGAAATCAATGGGCAGCTTTGTCTCCGTTAAAGGGGGGTTGTTTTACTCAAAGGCTAGGGTAGTGTGTTTTCGAAAAAAACCAAAAACTAAAAAAAACAGTTGTTGCCTCTTATTTGTTGCTCCTGTGAATCTGCTTTGTCAATAGGTTACTGGTGGGGGTGCCATCTATCTAAGAACGCTGATGTCATCAAGGGTCACATGCTCGGTCTCCAAGCTGCTGGTGAGAGCTGGCAACCCAGATGTCGGGGACTGGACTGGAGGCACTCGAGGAAAGCCAATTAGCAGGTAAGGCCTAATTGCAGGTCATCAGCTAGACCAGTCCAGACAAGTAGGTTAAGTCCCCCTGCCAGCAGATGTCGAGACAGAGAAAGTCAAAAGAGCCAATCCAAGCTGTGACCTCACCCATGGCATAAACCCCCAGGCACAGCTGGAGGGTCTTCTCAGTACTTTTTGTCTCAGCAGATGTTGGACTCTTACCTCTTCCTTCTCTAGTGGCCTTTAGCTTGCATGGTTCTGGATTTCTCTTGCTGGGCCATTTGGATCCTGTGGGGGCATGAGACTCCCTAGCCAGTTGATCTTCTTGGGCTAGCTTCTGGCTACGAGAGCCAGTGCAGCTTGGTGGCGGGTATTGAGTTAGGAGCACCCTTGGGAGACCTTGGGCCTGTTTTACCTTTGCTTTTATTTCTCCCCTATACCTTTCTTTATTCTTTCCTTCTTCAAACAACAACCAAAAAAATCCTAAAAGGCAGATCTTTACCCTTAGCAGCCAGCTGCCTGAGCACTCTGTACCTGCTCCCGCCTTCAGACTACCACCAGGCTCTCTCCTTCCTCCACCCCCCCCCCCCTCCACTGCACGCGTTCCCCAGGACCTCTGAGAACACGAGAGTGCAGCAGCTTGCCGCCTGACCTGCTTCTGGCCTGAGCACTGCCTTCTCCACGATTTCAGCAGCAGGGGAGCCTCTACAATGCACTTGTGAGTCACGACCATGGCCTTCTTAATGAAGACACGTTTTCTCTCCTTTTCCTGCACATACCTGTGCTGTGAGCACCATTTTGCATTGCCCTGCTGCTTTCACACCAGTATGGTTGGTGCCATTTTGAAGGACTCTGCTCCCCCATTCTGCCAGCATGCCAGCCTTACTGCCAAAGTGCCTCGCCTGTGCAAAGAAGTGCAGAGTTCTGGTCAATGGCCTCTGCTAGGTTTGTGATACCCATCCTGGGGAATCTTCGGCAGTCTCTGCCACTTCGGCCAGTTTGTCTGCCTCGGGGTTGGGGGAACCCAGTACTTCAGTGTCTCCTGCTCTTATGGCAGCTCCTGCAGCACCTGCTTCTCCTTCTGCAACCCCAAATTAGAGACCCTGACACTTCCAAACTTTGTTTTATTTCGGCATGCTTAGAATCTCTGGAAGGATGGCCAGGCACTGCCTTCCTCTCAACCCAGCCCTCGCCTTCGGCAGGGGCCCGCAAGCACCCCCCTCCACTGCTGCTCACTCTACTTGACCCTCCAGGGGGCACCTGTGGGAGGACAAAGGTTCAGGGGATGGCGGGGATATGGGGAATGCCTCCCCTGTGCTTTCCTCTGAGCAGGCCTCTTGAGATTGAGGAAGGAGAGCTTTCCCCTATGGAAGATGATTAGGATTCCACTGTAGTCCATCTCTGCCACCGTGATGAGATTCCGGATTTAATTCCCCAGATCATTAAAGAACTCTGCATTTCAGAAGAGCTGTCTCCACTCGGCCTCCTCCTTCCACCGATCCCATTGTGGCGGGTATCAAAAAACCTGATCGTGCCTTTCCCATTCCCAGCGGAACCCCAACAAATGGTGGGGGCGGAGTGGGACAGTCCCGATGCACCTCTGCAGCAGGCTTACCATCTGGGGCATATCTATTCTTGGTCAACCTTTGATTTGGATCAGTGGCTGTGGTTCCTGAAGGCGGATCCAAATCACCACAGCCCACTGGGTTCTCATTATCATCCGACAGGGCTTTGTCCTCAGTTGTGCAAGACTCATCAAAGACGTCTTTGTCGTTTCTCCCTATGGGGCTCCTCCAAAATAGACTGCCATTCTCAGCACCCTGCAATGTCTTTTGCAGTTGCAGGCCATTATGCCCATACCCCTGGAAGAGCAGGGTCAGGGCCGTTACTCCATTTACTTTGTCGTCCCAAAGAAAGACTGCTCCTTCCGGCCTATTTTCGATCTGCAGGCTGTCAACCACAACCTCCGAGTCCCCACCTTTCTCATGGATACCCTTTGGTCCCTCATTCAGGTGTCAGGACAGGAGAGTTCTTCACCTCCTTGGACCTCGCCAAGGCCTACTTTCACATACCGATTTGGTCAGATCAGCAGCGGTATCTCCACTGTGCAGTCCTCAGATTTCATTTTCAGTTTGTCACTATGCCCTTCGGCCTCATGACAGCGCCACGCACCTTTTCCAAGGTCATGGTCATTGTCATGGCAGCATTTCGGCACAAAGATGTCTGCAGCCATCCCTTTCTGGACGACTGGCTAATCTGCGGCAAGTTTTTCCTCAAGACGCACACAGCCGTATATCACGTGATTCAGTTCCTCAAACAGCTCGGGTCACCAACCATGGCAAGAGCTGCCTCACACTGTCGCAAACTCTTGAGTTCCTCGGCACACGGTTCAACGCCGGTGTCAGCGGGGTCTTCCTCACTCAGGACTGCTGGCTGGAGAGTCTGCCTTTAGTTACGCCATTTTTCTATCACTTCCCGTTCCCACAGCCTGGGATTATCTGCAGCTCCTGGGCATCATGGCAGCAACATTGGACCCGGTTCAATGGGCAAGGGCACACATGCGCCCTCTTCTGGGGGCTGTCCTTTCTCGTTAGTCCCCACCTTGCAAAATTATCAAATTCTGCTTCTGCTCCCAACTGCTGTCAGTCTGTCTATGCTGGTGGACGTCCCGTCACAATGTGATGCAGGGAATGCCTCTTGAATCTCCATCTTGGACTCCTCTGATCGATGACAACCTCTCGGGCAGGGGTGCACACTGCTTGGGTCACCCAGCGCAAGACCAGTGAACTCAGCGGAGGTGTGTTGGCCCATCAACTGCCTGGAGGCCTGAGCCATATGCTTGGCCTTGCTCCGCTTCTGGAACCTCTTACACGGTCGGTCAGTACAAGTCCTCTCCAACAATGCGATGGCCATAGCTTAGATCAATTGCCAGGTAAGAACCAAGTGCCACGAGAAATGGCTCTGCTGTTCCCCCAGGCTGAGGTACACCTGCATGCCCTTTTGGCGCAGCACATTGCAGAAGAACAAAGTGTCGAGTCCACCTACCTCAGTTATCACCTTCTTGATCCTGGTGAGTGGGAGTTGGCTCCATGGGCCTTTTCCCACATTGTTCAATGGTGGGGACTGCCAAGCATTGACCTCATGGCAATGGGCAGCAACTCCAAACTCCTCTCTTTTTTTCAGCCACCTAGATACCCAGCCTCCAGCGGTCTGGATGCATTGGCCCCAGCCATGGCCCACCAACCTCCTTCTGTATGTCTTCCCACCATGTGCCATGATTCACCATCTGCTCCGGTGGATCGCGCAACACCTACATCTCCTTATTCTGGTGGCTCCCGATTGACCTCATTGCCCCTGGTACGCGGACCTGCAGCGCCTGCTGACCAGTACGCCACTCCGTCCTGCCTGGGGACTTGAGGGGGGTCTACTGCGGCAGGCTCCTGTCCACATGGAGGACCCCGCTCCTTTCTCTCTTACGGCCTGGACTTTGAGAGGTGGTGCCTTGCGTGGTGCGGCTATTCTACTCCAGTGATTATTACTTTACTCAAGGCCCACAAGACCTCCATCTCCTTGATGTACACATACATCTAGCTCCTTTTAGTCACCTGGTGCCGACAACGCACCATTTCACTGTGGCGAGTCCAGGTACCTTCCATTCTTGCCTTTCGTCAGGCCAGCCTGGACAAGGGCCTTCTTGCGTGGACTTCCTTATGCTTGCAGGTGACGGCGCTGTCGGCCTTTTGGAAGCCTATAGCGGGCCAGTCCTTGACCACCCATCTCGACATCCGGTGGTTCCTTTGAGGGGCTCGGATACTCTGACCTCCTGTCTGCCTGGTGGTCCCTCCTTGGGACCTGGTGTCATCCTTTGTGCCCCTTCGTGCACCCCCTTTGAGCCCCTCAAGCTGGCTACTCTGAAGAACCTTACCCTTAAGACAATTTTTCTGGTTGCCATTACCTTCTCCAGACGCATCTCAGAATTGCAAGCCTTGTCTTGCCATGACCCCTACCTATCCTTCTCCCCTGAAGGAGTCACCCTGAAGACTGTACCCTCCTTTCTGCCGAAGGTGCTTTCTGCCTTCCATGTCAATCAGGCCCTCTTCCTCCCAGCCTTCTCTCGTGACCAGTGTACGGGTGTGGATGCAGCGCTTCAGTATGTGGATGTTCGGCACATTTTCTTGCGTTACCTAAAAGTGACAAATCTGTTCTGCCTTTCCGACCATCTCTTTGTCCTCTTTTTGGGACCCCGCAGGGGTTATGCAGCGTCCAAGGCAATGCTTGGCCAGTGGACCCATTACACTGTGATCTCAGCCTATTTCCTGGTGTCTCAAGACAGTCAACCCGCGCTAAGGCTACATCGTGGGCAGAGTCTGCTTGGGCGACTCCCCTAGACATTTGTCGAGCGGCGACTTAGTCATCCTTTTCTGCCTTGGCACGGCACTACCGCCTTGATGTCCAGTCGTGAGCGACCGCTCAATTTGGGTCACGGGTGCTATCTGCAGCGCTCTCATCCCACCTGAGAGGGAGTAGCTTTGGTACATCCCACTTGTCTGGACTGGTCTAGCTGGACGACCTAGAAGGTGAAATTTTCCTTACTGCTAATTTCCTTTCCTGGAGTCCGGCTTGACCAGGCCAGCTCCCACCTCCATAGTCTATGTATATAGTGCTCATCCGCAATGTTCGTCATGTACATAAGTTCATTTGTACATAGTTACATGGTTATTTACCTGCGCTGGGGTCTCTGTTCTGGTCTTTCTGTATCCTTTGTTTTCCACAAGCAGTACTGAGGAGACCTGTAGCTATGACTGGGGTTTGTCATGGGTGAGGTCACAGCTTGGATTGGCTCTTTGACTTTCTCTGTCTCAACATCTGCTGGCTGGGGGACTTAACCCACTTGTTTGGACTGGTCTAGCCAGACTCCAGGAAAGGAAATTAACGGTAAGGAAAATTTCACCTTTCACCATATCTTATGTCTAATCCTTGGCTCTGTCACTCACTGTGACCCTGGGATGAAACACTCTCTCCCTGTGCCTCTGTTCTTATCCCCGGCTCTTGCACCTGCCTCTGTGTATGTGGAACCTGAGAATATCATTTTATTTCCCTGTGACTCTAAGGGGCTTGTTTACAAAGCCGCGGTAGCGGTTTGCGATCGTAATCGCAGCCGCGGCCCCATTGATTTCAATGGGGCCGCGGCTGCGATCGCGATCGCGAACCACTACCGCGGCTTTGTAAACAAGCCCCCAAGGCTTCCTTTTTAAAAGAACCATTTGGCTTATAGATGTTTTCTCAGGAACAATTTAGAGATAAATCATAGAGTGCATGCAATTTGAAGGGCAGCAAGGTTAAATGGTGGAACAAATAGGGCAATTAAATTTCAGGGTATGTGTCTAGAGATGTTTCGTGGCATTGTTTAGAAGTGATGATTATTAGTTTGATTTTGGGCAGAAAAATGTCAGATGACCATGAAGAGTTACGTAAATTAAAGGGAAGCGCTTGACACACATACTTCCAAAGCTTCTTCATCTTCCCCCCCCTTCCCCTCCCATCCTCATAGGAATTCTTCCTGCTGATATATCTTTTACATTCTTCACTGCTCAGAAGAATCTCAGAGATTATTTGGGGGTCATAGAAAGTTAGAGGCAGGTGTCATAGAAAGATGGCGATGGGAGGGACAGCCTGTCAGCTAGCAAATGACTCGCTGAAGATGGACATTTTTCTCAACCTGCTTTTCATAATGGAGATTCCACACCACCTTGAGCTCATTTCATCATCTGGTTTGTGTGTTTCACTTGTTACTAAGAATCAGCAAGGAAGTAAGGTGCACCCCTCGAATGGGAATTGAATGTAGTAATGTCCCTTTAAAAATAAAGGAAAATATAATATAACTCCTTACTTAACCAGTCAATAATGCAAAACTATAACATGCATTAATATCTTTAAACGATGTACACAAAGTACCAGCTATAGACAAAACAATGAAAGGAAAAGACCTCCGTTGCCACCTGAGTCAAACACATTCAACTCGTAAAGAAAGGGGAAAGCCAGGCACACAAAAACAAGGGTGATTCAATGCATCACTGGTCTGAAAAACCTCTCAGCAAATCTTTAGGCTAGTGAGCTGGGGAGACTGACATAACCAAACTTGCAACAGTAAAACAATAAGAATACACTTAGCTTTCAGAAATACCTCTTGACCATGACAATGGGTGTTTTGCCGGTCTGGCTTCATCAGGAAGTTAGTCTTCCCAGCCAAAAATATAAAAGCAGTCAGAGGCAGTTACAGCTGTCGCAATCGGTGTCCATATATTGTTTTGGGCTATTAATGCATTTCATGGTTTTGCCTTATTGATTGGTTAAGTAAGGAGTTTATTATATTTTCCTATAATTTTGACTCCTTGGGAGGAGAGACACTATTTTTAGCCTTTGAAAACAAAGCCATAAACTTAGAGAGGGGGCTGGATATGAGCCAAGAACAAAATAAAGCAATAATAATTTATGAAACTAAGAAAATTGTGATACATATATATTTTTAGTAGTCATGCCAAACACGCCATGATCAGGGTAGACTATGAACATTGCAGTGAAAAGTACATGGTGGCCATTTCTTTCTCTCTGCTAACAGGTTATGCCACCGCCAATCCTGACCTTTTATTAATTATTAAGGAAGAAGATGACGATGAGTACTCCATGGATTACGATGACTCAGACGGAGATGAAAGCATCATAAGCCCCTCTACAAGTGAGTAAAAGAGTCTGGTAGGAAGGAGAGGTTAAATATGCCCTTCTGCCACACAGCACTCTAGCATATACATATTCAGCCTGTTTGGCCATCAAGACCATTGCTCCTAGTTCCTATTGTAGTTAAATATACACTGTATTCTGGAGAGATAAAGGGTTCCCTGCTGAGTTACATAGGGCCAGCTGAGCCAGGCCAGCTTTTTGTCCCTTTCCACTCATTGCATGCAGGATGTCACTGTGTTCCAAGCTTATAGCTCGAGTGGAAGCAAAAACCAGAACTGGCCCAGCCTGTCATGAGTGAACTAGAGTTATCTGGTAACCTATTTCTTTCTCATAAAATATCTTCTGTCTTTTGTTCCAAAAGTGTTGCCAGGAGAGGACTTTCTTTCTAAATTAAATGTGGTCATTCGTTATCCAAGGATTTTCCTTTACAAACTGTATCCTCATCAGAACAGAGGTATCTAACCCAGGGCCAGTAATAACATTCATCCTCCTCCTTCCATTTGCTTATACGTAGTCAGCGCTATATCACCAGACGGTCAGTGATATGTACCTTTCTTGGGAAGCAACGGTTTAGACAATGCATTTCTGTTATTGGGGTCACATTTTGAAAAAATTGAAGCACTTCCAGATAGGATTCAAAAATAATATGGAGTAGAAGGAGGGGAAGCCATGGGGTAGAATAAAACAGAAATATTTCCTTGTGGAAAGAGTTGCGGTGAAGGCGCAAATAATGTGAGAACTCAGTCTGCAGCAGACACAAAAACTCCTCAGCAGTGGAAAAGATGAATAATAAAGCCTGAGATGGGTACAGAGGATCCTTGGTGATAGGGGACCTAGGGGTAAAGCCTGGGTCGGGCACAGAAGATCCTCTGCAGAGGGTCTGCTGAAACTCAAACGGACCATCAAGCAACATCTGTGGTACTGCCATCATTAGAGATAATAGGCAAATACTTGAAGGATATGGAGATGTTGTTGTATGTTTCTAAGAGATCTAAAGGCAACTAAGGAGTGGAACTGGCACAGCTCACTGTGCAAATCATATTTTTGTACACGGCGTCACACAGCTGAGCTAGTTGAAGTGGGCACTGTCTGACATTCAGCTTGTCTCTTGTCCCATCCCTACCCAGCTCGGAGAAGAAGCATGGCGACCAGTCTGTCCTCTCCTCTCCAACCTCCTGCATCTGGTAGAAGCAGGTGCCTGAAGTATATTCTGTCCTCACCTCCCACCCCACACATGTGTGGCCAGCAGAAGGAGTTGCATGTAACATAGTGTCTGCTTTCTGTGCTGTACAAGGGCAGCCTTGCAGTATAAATGGTGACTGTGGAGATCTATATGTCTCATACTGTGAGACTGACCCCAGGCATCATATAAAGCTAAAACTATGTTCCAGATCATCCTGCTAGACCAGTCCAGACAAATGGGTTATCTTCCCCTGCCAGCAGATGATGGAGACAGAGAAAAAACCTAAACTATGCCGTGACATCACCACTGGGGAAGATATTTGGGAGGAACCCCTCCTTGGGAGCATTGCTCTTCTGGCAGATCACTTTTATCTTGAGGTCCGCCACTGCCAACTCCAGACTTCATTCGTTCCACCTTGCTGCTCTTACATCTATACAGTGCTATGCATGTCTTGTAATGCTATATAAATGATGTTAAGTAGTAGCAGAGGAGTGAATGTCAGATTATTAAGGAGAGAGAGAGCATGATGGGGGTGTGTAGGGAGGGCTTTCTGGGGTTAGAGAGATTGTGGGGAGAAATGTATGGAGATTGTGTGGTGGAATGGTGGAGAGCTTTCTGGGAGTCATGGGGAAGGGATAGGAAGAGAGTTTTCTAGACACCAGGAGGGGTAGGGAGAGCCTTTCTGGAGATTTGAGGAGAGCTTTCTGAGCACTGGGGGAGGGACGGGAAGGATAGAAAGCGGACACAGAGGAAGCGATCTAATTCTGGGGAGGAATGTACAGAAAATGTTTTGTAGATAGAGAAGAGAGAAAATTGAACCTGGGATGGGGGATAGCAGAAAGAGAGAGAGCATAGGGGGTGAAGGGGAGTAAGAGAGAAAAGGACCCAGAGAAGGGGATGCAGGGTGAAGGAGAGAGAGGGGATCAGGGACTGATAAGGAATGGAGGTTAGAGAGACGGGGGGATAGATGATTTGGGAACTGATGGAGAGAATAAAGTGGAGAAGAGAAAAGTGAAGGAGACAACTGTAGATGGAGGCAGAGGGAGAGAGGATTGGCTACTGGAGAGAAACAGAGGAAGAAAGGACCCTTGATGGTGAAGAAAGGGAGATGAGAAGATTAGGAATGAGTGTGAGAGAGAAGACCCTGAATTTTGTTGATGCAGTTGAGGAGTCATGGGAAGATAATGTAGGAGGAAGAAGATAAAGTCTGGAGGAGAGAGAACAGAGAAAGGAGGGGCAGGAAGAGAGAGAAACTGAAGAATAGCTCAAGTTCTTTCAGGTTGGCTGGGGCTCGTCTGCGGACTACAGTCTTCAAGTCTTGCCACAGATGTTCTGTTGGGTTCAGATCTGGGCTTTGACTGGGCCATTCAAGGACATTTACTCTTGACTAGCTGAGCCACTCCACTGTTACTTTTGCTTTGTGCTTAGGATCATTGTTCTTCTGAAAGGTGAATTTTCTCCCCAGTCCCAGATCTATGGCAGACTGGAACAGGTTTTCCTCCATGATCTGCCTGCACTATTTACCATTCACATTTCCCTGTCCATTGCACATCCCCCCCACCCCTCAGATAATGCTACCATGGCCATGCTTTACCCATAAGGATTGTGTTAGCAGGGTGATGTACTATAGTGCTTAACATTGAGACCAAAAGTGTTCCAGTTTGGTCAAATTAAACCACAAAATTCTCTCCCACATGCATTTAGCGTCCCCTAAATATTGAACCTTATGTGGTAGATCCTATGGCTTTGTTTCAGCAGTGACTTCACCCTCTCGCACAGATCGAGTTTCTGCAATCATTTAGAAATTGCAGGCATGTCAAGGTTCGAGGGCCACAAAGAGGCCAGGTTTTAAGGATATCCTTAATGATGTCTTAATCCTATGTTCACCCTGCTATGAAAACTACTATGGTTTTGATCTAGTTGTTAAGCTCTGTTATGTTACTGTTCATTGTAAACTAGTTCAATGTAAACCTGTTCTATGTAATATGTTATGCTGTAAACCGCACTGATTTAAAATAGCGCGGTATATAAACCCAAATAAATAAAATAAATAAATAAATAATGAATATGCTTGAGAGAGATTTGAATACAGTGGAGATGGTGGGCGTGAAATCTCTGTCATGCGTGTTCATTAGGGATATGCTGAAAATTTGGCCTCTTTGCAGCCCTCAAGGACTGAGCTTGTACAAGTCTGTTCAACAGTCAATATTTTACCTCGTCTCAGCCAGACACCTCCGTAGTTCTTTTAAAGTAATCTTACATCTCACATTCATTTTCCCCAGCAGTTTTCTTAACCCACAGTTGCTGTCTTCAGAGGGACAGCCTGATCAAAACAATGTCTTGGTGGAGCCAAACTATTTCCGATTTACAGTGGTAGATCTGAAAGTGCCCCAGGTGATACTCAAACAATGAAATTTTCCAGTAGTCTTCCCCCACTCTATACCATAGAATAACTTTACTCTAAACTTCTTTTAGCAGTTTTGTGTTGGGCATGTTTAGGCCTTTACTTCAAATTCACTTTATATAGCACAAACAACTTGATTCTTTCTCTGAGTACTCGAGCCAGTTTAAGTACTGTGATTGGGCACAGGTCATTGGTCTTATTAAGGCATTTTTTTCTACATAAAACTAATTTGAGTTTGCTATGATACAATGTGTGAAGACTTGAGTAATCAAGACTGTTTGTTTCTTGTTCTTAATTCCCTTCTGAATATTTTTATAATTTGGAGGGTAATTTTTATAACAGGATGCTTAAGGAGAAGGGGCGGTGGGTAGGTACCTACTTAGGTTTGATTTCCTAAAGATTAGCGTAAGTGGAAGACTTTACAAAATTGCCCCTCCTCCCCCCGAGAGTGTAAGGTATGTTGTGTAGGTCAGTGAAACAATTATCTTCATCACTGCATTTTAATTGTAGTTTTTAGACAACAGACTGTGAAAAACATACAGGGGTATGAAAACTGCAAGGCATTGTATTTGTTGATAATAGCTAAATTTTATTGACTTTTTCCAATGCATAATGCTCTTGTATGCAGTACATATCTCAAAACCTTAGGATTAGTAGATATTTTATGATAAGAGTTTTTAAAGATGCGGGTCCAATTTTCTGTCTCTTTGAATAGTGGGACCTGTGCTTTTAGGTATATTTAAAAGCTGGATTTCAAGAAATCTCTGTGGGTACAGTCTACCAGACAACCTCATTCTATAACTACCAGATGACCCGATTGCTCTTTACTGGCGCACCAAGGAACAAACATCCCAGATTCATCTACTAGAAATCTGGTAACTTTGCTGTAAACTTAGTGCACCAGCCCCCTGTAAGCAACATGCATACATGATTGTTGGAAAGGAAGGGAGGTTCACGATAGGGAGTGAATGGAGCAGCACCATGGTAATAGTTTGTACAGGCCAGCAATAGAGGTAGCAGGAGCCCTGCCAAGTTGATGGTGAGGGTACAGATTTTTCTAAAGTGATCGGCCCTGAATAGCCGAGCTGTGCTTATGGAGAAAAATCATGAGAGGGATATCTTCAGATGCTTCTGTCATCCCACAGTAAACATAAAGGGCAATTTTCAGAATAATGTCGACAATAACAAGCATTTTACCTGTATTAATCAGCTATCTGAAAATCAGCCACTCTCAGTATGTGTGCGGAAGAGTAGCCTAATGGTTAGAACCAGGGAAGCCAGGGATTGAATCCCACAGCTGCTTCCTTGGGCAAGTCATTTAACATCCGTGGCCTCAAGTACAAGCTTAGATTGTAAGCCCTTAAGAGACAGAAAATACTACTACTGCTGCACTTAAATGTAACTTGCCTTGAACTTCTGAGCTAAATCCAATTCCCTTTCCCTATGACCAAAAGCCACAGTGCACATTGAGAGAAAATACTCCTAGGAGCATGGGGTTGGATTTTTTTTTTTTTTTTTAATATTTTGGTGGGAGGAGGGAAGAGAACACATGTAAATTACATTGTCAAATCTATAGATCTACTTTTCCAGCAAAACTCTTATCGCAGCATAAAGTTGCAAATGACCATGTGTACTTTGTACCTGCACTAATTTCGACAGCGAATGCACCCGTACACATTTGTAGAGTCTGAGAAACAGCTCACACAGTCCCAGTGCAGGGCAGTTCAAAATTAGCCGGCTGGGTATGTTTAAAAGCCTCTGTGTTCCAGATCCTTGCAGTAACTCCGTGCTGCTGTTGACATGGAATGTTCCTCTTCGGGAATATTCAGAGTAGGAGAGGAAAATCTGGGAAACTTCAGAAACCCCAGCAGCATCTAACATCAGTTGGAAGTGCCGCTCCTGTTCATGTGAAAAAGTTAGAAAAACACATAGATCTGGCAGTGCAACAGAATAAAACACTTACGCAGAGTAAAATCTTAGAAATCTGAAGGCCTTTGCCCCAGTGTAACCTCTTCTGGTTGCCACCTTCATTGTAGAAGTCGCTGCCCTTTCCCCTGGGGAAAGGGCAAGTGTAGGGGCAGGACAGGTATTTATTTTTATATTTTATTTATTTAACAAGACTTATGTACCACAAATATTAGCAAGCATTCATGGAGTAATTTTATGAGGCATGCTTTATTTCCAAGCTTGTTTATGCGAATAAATCATAGTAATCTAGTGATGCTTAAACGAACACTTACACCGTGTAATGTAGTCAGTCAGTATTCTGAAAGTAGGCGTGTCAGATCATTGGCATGTATTTTCACTGTGGGCGTGCACAAGGGTGGAAATTGGGCAGATCATGGGTGGAGCGTAAATTTATGCACGTAAATTATAAAAAAAGTATAATTTACATGCACTCTTAAATTCTTATTTTTATTTGTAACCCATTTTGAATGACAGTTTGCTACTAAGATGGAATACAAAAACTTTTAAATGAAATAAAATAAAAATGTAGGCGCCAGCATGTACACCAGGCATAGGGTTGGGGTAAGCGGTGGTGCCTAACCCACATTTTTGACCACTTATGTCCCTTACTTTATAAAATAGGCATGAAATATACACATTCCAGGTTATCCAGCTAGACCAGTCCAGACAAGTGGGTTAAGCCCCTCTGCCAACAGATGTCGAGACAGAGAAAGTCAGACGAGCAAATCCGAGTTGTGACAACATCACTGGTATAAGCCCAGGCACAGCTTGGGGGGGTCTCGGTACTTTCTCTGTCTCAGCAGATGTTCAGCTCCTGTTTTCTTCTCTCTCACAGGATCTTCAGCTTTATTTGTTTCTGGACTTCTGGATGCTGGGCCACTTGGATCCCATAGATGTACGAGACTCCCTAGCTGGTAGATCCTCTCTGGGCTAGCTCCTGGCTACGAGAGCCAGTGCAACTTGGTGGGGGGCACTGGGTCAGGAGGAGCCTCTGAGAGACCCTAGGACTTCTTTTCTTTTGACTTTATTTTGCTCCCTGTGCCTTTCTTTATTTTAGGGAAAAAAAACCCACTACTTTGATTGCCTTTAGCAACCGGCTGTCTCTGAGCACACTGTACCTGAACTTTGCTTCAGATGTCTCCCTCACATTCCCCTCCCCCCAACCATTGTCCTCGTTCCTCCGGAGCCCTGGGAACGTTAGAGTGCAGTGGATTTACCGCTTGACCTGCTTTCAGCCAACGCGCTGCCTCCTTCACTGTCTCAGCAGCACGGGAGCTGCTGCAACAACCTGTGAGTTCGTGGCTGCGACCTGTTTACCATTGACGTGTTTTTCTCTGCAGTTTCCTGCCGTCGTACCTTTTTTTTTTTTTCCTTCTTGTCTTTGGGTGCCATTTTGATCAGTACTACTCTCGCATTTTCTCAGCATACCAGCTTCCCTCCCGAATTGTCTAGCATGTGCCCTACCCGTGACAGCCGTCCTGGTGAATCTTTGGCAGCCTTTTCCCCTCCCCCTCCCCAGTTCTGACTCGTGTTCCAGAAAGCCTAGTGCTTCAGTGCTGCCTTCTGCCATTCCATCTCCATCTGCTCGGGCCTCTGTTCCAGCTATTTCTGCTACTACTTTGACCGATCCCCTCCTCCCACAAAACCAAGCTTTTGGACTCTGCATCTTCAGAATTTTCCCTTTTATTCCAGCATGCCTGGAATCTTTGGAAAGGGGGACAAGTGATGCCTTCATCTCAGCCAAATCCCTCGCCATGGGCCAGGGTCCACAAGCGCCCCCGCACAGATCCCTCCCTTACTCCTCCAGGGGATATTTGTGGGAGAATGAAGGCTCGAGGGATGGTGGGGATTTGGGGAGTGAGTGGCGTGTGGAAGTCACAGGTGCCTTTATTATAGTAAACCCCAAAAAATAAAGGCACCTGTGACCTCTACACGCCACTCGCCTCTTGTGTTTGGTTTCTCCACTGCGAGGGCTTTGTGCTGTCATTGTTTCCGGGGATTTGGGGAGTGCCTCTCCTACGGCTTCTTCTAATCTGACCTCTGAGGTTAAGGAGGGGGAGAACTTTCCCCAATGGAGGAGGACTGACTCCACTGTGGTCCATCTCTGCTGCTGGGATGAGATCTCTGGTTGAATCTCCCAAATCATCAAAGAACTGTACATTCTGGGTGGCCCCACGTCCACCCATTCCCCTTCAACAACCGATCCCATCATGGTGGGAATTAAACGGCCTGCTCGTGCCTCTCCCTTCCCAGTGGAACTCCAGCAAATGGTGGTAGTTGAGTGGGATGCTCAATGCTCCTCTGAAACAGGCTCGCCATCTGGGGTGGATCTATTCTTGGTTGGTGTCTGATTTGGACCAGTGGTTGTGGTTCCCTAGGGTTGATTCCCTCATCACTGCGGTGACCAATGGCACCACCTCCCTGGCACTAAAAGTCTCCACATGCGCTGGTTTGGGCATCTATGCTCTACTTTGTTGGATCCAGCTGCTGCCTGAGGATGACTACTACGCTCACCTAGAGTCGTTGGTGGCCTTCCTGGCAGATGCCTTTTATGATCTCTTCTGCCTTTCTGCACAGAGTATAGCGGTTGTCACAGTGGCCCGCCAGTGACTTTGGCTCCACCATTGTTCATGCCAACTCCCCTTCAAAGGGGTCTGCTTTTTGGCGCTTATAGCGAGAAGCTGGTCAAGGACTTCAGTGAGTCCAAGCCTCAGTGCTTGCCCGAAGATAGAACTAAGAATTCCTCCAAGCGGATTCCTCCTTCATGCCTCTTCATTCTCAAAATTTTGAGACTCCCAGAAATATTGGCCTGGCAAGCAACTTCTTCTTCCTCTGGATCAACGAATCTGTCCAACTTCTTTCAGGGCTACCGGCGTCTGTACTCCCAAGGAGCAGCAAGTCTGCTCCCCGTTCTTCCCACTGATGGTGCAGCGACCCATTCCACGTTGCCACAAGTGGGAGGGCACTTATGGCCTTTCTACCACAAATGGGTCCTAATAACCACAGACTGTTGGGTCCTAGACATCATCCATCATGGCTATGTCCTCGACTGCCCAGACCCATCAAGGACACCTTGTCATCTCCCCCTGTGGGGCCCCACCAAAAAAGGCTGCAGTT
Source organism: Ichthyophis bannanicus (assembly GCA_033557465.1). Taxonomy (NCBI): domain Eukaryota; kingdom Metazoa; phylum Chordata; class Amphibia; order Gymnophiona; family Ichthyophiidae; genus Ichthyophis; species Ichthyophis bannanicus. The sequence goes on from CM066051.1 coordinate 26,732,526, forward strand.
CATAGCATCCTTCAACATATTCTGCACTTGCAGGTCATTGTGCCGGTACCTCCAGAGGAAAGAGGCCAAGGTCTCTATTCCATCTACTTTGTCATCCCAAAGAATGACTGCTCCTTCTGTCCTGTTCTCGATCTGCAAGCTGTCAATCGCAACCTCCATGTTCCCTTGCATGGACATCCTTCAGTCCATAATTCAAGCAGTCAGGACAGGAGAGTTCCCCACCTCCTTGGATCTTGATGAAGCCTACTTTCACATATCCATTTGTCCAGATCAACAATTGTACCTCCGTTGTGCTGTTCTCTGCTCTCATGATCAGTTTTCTGCTATGCCCTTCAGCCTCAAGACAGCCCTGTGGACATTCTCCAAGATCATGGTGGTTGTGACAGCGGCACTCTAACGCGAAGGCGTCTGCATCCATCCCTGTTTGGAAGACTGGCTTATCTGCGGCAAGTCTTATCTCGAGAAATGCGATGCCTTACATAGAGCAATTCAGTTCCTCAAACAACACAGTTGGGTAGTCAACCACAGCAAGAGCTGCCTCACGCCATCGCAGATGCTGGAATTCCTCAGCACACGGATCGACACCTGCTCAGGTAGGGTTTTCTTTACCCACGACCGCTGGATTAAGTTCCAAAATCAGTTGCGCCGCATCCTGTCACTTCCCATTCCCACAGCCTGGGATTATTTACAGCTCTTAGGAGTCATAGCTGCGACAGTGGATCTGGTCCTGTGGGCATTGGGCGCACATGTATCCTCTTCAATGTATCCTCCTCTCTCGCTGGTGTCTCTGCTCTCAGGATTACCATTTTCCGCTCCCATCTGCCACCCATTTCAGCCTACGCTGGTGGGCGTCCAGCCGTAATGTGATAAAGGGCATGCCTCTCAAGATGCCTTCTTGGATTCCCCTGATGACTGATGCCAGTCTCTCGGGCTGGGGTGCTCACTGCTTGTGTCACATAGTGCAAGGCCTGTGGGTGCTGTGGGAGGCACGCTGGCCCATCAATCGCCTAGAGGCTCGGGCCATCCACTTGGCCTTATTCCACTTCTGGAACCTCCTACACGGTCAGTTGGTACAAGTCCTCTCTGACATTGCGACGGCTGTGGCCTATATCAATTGCCAGGTCAGCACCAAGTGCTGCCAAATGGCCTGGGAGATGGCCCTCCTGTTCCCCTAGGCTGAGATACACCTGCAAGCTCCTCCTGTTCCCCTAGGCCGAGATACACCTGCAAGCTCCTCCTGTTCCCCTAGGCCGAGATACACCTGCAAGCTCCCTCGGTGCAGCACATTGCAGAAGAACAGAACGTGGAAGCCGACTATCTCAGTTGTCACCTTCTTGATCCCAGTGAGTGGGCCTTCAACTGCATATTTCAGCACTGGTGAGCGCCGGGCATGGATCTCATGGCAAAGGGCAACAATGCCAAGGCTCTTTGTTTTTTTCAGCTGCCAATGAGAACCAGGTTCCAGTGGATTGGATGCATTAGTCCAGCCCTGTTCCACCGACCTTCTTCTGTGTGTATGTCCACCATGGGCCGTGATTCCCTGTCTGCTTCAACGTATCAAGCAACACCTGCATCTCCTCATTCTGGTGGCTCCCAATTGGCCTCATTGCCCCTGTTACTCGGACCTGCTATGCTTGGGGACTCAGCAGGCTCTACTGCATCAAGGTCTTGTCCTCATGGAGGACACCGCACTTACGGCATAGCCCTTGAGAGGTGACGCCTAAAACGATGCGGTATTCTACAACAGTGAGTGCTACCTTGCTCATGACCCACCAGGCTTCGACCTTGTTGGCTTACACCCTCATATGGCTCCTCTTCGTCACATGCTGCAGACAGCGTAACCTTTCCTTGTGGTGAGTCCTGGTTCCTTCTATTCTAGTCATCCTTTAGGCAGGCCTTGACAAGGGCCTAGTCTGGAATTCCTTATGCTTGCAGGTAGCGACACTGTCTTTCTTTTCGTGGGCCTTTAGTGGGCCGGTCTCTGGCCTCCCATCTCAATCTAGCATTTCCTTTGAGGGGCTTGAGCCTTACGGCCTCCCATTCACCCATTGGTTCCGTCGTGGGACCTCTGTCTCGTCCTCAACACTGTCACACGTGCCCCCTTTGAGCCCTTTCAAGCGGACTACGCTGAAGGACCTTACCCTCAAGATGATTTTTCTGGTCACCATTACCTTCACAAGATGCATGTTAGAATTGCAAGCCCTGTCTTTCTGCTACCACTATCTCTCCTTTCTTCTTGAAGGGGTTACCCTGTAAACCTATCCTCCTCCTTGCCAAAGGTGCTCTCTGCATTCCACGTTAATCAAGTCCTCTCCCTTCCGGCTTTCGCGAGCAGCGTATGGGTGTGGACAAGGTGCCCTGATACGTGGATGTCCACCGTGTCCTCTTGTGCTATTTGAAAGTGACAAATTCTTTCCGCCTGTCTGACCATCTCTTTGTCCTCTTTTCTGGACCCTTAAAGGGTCATGCAGTGTCCAAGGTGATATTTGGCCAGTGGATTTGTGACACCGTGATCTCCACCTATGTGGTGGTCCACCAGCCTATTCCCCTAGGTCTCAAAGCCCTTTCAACCCATGCACAAGCAACATCATGGGCAGAGTCTGGCTGTGCAACGGTCTTGGACATCCGTCAAGTGGTGACCTGTCATCCTGGGTCTACCTTTGCACAACTACCACCTTGACTTGATTTGGGTCACGGGTGCTATCTGCTGCACACTCGTCCCACACAGAGGGGAAGAAGCTTTGGTACATCCCACTAGTCTGGACTTGTCTAGCAGGACTCCAGAAAAGGAAATTAACGGTAAGGAAAATTTCACCTTCCAGGTCATCCAGCTAGACCAGTCCAGACAAGGTGAAATTCTTTACCATTAATTTCCTTTCCTGGAGTCCTGCTAGACCAGTTCAGCACCCACCCCCACAGTCTATGTAGGAGGTATATTGTGCTCACAGCAGTTCTGGGCATCTTCGATGCAAGGCGTGTACATAGTTCAGATTGTACATAATTCCGTTGCAATATAGTTGAGCTGGGGTCTTTGAAAAGCTCTTTCTGTCTCCTAGCTGTATCTGGGGCTTATACCAGTGATGATGTCACAGCTTGGATCGGCTTTTCTAACTTTCTCTTTCTCGACATCTGCTGGCAGGGGGGCTTAACCCACTTGCCTGGACTGATTTAGCAGGACTCCAGGAAAGGAAATTAACAGTAAGGAAACTTTCACCTTTGTGTTCACAAATCTAGCCGACTCATAAAATTGTCCTTTCTATGTGGTGTACAATAAAACCTGATAAAAACATAAAACTGCAATTTATGAAAAAAACAATACAGGGAGAGGCAAGATGGCGGCAGTGTTTAGTGGCTGACGACAGACTCTACGGCGGTGTCTTGTGTTGGTGCGGTTAGCAGCTTGGCGATGGGAAGGAGGAAGCGCAAGCAGGCTTACCTTCCCTCGGGTGAAGCCACTCATAATCAAGCCGGCCAAAGGACACTTTCGATGTGTGGTTTTACAGCGTCGGCAGCAGGAGCGGCGTCTTCAGCGGGTTTGCCTTTTTTGACGGACCTGAGCACATCAGGGGTTATACTATCCCCTGAGCAGCGGGCCCCCCCCGCCATGTCCCGGAAGTGCAGCGGCAGATTGTGGAGCACTTCCTTCCAGTGTGAAAGTACACCAGTGCAGAGAGGTGTAGAGGGCTCCGATTCTGTTTTCGCTCTTCCATGTGGAGTCCCTGGTGAAGTTGGAAGTACTGTGGACTGCTCTTCGGTGGAAGGTAGCCCTGCCCAGGAGATGATTAACCCATTGGTTATCTCAGGTGCTGGCGTTTTGGTGAGGCCTTCAAAAGTAACTTTAGAGGTGCTGTGGGAAGCTATATCAGCTATGAATTCCTCTCTTGGTACAATAGCTGCTTGTGTTACAACCAATGTTCCCTCTAATTTTCTGTAGGCTGTGTGCGCATAAAATATCAGCTGTGCAGCTTTTGAAGGAAGGTTAAATTTTTGTGTGCCACATGACGACACTCGGCGTTATATACTTTAAAATTTAACTACACATCAGAATACAGTATGCACACCACATTGATTGCACTAGAAAATATTGTAGAACTTGTGAAAACCATAAATACACAACAACTTTTCAATTTTAAGAACGTCTGTGTTGTTTTCTATCAGAATCAGAACCGTAATTTTTGTGCGCTCTGTTGTAAAGTATGTGCGCTCACTTGGCGAGGTGTGTGCGCGCGCACACGTGCACAGCTTAGAGGGAACAGTGGTTACAACTGAAACTAATTGTCTTCGTGAAGAAATTCGGGAGGTTTCAAGAAAACAAAAGGATCAGGAGGGGACGTTGGCCCGGTTAAATGTGGACCTAGAGCAACTTAAGGGTCTATATTGTGCCCATATCAAAGAACGGAGTGTATCGGCTAGGAGAATAGAACATCTGGAGAATCAAGTCTGGAAGAACAACTTAAGACTGATACATTTTCCTAGATCCCCATTGCAGTCACCCTTGGAAATGGTTCATAGGTATTTCCAGGAGGTTTTAAAACTTCCTAGGGAAGACCTGCCTCCATTAACTAGGGCCCAATATTTGTCAATGGGTCGGAGAGACCGGGCCAGTGGGAGTGAGCCTCCGGGGTTCTTTGGAGACCTTACGGGGTTTCTGGAGAACTCTGTTGAATTGGTAACTGACTGCTCTACTCTTCTGATTACTTTAGCCTTGGAATCTGATAAGAGTTTAATTCGGAGATCATAGTTTAGGAATTTCAGAGAGCAGTTTATGGGCTCTCATGTCCATATTTACCCTGATCTTGCTAGAGACACCCAACTGAGGAGGAAAGAGTTCCTGGGGCTTAAGCCTAGGGTGCTTGCCCTTGGTGGGTCATTTTTGTTGAAGTTTCCTGTTAGATGTCATGTTTCCTATAAAGATAAACTGTATTTGTTTTTTGAGCCCCGCCAGCTGCTGGAATTTGATTGCTAGAGAGGATTCTGTCGTTGTTACTTCTCATACGGCTGACGCATAAGTCTTCACATTGCCATGTTTAATTTTATTTCCTTATTGTGGTAATTATGTATTTTTCCTGTAGCCTCTCCCTCTTTTCCTTTTACTTGTGGGCTAATTTTTCACAAATGATTTTTATTTCCTTTGTGTGTGTTTTCTGAATTGTTTTTCCTATTGTCAATTTGCTTTTCATTGTTTCCTGAATGTATGAATATAATTCAATAAATATTTAAAATTAAAAAAAAAATACAGACCACAGAATGGTGACACCAGCCAGCAGATTCTCTGACTTTTTAGCTGTATTGTACAATGAAGAAATAGATAAATCACAGGTATGTTTGTGAATCTACATAGGGCCATTCACTGCTTTTATAGAACAATTCTAGCTTCTCGATACACCTGCTTTCTCTTTCATTTCATTCTATTGATTAGATACTTTTTACCTGCCCTTACAAATAGCCCAAGACACACTACAATAAAACATTCATTCATCATCAAATCACATAAATACAATGGAACAAAAACAATATCAGCAGCCCGACCGAGAGCAGCATTCTAGGTACCTTCAGTAAAATGTAAATTAGTTAATTTGATCTTTGCTGTATTGTTAAACTCAAAAGGGATGATTGAAAACAGTTTACAGCAAAACGCTAAGGGTCATATTTATAATAACATAGTAAATGATGGCAGATAAAAACCAGTATGGTCCATCTAGTCTGCCCAGGAAGATGGCAAGAGTAGATGCACCTGCCGCTCCGTACAGGCCACCCCTCCCCATGTCTTTGTTTAGGGGTGAACCCACTACTCCGTGTAGGACACCCCTATTTGTTGGGAAATTAGATGGTTAAGTTTATTTTGATTTTATCCTGTTGCTGTAAAGGGATCCACTGTGACTGTCCCATGCCATCTTGAATTCTGTCACTGTATTTGCTCACACCACTTCCATTGGGAGGGCATTCCAAGCATCCACCACCCTTTCAGTGAAAAAGTGTTTATATGTTAGGCTTTTCCAGCTAGCATGGTGTTTTAGTGCGAATAGCGCCGCAGTAGCTGCAAAAGCAATGTGATATGTGTTTGGAGTACAGGGCATTTCCCCAGCACTGACATTGCAAAGAGCAGGGCCTGGCAGCACCATGGATGCACATAACGCCAGCCATTGGGCTAGTGTCATCTGCACTTGTGCTGTCTGCAGCTTTGATGGTAACCCCATGCTGTTTACATCCATGGTAGCCATGTGTTAAAGATATTTATTATTTATTTACATTTTCTTATATACCGCGCTATTCTGCATCAGTGCGGTTTACATTGAACAAACTGAAATTACATTGAACAGGGCATTATAACTTGGAGATAACTATTTACAGGGAACATGGGCTATGGAGGGTTAAGTGGTTTGCCCAAGACCACAAGGAGCACCTGTGGGACTAGAAACCCCAGTCCTTCCTGCCCAAGGTTGCTGTCCTCTAGTGGGATTTGAACCCCTGACCTTCCGGCCTGAAGTACCTTGCCCTGACCACTAGGCCACTCCTCCACTCTGTCCACTCTCCATCCTTAGCCCACCCACTCTAGCACATACCATGGTTTCTGAAGGTAACGTAGCAATTTTCTGTGGTATCTGCATTTTTCCTTCATTATCTGTTAATGTGGCCGCTAGCGCATGCTAGAGACTGTGTTAATAGATAGCACAACTTAGTAAACATGCCCCTAGAAGGAGAAAAGAAGTTACAATGTTCCCAAAAAGGAAATAAAAGAAGGAAAGAGAGAACTAAATAGTCTTGTTCCAGAGCTGTTTTAGGCGGGACCCCAAATTCCACCATGAAGAGATGTGTTCTAAGAGGGGATTTAAATTTGGTACAGTTTACTTCACTTCTCAAATGTTGAGGGGAGAGCATTCTAGAGAATTTAAAATTAGGTGCCCCTTCTACCTCTCCCTTGGAAACAAGTGTACTTTAAGTGCCTTTCTAAAACTCAAAAGATCATCGATAAAACGCAAATTAATAGTTAACCTATTCTACAAAAGTGGAAGAGAGCTAGACAAAGCCCTTAACTGAACTGAATGAAACAAGGTGGCCCTGGGAGCAGAAAGAGCTGAGCATATTGAGGATGTGTTACCCACAAAGCAGTTATTGTTGTTGTTTTTGTTAAGTGCCGTCGAGTCAGAGTCGACTCATGGCGACCCTCTGGATAGCTATCCTAAATTGTGTTCAGTCTTCGGTCAGGCGGCTCATTGTTGACAGACTGGTACCCGTAGCTGCTGTTATTGTATCGATCCATCTCATTGCTGGCCTTCCTCTTTTGCGTTGACCTTCTATCTTGCCAAGCATGATGTCTTTCTCTAGTGATCTCTCTCTTCCCACCCAGGAAGCGACACTTATACACGCCGTTCCCACCTCATACACATCCCACTCCAACAATCCAGGTCACCCAAGCATGAAAAACTCAATTTCTGCCAAAACCTAAAATGTGCCATGATAAATTCACGCTCCATACGCAAAAAGTGGCCCGTTATCCTAGACATGATATCTCTTTACGATCTGGACCTTCTCATGATCACGGAAACCTGGCTGTCCTCAGAAGATAACGTCCTCCTCAATCAACTCCTACCACCCAACTTCTCTCTTCACATAAGACACAGAGAAACCAAAAGAGGAGGAGGAGTACTAATACTCTCCAAATCAGACCTCCAATTTCATATCACTGAATCATCTAGTTCAAGCAACCTGGACTCCCTTGCCATCAAAAACCAGCTATGCACCATCAATCTAGTATACAGAACACCATCCTCATCTCCCGAGGACCTCCCCACAATTATTGACCTTGCCGCTAATGCCCACAACCCTAACTCACCAATCTGGATTATGGGTGACTTTAATCTCCCTTCACTTCATCAAAGCCATGCAACTGCATTCCTCGAAGCCATGGAGGACCTTGGATTTAAACAGATCATCAACAAACCCACACATATAAAGGGAAATACCTTGGACATGGTGTTCGCTCCTCTTTCAGCCCTCGAGCAAGACCACAACCCAATGATGTATGTTATTGACGTACCTTGGTCAGACCATAAACTCATCACTTTCCAAATACCCACCAAAATTAGCCAGTGGTCTGGCAACCAAAAGGACAACTGCACAACGCACACTTCAACAAGAAACTTCCGCACATTCAACAAAGAGTTAATCCTCTCTCAAACCCATTCCCTCCTGAGCAAAACCACTTCTGATCCTGAAGAACTCGTCTCCTCCTGGAACCTCAACCTCAATGCCATCTCGCAACGTCCTCAGTCCAATAACATATCCAGGAGAATAAGAAACACTGCCCCATGGTTCTCCCAAGAGCTGAGGGCTTCTCTAACACAACTACGCAGACTTGAGAAAAAGTGGCGCCGATCGCACTCCACTGAAGATTTGACCACCTACCAACTTCACCTTTCAAGGCACAGAGAAGCAATCTCAATGAAAATGAAACAACACCACACCGACACTCTGAAGAGATCTCTGAACAAACCGCGGGATCTCTTCAACTTGGTCCAAGCCCTTTCAAAGGAACCATCTCCTGATCAACATGTGGATATCCAACCACAAAAATTCGCTGAATACCTCCAATCAAAGATCATACAGACCGACAAAATCTCAACAGCCTCATTTCAAACACCTACTGGATTAACCCCCTTGCTCGAATTCTCCACACCATCCCGAAAAAGCATCGAAGATACAATAGCCTCCCTCAATACCTCCACAGCTCAAACGGACCCTTGCCCAGCATTCTGGATTAAGGAGTTACGCAAGGAGTTCAGCCCAGTCATCGCAAAACTAATAAACCTTTCTTTCACCACTGGGTCCTTCCCCACAACACTCAAACAAACCTCAATCAGGCCCTTATTGAAGAACCCCAAACTCGATCCTCAAAAGGTCGATTCTTACAGACCAATAGCTAGTATTCCCCTACTAGCAAAGATAATTGAGAAAGAGGTACAAAGGCAAATTCAGGATCATATAGACTCCACAGCTCCTTTAGATCACTGCCAACACGGGTTCAGAGAGTATCATGGAGTCGAGACCCTTCTCACATTTCTATTCAACAGCATACTCACAGGCGTTGATGACATTAGACAAGGCTTTGTGCTCATCTTTTTAGACATTGCTGCGGCCTTTGACTCGGTACATCACGAGCTCCTCCTTGGGCGGCTGAAAGAAAAGGGAATCTGCAATACTGCACTTGCTTGGTGCAAGTCCTACCTAGATGGTAGGTGGCAATACGTTAAATCCGGTTCAGAAGAATCAAAACATTTCCATCAAACACAAGGTGTGCCTCAAGGATCCTCATTATCATCTCTATTATTTAACATATATATGCAGCCCATCTGCAATATCATTAGATCATTTAACGTGAGCTGTCTGATATACGCGGATGACATCCTCTTATATATGCCTTTCTCGACTGTGCAAATGGACCTTACACCACTTGTAGAATGCTTCAATGCAATATCAGATTGGCTACAATCACAAAACCTCCGTATCCAGCATAAGAAAACGGAGGTACTGTTCATCTCCAGAGATCCCAACTTTATTCCACCATCTCATGTAAGAGTCAAGGAAGCTGAACTACAAACCAAAGAAACAATAAAATACTTGGGGGTCACCTTAGACCAACATCTGAACATGAAAACTCATATAAGCAACATAGTCAAAGCTGTATATTTCAAAATCCGCTCACTCAGGCATCTGCGCTCCCTACTGGACCCAGATGATTTCCGGACCATATATCAAGCTCTGATCCTGCCGCATTTTGACTTTGCTAATTCCATTTTACAAGGTCTCCCTCATTCCACTTTACACCCTTTACAACTGGCCATGAATGCTGCAGCAAGAATCCTCCATGGTGCATCCAGAAGTGAACATGTTACTCCTATTCTGAAACAGCTTCATTGGCTACCAATACACGGAAGAATTATCTTCAAAACTTTACTTCTCTCATTCAAGGCCATCAACCGCATTTCCTCTACTGCACTTACTGATCTGATCCAAACCGTGCCACCCAACAGATCCAGAAGATCAACAGCGTTAAATCTACTATTAACACCGAAGATGTTGACCAAATGCAACTGTACAACGGCAAACAGAGCCTTCAGTCTTTACGTCCCCAAATGCTGGAATGCATTACCATCTGACATTCGAGCTATTACAGACCTAACTAAATTCAGGAAGGCAATCAAGTTTCACCTATTCTGCCAATTCTACCCAGCCAGCAATGGAACCTAAAATACCCACCTAATAACACCCAATCTAAGCCTTTATCACAGTCCCAAGCTCCTTCCTGCAGATCAGACAAATTCCGTCTTAAAGTAAGCATTGTGTTGCATATAACTCAGTGCAACTAAAATTTCATGTATATAATCCAACCCTGTTATTTAATTGACCCCTCATGTATATAGTTTAACCCCATTATCCAAGTTGATATTCCTGTTTTATGTAAAACCAAACAGTTTGTGTTTAGGTTGTTTTTGTTATACTGTAAACCGCGCTGATACCGAATAGTGCGGTATATAAGCAACTGTAATAAAATAAATAATAATAAAATAATAAATGTGTCCAAAGTATGAAAGTCGAAGTCTTGTCATCTGAGCTTCTAAAGAAAGCTTAGGTTTGATCTCCTCTAGTACCGACTGGTTTGTTCTTCGGGCAGTCCATGGTATACACAGTATTCGCCGCCAGCACCATAATTCAAAGGCATCAAGAGACTTCCGGTGATGCGGTGAGCCCGAGCAGTCGCACGCTGCTCGAGCTCTGGGCCCCCTTGCTCCTCCGGCGCTGCTACATGCCCTAACGAGCTCGACTTCGGGGCTCCCGCGCCCCCCCCCCCCAAGGCACCTTTGACTGAAGCGGATCGCTGCCCGGAGGGACGATTTAATGCCTTTTCTTCCCCCACCTGAAGATTCACGGAGGCGGCCTAGTTCTGTGCTGCGGGCGCTGCGGACACCGCACTGGGGTGCAAGCCGCGTGGTGGGGTGAGTAGGCCGGGAGGCACAGCATTACCTTTTCCCGGGATCGCAGTGGGGCCCCCGCGGAAGCTGCAGCTCACCGGCTGGTGTTCAGCGCCCCTGTTTGCCTTCAGCGCGCCTCCATTTTGTGCCTCGCGTGGATGTCTGCCGGGGGGGGGGGGGAGGGGAAGAAGACAGAAAACTCAAGAGGGGCTGAGATCCTTCCCTGGGCCCAGCTGTGAAATGCCCCCCCTAGTCCAGCCTGCTGTCTTTCTTCCTGGGGGGACTTGCATGACACTTCACGGACCTGGCTGATGTCCTCCTCTCCCCAGCCCAGGCGATAGAGACTTGTACTCCATCCTCCCAGCTGGAAGCGTGTGACTGGTGTTTTTTCCGGTGGGCCATCCACGAGCGCGCCTGGCCCCCTGCCTCCAGCACTTTGAGGTCTCTGGCCGGCGCCCTGCCCCCCCCACCCTGAAGAGCCGGTGCTATAGGCCCTGCGCCCAGCCTCGGGTGCATAGGAGCCCGACATTGGGGCATTGCCCCCCCACCTGCGGGTAGGGGCCCGGGTCTGACATCTACCTTCTGGAGTACCATCCCCCCCCCTTTTTGGCACTTAGGGGCCCAGGATCTGCACTTAATCCCAGCCGCACCGACACCCGGGACCCCAGCCTTCTTACCAGTGCTTAGCCAGCCGAGAAACCTGCCTTTTCTCTAGCACCTCGGGGCCCCTGATCCATATTCTATTTCCTGTGTACTGAGGCCTAGGCGGCTCTGGTGACACTTGCCACTCGGATTTGGGACTGTACTGCGCCCTGAGGTGGTCGACGACTGGAGCCCCGTCGCCTGGCGGTGTGAAGTGGGGACTCGAGATACGCCCTCCCCCTCCCTTGGAGCAGTCTACAGCAGAGGCCTGGGCGATGGCGGCAAAAGGAGGCCGCCGGGTGGAGAAGGAGAAAACCCCCCTGCCGCCCAGGGGGGGGGAACAATCCTCACCGCTGAAAGGGGAGGCTAAGACCACGGCAGCGACGGTGGATGAAATCTCCATAGCCGTGGCGGGGGTGCTGTCCGCTCAGTTCGCGGATCTGCGGGGGCCGCATGGACCTTGTCCAAGCCTCAGTGGAGGCCCTAGGCGGTCGACTACACGAGGCGGAGCACCGGATAGAGAGGTCGGAGGAGCATGTGCTGGAGCTCCAGCGGGAGATGGCCCAGGTGAAAAAATTGCTTCAGGGGCAGGAAGCCAAACTCGACGACCTTGAAAATCGGTCCCGCCGAAACAACCTGAGATTTCTCGGGATTCCTGACGCCGTCGAAGATCGGAACCTGCAATCTTACATAGAAGATCTGGTGAAACAACTCCTGGCGAGTGAGCCTGAAGGTACCTCAGTACAAATAGAGAGGGCACACCGGGTTGGGCCGCGGAGGACCAGTGATACCCGACCCAGGATGACGATAGCACGGTTCTTGAGATTCCCACAGAAAGAAGCGGTCCTGCGCGCAGCGCGCAAGAAAGGAACCATTCAGAAAGACAATGCCCGGATACGTATTGTCCAGGATTATTCAGCAGCCCTGGGACAGCGGCGACGAGACTATGGACCATTATGCCAGACCCTAATAGACAATAACATTAAATTTATAGTGCAATATCCCGCCCGATTGGTCTTCACCCATGACGGGATCCGCCGGACTTTTGACTCCGCGTCAGCAGCAACGCCCTACGTGGAGGAGATACGGCGGAGGGCCGCAGTGGCGGCCGAATCCTGAGGACTGGCGGAGAGGACTATCGTTTTGATGCGCAAGTTAGCGTATCCTATCCTGTCCTTGACATTAAAGTGATGGTGTTGGTAATTGGGGTGGGGGTGGAGGGTTGCATGGTTGTCTTTATTGCCCTTACATAGAGCTGTTGGTTGCCCTTTTTGGGGGCTGGGGATGGGCGGGAGGAGGCCCGGGGGGAGGTGGTGTGTCGGTATGACCTGGGGGGGAGGGGTTCTTGTAGTGAAGTTGGGGTGCTGGAGGGGTGGGGGGGTACCACACGCATCCAGGAATTCATAGAGGAGGCGAGGAGGATGGAAGTAGAGTTAAGGGATCGGAGGGGGGAGGGGGGAGGGCGGGGGAGGGATAGTGGGGGGAAGGGCGTAGGTAAGGGGGGGGGAGTGGGGGAGGGGGCGTAGGGGGGGAGGGTAGGGACGGAATGTTGTACTTTCAAGAACCAGTTGAGATAGGGACGGGTGGAGGAGTACGTTCGAGGGACGGGGGGGGAGCACCTCAGGCTGGGGGGGTGTTTTCCCTATATCTTATGTGGTACATCTTAGACACTTCTGAGCCCAGTTTAGTATTACATGCCACTTAAGATAATCTCTTGGAATGTTTGCGGTTTGGGCAGTCCGATCAAGCGGGCAAAAATTCTTCAGACCCTGGCCAGGCAGGGAGCAGACATTGCTATGCTTCAGGAAACCCACCAGACTGCCGACGAACACCGTAAGCTTTGCCGGGATTGGGTGGGACAGGTCTGGGGGGCCCCAGCCCTTGGTAAGAAGGGGGGGGGTGGTGCTTTTGATCCACAAACGCGTAAGGATGGAGGTGGAGAAAGACCTTGTAGATCCAACGGGTCGCTTTGTCCTGGTACAGGGAGCCCTTGAGGGGAAGCCAGTAGTTCTTGGTAGTGTGTACTGTCCCAATGTACTTGATCTATCCCTATATGCACGCATTGCCTCCCAACTTGAAACATTACCGGAGCTCCCTGTTATTTTGGGAGGGGATTTTAACGGGGTCATGGATGCTGACCTCGATACCTCTAAGGCGGGGGAGCAACGAGAAAGATTGGCGACGGTTCGGGCAATGCGACGTCTTTGCTCTAGACTGGGGCTGGTGGATCCCTGGCGATTACTACACCCGGTCGAGCGGGACTATACACCAGTCCCGGGCCCATGGTACAAGCGCACGTATAGACTACCTGTTGGTGTCAGCTGGGCTGTTCGCCAAGGTGGGGGATGCCCAGATAGGGCCAGTGGAGATCTCTGATCATGCATTTGTTTGGTTGGAGGTCTTCTGGAGTGGGAGTACCTCACGGGCCTTCCAATGGCGTTTTCCTTTGGAACTCTATAGAGACGCCCAATTTCGCGCATTTATCCAGCGGCGGTGGCAGGAATTCGAAGCCGATCATAGGGGCCATCAGGATGACCCCGAGTTACTCTGGGAAACGGCAGAGGTCGTACTGAGGGGGGATATAATTGGGTTCCTCGCCAGAAAACGAAGATTAAGGGCCGAACGTATTATGGTTTTGGAGGGAGCGGTGACGAAACTGCGACGCCGCTGGGCCCATACCCCCACTGCGGGCCTTAAAAAGCAGCTGTGGGACACTCAAATGGAATTAAACGAACTCCTGCACCAGAGGGCTAAGAAGTCCGTACTGTACTACCGTTATCAACTATATCGCTATGGGGACAAGCCCGGGAGGTTATTGGCTCGGTGCCTTCGTGGACCCCGGGGCTCTAAATTGGTGCCCGCCCTGCGAGACGAGTTAGGGATCTTGCACAGGGAAAGCCCGGCAATAGTGCAGGTGTTTCGGTCCTTCTTTCAGAATCTTTATGCTGCGGAGGCGACCTCTCCGGCGCAGATGGCGGATTATGTGAGGGGACTGGACTTGCCTCGCCTTTCCACGGAGCAGAGAGCTCAGTTGGATCAACCGATTACGGTGGCTGAGTTGCAGGGGGCAATCTCAAAATCCAGTTGCTACAAATCCCCTGGATCCGATGGGCTAGGCGCCGAATTTTATAAAATCCTCAATGAGCAGATCTCCCCTACACTGGCCGCCGTACATAATAGGAGAGCACAGCAGGGCTCTTTTCGGTGGGGGGCTAACCATGCGCATATTGTCCTTATCTCCAAACCGGCAAAAGACCCTCTCTCTGCGGCCTCGTATCGTCCTATTTCTTTACTGAACTTTGACCTTAAATTAATGGCTAAGATCATGGCAGATCGTTTAGCGGAGTTCTTGGGGTTGCTGGTTCACGAGTCCCAGGTTGGTTTTGTTAAGGGGCGATATGCGGTCCGTAACCTACGCAAGATCATCGCATCCTTAGAATGGGTCCAACACAGACACCTGTCTTCCCTCTTGATTAGCTTTGACGCAGAGAAGGCCTTTGACAGGGTGGATTGGCAATACCTGCGATTCATCCTCCCTCATTATGGCTTGGGGCCGTCGTTTTGTAACATGGTCGACAGTCTGTATGCCAACCCCACCGCAGCGATATTCTGTAACGGGGTTTTATCAGAGCCTTTTCCGCTGCAGAGGGGGACCCGTCAGGGATGCCCCCTCTCTCCTTTGCTCTTTGTTCTTTCTTTGGACCCCCTCTTGCGTCGTGTGGCGGGCCTGCCGACCATCCGGGGTGTAAGTATAGGACCTCAGGTATTTAAGATCTCGGCCTTTGCCGACGATCTGTTGGTACACCTGCTCTCCCCCGGCGACTCCCTGCCCCTTCTGTTGCGGGAGTTTCGTGCCTTTGGGCAGTTTGCTGGGTTTAGTATCAACCGGGATAAATCTGAGGCCCTTGATGTCTCTGGACAACTTCGGGGCAGCTGGGTGGGCGAGTTTCCCCTTCGCTGGGCTGAGCACCAGTTCATCTACCTGGGGATTATATTGCACCGCCATCCAGCTCACCTATATAAGACCAACTTGCGACGGATGCTGAGCAAGGTGCAAGCCCAGCTACAGGCGTGGCTGCCCCTCCCTCTCTCCCTCATGGGAAGAATTGCGGCGATTAAATTGGTCATTTTGCCGCGGATTTTATATTGGCTGCAGACCCTCCCTGTTTGGATCCTCCGTCGGGATCTTAGGCGCTTTGAGGCGGAGTTTCGGGGCTTTCTGTGGGGGGGATCGAGAGCTCGTATCTCTTATCGTAGACTAGTGGGGAGGCTCCGTGGGGGAGGCTGGGGGCTCCCAGACCTAGGCACTTATGCGCTGGCTTGTCAGGCCCGCCACTTAGGGGATTGGCTTGGGGATACCGATCTTTACACCCCTAGGGCTTTTGAGGAGGCATACGTGGTACCCCACTCCCTGAGAGCCCTTCTGCACTTAGAGGTCGGTAGATGGCCTACGCACTTAGCCGACAGTGTGTTGTTAGCCCCGGTGTGTGTCGGACCTGGTGGAAACTGAATGCCTATTGGGGCCATCGGTGGCAGGTGTCGAGCTGGCTACCTATCCGAGGCAATGCCAATTTTATCCCGGGCACTGAAACTGCGGCGTTTCGTCTGTGGGGGGAGAGAGGAGTGCGTACTCTGGGCCATGTGGTGGATCTGGTGGGCAAGCCTAAGCCTTTCTCCCTGCTATCTCGCGAATATGAACTAGGGCCCCTACACTTTTTTGCATACATGCAAGTCGCCCACTACGTGGCTTCTCTTTCCCGGTCGGACCTCTGTGGCGACCGATCGGCCCAGATAATAGCGTTCTTTGGATTTGGCGGAGTCGAACGGACATCTATTCGATCTTTTCATCTTCGGTTGGAACAATTTCAATCACGGCCAGATTACAGTGGCGTGGTACGGGCCTGGGGGGCGGAACTCGGCCGGGAGATTCCCCATGGCACCATTCTAGCAGCCCTTCGGAGAGTGGCGAGCCTCGTAGATGGTGCACGCTGGCGAGAAATCCAGATTAAGTGCCTAACTCGGGTCCACTTCTCTCCGAGGCGGGCACTGCGCTGCCATCTGACTGAGGATGGTAGCTGTCCACGTTGTGCGGAGCCCTTAGCTACATTGTATCATATGTGGTGGGGCTGCCGACGCATACGCCCCTACTGGCATAGAATTGCCCTATTTATGGCTGACCTTATTGGACAACCTGTTCACTGGGACGCGGCCCTCATCGTCCTGGATCTTCTGGGTCTCACCTCTCCCAAGGGGAAATGGAGTCGCTGGCTGGTGCGGAAGGCATGTCTGGTGGGCCAGGGCCCCAGTCCTACGTGGGTGGAGGGACAGCCACCCTCCCTCTTTTTGGGAGTGGCGGAACTCCTTCCACCAACTCATGCTCCTGGAATGTAGGACTGCGCGGGGCCATGTGAAGCGATGGTCTGCTTTCTGGTTATTGTGGGAGCCCTACATTCAAACTTTGAGTCCTCGGGCTCGTAACGTACTTTTACAGTTAGGTTGTTAATAGCCTTATTTACATGCGGAGACCTACTGAGTTTTGGTAATGTTATATATGCTGGTTCGGCTGGGTAATGCCTTTGGGAGGAAGGGGGGGGGAAGGTGGGTACTTGGGGGGGGGTGGGGGAGGGGGGATGGGGGGGTACTTGCTTAAAACTGTGTGACCATCTATGTATCTTGCACCCTGGGGATCAGAGTCCACCCCAGGGAGCGACCGTTTTCTGTTGTATCTTTGCTGTTTTGTTTGATGGTTCAAAAATAAAATTTTGAAAAAGAAGAAAAAAAAAAAAAAGGCATCAATTTTCTTCCTGTTTGTCTTTTTCACTGTCCAGCTTTCACATCCATATGATGTTATTGAAAATACCATGGCTTGAAGAAGTCAAATCTTTGTATGGAGAGAGACATCTCTGCTCTTGAGAATCTTATCTAGGTCTTTCATAGCCATTCTGCCAAGAGCAATATGTTGTTTGATTTCTTGACTGCTTGTCGCTTCTTTATTGATAATTGATCCAAGTAGGTTAAAGTTGTTCACAATTTCAATTTCTTCTCCTTCAACAATGAACCTGTTGATTATGCCAGTTGTCATGATCTTTGTCGTCTTTACATTAAGGTGCAGGCCCATTTTGAGACTATGTTCTTTGATTGTGAGAAGCAAATGTTTCAGATCATCTTCACTTCATCAGCATAGCGAAGGTTGTTGATGAGTCTTCCATCAATCTTCACACCTCTGTTGTCTTCATACAATCCTGCTTCTCTGATGATTTGTTCTGCATATAAATTAAACAGGTAGGGGGAAAGTATGCAGCCTCGTCTTACACCTTTGCTTATTTTAAACCATTCTGTTTCTCCTTGTTCTGTTCGAACTGTTGCTTCTTGATCAATGTACAGATTGCGCAAGAGAACGATCAGGTGTTCTGGTATACCCATGCTTCTTAATATGGCCCAGAGTTTCTCATGGTTTACACAGTCAAAAGCCTTGCTATAGTCGATAAAGCACAAATAGATATCCTTTTGGTATTCTTTAGTCTTTTCAAGGATCCATCTCACATCCGCAATGATGTCTCTCGTTCCTCGCCCTTTCCTGAACCCTGCTTGCACTTCAGGTAGTTCTTGTTCCAGGTATGGTTGTAGTCTCTTTTGAATAATCTTCAGTAGAATCTTGCTGGCATGTGGGATCAGAGCGATTGTTCCATAATTTCCACAGTCAGTTGGATCACCTTTCTATAGTATTGGTATAAACACAGATCTTTTCCAGTCAGTTGGCCATGATGTTGTCTTCCATATTTCTTGGCAGAGCCTTGTAAGTATGGTAACAGCTGCATCAGATTGCTGCAATACTTCTATAGGAATGCTATCAATGCCTGGTGCTTTGTTCTTTGATAAGGCTTTCAATGCTGCTTCAACTTCTTCTTTCATCACCAATGGTTCCCGATCATAAGGTACAGGTTGAAATGGCTGTTGGTCCACTTGATCTTTATCATATAAAAACTCTGTATATTCCTTCCACCTTTTCTTGATCTTCTCAGCATCATTCAACATGGAACCTTGAGCTTCTTGTAACATTCCAATTCGAGGCTGGAACTTTTTCTTTAACTCTCGTAGCTTTAGGAAAGCTGATCTTGTTCTTCCTCTAATAGTTTCTGCTTCTATTTCCTTGCAAGTGTCATTGTAGTACTTTTCCTTGTCCTGTCTTGCTGCACGTTGGAAATCTCTGTTTAGTTCTGCGATTGTCTTTCTTTCTCCTCTGGCTTTAGCTTCTCTGCGTTTCTGGGCAATTTTCAGATTTTCTTCCGTCATCCATTTTGGCCGTTTTTGTTTTTTAACCTTTTGTAGAGACTTCTCGCTTTCTTCCAACACAACCTTCTTGATGTCATTCCATAACTCTTCCGGAGCTCTGTCATTTGTATCTAAAGCAGCAAATCGATTTTGCAGGCAGTCTTTAAATTCCAGTGGTATATTCTTAAGGTCATATTTTGCTGCATTCATGAGTGGTTTGCTCTTTTTCAACTTTAGCTTAAGTTTGCATACTAGTAGTTGATGATCTGTACCACAGTCAGCTCCAGGTTTTGTTTTTGTTGATGTTATAGAACTTTTCCATTGTTGACTTCCACAGATGTAGTCAATTTGATTTTTATACAATCCATTGGGTGAAGTCCATGTATACAGTCTCCGCTTGTGTTGCTTGAAGAAGGTGTTTGAGATGAATAGATCATTGGTCTTGCAGAATTCTATCAGTGTTTCTCCAGCTTCATTTCTGTTGCCAAGTCCATATTTTCCAACTACTTTGCCTTCTTCTTTGTTGCCAACTTTTGCATTCCAGTCACCCACGACTATCAGGATATCCTGTTTGCATGTTCTGTCAATTTCAGCTTCTACTTGTTCATAGAACTCTTCAATTTCATTCTCTTCTGCAGCTGTTGTTGGGGCATATACTTGAATTATAGTTGTGTTGATAGGCAATCCTCGTAGAAGTGCCCGATGCCAGTCCATTTCAGTTCGCTGACACCCAACAGATCAAGTTGTACACGTTCCATTTCATTCTTGACCACCTCCAACTTCCCTTGGTTCATGCTTCGTACATTCCATGTTCCAATGTGTAAGACATCTTTACAGCTTCTGACTCTCATTTCATGCGCAGCTACATCAGCAGTCAGACTTCCCGAGGGCTTTGATCCAACCACATCATAAATGCTGGCTTTACTCTGAAAAGTCTTCAGCTCTTCCCCAGTAGCTATTTGAGTGCCTTCCGACCTGGGGGTCTCATCTTCCAGCACCATAGCACAATTTGTTTTGTTGTAACTATCCATTGGGTTTTTTTGGCAAGATACAGAAGTAGATTGCCGAGCCTTTCTTCCGCGCAGTTTAAGTTTGGTGGTGTTGCCGTTGTCACAAAAATGTGATCCTCCGCCGTCAACACTATCCCATTCTGCTGCTGCCCAGATGGGTGGTTTGTCTTGGTCTGGCACCTCAGCTGAGACCTGTCCATCTTGGGAGACCCTGCCAGTAGTTAAACTACCGATAGTTTAGCTCTCAGCATCACTGATGCACGCAAGCCCTCACAGCACGACAAGCTGCAAACCAAGTGAGAGCCACAAAGCAGTATAAACGTGCAAATAAGAGGACAAATAAGGTAGGTATGTTACACATATTTTAAATACTTTACATTGGCTGCCAATAACTAAACAATTTAATTTTAAGTTGTCAATTTAATTTTAGGTTGTTTTTTTTTTAATTTTTCATTTAAGCCTACCTTATTTGTCCTCTTATTTCCACAAAGCAGTATAAACGTGCAAATAAGAGGACAAATAAGGTAGGCTTAAATGAAAAATTTCAAAAACTAAAATTAAATTGTTTAGTTATTGGCAGCCAATGTAAAGTATTTAAAATATGTGTAACATGCTCTCTTGGCCCTACACTCACTAACAACTTAGCCGCTGCATTCCAAAGTCTTCACCAAGAGTCCAGAATAGAAAGAATTACAATAATCTAGACTAGTAAGTATTAAAGGCTATATCAAAGTAACAAAATTCTATTGGTTAAAAAACAAGCAAACTTTTCTCAGTTGATGAAGATAGAAAACACACAACTTCACCTCCGTGGAAACCTGAAGTTCTAACATCAAACTTAAAATGTAAGCTACACACCTGGTCCTTTGCCTCCAACTGAAGCCCATTCCAAAACACACAAGGTCGACTCGGGAAAACAGTTTGATTGACGAAACCAGAGGACCTTCGTCTTCTGGCAGTTTGACACTATTTTATTTTAACTCATCCACTTTTTAATATAGCCTTCTACTTATTAACTGTGTCACCCATGACTTACCCAAGATATAAAGCTGAGTATCATCAGCAGACATCTGAAAATAGCCACCATGTAAGAGGAGCTAGAGGATGAACATATAAACTGAACAGTAGAAGAGACAACGGTGCTCCTTTTGGAACACCAAAAGGCAGTGGCCTCAGCCTAGATGAACCTGTGGCCCGGTTCCATGACTTGGCTTCCATCAGAAACTACTGCAGCCAGAAGAATTCCTAAAGAAGCCAATCGCTGCAACACAATACAAGGATATCAAAGAGTGTGGAAAGGTTGCGAAGTAAGAACAATGCATTCTTACCTTTATCCAAATAAAAAAAAGGGGAGATTTTCATGCATAGCCCCTAATGTCGTTTCCATACTACTGTACGATGGTATCTAAATCCAGACTGGTGACTGTGAAGTCACCCCTTTAAAAAGTCGATATTGGATCCTTCTATGCCAGAAAATTTTAGACCAGTTTCAAACCTTCCATTTCCATAAAAAATGACTGAAAAGATAGTAATCAGTTGAGTGAATTTGTGGAGGTGGTGGGGGTAAATACGTAATTCAAAATGGCATGGGACAGACACAGTGGATCCCCTTTATAGCAAGAGGATAAAATCAAAATAAGCTTAAGAACATAAAAACATAAGATATGCCATACAGGGTCAGATGAAGGTCCATCAAGCCCAGTATCCTGTTTCTAACAGTGGCCAATCTAGGTCATAAATACCTAGCAGTTTCCCCAAAAGACACAGGTTCCTCAATACTTGTATTGGGGCAAGCAGTGATATCCCATGTCCCTTTTTAATAATGGTTTATGGACCTTTCCTCCAGGAACTTGTCCAAACCTTTTTTTAAACCCAGCTACACTAACTGCTTTTACTACATCCTCCGGTAACAAATTCCAGAGTTTGATTACACATTGAGTGAAAAAATATTTTCTCTTATTAGTCTTAAATAGGTTACCCTGTAGCTTCATTGCATGTCCCCTAATCCTTTTATATTCTGATGACATAAACAATCTGTCTTTCATACTTCAACAAACAGAGGAGGGTGACCTGCATGGAGCGGCAGATACAACTACTCTAGCAACCTTACTGGGCAGAATAGATGGACCATACTGGTCTTTATCTGCTGTCATATACTATGTTACTGTGTAACTAAGGACGAAGAACAGCTATTTTCAAATCTTTAGGGATAATACCCTGATTTAGAGAATTATTAATTACAGATTGTAAAAGGTAGTTACTCACCTGTAGCTGGTGTTCTTTGTGGACAGCAGGAATAAGTCCTCACGTATGGGTGACGTCCTGATGCAGCCTACATGGGAATGCTCCCCAGCTTTATTGGAAGGTTTTGGGAGGCTCCACCGTGCCTGCGCGCCTCCTTCCCACCTGCCACCGTGGTGCCATCTTGAGTCAGTCTGATAACATAGCTGTAGCAGAAGACAACTCCTCAAGAAGGTGGGAGGATTGTAAGGGCTTATTCCTGCGGTCCACTGAGAACACCTGCTACAAGTGAGTAACTAACTTTTCTCCATGGACAAGCAGGAAGTAAGTCCTCACGTATGTGACTCCCAAGCTACAGGCTACCAAAAACCGAGAGGCCCAACAGGCAACATTAACTGCGGAACATGTAAAATCAAAACAACTATGTGTAGAGATGGTAATTCATACCTTATCTCTTCTACTTTAGTATTTCTCTTTTTTTTTTTTTTGGTAGCCAGGACGCACAGAAGGGCATTGGGGGGGGGGGGGGGGATGGAGTTGGATTCTAAATCCCAACAGGTGCTGGAGAACAGATTGGTTAAAGTTACTGTCACGCCAGGAATCCCCTTCCAGGCAGTAGTTCTTTATGTGAATGCCACTCCTGCTTGTTCTCTCCTATCCTGCCCATCCTGAACACAGAAAAACCTGCTGCGGCTACTTCCAAATCTTTGTTGTTCTTGTGCCAAACATTTTCTTCTAATCTTTTGTTAGTGAACTCAAGCTGAATAATTCTGCTTTGAATAAATGAAAGTAGTTGCCATGTTGCTTCACGAAGACTCTGCTCTGAGCTGATGAAGGGAGTAATTGGCTGAGGGGCCATTGGGGCAAAGCTACCATCTGTGGGCATTTGTGAGTGATATTGCTGAAGGATTGAAGGGAAAAGTCTGTCTTTTTGCATATGAGACAAAAATTTGCAAAAGAGTGGACTCCTCAGAGGGAATGGTCAACATGAGGAACGATCTACAAAAGCTGTAAGAATGGTCTAATGCTTGGTAGTTAAGATTCAATGCTCGCTTTCTGTGGCACCAGCTCCACTGGCACAGATTCCCTCTGGCAGCTATGGACACTCTAGGGTCTGTCCTTCTCCAGCCACAGCCTAGAGTGCAGAGTCATGAACTTGGGATGCATAAGTCCAAGGGAATTGTATGTGATAGGGGTGACCATTTGGTATACATGGACTAGAAGGACCTCAGAGTGATAGAGTTTGAGGATCTCAAGGTGGTGAAACAATGCGACAAGGCAACAGCCAAAGCCAGAAGGATGCTGGGTTGCATATAGAGAGGAATAACCAGCAGAAAGGAGGAGGTATTAATGCTCTAGTACAAGTCGTTGGTAAAATCTCACTTGGGGTATTGTGTTCACTTTTGAAGATTGTATCTCACAAAGGATATAAAAAGACTTGAAATGGTTCAGAGGAAGACATATGAGAAGAGACTTGAAGACCTAAATATGTATACCCTAGAGGAGAGGAGGGACAGGGGAGATATAATACAGATGTTTAAATACTTAGAGTATCAATGAACAAACTGTTTTTGAAGAAGGGGAAGCTGTAAAACTAGAGCATACAATGAAGCTGCGAGAAGATAAAGCAACATCAGAAAATACTTTTTCACTGAAAGGGTGGTGGATGCTGCTCCTCTCTTTTCTCTGGGAACAAGCAGGAAGTCAGTTCTCACATACAGGTGACGTCGGCACTGATGGAGCCTGTGCAAATGCATCTTCCCAGCTTTCAAATAAAGGCTTTGGGAGATGCACTACGCATGCGTGGTCCACTTCCCACCCAAGGGTGCCATCTTGCCTCAGTCTCCTTTTTTCCACGGAGCCTATCGGACATTGTCCAGTTTTCCCTGGAAAAAGTCTGATTTTTATTGTCAAGTTTTGTCTGGTTTGTGTACCGGTTCCTTCCCGCCCCCGAGCCAGCTCACCTCGACATCACTCCTCTGGTTTGTCGATTCGTTTTCTCTTTGTTTTTTTCATCGAGGTGTTCCTCGACTGGCGTAAGCACCCTTTTTCAGTCAAAGGCCTCGGAAACCCTGCCAGACGGCGGGGACCCCCTTTTTGCGATGGCCTCCAGGGCTTCAAAAGGTGTGACTGGTGTGGCAAAATGATGTCATTCACTGACCCACACAACTGTTGCCAATGCTGCCTCAACCCGAAGCACAATGACTCCGACTGCAAACTCTGAAGAACCATGACTTCAAAGGCCTTAAAGAGCAGCCATCAGCAACAGGAAAATGTTTTCAGAAGTCCGACTCCGCGCCGGACTCTCCGGTGACACTAAGCTCCAGGGCCTCGCAAAGCCAAAGCCGCCTCAGAGTCCTGCAGCTGCAGTTCCTCCCCCGGAGGTGGAGCACAATTAGAAACTCTCAAAGACCGCCTCAAAGGACGGATCCGGGAAGAAGGAGAAATCCCGTCCCAAGCGCGAGTCTAAGGAGTCGGGGCAGGAGCGGCCTTTTTGGGCCTCCGAGGCCATTCTCATCAAGGACTCGCCCTTGACAGTACTGACGCCAGGCCCAAAGTCTAAGCTGCCTGTGTTGAAGGCTGTGGAGCCAACTGGTATGGAGACCAGAATGGCAGCCCTAGAGAGCAATATATCTGCCTTAGTGGCCATGCAGCAGGCGTTCATGTCTGGCTCATCTGGTTCATCCGCCCCGATGACTGGACTCTCGACATCGAGGATTTCCCGGACATCGAGCCAGTCTTCAAGCACCACCGGCCTCTCGGCTCAACCCCTTGTATCCTGATTCCTGCGAGGCCTCATATTATCCAAACCCCCTGTCTGCCCTCCAGCGGCGGAATGAGATCTCAGTGTGGTGCTCTTGCAGCTCACCAAGCCTCCGTTTGAGCCTCTGACCACCTGCAACCTCCCGAACCTGTCTTGGAAGGTCACCTTCCTGTTAGCACTCACATCAGCACACA
This sequence comes from Ichthyophis bannanicus, assembly GCA_033557465.1. Taxonomy (NCBI): domain Eukaryota; kingdom Metazoa; phylum Chordata; class Amphibia; order Gymnophiona; family Ichthyophiidae; genus Ichthyophis; species Ichthyophis bannanicus. The sequence continues at coordinate 26,757,619 of CM066051.1, forward strand.
GAGTCAGCGAACTCCAGGCTCTGATGGCAGAACTGCCCTACACGAGGTTCTACAAGAACAGGATGATGCTCTGTACACACTGCAAGTTTCTGCCGAAGGTAGTGTCCCCATTTCACCTCAAGAGGTGGTACTCCCCACCTTCTTTCTGAAGCCTCACGCCAATAGGACAGAGACTGTTCTCCACAATCTGGATTGTAAGAGAGCCCTGTCCTTTTTCCTGCAACGGACTCGGGGCCACCGCAAAGCACCACGGCTTTTCATATCCTATGACCCCAGCCGCCTGGGGCTCCCGGTGACTAAGCAAATTCTGTTCACTTGGGTGGCAGACTGCATTACCCTCGCCTATGAGCAGGCGGTGATCTCACAGGACCAGAAGGTCACGGCACACGGCATCAGGGCCAAGGCTACTTCATGGCAAATCTGTGTTCAGTCTCCATGACGGAGATCTGTCAGGCTGCCACCTGGTCTTCGGTCTATACCTTTGCAGCTCACTACTGCCTGGAGAGGGAATCCTGATGGGACAGCATCTTTGGCCAGGCCATACTCTGTAATCTTTTCAGGATGTGGGCAATTCCTGCCCTCTGACCCTTCTGTGTTCAGGCTACCGGAGTGCTGGTTCTCTGCCAGACACTTGGGTCTTTCGAGAGTCTCTCAGTAGGGACTCAACTGCGGCTGCTCACAGCTCACCCTTTGCAGGTTGCATTGGCATTTTTACAGGTTCTCGGTAGCCTGTAGCTGGGGGGTCCCATATGTGAGGACTGACTTCCTGTTTGTTCCTGGAGAAAGTGTAGTTACTCACCTGTAATGGGTGTTCTCTGGGGACAGCAGGAATTGGTCCTCACAACCCTCCCTCCTCCCCTTGGAGTTGCTTCTTTACCGTATTTCATTTTTTCTTTGGCCATCTTAGCTATGTCATTTGACTGAGGCAAGATGGCACCCTTGGGAAGGAAGTGGACCATGCATGCGTGGTGCATCTCCCAAAAGCTTTCTTTGAAAGCTGGGGTGTGTTTCCGTACGGGCTCCGTCGGTGCTGACGTCACCTGAATATGAGGACTGAGTCCCGCTGTCCCCGGAGAACACCTATTACAAGTGAGTAACTACGCTGTCTCTCCCTACACCCCTCCTTGGGGATTGCTTTTCTGGCAGATCCCTTCTCTTCTACTGCCAGCTCCGGATTTCGATCCTTTCACCTTCCTGCACCTTATGCCTGGAACAAACTACCTGAGTCTGTACATCAGGCTTCATCTCTGTCCCTTTTCAAATCCAGACTGAAAACTCACCACTTCAAGGCCACTTTTGGATTCTGATCCATTTAGTCTCCCATGTTTCTCCTTACCATACCCCTAGATGTATCCTTATCTTCAGCAGTTGTGTTGTCTGTCTTGTCTAGATTATAAGCTCTGCTGAGCAGAGACTGTCTTTTGCATGTGCCTGTACAGTGCTGCATACACCTTGTAGCACTATCCCAATGATCAGTAATAGTAGGAGGAGGAGGAGCTGGTGGGGGCAAATACCGTGACAAAATTCAAAATGGCATGGACAGCACAATGGATCCCTTTATAGCAAGAGGATAAAATAAAATAAACTACTATTTCTTATACCTCAGCAATTAGAGGGGTGACCTGCACAGAGCAGCGGGTGCACCTCCTCTGGTCACCTTACTGGGCAGACGAGATGGACCATGCTGGTCTTTATCTGCCGTTTGTATACTATGTTACTGTGAGATTCACATATGACTTAAGTAACTTAGGTTGTACATGGTACCTTTATAGAGGACTATTTGTTTATCCTTATTTGTACGGATAACTCCTGAAATTAAAGAATGTTCTAAAAGTTTAGGGATGCAGCTTTCTCCGTGGACAGGCAGGATATAATCAGTCACATAAGCGGGCTATCCCTGCAGTGCTGGCTTTCGTTGGCACTGGCTCCACTGTTCCACTGGCACAGATTCCCTCTGACAGCTATGGACACTCTAGGGTCGGTCCTTCTCTGGCCACAGCCTAGAGGCCCTGGGGGACTTGTTTATGCACCGTGACTTAGTTATCCTGCCGTTCACAGAGAACCACCATTAAAGCTAAGTAACCTCTCTTTCTGGAGTGCAAGGGACCTTTACATCAGGCAGTGTTTTGAGTAGATCATAAATGTGATAGAATTATTGAGGACTTTCTAATTTAAAACATTTAAGAAAGTTTATTTAAATCCTCTGCTAGTCCAGGGCACTGCTGAGACACTCATTTGCCAGATCCTTTCTGCTGAAGAACCTTCTCTTATGACACCTAGGGTTGGGTGGATTATTTTACACATTTGTGGCTCTGACTTGTCCCAGGATTATGGAGGGAAGGGGGGGGGTTCAACATCAGAGCTCTGGTAAAAAACAAAAAACAAAAAAAAAACAGAATAGTGGTCCCCTCACTCAGTATACTATTAAGGATGCTGCCTCAAGAATAAAGAACATGACCTAGGCTCCCAAGCTACATAATGAAAAAAACAAAACAAAAGCTTTGCAATCCTTATACAAAGCAGAACTGTAGCAGTTTAATTATGCAGTCTGGGAGTATGATATAAAAAAAAATACTGCCCCCAGTACTTTACCCAGCCAGACCCTAGCACACACACCTCTCTCTGTCCCCAGTACTCTTCCAAGGCACGCCCCTGCATTCCTCACTCTCCTATCTTTGAGGATTCCTTTCTTCCAGCCCAGTCCACTGCTGTAGGCTTCTCCTGTAAGGATGCTTCTGCCATTGGTGTGGCTCCTCCTCCTCTTCCAGTCATGGGACGGCAGGTCTGTTTCTTCTTCTGACACACACTGGCTGCTGCTTTTGTGCAGTAGTGGACGACGACTTCTCTTGCCGCAAGGCCATGGCTCTCTTTTCCTTTTTTGATGCAGCAAGATACCCTTACTCCATGGCCAGCCCTGTTCATATCATCCTCAAAGGCCTGCAGCATTGGGTCGTTGATATTATCAACAGCAACAGTTGTGGAGCTATAGGGTATTGGGTCAGTAATCTTATTTATTCACTTTATTGAATTATACAATTTTTAAAGATGATGGGCTGGATTAGAGAGTCCACCTCTGCTTTGTTGTTGTTGTTGTTCCATTGAGCTGATGCCGACTCCTGCTGGCCCTGAGGATAGTTGTCCCTGTCCCCTGGGTTTTCTTGACAAGGTAGCACATAAATCACTTTCTCATTCTTTTCCAGGGGATGGGACCATGGTCAAAGGAAGAGAAGAGAAGAATCCTAAGGAATGGACAGAGGAGTTACTGGAGGCCACATCAGGGATAACGGTCCGGCAGCAAGGAAGCCTTTCGAGATACAGGACCTCAAAGAACAGCGGATGTGGAAAGGGTTTCGTCAGGCTCCCCTCCAACATGGAACAGCAACGATTTCCACTCAGTGACCGCCCTTTCAGCTTCAGTGACATGGTGAAACACGGAAGGAAGCACAACATGGAGAAAATTCATCTTTGCACAGTGTGTGGCAGAGGCTTCAGGGCCAACTCCACCCTCACAGTACACAAGAGAACCCACACGGGAGAGAGACCCTTTCAGTGCAGCGAATGTGAGAAAAGGTTCAGCAGGAACTCCACGCTCACTGTTCACATGAGAACCCACACAGGAGAGAAACCATATAAGTGTACAGAATGTAGCAAGAGCTATAGTCAAAGTTATTCTCTCAAACTTCACCAGAAGAGCCACACGGGAGAGAAGAGAATCAGAAAGTAGCAGTGCAGAAAAGCAGTATAACCTTGTTTGCTGTAAACTCAGAATAAGAACCTGTCTTAAGGTTCAAACGTATCATATGGGCAAGAGCAAACAGCCAGATCCTGAATGAGGATAAAATGAGCTATTGCATTTCACAGAAATAAACAGAACATTGAACAATTTACTATCTAAAGTACCTTAAGGTTAGTAGGAACCAAAGTACTTGCATACTTTGGTCTTCTTTTCACTAATGAGTTGGCACGGATAGATTGTACAAGTGATATGCCAAAATGGCCATCATATTATTGAAAGTATGGTAACTCCTCATCACAGAAACACACAGGAGAAGCCACAAGCATGTGAAATGGCAGCCTTGTTAGAGATCAAGTCAGTGGGTCCAAAAAAGGAAGTTCCTCATCGTCCCTCTAGTCAGTCCAATTTGTCCAGCTAGACCAGTCCAGACAAGTGGGTTAGGTCCCCCTGCCAGCAGATGTTGAGACAGAGAAAGTCAAAAGAGCCAATCCAGACTGTGATCTCACCGCTGGCATAAGCTCCAGGCACAACTAGGGTCTCCTCAGTACTTTCTCTGTCTCAGCAGATGTTGGACTCCTAATTTCTTCTCTCTCATGTGGCCTTCAACCTTGCTTGTTTCTGGACTTCTTTTTGCTGGGTCACCTGGATCCCGCAGGAGTACGAGATTCCCTGGCTGGTTGTTCCTCTCTGGGCGAGCTTCTGGCTACAAGAGCCAGAGCAGCTTGGTGGGGGGCAGCAGGTCAGGAGGACTCATTCCCTTTTGCTTTTATTTCTTCCCTTTGCCTTTAGTTTAAAAAGAAAAAGACTTGCCTGAGCACCCTGTACCTGCACTTGCCTCATATCTCTTCACGTGTTGCCTCCGGGTCCTCTCCTCTCTCCCCCCACCCCCACCATTGTCCACGTTCCTCTAGAGCCCAGGGACGCAAGAATGCAGTGGATTGCCGCCTGACCTGCTTCCGGCCAAAGCACTACCATCTCCATGATCTCGGCGGATCGGAAGCAGCTGCAACACACTGTGACTTCGCTGTGGCCTGCTATGTCTTTTCTCTGTTTCCTGCCATTGCACCTGTGTTGCTGCCACCATGCCTGTGCTGTGGGCGCTATTTTGAACAGTTCTTCTCCCACATTTCTTTCGCATGCCACCTTCTCTCCTGAAGTGCCTCGCTTGTGGGGGAAAAACACAGAGTCTTGGTTAACGGCCTCTGCTCTGTCTGTGACAGCCATGCTGGGGAGTCTTCGGCAGCCTAAGCCCCTCCTCCTGCGGCTGGTTTGACTGCCTCAAGGTCTGGGGATTCAGGTGCTTCGGTATTTCTGCTGCCATCCCATCTCCTCCTGTATCTCTTCCTGCAGCACCCGATCCCCTTTCTCCACCCCTCCTTCTCCCACACCACCAGGTTGGAAACTGCAGCTTCAGAATTTTCTCTCTTCTTCCAACATGCCTGGAATCTGTGGAAAGGAGGACAAGCAATGCCTTCTTATCAGCCAAGTCCTCGCCCTTGACTGGGGGCCACAAGTGCCACTGCGCAGATCCCTCCCCTCACTCTTCCATGGGGCATCTCTGGGAGGATAAGGCTCAGAGGATCATGGGGGATATGGGGAGTGCCTCTCCGTCACCTTTCTCTAATCAGGCCTCATGGAGGATGACTCTGACTCCACTGTGGTGGATCCCTGTTTTAATTGCCCAGACCATCAAGGAACTCCACATTCCGGATGTGCCCCCTTCTGCCCAGCCCTTTCAACCACCAATACCATCGTGTCAGGAATTAAAAGGCCCTCTCGTGCCTTTCCATTCACAACAGAGCTTCAGCAAATGGTGGTAGCAGAGTGGGACATTCCTGGCGCTCCTCTGAAGCAGGCCCACCATCTAGGGCGGATCTATTCTTGGTTGGAGTTGGATCAGTGGTTGTGGTTCCCTAGGATGGATGCCCTCATCACCGCAATGACCAAGCACACCACCATCCCTGTGGAGAGTGGTTCCGCTCTCTGGGACGTTCAAGACCATAAAACAGAAGGCTTGCTCAAGACAGCATTTTCAGAATCCTCCTTGGCACTGCAAGCCTCCACATGCAGTGGCCTGGATGCTGGTGTGCTTCTTTGCTGGATTCAACTATTGCCTGAGGATAAAAACGTCACCCAGCTGGAATCATTGTCAGCCTTCCTTGTGGATGTCTTTTATAATAATCTCCGCCTGTCTGCACAGAGCATAGCGGCAGTCATAGTGGTCTGCCAGTGGCTTTGGATCCATAATTGGTCAGCAGATGTGGCTTCGAAGGGTTGCCTGGCCAAACTCCCTTCAGAGGACATCTGCTTTTCAGCACAGATCTCAAAAAGCTGGTCAAGGACCTCTGTGAATCCAAGCCACAGCGTTTGCCTGAAGATTGACCTAAGAGCCCTCCAAGCGGCTCCCTTCTTCTTCCTCTTCATGCTCAAGATTTTGGGACTCTCAGAAATACCGGCCGGGCCAGCCAATCGCTCCAACTCCTTTTGGGGTACATGGTGTTATTACACTCAAGGAACATTGAGAGGCAAGTCTGCTCCCCAATTTTCCCACTGATGGGGCGGGGACCCAGGTGGGAGGACATCTACGGCATTTCTATGACAAATGGGTCCTAATAACCACAGACCATTGGGTCTTAGATACCATCCAGCATGGCTATGTCCTTGACTGTGCCAGATCTATCAAGGATGCCTTCGTTATCGCCCCATATGGGGCCCCACCAAAACGGGCTGCTGTTCGCGATACCTTCAACGTCTTCGGCAGTTGCAGGCTTTTGTGCCAGTACCCCCGTGGGAAAGAGGTCCAGGCTCCTATTCCATCTACTTTGTTGTTCCAAAGAAGGGGATGGCTCCTTCCAACCTATTCTCAATCTGCAAGACATCAACCACAACCTCCAGGTTCCCACTTTTTGCATGGAGATCTTTTGATCTGTCATTTAGGCAGGACGGGAGAGTTCCTTGCCTCCTTGGATCTCGCCGAGGCCTACTTTCACATACTCATTTGTCCAGATCAACAGCAGTACCTCGGCTTTGCAGTCCTCGGCACTCATTATCAGTTTTCCGCTATGGAGACGTGGCCTAGTGGTTAGGACAAAGTACCTCAAGCCAGAGGGCCGGAGGTTCAATTCCCACCTGGGAACAGCAATCCCAAGCCGGAGGGACTGGGGTTTCTAGTCCTATAGGCACTCCTTGTGGCCTTTGGCAAGCCACTTAACCCTCCGTTGCCTCAGGTAAACATGGATTGTGAGCCCTTTGTGGACGAGGGAATGTATCCAGTACTTGTAGTGATTATAAACTGCTCTGATGCCCTTCAGCCTGGGCAGTATATCAAGAAATTACATAAACATATGCCCTTCAGCCTTGCGACAGCTCCATGGACATTCTCCAAGATCATGGTCGTTGTGGCAGCAGCATGAAGGTGTCTGCATCCATCCTTATCTGGATGACTGCCTTAACTGTGGCAAGTCTTACCTCGAGACACAGAATGACTTACATTGAATAATTCAGTTTACATGACTTGGGATTATCTGCAACTCCTGGGAGTTATGGCAGCGACATTGGATCTGGTCCCTTAGGTTAGGGCGCACATACATCCTCTGCCGCTGGTCTCCCACCTCTCAGGATTACCTTGTTCCGCTCCCGCTCCCACCTGCTGTCTGCCTCAGCCTACGCTGGTGGGCATCCAGCCGCAATGTGATGAAGAGTGTGCCTCTCAAGTCCCCTTCTTGGACTCCTCTGGTGACCGATGCCAGCCTCTCGGGTTGGGGTGGTCACTGCTTGGATCACACAGCACAAGGCGGTGAACCCCCGCGGGAGGCCTGCTTGGCTCATCAAGCAGCCTAGAGGCTCGGGCTATCTGCTTGGCCTTGTTCCACTTCTGAAATACACTACACAGTTAGTCGGTACAAGTCCTTTCTGTCAATGCAATGGCTAAGGCCTAAATCAATAGCTAGGACGACACCAAGTGCCGTGGAGTGGCCCAGGAAATGTTCCCCTGGACTGAGGTCCACTTGCACGCTCTCTGGGCACAGTATTTTGTGGGAGAACAGAATGTGGAGACCAGCTATCTGTCGCCACCTTCTTGATCCTGGTGTGTGGGAGCTGCTCCTTGGACCTTCAACTGTATAGTTCAGTGCTGAGGAATGCCGGGCATGGATCTCTTGGCAACAGTCAACAATGCCACGGCTCTTTTTTTTTTTTTCCCCCCCCACTCGCTGCCAGGACCTAGCCTCCAGCGGACTAAACACGTTGGTCCAGCCATGGCCCACTGACCTCCTTCTTTGTCTTTCCCCCATGGACCATGATTCCCTGTCTGCTTTGATGGATTGAGCAACACCCAGATCTCCTCATTCTGTGGTGTCTCCTGATTGGCCTCATTGCACCTTGTACGAGGACCTGCATCACCTGCTGACTGGAACACCACTACACCTGGGGATTCGATGCGGTTTACTGCGTTAGGGTCCTGTCATCATGGAGGACCCTGCTCCCTTCTCTCTTATGGCATGACCCTTGAGAGGTGATGCCTAGAACAGCACGACTATTCTGCTCCAGTGATTTCTACCTTGCTCAAGGCCCACAGGACTTCGACCTCTTTGGCTTACACCCGCATCTAGCTCCTTTTTGTCACATGGTGCAGACAGCGTAACCTTTCGCCTTGGTGAGCCAGGGTGCCTTCCATCCTCGCCTTTCTTCAGTTGACACTTAACAAGGGCTTCGCCTGGAATTCCTTTCACATACAGGTGGCGGCGCTGTCTGTCTTTCGTGAGCCTCTAGCGAGCTGGTCTCTGGCCACCCATTGTGATGTCTGGCGCTTTCTTTGAGGGGCTCAGGCCTTATGGCCTCCCGTACGCCCTGTGGCTCTGTCCTGGGACCTTCAGTATCATCCTTCATGCCCTTACACGCTCCCCCTTTGAGCCCCTCAAGTGGGCTACACTAAAGGACCTTACTCTTAAAACAATTTTTCTGGTCACCTTTACTTCCGCCAGACGCATCTCAGAGTTAAAAACCCTGTCTTGTCACGACCCTTACTTCTCCTTTTCACTGGAAGGAGTCACCCTGTGAACCATACCCTCCTTTTTGCCAAAGGTACTATCTGCGTTCCATGTCAATCAGGTCGTCTCCCTCCCGGTGTTTTCTCATGAGCAGTGTACGGGGGTGGACACAGTGCTCCGTACATGGATGTCCAGCGTGTTCTCTTGTGCTGCCTGAAAGTGACTAATCTCTTCCGCCTTTCAGACCATCTCTTTGTCTCCTTTTTGGGAACTCGAAAGGGTCATACGGTGTCCAAGGCGACACTTGGCCGATGGATTTGTGAAACCGTGATCTCTGCCTGTATGCTGGCCAACAGCCTATTCCCCTAGGTCTCAAGGCCCATTCGACCTGCACACAGGCAATGTCGTGGGCAGAAATCTGCCTGGATGACTCCCTTGGACATCCTATCGAGCGGTGAACTGGTCATCCTGGTCTACCTTTGTCTGACATACCGCCTCAACGTCCAGGTGCGAGTGACCACTCAGTTTGGGTCATAGATGCTCTCCGCTGCACTCTCGTCCCGCCCATTGGTACCTCCCACTTGTCTGGACTGGTCTAGCTGGACAACCTGTAAAGTGAAATTTTCCTTACTGTTAATTTCCCTTCCTGGAGTCCTGCTAGACCAGTCCAGCTCCCACCACCACTGTGTGTGTATATTATGCTCACAGTAGTTCGGGTCATCTTCGATGCTCAACATGTACATAGTTTCGATTGTACATGGTTCCGTTGCTACTTATTTGAGCCGGGGTCTCTGAACTGGTATTTCTGCCTCCATTACTTTCTACAAGCGGTACTGAGGAGATCCTTAGATGTGCCTGGGGATTTTACCAGTGATGAAGTCTCAGCTTGGATTGGCTCTTTTGACTTTCTCTGACTCAACGTATGCTGGCAGGGGGACTTAATCCACTTGTCTGGACTGGTCTAGCAGGACTCCAAGAAAGGAAATTAACTGTAAGGAAAATTTCACCTTCCTCATCGTCCCTCCAGTCTAGACACGTGGGTTTATGCTTTTCTACTAGTAGATGGAGACTTAGAAGCACTGATTTGATGTCATGCTATAAGGGTCGTGTATATACCAGTATTTCTCAGTCAGCAATAGACAGGGGTGGTCAAACCTGTGAACTGAATTGGAATGGATTGGATTAAAGAGGGCTACAGTGTAGTACAGCCAACAAAACGATTTTGGGGTGCAGAACCTAGTGGATCTGGGTCCCCCTCCTCCCTCTCCCTGGGGTACACAACCCGGTGGATCTGGATCCCTCCCCCTCTGAAATGCAGAACCCGGTGGATCCAGATCTATCCATCCCAGCTTGCCTCTTCCTCCTCCCCAACCTAGATGGGGAGCCAGTAGGTAAGAATTTGTTCCCTCTCCTTCCTGACTTTGTAGGGGGTTGCTGGGCCAGAAAATCAGTTGGATGCACACTTAAGAACCAGAGGCTATCGCAGGATTTTCTTTTTTGGCTCAGACTGTGTCGTGTAAGTCTGGGATCATTTTAGAGAGAGCCAAGTCCTGGGTCTTGTGGTACTGCTGACAGCATCCAGGGCTGTGGTGATGGTGCACAGGCATGGGGGTGTTTTTTCAGCCAAGGCTGTAGTCCCTGGGATATGATATTACACCTTGCCGGGAATGGACATCGCTTGTGCTACAGTGGTGGGAGAGCAGTTTGCTTCGCGATCCCCTGCCTTCTCTTCTGGGGGATCAGCAGTAGCCTTGACATTGGTTTAGGCATCAGCAGCCATTTTCCTGACCTCAGCAGACAGATTTTGGTTTAATGGTAGTCCTGAGGGTGAACGGCCCTTGCTTCAGGCTGCTGCTGAATATTTTATGCTGCTGTGGAGAAGGGTCAACGGGACCATCCACCATTCCCCTCAGTGGATCCCATGGTGAAGTAGCATTGGTTATCCTGTGTGGAGACTGGGCTAATGTTCAAAGTATTATGGTAGTTTTATTAGCCAATAGACTTGATCAAATTACCTTGCAAAAAGTCTGTTAGGTCACCCGGGATAGGTACTGGAGTCTTTAGGTGGAAATTGCTGCCATTTTCTTTTGGGTGGTTTGATAAGGGTCTACAGTCCAGTAGTGGATCCGTGGAATAGTCTCCCAGTGGAGGTGGTAGAGATGAGGACAGTAACTGAATTCAAAAAAGCATGGGACCAACACAGAGGTTCTCTAAAGGTAAAAAGTGGACTGTTGTAGTTGTTGTTATGGAAGGACAGACTAGATGGGCCTTGTGGTCTTTTTCTGTCATCATGTTTCTATGTACAGCAAAAAAAAACGATTTCACCTTTGAGTTGCTCTGTGGCTGGTCTGTAGTGAAAATGGTGAAGGTTTTCTCTTTCTGTAGGTCCTAGCTTTGCTGTTCATTTGCCCATTGTTTGTTCTTTTGACACTCATACTAGTATCATTTTGATTCTTGAAGGAGGAACTCTGGAAGTGCTGTATATGGTATATGGTGGGCTTGGTGACTGTGCCCTTTTAGCACAGCCATATGAAAGGGGCTGCTGGCTTTTTTGGGCTGAAGTTTATGGCATGGTCCGTCTAGTCTTAGCTTTTCAGTAAAGGTGCAGAAACACCTGGGGCATCTAGGATGTATGCTGTTTATTTTATTTATTTATTAACAATTCTTATATACCGCACTATTAGACATCAGCGCGGTTTACATTGAACAGAAAACATCCGACAGTTTACACGTGTCTGGTCGTTACATTTAACAGGAAGTATAACTTGGTGAAATAGGGGAAACTAAATACAATGCAGGGTTATCTGATAAAGGATATCCTGTTGAAGTTGATATCCTGTTGAAGTTGAAGTTGAAGTTGATATCCTGTTGATATCCACGGATCCTGTTGAAGTCAATAGTATTTTAAGTAGAGCATATTTTCTTGAGTAATGTAGGCAAGATCTGTGATTGGATTTCATGCTCAAGGTCTTCATAGTGGAGTGGATCCAAGTTTCATCAGGGCGGCTCCACACTGGAAGTAGGAGAGGCATTTTGGTTGAGCAGTTTTTCCATTGCAGCGGGATGGTGGTATTTTGTAAGGAGACCAGAATAGTGGAGGAGATTGTCTATCCTTTGTGTACTAGCTGTTCCTTATTCTCAGAGGTGTCAGGCCATAAGAAGGAGCTGGGTCTCATTTCATGATGGGTCTCTGTATCTCTAATGGCAGCAGACCTTCAGCAAGGCAGTGATGGGTCAGCTGCTATTACTACTAGCTGCCTGTTTCTAAGACCTGCAAATCTCATGTGATGGTCTCTGTGCAGGTCGGTAAAGTGTTTACAAACAAAAAGACTGACACAATGGAAAACAGAGGGCGATTTTTCAAGATCTCAGCATTGGCCATGGCCTCTCAATGCTGGGCTTTGGTGATTAATCTGATAACTTGTCCTGCCTTATCTGATGGTAGTGCCGTTGAGTGCTTCTAGGGAGGGAACATTTACTGCAGAGTGTTATTAGCTGTTTTGGGCTGCCACAATACTTTTAGCATGCTTTTCAGCAACAATTTTCAAAGGTGACTGGGTGGCAAGATATGGTACATTCCCAGCAGTTGATGTACCTGGATTGTCATGGTTGTAGGTTATGGGGGGAGGGGGGTTAATTACCTCATAGCAACTATGACTTCTTGCTCTTTGGTTAGAGAACATTATGGTACTGTTTGACGGGGTTGAAAATCTGCTTGAGCGTCTCTTGTTTTCTCCCTTAGGCAGCAACATGATAAGGGTATAGAGCAGTATCCTCCCTTTTCTGATCACTCTAGTTTTTAGGTTTTCTCAAGCTTGAAAGTTGTTGGTTTTAGTTTGCAAGCTTTCCCATTAGTGCCTTTGGTTAACTTTGTTGAGGAAGTGATTACTCAGTCTAATGTTTATTTCAAGCTGTGTGTGACAACCTCTTCACCTTACTTTGGTAACCACAGAAGGTCTATGTCTCTGGTTAGGTATGGTGCCTTGTTGGCTCGCCCTGTCAAATTCCTGCCTTATAACTCAAAGGTCTTGGTTACGAGGCTGGCCTTTGACTGTTTAACAAACAAAAACCCTCACAGTTAGGGGCAAATCTTCAGTGATCTATGGATGGCTGCGTCAGTGGTGTCTGTGTCAGAGGGATTTGGTTCTCCCTCCAGTCCCCAGGGGTAGAGACCTAGGGCAGCAGTTGCTTTGGAAACTCTTGATGCCCCAGACAGGTGACAGCAGGGCATCCTCAGCTTGTCACTGCTGGTTGTTTGTTCTTAGTTGAGGAAAAAGCTGTCTTGGTTGTGGGGGCAGAATAGGCTTATTAAGGCAGGTATTGGCTCTCAAGGTCAGGGTCACCTGCTTGCAGCTATGGAACATTGAGAGTACATCTGTCGATGCAGAGCAGGCCATACGCTTATTGGCTCAGGACTAGCTCTTCAGCCATTATATAGCTGCCGAGGTAGGTTCCAGCCAGTTAAAAATTGCAGCATTAGGAAGTCCTTTGGTACATTCTCAATGGGATATCTGTGCTGCCATAAAGGGCGATCTCTGTAGGTCCAAGCAGTTGGAAGTTATCATCTGCGGATGGAGTTCTGGAGAGGTTGTCAGACAAATCAGGGCTAGAGTTGATTCCATTTTCACTGGAGATGAGCTTGGAAGGGATGGCAGATTCAAGGTGTATAGCTGGCTTTTTGTCACCATTCTTTTTTGTCATAAACTTTTGGTGGCATAAGGAAGCGCCACATTGGCACAACGGTTTCCTCCATGATAAGTCAAGAGCTTCTAGGAGCAGTGTGTAGGGGGCTATGGGCTGGCCTCCAAGACCATGGTAGAGCTTTTCCATGCCTTTGGTGGCAGTCCACTGATTTTGATCTCGGATTGATCTTGGTTGAACTTCAGTCTTAGTGTCCTTTTCTCAGACCTCATGCAGCTTGCTGCCCTTTGATAGGGTAGCCCTCGAGAGGCTGGATTCTGTATAGAGAGCCTACTTCTCAAGGGTCATAAGTGCTCTCCTTGGGTACCAGCATTGTTCCTTTCTGGTTCAGGTTGAGTTAGATAGTCTTTTTGTTGGGACAAATAGATGGGTTGCTTATGCTGGCAGTTTTTCATCTGTCACTTTTGTGGAGGATTGGGCAGGTGGAGCCTAGCGAGACTCTCAGTTTTGGAGGTGGAATGCAAGGAGCTCCACTTGTTTCCCAGCCGGTTGTGTGCATTTGATATCACCGCACTCTGGCCTGTTTGGGACTCCTTCATGAGCAGAAATTTGGTAGGCTTTGAAGTTCCTTCTATGATACTCCAATAGTCATGCCTAGGGGGCAACTTGTTTTGTTGGATAGCTATTTTGGTGAGTTTTTGAGATGAGCAGGTTCTTCGAGGCTCCTCTTGTTGGCTTTAGGTGGTGCTGGTGTTTGTTCTGCTTCGCTCTCTGTCTTTCCAAGTGTTCTTGGAGGATGACAGGGTCTGCAGTTCCATCCCTTCTTTAGGGGGGGCAAAGGGCGCTTCATAGTTTCTTCTTCCCTTGGTGCAGTCTGCAGAGGTCATATAGAGTGAACCCATTTCCGCAGTGTTTTGGTGCCACTGATTAATGAAATTTATGTAGTTCTGGCAGGGCTCTAATTTGTTCCTACTAGGGGCAAGGTGTCTTTCCGGAGGGAGGAGTGACCTAGTGATTGGGGCAAGTTACCTCAGGCCGGAAGGCCAAGAGTTCAAGTCCCACTAGAGGACAGCAGCCTTGGACTGGGGTTTCTAGTCCTATAGGTGCTCCTTGTGGCCTTGGGCAAGCCACTTAACCCTCCGTTGCCTCAGTTACAAAAAAATTAGATTGTGAGCCCTTCAGGAAACAAGAGATATATACATACAGTACCTGAATTTACCCCACTTTGACTTGTAGAAAAAGTGGTATATAAGCCTAGCTAAATAAAATAAATAAATAAATAAATATCTGGCATTAGAGCCTCTCTGGTGGGTATCTGATGTATCTCTCATGTAACCTATAGCACAGAGGGAATATGCGCTCCTTGATGTCTTATGGAGTGTCTGGATCCTCAGATACAGAAGGTTGTTCACCTTGGGGCCTGGAGCTGTCAGGCTGATCTTCTCTGTTCCCAGCCTATTGTTAGGTACTGCTTTGGTATATCCCATGCATCTGGACTGGACTGGAGGGACAATGAGGAGGGGTGAAATTAGGTCTTACCTGATAATTTTCTTTCCTTGAATCCCTCCAGTCCAGTCTAGAACCCACCCTACATTCTTTGGTTCCTGATCAGCTTTTAGAGACGAGAGCACTAAGACTGAGACTAGGCAGCATTTTGGATATTTTGAGCGCAGTCATTGTACACTCCCAAAAGGTTGTAATGCACTGCGTCATGCGTTTTGGTCTTGCGGCTGGTGCTATATATTCCCTACTCCGAATAACTTTCAGTACAGGAGAGAATCTTTGGTAGGTATGGAATGAGTATTTAATGATTGTTCTGGAGTCTGCTTTGTTAAAGAAATACTGGTGAGAGGTGTATGCAAAGGACCCTTATACTATGACATCAAATAAGTGCTTGTCATTCTCCATCTGCTGGTAGGAAGGCATAGACCCACGTGACTGGACTGGAGGGACCTCAAGGAAAGAAAATTAGCAGGTAAGATCTAATTTCATCATACAGGACAAGACTTGGACAACCTAGAGATGACCCAGTGAGGTAACCGCATTCAAGCATAACCCATACTGAAGGACAGAAGATATAAACTTGGCTGTTTGAAATCACTACACTGAGCAAGCAGCAAGGGTTGGATGAGTGGAGATGGCTGGGCCAATATAATATAAGGCAGCAGGTATCTAGAGTCCTAAGAGAAGCTGGAAAGATTGACCACCATTAGACAATTTGGTTTGCTAAAGGGAAACAACATAAAAGGGAGGAGTAGCCTAGTGGTTGGGGCAAGGTACTTCAGGCCGGAAGGTCGGGGGTTCAAATCCCACTAGAGGACAGCAACCTTGGGCCGGAAGGACTGGGGTTTCTAGTCCCACAGATGCTCCTTGTGGTCTTGGGCAAGCCACTTAACCCTCCATTGCCCATGTTCCCCGTAAGTATTAGTGTATGTGTCTCATATCCCTGTGTGTTAAATGTATCCCCCAATTGTGTCGTGACCGCTTTGATTGAAGGATAAGGCGGTATACAAAACTGTCTAAATAAATAAATAAATAAAATGTGGATGAATGGCCCATGCTTAAAATTGGTTAAAGAAACCCAACAGAACAGATAATTCTCATGTATCCCAAAGACATTCAAAGGAGATGTAGAGAGTGTTAATGAAGAAAGTTTGTCTCGGCCCTTTAAAACACAAGGTATCAACATAGACTGTACAGGAGACCAAAGGCTTGGCAAGTATCGGTAGCAGGTGAAATGAAGTGGCAAGCAGAGTTGAAATGGACCCAAATTAGAATTTACTCCTGATGCTAAAATATTTACATATATAGATGAGATGCTACAAAATATCAAAACTGAAGCATCCTAAAACAGCATCATCATACTTAATTATGGGATAAATCTTCCCACTTACTAAATTAGATCCCATCTTGAAGTGCTTTAGCTCAACAATTGGTTGGTAATGCCAAGGATGACATTATTGCAATGGATCATGTGTACAAGAAGCCAAGACTAATGAGTTGCATCATCTCTTTAGGGAAAGGCACCAAACTAGTATATGCAGATATGGATAGTGGAAACACAGTTGGACGTGTTTGACAGCTTCATACCTTGAAATGCCTTGAAGCATTGAAGAATACACTCTGCTTTAAGCTTAATTTTTCTGTGAACTATTTGAAACCACCTCTTATCTGAACTGTGAAATCTGAAAGTGGTAAACCACCTGTTAAGTTCAAATGCAAGGTAGACTCTTCCAAGCAAATTACTTCTCAACTTTACCAGCAATTAAATTCTATCTGTTGTCACCTGGGACTAAGAAAGTTTTGTCTACCCTGAACAACACTTGTCATCACGATCAACATCTAAAAGATAAACGACGTGCAGGATAAACATTTTCATTTTGTTTAGTTTCCAATGTCATTTGTGGGACTTTTTCATTTTGTTTTTTTCACATTTTACTTTGGAGGGAAATGTCAATAGTGTGCACTATTAACAGACAAAAAGTGACAAATTTCAGGGTTATTTCCTTTCATTTTCATTTCAAAAAGGACATGAAACAGTATAAGAAATGTCATTTCAAACAACTGCACATCCCTACTAAAAGAATCACAATCACGGAAACACTTTGACTTTCCCAGCATGAACAAGGGAATGAATGAAATGGGAACCAGTAAATTAAAATGTGGCTTAGAACATATCTCCTTTTGTCCCAGGAAACAGCTGATGATGGCAGATGGGATATCATCTTAAAGCAGAGGATACAATGGAACACAGAAACTGGTGGCTCCTACCACGGACTGTCCCATGTAGGACTGATAGTATTACTATACCTTGTTAGATTGGTAAATTGTAATTGAGATACAATAATGAATTTGTATAATTTAGTCTTTTTATTTGTTTTTAATTTTAAGAAATATTTTGCCTACTTCCGCCTTATCTCTTGCTGTCATTTCTGTTTGTCCTGAACATTTCTGAGCGGCCCATGTCTTTCATATGTGCACATTCTGAAGTTGAAAAATGTACACTTGAAGTGTGATAAAAGGAGAAATTAGGCCTTACCTGCTAATTGTCTTTCCTTGAGTTCTCTCCGGGCCAGTCCAGGGAACCTTAGGGTTGTCAATCTCCTTCAGCAGCTGAGGACTGAAAACTGAAAGTTTTGCTGACAGCCTATACCACTCCCTCTGGTGTCAGTGATTCAGTCTCCTATTGTCAAAGCAGCTTAACTCTAACACTAACTTAGGAAACAGAATAAAAAACAAGAAAACCTAACCACTTACACTATATGAACTTCCATTTCTCTTGCCATCCTCGTTGCATTAACTCTCCTCCGTACTGATAGCTATGTATACTTCCCTTGCGAATGTCTTCACTAGCATCAAAAATTATTATTATTATTTTTTTCTTACAGAGCCCCCCCCTCCCCGTTATCCCCGAGGAAGCCCCAAAATCCACGCCAACCAGAAAAGATAACTTTGTAACCGCTCTTGCGCTATGGTAGGCCTACCTCCTCTCAGAACACCTTCTGACAAAACTGGGTGGGCCCTGGACTGGCCCGGAGAGAACTCAAGGAAAGACAATTAGCAGGTAAGGCCTAATTTCTCCTTCCTCCTCGTCTCTGCGGGCCAGTCCAGGGAACCTTAGGGCAGTACTAAAGCAGTACCTAAACTTGGGAGGGACCCGTGAGCCCCGCCACAATGGCAGAGGCCCCCACTTTCGCATCCTCCCTGGTGTGAACATCCAACCTATAGTGCCTCGTGAAAGTATGCAGCAATGACCATGTTGCGGCTCTACAGATATCCACCGGAGGAACCAAAGCAAACTCTGCCCAAGACGCCGATTGACCCTGAGTAGAATGAGCCCTGAGACTGTCAGGCGGCGACCTTCCCCTGGCTTCATACGCCGCCACTATCACATGCTTCACCCACCGGGCAATTGAAGCTTTAGGAGCTGCCTTTCCTTTACGTGGCCCCCCAAAAAGCACCAACAGCCTATCTGGCCTTCGAAAGGCCTCTGTGCTCTTGAGGTACCTTCTCAACCCTCGCCCCAGATCCAACTTCCGCAGCGAACGATCCATCTGAGACCCTTTTAGATCTGAAAAAAAATCAGTAGCGCAACCGACTGATTCACATGAAAAGATGACACTACTTTAGGCAAAAAGGAGGGCACCGGCCGCAACACCACCTTCTCTGCCAAAAATTGAAGGTACAGTTCCCTACAAGATAGCGCTTGCAGATCTGAAATCCTTTGCGCCGAACACAACACTACGAGGAACACGATCTTCCACGATAGTTCTCTCAAACTCACCAACGCATACTCAAAAGGCGGCTGCGTTAACCCTTCCAGCACCACGTTCAAATCCCACGCCGGCACTACTTTTCTTACCGGCGGCCTGATATTCTTGGCCGCATGAAGAAAACACTGCACATCCACCTGCGCTGTCAATCTCCGGCTCTGCCCTGCTCCTCTATAGCAAGCTATGGCAGCCAGATGAACTTTGAGGGTGCTGAGTGCTAACCCCTTATCTAGTCCTTCCTGAAGAAATGACAAAATCTCCAGTAACGCTGCCAAAAAAAGGCCTAATGCTACGCTCCGCACACCAAGCTCAAACACACGCCATACTCAAACATACGCTAAGGAAGTCAACTTTCTCTTGGACTGTAACATCGTGGCCACCACTGATGCAGAATATCCCCTGCGTCTCAACCGTTCCCTTTCAAGAGCCAAGCAGGAAGCAAGAAGCGATCCACCTGCGGCATTAGAACGGGTCCTTGACTCAACAGATTGCGCCGATCTGGCAGCCTCCAAGGGGAATCTACTAAAAGCTGTATCAGATCTGCATACCAAGGCCTTCTGGGCCAATCTGGAGCAATGAGAATCACCTTCCCCCTGTGTCCTGCTATGTGCTGAATGACCCGGCCGATCATAGGCCAAGGAGGAAACACATACAGAAGCTTGCCCAATGGCCAGGGTTGCACCAGCCCATCGAGCCCTTCTGACATGTTTTCCCTGCGTCTGCTGTAAAAATGAGACGCTTTGACATTGTCGAGAGTAGCCATCAGATCCATAACTGGCTGCCCCCAGTGCCTTGTAATGTCGTCAAAGACAGCCGCGTTCAGCTCCCACTCCCCGGGATCGAGAACATTCTGACTGAGATAGTTGGTCTGCACATTGTCCTTTCCTGCTACATGTGCCACTGACAAAGACACGAGTTGATCTTCCACCCACAGCATCAACTCCTGGCTCTCCTCCAGCAAGAGAGCACTGCCCGTGCCCCCCTGCCGATTGATATATGATACCCGCCACTACATTGTTCGAGAAGACGCGAACCGCTCTCCCTTCGAGCAGACTTCCGAATTGCTGAAGCGGAAGACGCACCTCTCTGAGCTCCAACCGACTGATCGACCAAGTGCTCTCCTTCGAGGACCAGACCCCCTGCGCCACGCAAGTCTGACACTGGGCACCCCAGCCCGATAAACTGGCATCTGTGGTAACCAACACCCATTCTGGGTGTTCCAAGGGGACTCCTGCCCAAATATGATTTGTGTCCAACCACCAAAGCAGACTGTTGCGCACTATCTCCGGGCAGACCAACCTTTGCGATAGAGGATGATGCTGCAGAGACCATCTGGAAAGCAATGCCCGTTGCAGAGGGCGCATATGCGTCCTGGCCCACGGGACCAGGTCCAAGGCCGCTGCCATGGACCCCAACAGCTGCAAGAATCTCCACGTGGATGGAGCCTGCAGCCGCAAGAACGCTTGCACCTGATTCAAGATCTTTAGCACCCTGCTTTTGGGCAGGAACACCGACCCCACTTCCGTGTCGAACAAAGCCCCGAGGTAAGTCAGCCGCCTCACCGGCCCTAGACACATACGCTCCACAAATGGATGCCTGCAGGGAAAGGGCACTAGAATCAAAGGCCTGCTTGAGCAGCACCTCCAGTTTGCGATTCTGCAGATCCTTAAGCGCTGCTCCCCCTTCCACCAGAATTGTTGTCTTTCGTCACCGCCGAAACCAATGCATCCATCTTAGGCATTCTCAAAACTCCCTCTCTTCCTGTGGAAGAGGGTAGAGGCGACCAAGGGCGTGGCTACCCCGCAGGGTCGCCTCCGGGAACTCCCACTCAGACTCTATCATCTGCTTAATTACTCGGTGTATGGGAAAATAGCGTTGCTCCGCTTTAAATCCTTGCAACAAAGGATCCTCCAGCGGCTCCTGCAGCACCATGGGCAGGAGAATATTTAGAGCAGCAAAAGACTGACCGATAAGTGACCCTAGCTCATCCTTGTGAAAGACAGAAACACATTCAGGTCCTTGCCCGGTGCAATCTCTCCTTCTTCCAGCTCCCCAGACCAAGGATCCATGCCCGCCTCAGAGAGGATTTCCCCCTCCTCCACCACCTGAGGTACTGGGACCTGCAACTCAAAGCCCTCGAAGCCTGTCCCCGTGCCTGCACACTTTTGGGAAGTGCCCTCTCCAGGGTCCATCCCGCTCAACTCAGGTTTCATCCCTTCAAAGAGGTTAGGACCCGAGGAACTGCTGACAGTCTGAGACACCTTTTAAAGTATAGGCCTTATGCAACGCTAGAATGAAATCTGGGGAAAACAAGGAAGAAAGACCCCCCCTGAGCCTCAGGCAACTTCTGCTGTGCCTTGATTTCAGAAGAAAACTCCTTACTTGATTTAGTCTTCCTTTTTCCCTGCTTGTGCTGCCTCGTGGGAGAAAATGGCTGCCTCCACCAAAATGGCCGCTGTTCCCGCCTTTTCTGACGAGATCTGCAGCCTCTCTAACTCTCTTCCGAAGCAGATGTGCCTTCTATTCTGCGCCCTTCAAGTAAGCGCGAAAAACGCCCGCAGAATGGCCGACCGCCGGACCCTCAGAACATGCGGCAAATGTCTGCAAAGCAGTTGCAGCCCCGCCGGCACTGCTGACTGCCCCAGAACTTACTTCTGTTGCAGCGCGCATGCTCATTTGAACACTGCCAGCCCTTACTCTCTCTGAAACCAGCAGAGCAATGAAAAACAACACACTCACCTGAGTGCCGCACACTGAGCCGCCGACACTCCGCTTTCCCGCTGCTAGCAGGAGATGGAGATCGCGACTTTTAAGAGAGGTGGGTGGATTCTGGGGCTCCCAGATCCTTTCCCACTCAAAATAGATGGGTCCTCCGAAACAAGGCAGGCTCTGCCCTTTTACGCTGCTGTCAAAGTCCGCAGCGAAGGACCGTCTCCCTTCTGATAGTTTTTTTGTTCTTTTTTTAACTTTATTCCAATAAGGGAAATATACTGGAGTTAAAGCCCAGCTAGAGCCAATCATCCTCACTAACTTCGCCAAACAAATCATTTTCTCCTCTTCTCTCCAGGGAGCCTGTCAGCCCCCATGTCCTGTTCAGCTGCTGAGGACTGAAAGACTGAATCACTGACACCAGAGGGAGTGGTATAGGCTGTCAGCAAAACTTTCAGTTTTCAGTCCTCAGCTGCTGAAGGAGATTGACAACCCTAAGATTCCCTGGACTGGCCCGGAGAGACGAGGAGGAATGGTGCATTTCTCCCATTTGCAGAATCAGGCATTAGAGAGAGTTTCATCTCTGTGTGTCATAGGATGCATGTGTGTGTTATAGGATGGAGTCGGGATGTGTGTACAAGAGTGTGTATGTCAGGGGTTGCATGCATGCATGTATGCATGTGTGTGTGGGTATAGCATCAGGAGTAAATTCTAATTTGGGTCTGTTTCAGTTTCGCTTGTTGCTTCATCTCACTTGCCAAATTTTTGCTGTCCTGTACAGTCTCTATATCTAGGCACATGGGTATGTGTGTGTACCATGGGGAGTGTTAGGAGCTGCATGTGTGTGTATGTGTGTTAGGGGGAGAGCATGTGATCGTGTGTGTATGTTACTACTACTACTGATAATAATTTATATAGCGCACTACAAGGCATACATATCTCTGTACAAACACATATAAGAGAAAGTCCCTGCTCATCAGAACGTACAATCTAATCAAGACAGACAATACAACAAATAAGAATAAGGGTACAAAAAGGGAGAGCAAGGTGGCACAAGGAAAACGAGATCCAAAAGCAGTCTTAAAGAAGTGAGCCTTCCGCATGGATTTTGAAAAGGGAGAGAGATGAAGTCTGATGTACAAACTCAGGTAGTTTGTTCCAGGTATAAGAAGCAGTAAGGTGAAAGAAACGAAGCCTGGATTTCACAGTAGAAGAAAAGGGCAAGGACAGAAGCAGGCCAGTGGAAGAGTAGGGAGAGAGAAGAGAGGAAAGGTAGTGAAGAGCAGTGGAATTAATACATTTATAGGTCAGTAGGAGAAGTTTGAATTGGCTATGGAAACGGAAGGGGAGCCAATGAAGTAACTTGAGAAGAGGGGTTTTATGAGCCTATTGGGGCTGGCGGAAGATTAGCCACGCAGCAGAGTTCTAAATAAGTCGAAGGTGAGAGAGGTGACTCAAAGGGAGACCAGCAAGGAGGAAGTTGCAGTAGTCGAGATGGGAGGTGACTAAAGAGTGGACAAGTGTTTTAGTAGTGGATTCAGAAAGGAAGGGGCAAATTTTGTTAATGTTGTAGAGAAAGAAACGACAGGTTTTAGTTATTTGTTGGATGTGTGTGGAGAAGGAGAGAGAGGAGTCAAATATGACATCAAGGTTGCGGGCAGAGGAAACAGGAAGTAGAAGAGTGCTGTCTTCAGAGATAGAGGAAAGGGGAGGAGGGAAAAATAAGTTTGGTTTTGGCCATGTTCAGTTTCAAATGGCAGTGAGACATTCAGGCAGCGATGTCAGATAGGTAAGTAGAGATGCAAGACTGGAGTGTCAGAGAAATATCAGGTGTAGATAGCTAGACCTGAGAATCATCAGCATAAAAATGATATTGAAAGCCATGGGAGGAGATGACAGCACCAAGGGACTGGGTATAGAGAGAGAAAAGGAGAGGGTCTAGAACAGAGCCTTGGGGTACACCAACTGAGAGAAGGATAGCAGTAAAGGAGGAACCAGCAGGAGAAATGCTGAAAGAGTGATGGGAGAGATAAGAGAACTAGGATAGCACAGAGTCCCTAAAACCAAGTGAGGACAATGTGTCAAGGAAAAGGTGATGGTCAACAATGTCACAAGCTGCAGAAAAGTCAAAAAGAATGAGGACAGAGTAGAAGCCCTTAGATTTAGCCAGGAACAAATCACAGGAGACTTTGGCAAGAGCTGTCTCAGTAGAATGTAAGAGACGAAAGCCAGATTGAAGTGGATCAAGGAGGGCTTGAGCGGAGAGAAATTCAAGGCAGTGGTGGAGGACTGCACGTTTAAGAAGTTTGGAAATGAAGGGAGATGGGACGATAAGAAGGACAAGTAGGGTCAAGTGAAGATTTCTTGAGAAGAGGTGTGACTACAGCATGTTTTGAAGGCTGCAGGGACAGTTGCAGTGTAGAACACAAAAGGTTGAGAATATGTGAGATGGAAGGGATGAAAGAGGAGGAGATGGAATTGAGGCTGCGTGCATGTTTGTGTGTGTATGGGGGGGGTCAGGGGCTATATACAGTATATGCGTGCTTTGTGTGTGTCATGGGGAGTATCGGGTTGCATGTACACTCAACCATGTATCATAAGGAGTACTGGGAGTTGTGTGTGTGCAGGTGTGTATAATGGGGAGGGTCAGGGACTGCATGTGTGTGTGTGTGTGTGTGTCATGGGGTGTGTCAACTGTGTGTATGTGTGAAGGGGTGGCGCTTTGTGTGTGTCTCTCAGGGTTTTGGATGAGTGAGTGTGTGTGTGTGTGCAGCACTTCCCCCGTTCTCCTGTACCCACTCCATGTCCCTCCCACCCTCTTGCACTATTTCCCCTTCCTGTCCTTTACTGCCCTCTTTTCTCTCCACTCACCAAAGCACTCTTTCAGGCCTTTACCTCCCTAACTCTCCCTTCCTCCTTAATGCAACCACCCTTTCTTTTTCCTCTAATCCCGCTCCTTCCCTTATGCTCCAACCCTGTTCTTGTTTGCTCTTCTAGCATAGCCTCTGTCCTTACACCCCATCCCTTTCTTTCCTTATAATCGCACTCCCTCCCCTGGGCTCTGTTCCTTTCTTTCCTCTTAACCCCACCTCCTCCCCTAGAGTCTGTTCCTTCCTTTCTTTCCTCCTAACACCACTTCCTCCACTAGGCTCTGTCCCCTCATCAGCCCCATAAATTCCACCCCACCCGCCCACCTACAAGGCTCCATCCCCTCCCCCACCCCTTCTCTCACAGCTCTGAGGCTGGCGGTACCCGTGGACTCCAGTGGTCTCTGCAGGCTGCAGCCCCATTCTTCAGACCAGCTGGACCCCGGATCTTCTGCTGACCTCCATAGGCCATAGCCCTGGCTCACTGGCATCAGGAGCAGCCTGAGGGTAATGCGGGGCCATGTGCGGAGACATTGTGGGGCTCATTTGCATAAAATATTTGTATAATGAAAAATAATCCTACTAGCTGTGATTTCAAGATCATGGTGCACTGGCTGTATTGGACCGTGCCAGAGCTGTTCAAGCCTAGAAATCAGCAATAGTGAAGCTATGAGGCTAAAAACACTATTAAATTGGCAGCAAGAACACAAAACAGCAAATCTATCCATTTTCCACTACCCGTTCCCCTCTCCCCCTCCCCCAACCAACATTCTACAGTTGCTGCTACACAAGGAACAAAAAGAAAAAGTAAAAACTACAGTACGGGACCTAGAGAGCACATCTCCCATTCCATCATAGCGCTAACTTCAGAGCCTACCCCGAAAAGGGCAGTAGTGTATTTATTGCAGGGGGCTCTAGAAACATCCACATACCTACTGAGAAAACTGGACAAGCCAGATTACTATAGATCCCTATAGAGACGCTCCGTGCTAACAGAACACCTGACCTCAATCACACACTTAGAATATAAGTAGACCCTCACCAAGTACAGTGTAAGTGATCACCAACTAAAAAAAAATATGTAGAAATTATTAAACTGTAATCCCAAGAAGCTAGAGTTTGCATGCAGTGGAATACCAGAGAAACAGAAAGAGATACATAAATAGAGAGCCCATGTAAATTACAGAAACTGACATATTCCAACCATTAAATTGAAAATTAAGGGCCTGATATGCAGCGGCTAGCCTCCACTGCTGAACTTCAGACCCGAATATTCAATGCCGGAGTCGTATCTGAGCCCCGGCATTGAATATCCAGGTTGCCTAGATTGCGATGAAGCTAACCAGGTCACGATGATATTCAGCCATTGCCTGGTTAGCTTATGTGGTGAAAGTTAGGTCAGCCTTTAAAGCCTAATCTTTGCTGCATTTCGATAACTGGGCAGCATCTGAATATCGCTGGGTGTCTCCCCCAGAACGCCCAATGCTGGCTGGCTATCTATTTCAACTTTTTCTACCTTTATTGTCTGGCTATTTTATTTTTCTAATTGTATTGGTTCCAGTGTCTAGTTTCTGCTTTCTTCTGTTTTCTCGTAACTCTTTTTAGGGTCTCAAAGCCATCTGCCACTTCTTTTCACCCCTCCTTTCTTATTAATTTTCTATCCCCCTCCCCCCCCCCCCCCCCCCCCCGATCCATCCGGCAGTCTCCATCTCTCTCTCCTTGCCCAGCCTCCTACTCTCCAGTCTTTCACTAACTCTTTTCCTTTCTCTCTTCCTTGCTGTGTTTAGAATCCTCTCTCTCTCCCTATTGTCCAACATCACCCCTCCCATCCAACATCTGTCCCATCTATTCCCATGCCCAGTATCCTTCCAGCATGCCCAGAAACTCTCCCTATTTTCAGTATGGGTGCAGCCACCATATCTGTTCCATCTCCCTATGTCCTTTCCCCTGTGTCCAGTATCTACCCCTCCCTCCGCCATCACCTCCCTACATAAGAAATGTCATACTGGGTCAGACTAAAGTCCATCAGGCTCAGAGTCCTGTTTCCAGCAATGGTTAATCCAGGTCACAAGTACCTGGCAGGTTCTCAGAAAGGTACACAGGTTCCTCAGTGCTTGTCCTGGGGTAAGCAGTGGATTTTCTGAGTCCTGTAATAATGGTTTATGGGCCTTTCCTCCAGGAACTTGTCCAAACCTTTTTTAAACCCAGCTACACTAATTGCTTTTACGACATTCTCCGGTAACGAATTCCAGAGTTTGATTACACGTTGAGTGAACAAATATTTTCTCTCATTATTCTTAAATGGGTTACATTGTAGCTTGTAAACGGGGGTGCTGGTCGTGAATGTCCACAGTCTTGGCAAAGGCAAAATATTATTATGACTTGCAAAGGAGTGTGGGGGTTGTAGTTCATTCATACCAGAATCAGCCGTTCACAAAATAATGAGTTGTGATGCTCGAGTGTAAGCAAAGAAAAACAGATTTTATTCATGGGGTTAATTCTCCCACACAGATTTACTTGGTAACACAAAAGGACACTTGCTTCAAGTATAGTACTCAGGAAAAACAAAACATGATATAAGGTAACTGAACTTCTTAAGCAATAAATCAATAAAGACCTTGATGGGAAACAGAAAAGGTCTTTTTGATGGCTCCTGCTAATGACCTTCTTAGCAGTGCTCCAAAAGGCAAAAACAAACCCAAAAGTAGCAAAAAAAACTGTTCTTTACCAAGGATAACTTTCTTCTATTCACACACACAAAGAAGAAGTTTCCTTCTAGAGCTCACGTGCACTTGTACCTGGCTTAATTACAAATAATTAGCCAGCTGCAAACCCCTTTGCTGGTTCACTCTCTCTACGTGGCTCAATCCTACCCTAAAGCTTTCTTGCAGAGACTTTTCTGGGTAGATAAAAGAACAAGTTATAGTTCCTTTTGGTGGTTGTTGTATTAGTGAGAAACTACTTTAAAACAGCAGCCTAGACAGAGAGCAATCCATGTATTCCAACTGATCATTTGATATAGCTCCTTCTTCCTCAAATATCATGGAATCAATATCATGGTCTGGCTCAGAGGAATTCCTTAATTGATCACTCTCAGGATAATATTTGTTTCTCTGCTGTCTTCCAGATGAAGAGCTAGGGCATAGATCAAAGTTCATACCTGAGCTACCCTTGCTGTTAGGTTTCCTCTCCTGGTATCCTGGCCAGTAAGTAGTCCAGCTTTTATGTCCAGCCCTCCAATCAAGATCCCTGGACACTGGGTCTCTCTTCACATACCTTCTTGCACCGGTCTTAGGGCCCCTTCCAAATGCAGCCATCTCCCTCATAGGTGCCGTTTGGGAGTTCCTGGCTCTATAACCCCAATCCTCTGGCTTCCTCCAGTCCAATGGAGTATGCTTGCCTCTGGAATCACTCCTAACACACATACTGCTGTGGGCTCCTTCTTTAAACCTCCAAGATGTCTTTCTCTTCTTCCTTCCGCGTTGCTTCTGCTGTTGTAGTTCTCTCTCTTCTTTCTCCAATGGCTTCTGTTTCTGGATCTGCAGCTTCTGCTTCTCCCTGTGCTCCTGGTTCTCCCTGTTCTGTCTCTGTGTAGAATATCTTTTACTTTTAAAGTGCTTAGAGGGACACTCCACCCTAGCACAGCCCAGGTGTGCTGAATCAAGCCCTGCCCTTGGAGATGAGTGATTGGGGATTACCTCATAGCTCTCCTGATTGAACACACGTTTCCCCACTTCAGCCCTCCTAGAGGCTGTTTGTAACCTGGTGCATTCTGGGACTGGTAGTCTTTTATGAAAACATTCTGTTTTAGTATTTCTACCAGCAAAGACAGGTTGCTTGTTCAAAGCCAATTCACCTCTTTTATAGTTCCCTCCTGAACTATGATAAGCTTCCTTATCACAAGCTTCATTGTGTTTCTCCAGGACCAAGCAGGAAGTCAGTCCTCACATATGGGTGCCGACGGAGCCCTCGCGGAGCAATTTTCCCCAGCTTTCAAAGAAAGCCTTTGGGAATTGCAGCGCGCATGCGTGGTCCTCTTCCCGCCCAAGGGTGCCATCTTGCTCAGTATTCTTTTTTCCGCAGAGCCCTACAGACGTTGCCTGTGAATCCCCGCAGAAAAGTTGATTTTCCTCTATTTTTCTCTATTTTTTCTTCGGTTCGACGCCGGTTCTGTTCCCGCCCGGACTCGCGACGCCGGTTGCGAGTCTGTCCTTTATTTTTCGGTTTTTTGTCCTTCGTGACAGTTTTCGCGCTTTTTTCCTTTTTTCCCTGGCTGCCCGGTCGTTCGACCTCGCAGGGGCCCTTTTTCCCCCGATGGCGGCCAGTGGTTTCAAAAAGTGTGACCTCTGTAAGAAACTTATGTCTCTTACAGACACTCACGACTTCTGCCTCCGCTGCCTTGGCCCAGATCATGACCCCATGATCTGCACGCCATGCGGCAAAATGTCCTCAAAAGCATTGAGGAGTCGGCAGCACCAGCGGGAGCGTATCTTCTCTGACTCCGGCCGGGCTCGGACCTCGTCAGAGGCTTCGACGTCTCGGGACTCTGGTCCTGAGCATCGTCGGAGTTCCTCTGAGAGGGGGTCTCCTACCCGGGAACATCATCGGAAGAAGAAACCTGCGAGGGCGGGATCGGTGGAAGCTCCTGGTTCCTCGAGGGCCAGGTCGCATAGCCCCGATTCCCGTCCCGGGTCCTTGGAGTCGGAAAGGCCGTCAAAACATCCTCGACTCGAGGTGGACTTGCCAGCTCACGTAAGTACGGTTGTCCTCGTGGACTCGCCTCCGAAGGACACGACGTCGGGCCCGACGCCGTCGGGGCCCGAGTCGGGGGCTGCTGGGTCTCCTGAGCTCGGACTCAGGTTGACGGCCTTGGAGTGCAGTTTGTCTGCCTTCTTGAACCAGCAGCGGGCATTGATCGCTGGCCTCGCTGGCGCTTCTGCCCTGACCGCCGGGACGTCGACCTCCAAGTCGACCCCGGAGACCGAGCCGATCCTCGAGTCCATGAGGGCTCAAGTCGATCCTCGGTCGAGGTCTCCTTCGGCCTCCCGTTCGGGACCGAGGTCGTCGACGCCGACTCCCTCGGCGTCGGGGCGGATGGCATCAGTGCCCGCCCGACCGGAGCCGGTCGACTCCTCCTCTGAGGAGTCGGCCTGGGAATCTGAGGACGAAGAGTCACCTGGTTCCTTTCGGACTCGGTGTGTCCCTTCGGACTCCCCCGAGTCCGAACCTTGGAGACGGTCCCCCCCCGGAGGATACCTGGTTCTCGGACTTCGTGAAGGATATGGCCAAAGCCTTGGCCTTCCCTGCGGACCCCGAGGAGGAGCCTCGAGTCGAGGAACTCGATGCCCTCCAATATGACTCTCCCCCGAAGGAGGCCTTTATTGTACCGGTTCCTCCGATGCTGGAACGGCTTCTCTTCCGCATGTGGGAGAGCCCGGCGTCGTCGCCGGTGTTAAGCAAGCGGGTCGATTCCATTTATCGAGTCCGCAAGAGCCCCGGGTTCCAAAAGGCACAACTACCGCACCATTCCATGGTGGTGGAATCGGCCATGCATAGACTGAAGAGTCAAAAAATGCACTCCTCTGTGCCCCCCGGTAGGGAGGCCCGAAGCCTGGATGCCCTCGGTAGGAAGTGCTTCCAGGGCTCTATGCTTGCTTGTCGAGTCCAGACATACCAGCTCTTCATGGGCATGTATCTCCGAGACCTGGCTAAAAAAATAGCCGGGTTCTCTGCTGGTCTCTCCGACGAACCTTTGCAGAGGTTCCAATCCTTGTCTACTGGCATTCGGGAGTGCTCCAAGTTTATCTCTCGAGCAGCCTATGATGGTTTTGAGGCTTTGGCTCGAGTAGCCGCGGCCGGCATCGGTGGACGCCGCCAGGCTTGGCTTCAGACGTCCGACCTCGAGCCCTGGGTACAGGACAAGTTGGTCGATGTCCCCTGCCGAGGTGATAACCTCTTTGGCAAGCCCATGGATGAGAAGGCTGCACAAATCGAGACGGAGACTCTCACCAGGACTCGTCTCTCAAGGAAGACCTCTGCCCCTTCTCAAAAGAAGAAGGCCTCGGGGGAAAAAGCCCTTTTACCCGAGGAAAGGTGCTGCCTATAAATACTACCCTCAGTATCAGGCCTCACCAGCTCCCCCACAGGGAAAGCAGGCCAAGGGACGGGGTAATGGGTCCCGTAGGCAGCAAGCCCCCAAGCCTGCACCACCGGCTCCTGCTCAGCAGGGTGGGGGTTTTTAAATTTCTCAGCATAGCCTCTCCCCCTCAGCTGGTTGCTCTCAGCACAGGAGGCCGGCTGGTCCACTTTGCCCACAGGTGGTCCAACATCACCACAGATACCTGGGTGCTTCAGATAGTTCAAAAGGGTTCTTCATTTTCACCAGGTACCTCCCTCCTACTTTCCAGGGGAGCCTTCCAGACTCCCTCTGCACAGGGACTTACTCCTTCAGGAGTTAGCAAGTCTTGTTCAGGAACAAGCTGTGGAACCGGTGCCCCACCACCTGAAGGGTCAAGGGTTTTACTCCAGGTACTTTCTGATTCCAAAAAGAACAGGAGGCCTCAGACCCATCCTGGACTTGCGAAACCTCAACAAGTTCCTTGCAAAGGAGAAGTTCAAAATGCTTACCCTTGGAATCCTGCTGCCCTACCTCCAGCAGGGAGACTGGCTATGCTCCTTAGATCTGAAGGATGCGTATACTCATATCCTTATTCATCCAGACCACAGACAATACCTCAGGTTTGTGGTGGACGGACGCCATTACCAGTACAGAGTACTGCCTTTCGGCCTATCCTCCGCCCCCAGAGTGTTCACCAAATGCCTAGCAGTGGTGGCGGCCTATCTGACGCTTCAGGGTCTCTTTGTGTTCCCATACCTGGACGACTGGCTCATCAGGGCCCAGTCTGCCCAAGAAGCCACTCAGGCTACTCATCGCACGGTAGCTCTGCTCCAGCACTTGGGATTTGTCATAAACTTCGCAAAGTCCACTTTGCTCCCCTCTCAAGATCTAGAATTCATCGGCGCCAGGTTGGACACTCTTCAAGAGCGGGCCTTCCTGCCTCTGGACAGGGCCCAAAGGCTCATGGATCTCGCCAGCCGCTTTCACAGCAATTCCCTGGTCTCGGCCAGGCAATTTCTGAGACTGCTCGGCCATATGGCTTCCACGGTCCATGTAACCCCCTATGCCCGCCTGAACATGCGACCTGCTCAATGGTGCCTTCGCAAACAATGGCATCAGGCCATTGGGAGCCTAACGGACTCCATACAGATCTCCGACCAGCTGGTCTCCTCTCTGCGATGGTGGCTTCACCTGCCAAACCTAGTACTCGGGGTGACTTTTCAGCCCCCTACACATTCTCAGGTCCTGACGACCGATGCTTCTCTCCAGGGTTGGGGAGCGCATTGCCAAGGGACTTGTACTCAGGGTCTCTGGACTCCTTGGGAGTCCGCTCAGCAGATCAACTTCCTGGAGCTCAGAGCCATCCGCCTAGCGCTCAAAGCCTTCTCTCACCTGATTTCTCACCAGTCAGTACTTGTCCAGACAGACAATCAGGTTGCCATGTTCTACGTGAACAAGCAAGGCGGAACCGGCTCCTTCCTTCTCTGTCAGGAAGCACAGAAGCTCTGCTCTTGGGCCGTCCATCGCAACATCGTCCTCAAAGCTGTCTATCTCCCAGGTCAAGAAAACTACCTGGCAGACAAACTGAGCAGGGTCCTCCAACCGCATGAGTGGAGGTTGGATCCGCTTGTGGTTCAGCGGATCTTTCTCTGGTGGGGCCTCCCCACCATGGATCTGTTCGCCAGTCCTCTGAACCGACAGCTTCCCAGATTCTGCTCTCGACAGCCGCATCCCCTCCGGGTGGCGGCGGATGCTTTTCTGATTCTATGGTCCACAGGCCTCTTGTATGCCTTTCCACCCATACCCCTGGTGTCTCGGACGCTCTTCAAGGTTCTCAGAGACAAGGCATCGGTGATCCTGGTGGCTCCCCGGTGGCCGAGACAACCTTGGTTCCCGCTTCTGCTGCAGCTGGCGGTGGACACACCTCTTCCTCTGGGGTTTCAGCCCGACCTCCTCTCGCAGGATCAGGGGTCGCTCCTGCACCCCAACCTTCGGTCCCTTCATCTGATGGCCTGACTGCTGAAAGGGTAGTCCTTGCTCCTCTCCAGCTACCTCCAGATGTGGAAGAGGTCGTCTTGGCTTCCAGGAGGCCTTCCACCCGGAAGTCCTACGCTCTTAAGTGGCGTCGGGTCTCCGTCTGGTGTACTCAGCAGTCACAAGACCCCTTCTCCTGTTCAGCATCAGTGGTATTGCAGTACTTGCTTTCCCTTTCCAATCTTGGACTTAAGTCCAACTCGGTCAAGGTCCACCTCAGTGCTCTTTCTGCGCACCACCTACCGGTGGACGGTAGACCCCTTTCCAGCCACCCGCTGGTGGCTCGTTTTCTCCGGGGCCTCCTCCTCCTTAAACCACCTTTACGCCCACCAGCTCCGAACTGGGATCTCAATGTGGTTTTACAGCGGCTTACCTGTCCGCCTTTTGAGCCTATGGCTACCTGTCCTCTTCGTTTTCTTTCCTGGAAAACCTTGTTCTTGGTGGCCCTCACTTCTGCTAGACGCGTTAGTGAGCTGCAGGCCCTGGTATCTGATCCTCCTTACACTAGGTTCTACAAGAACCGGGTAGTCCTACGGACTCACCCTAAGTTTCTTCCTAAAGTGGTTTCCCCTTTTCACATCAACCAGGAGGTGGTACTTCCGACCTACTTTCCCAGGCCACACTCCAGCCGAGCTGAGATGGTCCTGCATACCCTGGACTGTAGAAGGGCGCTGAACTTCTACCTTGACCGTACGCGGGAGCACCGAAGGGCGGTTCAGCTCTTCGTGTCATATGACCCCAACAAGTTAGGGCTCCCTATCTCCAAGCGTACTCTGTCCATCTGGATTGCGGACTGCATCGCTTGGGCTTACGAGGCTGCGGGCCTCGTGCTGGAAGGTAGAGTCACCGCTCATCGTGTTCGGGCGAAGGCTACGTCAGTGGCTTACCTCCGCTCTGTTCCGTTGGCAGACATCTGCCGGGCCGCTACTTGGTCTTCAAGCCAGACTTTTGCAGCCCATTACTGCCTGGAGAGGGAGTCCCGCAGGGACAGTGCTTTCGGGCAGGCAGTCCTCCGTAACCTCTTCGAGGTGTAGGCAACTCCTACCCTCCATCCCGGATGTTGGGCTACCGGTTGGAGACGTATTCAGAGAAGATTCCTTCCTTCTGTGCTGCTGAGCTAGAGGGAGCTCATTTTTGTGCTTAGGGTCTCCGGTAGCCTTAAGCTTGGGAGTCCCATATGTGAGGACTGACTTCCTGCTTGGTCCTGGAGAAAGCGTAGTTACTCACCTGTAACAGGTGTTCTCCAGGAGCAGCAGGAATCAGTCCTCACAACCCTCCCTCCTCCCCTTGGAGTTGCAGTTTTATGCTTTCGTTTTTGCTAATTTTTGCTGTCTTTTTGCTATGTCATCTGACTGAGCAAGATGGCACCCTTGGGCGGGAAGAGGACCGCGCATGCGCGCTGCAATTCCCAAAGGCTTTCTTTGAAAGCTGGGGAAAATTGCTCCGCGAGGGCTCCGTCGGCGCCGACGTCACCCATATGTGAGGACTGATTCCTGCTGCTCCTGGAGAACACCTGTTACAGGTGAGTAACTACGCTTTCCCCTAGTCTTTCTACTTTTTGATGGAGTAAACAACCTATCTACATTTACCTGGTCTACTCCATTAATTAATTTATAGATCTCTATCATATTTCCCCTCAGCCATCTCTTTTCCAAGTTGAAGACCCGTAACCTTTTAAACCTTTCCTCATAGGAGTTTCCTTCCATCCCTTTTACCATTTTAGTGGCACTGCTCTGTACCTTTTCTAATTCTACTATATCCTTTTTAAGATATGGCAACCAGAATTGCACACACTATTCAAGGTGCAGTCACACCATGGAACAATACAGAGACATTATAATATCCTTGGTTTTATTCTCCATTCCTTTCCTTATGATTCCTACCTTTCTATTTGCTTTCTTAGCCGCCGCTGCACACTGGGCAGAGGGTTTCAACATATTATCCACGATGACGCCTAAATCCTTTTCCTGGGTGGTGGTTCCTAATGTGGAACCTTGCATCATATAACCATAGTTTGGTTTGTTCTTTCTTAGGTGCATAACTTTGCATTTGTCCACATTAAATTTCATCTGCCATTTGGATGTCCAGTCTTCCAATTTAGCAAGGTCCTCTTGCAATTTTTCACAATCCTCTTGTGTTTTAATAACTTTGAATAATTTTGTGTCATCTGCAAATGTGATCACATCACTCGTTATTCCCATTTCCAGATCATTTATAAATATGTTAAGAAACAGTGGGCCCAGCACAGATTCCTGGGGTACTCCACTATTTACCTTTCTCCATTGGGAAAATTGGCCATTTAGCCCTACTCTCTGCTTTCTATCTTTTAACCATCTCCTGATCTACAATAGTACACTGCCTCCTGTCCCATTACTTTTTTTTCTAATTTTCAACACTTTATATCAAGCAAAATACATATACTTGAAGGAAAAAGATAGCACATATGAAATATAATGCAAAGTAAACAGTCATATCATTAAGAAATCATATAGAGAACATAATCTATATGACCTAGACCCGAACAGCCCACAATGCTGCTAAAGGAAAGGACAAGAAACCAGTGCATGTTAACAAAAAGAATCAGGAAATCACATGTCCCTAAATTCTAAATCCTCAGCGCCTCAAAAAAGTCTATCTTAATTAGATTCAACCTGGACTATAGCAGCTCCCGGAGACTTCCTAGCATCCAAAAATGCATGCAGTTGTTTAGGATCATAAAATATATATCTAACCAAAGCAGATTTAAGTACACATTTACATGGAAATCGAAGCATAAAGGAAAAATCCAACAAAGCTACCTCAGGATGCATTGACAGAGATTGGCACCTCTTAGACTGTGTAACATAAGAAATATCTGTGGAAAAAACAAACTTTTTGACCAAAAAACAACTTCTTAGAATTCCTGAAATAAAGTTTAAGAGTCCAAGCCCGATCCGATTCCAGTAAATAGGTAACCAAAAGTGTCGCACTTTGTATATTTTCCTCATCTGGAGCTTCCAAAACCTGAGTCAAATTCAGGGTGTCAACTTGCCCACCCTCCGATAGAGAGCTAC
This sequence comes from Ichthyophis bannanicus, assembly GCA_033557465.1. NCBI lineage: Eukaryota > Metazoa > Chordata > Amphibia > Gymnophiona > Ichthyophiidae > Ichthyophis > Ichthyophis bannanicus. The sequence goes on from CM066051.1 coordinate 26,793,038, forward strand.
TAGAGCGCTTCTTCAACGGAACATAATAAACCTTGAAGGTAGGAGATAGTGCAGTCTCTGGCATACCCAATATTTCCAAGAGAGATTTTTTTGAAGAGTTCCGTTGAGGAACTATTAGGAGATAAAGGAAAATTAACAAATCGCAAATTAAGCCTTTTCGAGAAGTTTTCCAACCTCTCTAATTTCACATGTATGAAAGAGCTGTCTCTCACTATAGAGACACTCTGTGTTTGTAATGAAAGTACCCAATACCTTTGGAGGCTTAAGGCAGTGCAGCTGAACTTGTTAACTCCCCTGAGGACAGATGTACCTCCCCTACCCCATTGGGGGAGGGAGGCAGCTGGAGAAAACAGCTCACCAAGTGGTGAGAAAGGATCCTTCGGAGGGGCGCATTGCTTGGGGCTCAGACTGACGTCTGAGACTGGAAGGACCGCCCTGGTGTCAGCTCCAGTGCTCACCCCTGTGGACTCCACTTGAGCGCCGGCAACCAAAAACTTCACAATGGGCTGTTGCGTTGGGGGAAGGCCGACCTCAGGGTATGTTCTAACCTTCTCCTTTCTTTTCTTCATTGGAAAACAGGTAACAGGAACTTCAGGAAAAAATTAGAAAAGGCAGAAAACTGCATTAGAAGAAGCAATTTATTTATTTACATTCTCTTATGTACCACGCTATTCTGCATCAGTGCGGTTTACATTGAACAAACTGAAATTACATTGAACAGGGCATTATAACTTGAAGGTAACTATTTTTCTCCAGGACCAAGCAGGAAGTCAGTCCTCACTTATGGGTGACGTCGGCGCCGACGGAGCCCTCGCGGAGCAATTTTCCCCAGCTCTCGTAGGTATTACGGACTGGTGTCACTGGTGAAACTTCTTTCCTACAGTCCGTAATACCTACGAGAGTGTTCTCTTTTTGAAGCTCACTTACTTCCTGACTGGCTTCAGGGTCATTATTATTTACAGGCCTCTCCTTCCAAGACTTAAGTACATTAATATGGTAGGTCTGCCTACTGTCACCCCTTTGTCGTGCAGCGCCTCCTGCTGGTCACAGCTGGTACTGCACCCGGGTGTAAAGTACTGGCCTTTTCAATATTTATAGTCCTTGCCAGTACACAAATAAGTTGTGACACCGAAATCGGTTTAACTGGGTTTTATTCCCCGTCCCGTAGGATTCTTTCAAAAGTATAACAATCAAATCAACATGACCCTTCTTGGGTAAACAAAAAGGAACTATAACAAAAATAGCTTTCCTTTCAGCAAACAAAATATGAATGGAAACAGAAATACAGCTTGTCAGGTTTCCAGATAAAGGCTTCTCTGGAGCGGTTCAGCCTTCTATCTGAGAGACTCTATTTGGTCAGCTAGTATCAAACTACAGTCCATCTGTTCAACAGGCAATTCAGTGTTATCCTCTATTACATAAGGCTCATACTGCATGGGAACACTGTCAGGTACAGATGCTTCGTCACTTCTCTCCTGAGGTAGCTTGTTCAACAAACTTTCCAGCTTGTGACGTACTTGACTCTCTACAGAATGTATCTGTTTGGCTTTACCATATTCTCTGGAGTTGCTCAACCAGGAGCCTTTCCTCTGCCTCTGGTTATCAGGCAGAGTAAAGCAGTTAGCTGCCCAGCTATTAGAGAGTGGAACCTTTGTTCGGGGTTTTGTTTTAACAGGAGCTTTGCAAACAGCTGTTGTCTCCAACGGCAGTTTCTGAGAAGGCTTATGCCAGTTATATCCCTCTGAAGGGTTCTCTCTCACAGGTAACAAGCTTTGTTCTATATTCTGTCTGTAACCCAGATTCTGGAGTTTTCCTGCTTTCATTAAGTTAGCATTATAGGGCTTTTGTTTCTCATACAAATGCCTCTCATAGCTCAGCTTAGCATTTCTCCTCTCTGGCTCAGAATAGCTTTTCCTAGCTTGTAACTTGTGTCTTAGGGCAGTGCTCCCCAACCTTTTTATTGCCGCGGACCGGTAAACGTTTGATAATTTTTCCGTGGCCCGCTTGTTTTAATTTAATAATTTTAATTTAATTGTATTTAAACATGCCTTCAAAATAAAATACAGCTACACCAAAAAATGAATATAAAGTGATTTATTTTATTTAACTCACTAGAATTCCAAATCAATGAGAACCCTGAGCTTGTTTCTTTGCAACGAGACGGTTCCATCTGGGGGTAATAGGAGACAATGACACCCGAAGTGTGTTGCTTATGTCCAGTTTATTCCGTTGTTTTGTTTTGGTTGCTGTCACTGCAGAAAACCCCGCTTCACACAGATAGGTTGTCGGAAATGGTAATAGGGATTTAAGTGCTGTGGTGGCAATCTCAGGATATTCCGCCATGACTTTAATCCAGAACACCGGTAGAGTTGTTATCTCGAATGTAGTTTTAAGGCCACCGTCATTTGCAATCTCCAGCAGTTGTTCTTCTTCTTGCATAGACATGCTAGATTCGCCTGATTTGTTGGCAAATGGGTCGCGGATCCATTCCTTACCAGTTCGTGGGTCTTTTGTGGTTGGGAAGTAGCGCTCAAACTCTTTTAAAAGCAAAGACAGGCGATCGTGCACCAACTGGCAGAATGAATGTTCAAGCTCAGTCTCGCCTAAAATCCCCGCTAATGTCTGAAACATGTCCAAAATGCCTCTGTTCACGCGCCGTCCCCACAACTCCAGTTTGGCTTTAAATGCAGCTACTTTGTCTGACAACTTGAAAACAGTTGTCATTTTCCCCTGAAGGCCCAGATTGAGTTCATTGAGCAGGCTGAATATGTCACACAGGTAAGCCAGTTTTGCGACCCATACCTTGTCACTGAAATGTGCTGCCAGCGGTGACTTCTTTTCTGAGAGAAATCTTTGCAATGGCTCTCGTAATTCAAATACTCTGGTTAGCGATTTTCCTCTGGATAACCATCTTATTTCTGTGTATAAGAGAAGGCATCTGTACTCTGCGTCCATCTCCTCACAAAGCTGCTCAAACAGGCGCGAGTTAAGTGCGTGTGCTTTAATGTGGTTAATAACTTTAACGACATCACTCAATACGCTGTTAAATTCCGGTGACATTTTTCCGCTTGCCAGCATTTCCCTGTGAATGATACAATGCGTAGATTCACTCTCAGGTGCAACCTCCTTAATCCGAGCAGTTAAACCAGACAGTCGTCTGGTCATGGCAGCAGCTCCGTCTGTGCATATGCTGACACAAAAGGACCATTTCAGTTTTCCTGATATATAACCATCCAGTGACTTGAACAGTTCTGCTCCTGTGGTGTTGGTTGGCAAAGATAGTGCACATAACAAATCCTCATGCACATCCTCCTGATATAGATATCGCACATAAACAAGTAGTAGTGCCTTGTTGTCGATATCTGTAGATTCATCAACCTGGAGTGCATACCACGGTGATGTATTAATCCTCTCCAACAATTGTGCCTCAATGTCTCCGGCTATTTCCTCAATGCGCCTAGTCACAGTGCTAGCTGACAAAGGCACATGTGCTACCTTTTCCACAGCAGCCTCTCCTAGAAGTTCACGGCAAATGTCTTTAGTGGAGGGCAAGATCAATTCTTCACCGATAGTAAATGGCTTTTTAGCCTTAGCAATGTGGTTAGCCACCAAATATGATGCTCTCAGTGCATTCTCCTTTATTGATGTGGTGGCCCTCATAAATTTCTTCTGTGCTTCGTGCTCCCGTTTTTTTCTTTCAAAATACTCCAGGGGCTTGTCTTTTATGCCAGGGTGCTTGGCGGTCAAGTGGCGAAGCAGTTTTGAAGGTTTCATTGCCTCATTAGAGAGCTTCTCGCCGCAAACTATGCAGATCGGTTTCGGTGCGTGGGAATCACCTGTCCCGATAAATCCATATTTCAAATAGGACTCATGGTATTGTCTGTTAAAGGTTGCATATTTCTTTGATGTTGAAGGCTCTTCTTCTGTCTGTTCACTGGGCCTTTTTTTCTTCCCAAGAAAACTTTCTAACGATGTCTGTTTCATACTCATTTTTACTAATTTGTCCTCAGTCCTCCCGCGGCGCCTCCTCCTCGACCAATGGCATGGGGTTTGCCTTTCGGCCAATCAGGAGGCGGGAGGACCCACAGTGAAATTATTTAAAGTTCCTCGGGCGGCCCGGTACCGTTTGATCCACGGACCGGTACCGGTCCGCGGCCCGGGGGTTGGGGAACACTGTCTTAGGGCATAGCTTCTATCAAGGCTGCTGCATACACTGTCCCTGTCTGAATTCAGTTGCTCATCTCTTTCACTTAATTGTTCATCAGACTCACTCAGACTTTCATTCAGCCAGTGCCTTCTGCCTTGCTGTAGAGACCTGGGATGTCTGTGTCCTTCCCACTCTGGATATCTCCTCTGCCTGGGAATATCCTTTCTCCTTGGGTCTTTCAACTCTCTTGGTTGCTTTGATTCTCTTAATCTCCTTCGTCTCTCAGGTTCCTCAGCTCTCTCTGCTTCCCTCCTGTGAGCTGTGCTGATTATTTACGTAATCCCCAGCTGCACCACACCCTAGCCTATTGGGGTCAGGTGGGACCTTCCTTGCCTCCCTACTGGCTGGGTGATAATTCCAGGCTTGTGACCTCACTCCCTTATACTCATTCTGATACCCTTGTGTCATGTGCTCTCTCCACACGTCACTGTTTACTTGAGGAGTAGTGTTTTTTAGCTCCACAGGGGGCTCTAGAGAGTCTGCTCTGTGACACTACGCCCTCTTGCATTTTCTACCATATAAGACACTGGGCTCACTTGTTTAACAAACTTCCATGGCCCTTTCCACTGTACTTCAAATTTTGGGGCAGTTCCTGCTACTTGAACCAAAACCTTTTCACCAATGCTTAATTGGCAGCTTTTGGCCTTCCTATCATACCACCCTTTCTGGCGCACTTGACTGTCCTGCAGGTTCCTCTCAGCAACCTGTGAGGTCCTTTTCAAACGTACTCTCAGGTCACGTAGAAACTGTGGCACCTCCTGACTTCCTGGTTCAGGATCAATCCATTGTTCCCTCAAAATATCTAACAAACCCCGTGGAGCCCTACCATACATCAATTCATAGGGAGTTACACCTAGGGACACCTGAATTCTTTCCCTGCAGGCATATAAGGCAAAGGGCAATAACATATCCCATTCTTTTACCTCTCCTGCTAACCCCCTTCTCAACATTTGTTTGAGAGTTTGGTTGAATCTCTCCACCAAACCGTTTGATTGTGGATGGTAGGCTGAGGTTTTCACGTGATGAATGCCAAAGGCATCCCAGACCTGGGCCAAATATTTGGATACAAAATTGGACCCTCGGTCAGTCAATACCTCTCTTGGGAATCCCACTTCACAAAACAATTTTACTAGCTCTAAAGCTATTGTTTTTGCAGACACATTCCTCAATGGTATGGCCCAGGGAAACCTTGTTGCCTGATCTACCATAACTAGGATGCAGGGCCGGATTTACCTTGAGTGAGGCCCTACGCCAACAAAAATTGTGGGCCCCCAGCAGGGGCGGCCCAAGGGGGGTGCGGACCTCATTTGCATATGGGGCCTCATTTGCATAAATATTTGCATAATGTTACCATATACTAACTTTTAGTAAACGTGCCTCTTAATGAGTGTATGGATAAAGAAAGACTAAAAGATTTCTACATTACTATAATCCAGTGCCAACTGCCAGACACATTAGGAACTACTACAAACACTGCCCATAGTAAACCCGCCGTATCCTAACAGCACTACCAGGACTCACAAAGCACCATACTCTACCAATCAAAAGACAACACTGCAAATATTAAACCAATACATTTCAGAGAACAACAATACATGACCTACTGGGGAAAGAGAACAAGTGGCAATGTCAAATAGGAATTATATAAACAGAACACCTCAGCTCAGTTACACATGCAGAACATAGACCATCACCAAACAAGTAATCACAATTTAGAAATAGGAAGACAATAATTAAACTGGGAATCCCAAAAGCCAAACTTGGAATGTACAACACTGTAGAAATAAAACTATACATTAATTTGCTCTTGTACTAAACAAAGCGCAGATGTTAATGATGCACATTTACCAGAGCTGACATATTCCAATTAATAAATTCAAAATAAAGAGATATTTTTCTACCTTTTGTGCATTTTTTTCAGCTGCAATTGCTCCAGCCACTTTCTTCTGGTTTCTTCGTGTCTTCTGCTAACTCTCCATCGTCTGCTGTCCATTTGTCCTTTCTTCTCTCTTCTAGATTTTTTTCCATTCTCTCTCTACATCTGCTTTAACATACTAATCTTTCTCCTTTTGCTCTTTCCTCATTCCTATTTCATCCACTCAAATTTTACCCCTCCATCCTCAATCCCCACTTACTCTCCCAATACCCGGCCAATTGTAGATTTTTTATCCCTTCCACACAAAATATTTTTCCCTTCTCCATTTTACTCTTCCAGCCCCATCCCATTCTAATCCTCCCCCAACATCAGCTCCCTTCTAGTTCCAGCCTCACCCAGCATCCATTCCCTTCTAGTCCCTGCATCAGCCCATTTCCAGTCCTAGCCATCCATCAGCCCATTTCCAGTCCTAGCAACCCCCCAACCCAATACCAGTCCTAGCCCCCCCATCACCCCACTTACAGTCCTTAACCCCCCATCACCCCATTTTCAGTCCTTAACCCCCCATCACCCCATTTTCAGTTTAAGCCCCCCCTATAACCCATTACCAGTCCTAACCCCCCATCAGCCCACTTCCAGTCCTAACCCCATCAACCCATTTCCAGTCAGCCCCCCATAGCCCATTGCCAGTCCTACCCCCCCCATCAGCCCACAGCCCATTACCAGTCTTAACCCCCCCCCCAAAGCCCATTGCCAGTTCTAAGCCCCCCCAACAGCCCACAGTCCATTACCAGTCCTAACCCCATCAGCCCACCTCTAGCCTTAACCCCCCCCAGCCCAGCCCAGCCCATTTCCAGCCCCAGCCCCCCAATAGCCCATTACCAGCCCTACCCCCCCAGTCCATTTCCATTTCCAGCCCCCCCAATAGCCCATTACCAGTCCTACCCCCCCATAGCCCATTACCAGTCCTCCCCCCCCCAAAGCCCATTGCCAGTTCTAAGCCCCCCCAACAGCCCACAGTCCCTTACCAGTCCTAACCCCATCAGCCCCCCTCTAGCCTTAACCCCCCCCCCCAGCCCAGCCCATTTCCAGCCCCAGCCCCCCACTAGCCCATTACCAGCCCTACCCCCCCCCGTCCATTTCCAGCCCCAGCCCCCCCAATAGCCCATTACCAGTCCTACCCCCCCCCATAGCCCATTACCAGTCCTACCCCCCCCCCCTGGCCTAAAGTAAAATTTAATTTAAAAAAAAACCTGGTGGCTGCCGCCGCGGGGCCCCCTCTGCTGCCGCGGGGGCCCCGTCTACAAGCTGAAGCCGTCGGGTCGGGTCGGGTCGGGTCTCTCTCCCTCCCTCGCTGCAGGCTGCGAGAGACGCGAAGGGAGAGCGTCTCCTCGCGTCTGTGTTAAGCCCGCAGGGGCTGATGGGAAATCCCATCAGCCCCTGCGGGCTTAACACAGACGTGAGGAGACGCTCTATCTTCGCGTCTCTCGCAGCCTGCAGCGAGGGAGGGAGGGAGAGACCCGACCCGACCCGACCGGACCCGACCGGACCGGACCGCTTCAGCTTGTAGACGGGGCCCCCGCGGCAGCAGAGGGGGCCCCGCGGCGGCAGCCACCAGGTTTTTTTTTTTAAATTGAGTTTAAAAAAAAAAAACTGGTTCTTTTTTTGTGGGCCCCTGCCGGCTGTGGGCCCTACGCCATGGCGTACACGGCGTATACGTAAATCCGGCCCTGCTAGGATGTATTGGAAACCTCGGGGCGTTTTGACTAATGGGCCTACAATATCCATGGCAATGCGACCAATTGGGTCTGTGATAATTGGCATGGGAATCAATGGCACCACCGGTGGGTGAGCCGCTGTAACTCGCTAACATGCTGGACATGCAGCACAGAACTGGGCAGTTTCTTTGAAGATACCTGGCCAGTAAAAACGCATAAGTATTTGATCCAGCGTTCCTTGCATCCCTTTATGACCTCCAACTGGATGATCATGTGCTAATCTAAGTACTAGCCCTTTGAAAGTTGTGGGTACCACCAATTGTTTACGTATGGTCCCATTTCTGGGGTCCTGACTCTCTCTATATAATATTTCATTATCTAGTCTGAATCTGGGCAACTCCTCCCTGACCTCATGAGCATACTTAAAAGCTCGGGTGAGAGCTTGATTTTATTTTATTTTATTTATTTAACAGTATTTCTAAACCGCCTTATCTTAATAATCAAGGTGGTATCACAGCAAGCAATCAGGTAAAGTGGGTGTGTTATACATGCAGTGAGGGTGAAACTTAGCTCAAACAAATCAAGCACCCAACACAGCCCTCACACAACTATGTACAAGGTGGGCTATTTACAGTGGTGCTAAAAACACATTTTATATACATACAGTGTTAGGAGGATTGGAGTGCTGTTATACATTCTCTTAGGTTATGTGATGTGACCATAGTGCTCTATGAACAGCATGGTTTTCAGCTGTTTTCTGAAGTCTTTGAGGTCTGGAGTTGCCCTTAGATCGTCCGGTAGATTGTTCCATATTGTTGGAGCAGCCATGGAGAGAGCTCTGTCTGTTGTGTCCTTGCGTGTGTGCTTGTATTCATTTGGGGTACTGACTCGGTTGCGTGTTTGACTTCTTCTAGGACGTGCGCTGGTTTCTGGTTGTATGAGCGTGTGGAGGCTGTTGGCTGATGTGTGCTGTTTTATCTTAAATAGGTTTATGATAGTCTTGTATCTGATGCGAGCACTGATTGGGAGCCAGTGTAAGTCCTTTAATGTAGGTGTGATGTGCTCCTGCCTTGCGGCTCCGGATATGATTCGAGCTGCAGTGTTTTGTGCCAGTTGGAGTGGTTTGAGAGCTTGTTTCGGTAGTCCAAGGTATATCGGATTGCAGAAGTCCAGTATTGGGGTTATCAGTGCTTGACAGACGGTACGGAAGTGTTCTGGGGCGAGGAGTGGTTTCAGTCTCCTGATGATTCGCATCTTGTAGTAGGCTTTTTGGATTGTTTTGTCTATGTGTGGTTTGAGGTTGAGTTTACTGTCCAGAGTAACCCCAAGGTATCTCACCTCTGATCTTATCGGTATCGTGGTGCTTTGTATCTTTATGTTTGGTGGGTGTATGAAGCTTTGGTTCCGAGTGATGATTAAAGCTTCGGTCTTGTTGTAGTTTATTGCGAGGTTGTTGTTTTGGCACCACCTCGTCATTTGGGTAAGGCAGTCTGTTATCTTAGAGAAGTCCGGGTTGTCGATTGATATCGGGGAGTATACCATGATGTCGTCTGCGTATATTGTGTATTGGATGTTGTTCTCTTTCATAATGTTGCATATTGGTTGGATGTAGATGTTAAAAAGGAGTGCTGAGAGTGCGGATCCTTGCGGTACTCCTTGTTGGACATTTATGTCTTTCGGTTAGGTACGAGTGGAACCATTTCAATGTGGTACCGTGTATACCAGTGTTCTTTAGTCTCTCCAGGAGCGTATTGTGGTCAACTGTGTCGAAAGCTGAGGAGATGTCGATGAAGATCATTATAATTCCATTCCTGGTGTTGTCAATTATTCTTATGATGCTGTCGAAGAGGTAGATCAGTAGAGTTTCGACTCCATGGTTGGGACGAAATCCGTGTTGGTTGTCGTCGAGAGTTCCGTGTTCGTCAATGTGTTCCTGAAGTTGTAGTTGAACCGTCTTTTCGATTATTTTTGCGAGGAAGGGTATGCTGGAGATTGGTCGGTATGCTGCTGGGTCCTTTTTGTCGAGAGTAGTTTTCTTTGTGATTGGTCTTACTGAGGCAAGCTTTAGTTGCTGTGGCATGAGTCCTTGAGTGAGTGAGTTGTGTACCATTTTATGAATGGTTGGGATGAGGCTTGATTTGGTGGCTTTGACCCATGACACTGGGCAAGGGTCTGTAGGAGCAGTGCTTGTGTTGATTGTGGATATGATGTGGGATATCTGTTCTTTTGAGGGTGAGTAGAATGTGCCCCAGGTTTTGGGGTGTACGTTCGTTCTGGTGGTTCCACTGGGTGTTGTGCGCTCTGTGGAGTGAAATTTGTCTTTGATGTGGTCGGCGAATTTCTGTGGATCAACTTGTACTTCTCTTTCCGCTGCTTGCTCTTTTGTCAGGGTCTTTACTATTTCGAAAAGTTCTCTGGGTTTGTTGATGGAAGAATTTATCAGGTTTGTGTGGAATTCTCTCTTTGATTGGTTGATGTGTTCATTGTATTGTTTTTGCTTTGTTAGGTAAAGATGTTGGTTGGAAGTTGTTTTGTTTTTTCTCCATCTCCGTTCAATCTTCCTGAGCTCCCTCTTTTCCTGTCGTATTTTTGCTGAGTACCATGGCTTGTTTTGTTTCTTGTTGTGGTGTTGTTTCTCGGTCCTGTCATCGGATGGTTTGGCGGCGTTAGCTAAAATGCTGTTCCAGTTGGAAACTTGTTCCTCCAGATCCTCTGAGTCAATGTTCAAGTGTTGTATTGTGTCCTGTATGAATTCGTCCTTGTCAAAGGACTTGAATCGTCTTTGTGTGTGTGGGATGTTCGCTCTTTCGTTTGTCCGGTCTTCTTGTGATTTCAGTTTTGTCTCGATTAAGTAATGGTCAGACCATGGTACTGGGGTGATGGTGGGTGTAGAAATTAGGTCTCTTGAAGTTAGGTAGTTTGATGCGAAGATGAGGTCTGGGGATGATCCAAGTCTGTGTGTTGGTGCATTGACTATCTGTGTGAATTGAAGTGAGGTCATTGCTTGAAGGAAGGCCTCTGCATCTTTTGTATTGGCGGACTTGAGGTTGAAGTCTCCGATTAGTAGTGCTGGTTTGTTGTTTGTTGTTATGGCACAGGCTTCTTCGAGTGTGAAGGCTAGTTCGTCGGGTGGAGCACGGGGTGCTCTGTAGGTTAGGCAGATTGCAATATTCTTGTTCTTGATGCTAATTGTGTTACACTGCTGTGTATCTGTGAGGTTCTGTGTCTTGAACTTAAGTTTTGTTTTTGCTATTATTAGGACTCCTCCTCCACGCTTGTGGGTGCGTGGGCAGTTGTATGCTGAGTAGTTGTTCGGTACTAGTTGGTTGAGTAGTACACTGTCGGTAGGGTTGAGCCATGTCTCTGTGATGCATATTATGTCAGGCTGTCGCTCTTCTATGTGGTCTACAAGAGTGTGTATCTTGTTGCAGACGGATCTGGCGTTTATGAGCTCAATTGTTGTTGTCTTTGTGGGAGAGGTTGTTGCTACATGTGCTTCCTTTGAGCCGGTGTTGGGGTTTGATTTGTGTCTGTTTGGTCTCTTTGCTTGGGAGGTTGCGAGTGTCTCTTTGTGTGTGTGTTGTGGTTCGAGATATGGCAGTGCAGTTGGAGGGTACCATGGTGTGTTTGTTTGAGGGTAGTGGAGGTGTGTGGTCGGTGGGAGGAGTTGTGTGACTAGTAGGTAGAGAGGGAGGAAGTATGTGGTGTGCATGTTGGTAGTTTGTGATGTTCTGATAGGGTGATGCCTGTCTCCTTAGGTCTTCGTCTGTTGTTTGCTTGGGGAGAGCTGTACTTGGTGCGGGGGCCTTTCCCGGTGAGGGATAGCCGGATCTGTGGCGGTCGCCTTGGTGCGGGAGCCTGTCCCGGGGAGGGAGCCTGTCCCGTGGATGTAGAGCTGGATCTGTGGCGGTCGCCTTGGTGCGGGAGCCTGTCCCGGGGAGGGAGCCTGTCCCGTGGATGTAGAGCTGGATCTGTGGCGGTCGCCTTGGTGCGGGAGCCTGTCCCGGGGATGTAGAGCTGGATCTGTGGCGGTCGCCTTGGTGCGGGAGCCTGTCCCGGGGAGGGAGCCTGTCCCATGGATGTAGAGCTGGGTCTGTGGCGGTCGCCTTGGTGCGGGAGCCTGTCCCGGGGATGTAGAGCTGGATCTGTGGCGGTCGCCTTGGTGCGGGAGCCTGTCCCGGGGAGGGAGCCTGTCCCGTGGATGTAGAGCTGGATCTGTGGCGGTCGCCTTGGTGCGGGAGCCTGTCCCGGGGATGTAGAGCTGGATCTGTGGCGGTCGCCTTGGTGCGGGAGCCTGTCCCGGGGATGTAGAGCTGGATCTGTGGTGGTCGCCTTGGTGCGGGAGCCTGTCCCGGGGAGGGAGCCTGTCCCGTGGATGTAGAGCTGGATCTGTGGCGGTCGCCTTGGTGCGGGAGCCTGTCCCGGGGATGTAGAGCTGGATCTGTGGCGGTCGCCTTGGTGCGGGAGCCTGTCCCGGGGAGGGAGCCTGTCCTGTGGATGTAGAGCTGGATCTGTGGCGGTCGCCTTGGTGTGGGAGCCTGTCCCGGGGATGTAGAGCTGGATCTGTGGCGGTCGCCTTGGTGCGGGAGCCTGTCCCGGGGAGGGGAGGCCGGAGCTTTTATGGAGTGTGTTGTTGAAGAGGGCGTTTGGTAGTGTGTGATGTGTTCTGGTCTGTGAGAGTTTTACTTGCGGTTTTGATGTCCTCCTCGGTCTGCTCCTCTGTCGGGATCTGTTGGTGTGCAGTCGGCGCTGCTGAATTCCTTGGATGTTTCCTACTTTTCGCCTTCGTGCCGCGCCTTGTGGAAAGTTAGGAAACTTTGCCACTAACTCAGCTGGCACCCAGGGTAAACTTTGACCAGCTAACATCTCAGCCCTTCCCTGTGCTCTGCAAAGTCTCTCACGCCGCTTTTGTGCTTTCAACTTTCTTACTTTACCAGATGATGGAGTTATTAAATCATCATGAGAGGGTAAGTCTCCTAATAACTCTGCCTGCTCCCCCTCCTCCTTCTGCTGGCTCTCTACCTTAGCCTGCGAGCGGGTGGATACAAGGCCCCTCTTATTACCTATAGTTTGGCCTTCTGGAAGCTTAACCATCTTTTTAGCTAGGGACTGAGGACTTCCAAAGAAAGGCCCGGGAGCTATTTCCATTATTCCTTCTCCCTCCTTCTTTCCTAGCCCTTCCACTAGACCCTGCTTAAATCTTGGCCAGTCCTTTCCTAGAACCAAATCAAAGGGTAGCCTAGGCACCACTGCTAACAGGACTTCCTCTTGTTCCCCCAGGCACTTAACCCTTAGCCTATAGGTGGGATATGATGTTGCAGCACCATGAATGCATCTGATGTGAACTTGGCTTTCAGGGGTTCTAGGCACAAATCCTTCTTGGGCCTCTATCCTCTTCCAAAGCCTTTTTGACATCATACTCTGGTCTGCCCCAGAGTCTAACAAAGCATTTGTGGTAATTCCTTGCACATCAACCATCAAAAGAAATCCTCCTTTGGGCTGTTTTAAATCCACACCCATTAAGCTAGTGTGTGTCTGGCATCCCTTTTCTAAATGTCCCCATTTTCCACACTTGAAACATTTCTTTCTACTCCACTGTGTCATCTGGTTTGATACAGTACATTCATTTTCAGAAACATTTTTAATTATTTTTTTTTTCTGATACAGCACATCTTGCCTCAGCACCAATCTTCAGAGGGCCACCCATTCTATGGCAAGCCTGCGTGGCTTCCAAGAATCTCTCTGCTAGCATGGTTGCCTCTCCAAGATTTTGGCAATTTTGCTGTATAAGGAAAGTGTGCAAATCTTTAGGCACCCCAGACATAAATTGTTCAAGCATTATAATGTCTAATAACATTTCTACCGTCTTTTGCTCCGGCTCCAACCATTTTACAGCTAAACCTCTGATTCTCTGACTCAGAGCCCTGGGTGTTTCACCCACTCTCAATGTAACAGCTCTAAACATTCGCCTATACTCTGAAATAGACAACCCTAGGCGATCTCTAATAGCAGCCTTTACATCCTTATAATTCAAAGCCTGGGCTGCTGGCATTGCTCTGTAAGCTGCAAGCGCCTCTCCAGTTAATGAGGCTGCCAGCCTTACTGCCCACTGGGTCTCTGGCCATGCTAATGCTTGTGCCACTCTTTCAAAAGACTCTAGAAAATCATCAACATTATCATCTGGAGTTAGCTTCCCAAAACTAAATGCCCCAATCCCTTGATTGAGTCCCACACTGTCCACATGTGGTGTACCAGTATTTACTGCTGGTCTTGCATCTGTTCCACTTTGGTTCTGCAGCTTAACTAGGGCTTGCACCAGATCAAGCACTGGCCTCTGCTGTTCCATTAAGGCTTTCATAGCAGTGTCCTGAGCCTGCTGTGCTAGCTCCTGTTGCCTGCTAAACTGGGCTGCCATCCAATCAGCTAGTTCCCTTGGATCCATCTTGATCCCTGCAAGAAACAAACAAAAAAAAAGACAAAGTGCACCACCTTCCAAACAGGTGTGGCGTTTTTTTCTATTTTGTTTTTCAAATTACCCCTGTGCCTTACTCCCATCCACCACTAGACATGCCCAGGTACTTATTACCTTGTGTCAGTGATGAATCCAGCTCTGCACAGGGTCTTTTCCTCCTGGGACAGCTTCCTGGAACCACCACTTCTCCTCCAAAGTGCAGTTGAGGGAAAATCTTTTTTTTTCAGCTTTAAACTTGAACTTTAGTTGTAATCCTCAGCAAGTAAATCCCCTTTGTGCAAAAGCAATCCGAAAAACTACGCCATTTGTCAGACGGCTGCCTGGGTGAGAATCTTCACAGTCTTGGCAAGTGCATATATCTATATGATTTGCAAGGGATTGTGGGTAATGCAGTTCATTCACACCAGACACAGCTGCTCACAATAATTAGTTGTGCTTTTGGGTAAAGCCAATAAGATATTTATTTATGGGGTTATTTCTCCCAACACAGATATGCTTGGTAGCACATAAATCAGGTTACTTGCTTCCAGTGTTTAACTTGGAAAAACAAAGTCAAAATCAGGAAAGCAACATTCAAACTTGTCAGGCATTAGCTAATGTTTCCTTAGCATATATCAAACAACAAACGAAAAGCCACAAAGAAAGAAAAAAACTGTTCTTTTCAGGTTAACTTCTGATAACTTCCCACATAGATTCAGAAGTGATTCTCTCCTAGCTCACAAGCAATTAGGTAAGGCTCAATTGCTAGTAGTTATCCAGCTGAAACCCCTTAGCTGGCTTGCTTTCTACTGTGTGGGTCAAATCCTGCTTCAGGAGCTTTTCTGAGTAGATTAAAGAACAAGTTTGTATTTCTTTGTGATGGTTGCTGTACTTTATAACAGAAAATCACCAAAGGAGTTTGGACAGAGAAGCAGTCCATATAAACACATTCTTCATCTGCAATCATTCCCCCTTCTTCAACAAGCATGGGTTCAATATCATGAATTGGCACAGATGAATCTCTCAATGGAGCACTTTCAGGAGAATACTTGTTTCCCTGCTGTCTTTCAAGGTTATAGCTAGGGCATAGATCAGTGTTCATACCTGAGCTTCCATTGCTGTTAGAGTTCCTCTCTATATAGCCTGGCCAG
Organism: Ichthyophis bannanicus; assembly: GCA_033557465.1. NCBI lineage: Eukaryota > Metazoa > Chordata > Amphibia > Gymnophiona > Ichthyophiidae > Ichthyophis > Ichthyophis bannanicus. The sequence goes on from CM066051.1 coordinate 26,808,441, forward strand.
TATGTAGTCCAGTTCTTATGTCCAGCCTTCCAATCCAGATCCCTGGACACTGGATCTCTCTTCACATACCTTCTGGCACAGGTCTTAGGGTCCCTTCCACGTGCAGCCGTCTCCCTCACAGGTAGCGTCTGGAGATTCCTAGCTCTGCAGCACCATTCCTCTGGCTTTCCCCAGTCCAATGGTGTATGCTGGCCCTTGAAATGCCTCCCAGTATACGTACTGCTCTGGACTCTTCTAGACCTCTCAAAGGCTTTTCTCTTCCTTCTTCCAAAGGGTTTCTTTCCTTCTCTGTCCGTCCGGTTTGGCTTCTGCTTCTGATGATCCTTCAGATGAAACTGATGATCAAGCTCCAGCTGATTCTCAGGATAATGAGGATAATTCTCTGTAGAATAAACTATACCTTTATTCTGCCTAGATGAGTGCTCCCCCCTAATACAGCGCAGCTGTGCTGAATCAGGCCCTGCCCTTTGAGATGAGTGCTTAGGGATTACCTCATAGCCCTCCTGATTGAACACACGTTTCCCCACTTCAGCTCCTCTAATGGCTGTTGGAAACCTGGTGCATTCTGGGACTGGTAGTCTTTTATGGGAAAATTCTGTTTTCTTATTTCTACCAGAACTGACAGGTTGCTTGTTCAGAGTCACTTCACCTTTTCTATAGCTCCTTCCTGAGCTATGATAAGCTTCCTTATCACACCTCCATCCCGGATGTTGGGCTACCGGTTGGAGACGTATTCAGAGAAGATTCCTTCCTTCTGGCTACTGAGCTTGAGGGAGCTCATTTTTGTGCTTAGGGTCTCCGGTAGCCTTAAGCTTGGGAGTCCCATATGTGAGGACTGACTTCCTGCTTGGTCCTGGAGAAAGCGTAGTTACTCACCTGTAACAGGTGTTCTCCAGGAGCAGCAGGAATCAGTCCTCACAACCCTCCCTCCTTCCCTTGGAGTTGCAGTTCTATGCTTTCATTTTTTTGCTAATTTTTTTGCTGTCTTTTAGCTATGTCATCTGACTGAGCAAGATGGCACCCTTGGGCGGGAAGAGGACCGCGCATGCGCGCTGCAATTCCCAAAGGCTTTCTTTGAAAGCTGGGGAAAATTGCTCCGCGAGGGCTCCGTTGGCGCCGACGTCACCCATATGTGAGGACTGATTCCTGCTGCTCCTGGAGAACACCTTTTACAGGTGAGTAACTACGCTTACTGTGTAGCAGCCCTCTTTTAATAAGTGTTATTTCCCTCCCTCCCCTGGGATAATCGTAGCTTTATAGGTACTTACACATCTTACAAGACAGGAGGTGCTCTCAGATGAAGCTCATTACCCAAATCAGTCATACACTAAGGACCAGAGATTAGTTAAGCTTCAGGTAAACAAGGTATATTACAAGTATTAGGTACAGTTTTATTAGTATAAATATCCATAGCAACCCTTAGTAAGTAAAGAACTTAGATCTAAACACAAACTTAAAACTAAGATGCAGACAGCAGTCCAGCAGCGGGATGGGGGTTTTCCAGTCTTTTGCATTGAGTGTCATATGTATGATTTTCTTCCATTTGGTGAGAGGTCTTACGTGTGCACTAGGTGCAAGGAGCTCTTTGCTCTCAGGGAACGAGTCCGTTCTCTAGAGGCTAAAGTAGCAGACTTGGAAAGCATAAGACAGACAGAGAGGTACATAGACGAGACCTACAGGGATATAGTCCTGAAGTCCCACCTCCAGTCTGGCAGCATCCCTGTTGCCATGGAGGAGAGAGGTCACGTGACAGGAGAGCATCACCCTGATGTGGCAGGAAGTGATCCTGTAACTAGGACCTGTCCTCCAGGTGATGTAAAACCCTCTCACACCGAGGACGTTTCTCCAGGGCCATGTGCCCATGAGGGAAGGGTTAGGACAGCCGTTATAGTTGGTGATTCGATCATTAGGCATGTAGATAGCTGGGTGGCTGGTGGATGTGAGGATCGCCTGGTAACATGCCTGCCTGGTGCGAAGGTAGCGGATCTCACACGCCACCTAGATAAGGTCTTAGATAGTGCTGGGGAGGAGTCTGCTGTCTTGGTACATGGCGGTACCAATGACATAGGAAAATGTGGTAGGGAGGTTCTGGAGGCTAAATTTAGGCTTTCAGGTAGGAAGTTGAAATCCAGAACTTCCAGGGTAGCATTCTCCGAAATGCTTCCTGTTCCACGCGCAGGACCCAAAAGGCAGGCAGAGCTCCGGAGTCTCAATGCGTGGATGAGACAATGGTGCAGAGATGAGGGTTTTGGATTTGATAGGAACTGGGGAACATTCTGGGGAAAGGAGGGGCTCCTCTGAAGGGATGGGCTTCACCTTAACCGGGATGGAACCAGGCTGCTGGCAATAACCTTTAAAAAGGAGATAGAGCAGCTTTTAAACTAGATATTAGGGGAAAGCCGACAGTCGCCCAAGAGCGGATGGTTCGGAAGAATGTATCTTTGAAGAATACAACCAAAAGCAGAGAGGTTCCACAAAAGAGTAAAGTAGCCCAAATGCCCTCAAGTATGGAGCAGACAGAGCTTAAAGATCCTAAATTACCCATGTCTAACAATAGCCAAATTAATATGAATAAAATACATTCTCTAAAATGCTTGTATGCAAATGCTAGAAGTCTAAAAAATAAGATGGGAGAGTTAGAATATATAGCACTAAATGAAAGGTTAGATATGATTGGAATATCAGAGACATGGTGGAAGGAGGACAACCAGTGGGACACTGTGATACCTGGGTACAAACTATATCGTAATGATAGAGCTGATCAAATTGGTGGAGGGGTTGCTCTCTATGTTAGAGAGAGCATTGAGTCAGAAAGGATTAAAGTTTTGCAGGAAACAAAATCTGCTGTAGAATCTATATGGATTGAAATTCCATGTAAAAGGGGGAAGGCAATGGCTGTGGGGGTGTACTATCGAGCGCCTCGCCAGAATGACCAAATGGATGATGAAATGCTCAAAGAAATCAAGGAAGCTAACAAAAGTTACAGCACAGTAATAATAATGGGTGATTTCAACTACCCCGGTATCAACTGAGTCAGTGTCATGGCAGGACATGCTAGGGAGATAAAGTACCTAGATGAAATAAATGACTGCTTCTTGGAGCAGCTGGTTCATGAACTGACCAGAGTGGAAGCCATATTAGACCTAATCCTTAGTGGAACACCAGATCTAGTGCAAGAGATAAGGTTGTTGGGGCCACTTGGCAATAGTGATCATAGCATGATCGCCTTTGATTTAATTAGTGGAGGAGGGATAGTAAGGAAATTCACAGTACTACCTTTTAACTTTCGAAAGGGAGACTATGATAAAATGAGGAAAACAGTTAAGAAAAATCTAATAGGAGCAGTTGCAAAGGTTAAAGACGTACATCAGGCTTGGCTGTTGTTGAAAAATACTATCTTGGAAGCCCAGACCAGCTGTATTCCACGCTTTAAGAAAAGTGGAAGGAAGTCCAAAAAACTGCCAGCATGATTTAAAGGTGAGGTCAGAGAGGCTGTTGTTGCCAAAAAAGCATCTTTCAGGAAATGGAAAAAAGAGCCAAACGACGAAACCTGGAAACAGCACAAGCACTGGCAAGTCAAATGCAAGGCATTGATAAGGCAGGCAAAGGGAGAATTTGAGAAGAAGCTTGCTGCGGAAGCAAAAACGCGAAGTAAAGACCTTTTCAAGTACATTCTGTCACCACCAGGTGGGCAGGCTGCCGTCTAGGGTAGCAGGTCTGTCTGCCTGATGATGTTTATGAAGAGTAAGTAGTTGTAGACACGAGTGGTTCAGGTAAAGTTAGGGTTTTATTTCCGCTCCCGGGGTCGGATTCTCAAATGCACAACACAGTAAACTGAAGACAATAAAGCCATACTCTCTGGCATGTTATAAAGGAAATAATGATAGCTTCTTCTTGCTTCTTAATTAAATGATAGCCATAAGAAAACAATACTCAGCACATAGTTCCTTTGTAGATAAACAGGCACTCTTGATCTTCACTGCTAGGCTCAAGCAATGTACAATTACTGGTTTAACATAAAGAGGTAATTTTGTCTGAGATAGTTAACGTACAGTCCATTGGATCATCAAATGAGCTTTCACTAGCATAATCAATGAACATGGGTTCATGCTGACTTTCAGATGGACAAACGTTTCCCTTGCTACAGAACGTTTGTAAATCTCCTTGCAATGTCTCGTCACGGAGCTTATCTGACCAGCTCTCTCTAGGGCTAGAGTTGCTGTTACCGTATTTATCAGAGTGTGAGAGAGGAGAGACCCACCATTCAGGATTTTCAGAACATACCTTCTTATAAGAACTTTTCCCTTTAAAGTATTTGTTTGTTCTAACTTCAGGCTTTGGCTGGGAATAAAGAAATTGTTCTCCCTTGTCAGCACAGGGTTTTGCTCGGTGAATCTTTCTCTGAGGTTTAGGCTTTTCAAACACTTCCTCTTCTGACATGCAAATATCTTCTACAGAATACCTCTCCATTTCAGGGACTTGTAAATGCTCCCACGTTAGCTCTCTAGTTAAATCCTTCGGTTGGCTTTCACAGCATGGCACCCACCTTGGACTTTTCCTACGAGGCTTTTGAGCATTAACCCTCCAGGTATTTCTGCTGCCAGTAAACTTCCTTAAATCTGGTTCAGAATCACTTTCAGGATCACAGCTCCCAGATACATACTGTTTCACTCTTTCAGGCTTCCATTCACTCTGTAAAGAACGTTGCCTCTGAGTTCCAAACTGCGTCACAGCAGACGGACTTTCACAGCTGTTCTCTGACTCTCTCGTCTCTGACTCCTCTGCTCCTGGCTGTTCTCTCTCTGAGTTTCCTGAGTGTTTCTTATAGTGCTGATTAGCACTTCCCCCACTCAGGTGAAAGCTATTAGGAACTAGGGATTGCTTGCTAGTTGGGCGGGGTTGCAAACCTCGTGGTTGGGTTTGTTTACGTTGCCCCTGACAACTACTGATCATATGGCTTGCCTGCCTGTCAGCTTCTGACCTAGTTCTCACAGAATCCTGTGTTTTTAAGGCAAAGGATGGATCTTCCTCATTACAATTCGTAGCAAAAAACCTGTGAGAGAGTCAGTTGGTCCATTAGATGATAAAGGGGTTAAAGGAGCACTAAGAAGCGACAAGGCGATAGCGGAGAGACTGAATGAATTCTTTGCTTCAGTCTTTACTGAAGAAGATGTAGGGATGTTACCCATGACTGAAGTGGTATTTAAAGGTGCGGAAGAATTGAAGGAAATATCGATACATCGGGAAGATGTATTCCAACTATTAGATAAACTGAAGTGTAGCAAATCACCTGGGCTGGATGGTATACATCCAAGGGTGTTGAAAGAACTGAAATACGAGATTGCAGACCTGCTATTAGTAATCTGTGAACTATCATTAAAATCATCTCTAATACCTGAAGATTGGAGGATCGCCAATGTAACACCAATTTTTAAAAAAGGTTCCAGGGGTGATCCGGGAAACTACAGACCGGTGAGCCTGACATCAGTACCGGGAAAAATGGTAGAAACCATCATAAAGAATAAAATTACTCAGCATGTAGATAGTCATGACCTAATGGGAGACAGCCAACATGGCTTTAGACAAGGAAGATCTTGTCTTACTAATCTGTTATGTTTTTTTGAAGGAGTGAATAATCAGGTGGACAAAGGTGAGTCGGTTGATATTGTGTATCTGGACTTTCAGAAAGCCTTTGACAAGGTCCCTCATGAGAGACTGTTGGCAAAACTAAAGAGTCATGGGATAGGAGGCAGTGTACTATTGTGGATCAGGAACTGGTTAAAAGATAGAAAGCAGAGGGTAGGGCTAAATGGCCAATTTTCCCAATGGAGAAAGGTGAATAGTGGTGTACCCCAGGGATCTGTGCTGGGTCCGCTGCTTTTTGACATATTCATAAATGACCTGGAAAGTGGAATAACGAGTGAGGTTATCAAATTTGCAGATGACACAAAACTATTTAAAGTTGTTAAAAACCCAAGAGGATTGTGGAAAATCCCAAGAGGATCTTGATAAATTGGAAGACTGGGCATCAAAATGGCAGATGAAATTTAATGTGGACAAGTGCAAGGTTATGCACCTAGGGAAGAACAACCCAAACTATGGTTACACGATGCAAGGTTCCACATTAGGAACCACCACCCAGGAAAAAGATTTAGGCGTCATTGTGGATACCATGTTAAAACCCTCGGCCCAGTGTGCAGCGGCGGCCAAGAGAGCAAATAGAATGCTAGGTATGATAAGGAAAGGAATGGAATATAAAACAAAAGATATTATAATGCCTCTATATCGTTCCATGGTGAGACCCCACCTTGAATATTGTGTGCAATTCTGGTCGCCGTATCTTAAAAAGGATATAGCGATTTTAGAAAAGGTTCAGAGAAGAGCCACCAAAATGGTAAAGGGGATGGAAGGATACTCCTATGAAGAAAGGCTAAAAAGGTTAGGGTTCTTTAACCTGGAAAAGAGACGGCTGAGGGGAGATATGATTGAAGTCTATAAATTAATGAACGGAGTGGAACGGGTAAACGTAGATCGATTGTTTACCTTATCAGAATATAGAAAGACTAGGGGACATGCAATGAAGTTACAGGGTAAACTATTTAAGACTAATAAAAGAAAATATTTTTTCACTCAAACTCTGGAATTTGTTACCAGAGGATGTAGTAAAGGCTGTTAATGTAGCTGGGTTTAAAAAAGGTTTGGACAAGTTCCTGGAGGAAAGGTCCATAAACCATTATTAAGAAGGGGCCCAGGATATCAATGCTTGAACCAATACAAGCATTGTGGAACCTGTGTCCCTTGGGGAAACTGCTAGGTACATATGACCTAGATTGGCCACTGTTGGAAACGGAATACTGTACTTGATGGACCTTGGTCTGACCCAGTATGGCATATCTTATGTCCTTAGCCCGCGTGGGAACTCTCTCCAGCATCCAATAGGAAAGCTTTTGGGAACATCCCACTGCGCCTGCATGTTTGCCTTCTCGACTTCCCAACCCTTCTCCCTCAGTTTCTAGTTTTCAGTGGAACCATTCGCACATCTGTCCTGTCACCACTGTTAAACTATTTTCTTCATGCCCTTCAGATTCACCATGCTTCATTTTTTGCCTTCCCGTTGATTCCAATACTGTCACTTGACGCCGTAGTCCATTTTTTTCTTTATTTTTTTGTTTTATTTTTTCATCTTTTACCAGGGCTTCTGCCGCTGATCTCGACAGCCTAGGCTGCCATTGCCTTTTTTGACCTGGCATCAGTTTAAAAAAGTGTTCACAGTGTCAGAACACTATTTTAGCCACCGACAAGCACAACTGGTGCTTAAAGTGCTTAGGTTCTAACAATGAGCTGGCCACTTGGCCCTTGTGTCAGCAGATGACTAGAAAGGGATTAAAAAACTGTGAAAGCCAACAGGTAAAAAGTGGACTGTTGTAGTTGTTGATATGGAAGGACAGACTAGATAGGCCATGTGGTCTTTTTCTGTCATCATGTTTCTATGTTTCTATAGCATGGGACCAACACAGAGGATCTCTATGTAACATGGATCTCTGTTTCCATTAGACTCAGCTGATTCAGCTCACTTGTCAATGGCCTCCACATCTTCACAGGCATCTACTTCCTCATGTGGTTCCCACATCACTGTGAAGTCAAAGCACCTCAGTAAGCACGAGTCCTCTACTGATCCAGTGAAGACTTTGATCTGTTGACATCAAGAAACAACATCGATTCCAGAGACTGGCTGGGATAGCAGCATCAAGACTCCCCCAGAGGTGATTCTGACTCTGATTGGCCAGTCAAATAGCCCTGGTGGGAGGACACATCCTCCAAAGCACCAAGAGGGGCTCAGGGATGCTCCCAAGGCATCAAACTCCGAGGAGCTGCTGGTTCCATGTTCTGGCACAGTGGCTAATAGCCCCATACGGCAGTCCACCCAGGCTTCATCACCTCCCTTGATAAGTGTATGCTGGCTCTCGAGCGGCGTGTGGCAACCATCCTGGTGGCATTGGGGCCCTCTGGATCACAGATCTCCATGTCGAGCCTGGAGGTCAGTATAGTAAGGCCTTCGACATCATCCATACCCAGTTTGGAACCGATATCGTTGAGGCCGGTGCCTCCCTTGGAACCAGTTGATACCCAGACTAGCCAAGTGGATCAGGTGTCTGTGCAACTCTATTCTGATAACTCAGAGCATCGATACAGAGACAATCATCTGGTGTTGGAACATCATTGACGCAAAGATTCCAATCGCCACTACTTTGAATTTGTGCCTGATTCCGACTCTGATTCCTGGAATTGGAAATTGAGTCCCTTGGCTCCCTGGGCCTCGTTGGCATTCCTTCTGATCCTTCACCATCACATGAGTGGCGCCAGTCCCCATCAGAAGATATGTCCTTCCAGGAGTTCATCAGAGACATAACGAGGGCTCTCTCCATTACAGTTGCCACCGAGAAGGAACTGAGGGCTGAGGAGCTGGAAATACTTCAGTATCCCTCGAGGTCTAAGGAGGCTGCTACACTCCCGGTGCATTGCATTTTTAACAAAAGCTCATATTACGCATGTGGGAGACTCCTCTGACAGTGGCCTCAGTTAGTAAGAGGCTGGACACGATGTATAGGGTTCCTGAGTGCCCAAGATTCCAGAAACCCCAGCTTCCACACCATTCAATGGTGGTGGAATCGGCGATGTGACACATTAAGAGTTCCAAAAATCATTCCTTGATTCCTTCAGGTAGAGAATCAAGAACTCTGGATGCCTTTGCACGTCGATGCCTCTAGGCAATGACGCTGGCTTTGAGGATAAACTCCTATATGTTATACATGGGCATGTTCCTAAAGGATATCACTAATGATCTTCAGGAATTTTCCCCTCTGCTACCAGACCGGTGAAAAGCGGGATATAAATGCAGCTAAATAAAATAAATAAATACCAGGCCCTACTTAACTGTTTTTGACTGCTTTGAATCCACTAGCAGAGCTGCAGCAGTATGTATTGGGGCCAGGAGGATAGACAGGTTATAGACTTCTGACCTAGAGCAGTGGGTCCAGGATAAAACTAGCTAACATCCCCTGTATAGGTGAGAATCTTTTCAGGAAAGGCTGGAGGGAGAAGGCGGGTGAGATTGAAACTGATGATCTTTCACATTAAATGCCTCTCTAGAAAGACAGCTGATCCCACTAGGAAGAAGGCTTCAAACAAAAAGCCATTCTACCCTAAAAAGAAAGAGATACTGGCCATATTAAGGGGGGAGTGGTCTAGTGGTTAGGACAAGGTACTTCAGGCCGGAGGGCCGGGGGTTCAAGTCCCACATGGGGACAGCAATCTCAGGCTGGAGGGACTGGGATTTCTAGTCCTGTAGGCACTCCTTGTGGTCTTGGGCAAGCCACTTAACCCTCCATTGCCCATGTTCCCTGTATGTGTCTCATATCCCCTCATGTTAAATGTATCCCCCAATTGACCGCTTTGACCCAGTGAAAAGCGGGATAAATAAATATTATCCACCCCCACATTATCAATAGCAGCAGTCTCAACAAAAGCATAAGATATGCCATACTGGGTCAGACCAAGGTCCATCAAGCCCAGTATCCTGTTTCCAACAGTGGCCAATCTAGGTCATACGTACCTAGCAGTTTCCCCAAAAGACACACAGGTTCCACAGTGTTTGTATTGGAGCAAGCAGTGGATTTCCTGGGTCCCCTTTAATAATGGGTTATAGACCTTTCCTCCAGGAACTTGTCCAAACCTTTTTTAAACCCAGCTACACTAACAGCTTTTACTATAGCCCCTGTTAATGAATTCCAGAGTTTGATTACTCATTGAGTGCAAAAATATTTTTTCTTATTAGTCTTGTATGGATTACACTCTAGCTTCATTGCATGTCCCCTAGTCTTCCTATATTTTGATGGCATAAACAATCAAACTACGTTTACCTGTTCCACTCCATTCATTAATTTATAGACCTCTATCAAATCTCCCCTCAGCCGTCTCTTCACCAGGTTGAAGAGCCCTCCTCATAGGGGTATACTTCCATCCCCTTTACTATTTTGGTGACTCTTCTCTGTACCTTTTCTAATTCTGCTATATCCTTTTTAAGATATGGTGACCAGAATTGCACACAATATTCAAGGTGCGTTCGCACCATGGAATGATACAGAGGCATTATAATATCCTTGGTTTTATTCTCCATTCATTTCCTTATGATTCCTACCTTTCTATTTGCTTTCTTGGCCCCTACTGCACACTGGGCAGAGGGTTTCAACATGTTATCCATGATAACGCCTAAATCGTTTTCCTGGGTGGTGGTTCCTAATGTGGAAACTTGCATCGTGTAACCAAAGTTTGGGTTGTTCTTTCCTAGGTGCATAACTTTGCACTTGTCCACATTCAATTTCATCTGCCAAGATGGGCCCACGTCAGCCCAAGAGGCCTAAAGCTCCCATACCTCAACCAGCTCCACAGGCCCAGCCTTCAACTGGTTTTTGACGCCTTCCTAGAGAGTACAGCCATACTTCCCCGAAAGGATCCCCATCCCTCTCACATTGCAGGCCATTGGGTCCATTTTTGCCCACAAGTGGCCACTCATAACAACAGAACAGTGGACCTTGAATGTGGTCCTGAAAGGGTATCAACTCCACTTCGAAAGCTTACCCCCCAATCTTTTTCACAGGGGTGTTTTCCATGGAATCCCTTCACTGTGCCCTGCTGCAGCAGGAAGTTCAGTCTCTGCTGTCGCAAGGTGCCATAGAAAAAGTTCCTCCTACACAGGAAGGATCAAGGTTTTACTCCCTTTACTTCCTCACTCCCAAAAAGACGGGGGGATTTAGATCCATCCTAGATCTCTGAGCCCTCAACAAGTTCTTGGTTTGAGAAGAATTCAAGATGGTTTCCCTAGGAACTCTGCTTCCATACCTTCAGAGGGATGACTGGCTTTGTTCTCTAGATCTCAATGATGCCTACAGTCACATACTCATGCATCCTTCTCACAGATAGTACCTACAATTCATATTTCTGGGAACTCCCTACCAGTACTGAGTTCTACCTTTCAGCCTAGCTTCGGCCCCAAGAGTATTCACAAAATGTCTAGCAGTGGTGGTAGCCTACCTCTACACCCTGGGCATCTTTGTCGCTCCCTGCTTGGATGACTGGCTCATCAAGGGTGATTCTTCTTAGGTACTAAAACTGTTCCTTCACTGCACGGTCACTGTGCTTCAACATTTTGGCTTTGTCATAAACTTTCCAAAGTCTCATCTTGCTCCTTCTCAAAAATTGAAGTTCTCCTAGACACTGTTCAAGCCCAAGTTTTTCTCCCAGGAGACTGCCTGCAACACCTCATAGTGCTCGCAGGCCAGGTTCAGCTTCAGCAACAGCATCTCATCACAGCAAGGGATATGCTTTGTCTGCTGGGGCACATGGCCTCTACTGCACATGTGGTCCCTTTTGCCCATCTCCTCATGCGTCGGGCACAGTGGACCTTTCCTCTCAATGGACACAATCAAAATGTCGACTTAGAGACAAAGTCATCATCACTCCTCAGTTAGCAAACTCCTGCCAGTGGTGGTGCGTGCCTCAAAACCTGCTCATCGGGTCATCTTTACAGATACCTCCACCTCAACGTATCCTTGCGACAGATATTTCCAAGCAGGGGTGGGGAGCCCACTAGGATGGCCTAGTTGCACAGGGCCTATGGTCTCACTAGGAATCTGTCCATCAGATCAACATTCTCGAACTGTGGGCAATCGCCAATGCCCTTCGAGTTTTTCATTTTCAATCGACCGGACAAACATCCTAATCCAAACCGACAACTATATCAACTAGCAGGGTAGTATAGGATCTCGCCTCCTCTGTGAGGAAACAGTATGAATCTCAACATTTATCATCTTGCACCACATGCTAATCCGAGCAGTTTACCTTTTGGGGAACACAATGTCCTAGTGGACAAACTCAGACAAGTCCTACCTCACAAGTGGATTCTCCATCGAAGTGTGGCCGGTCGCATTTGCAAATTATGGGGAACCCCCATAATCAACTTCTTTGCCACACACAGCTTCCTTGCTTCTGTTCCAAAGTTCCTTCTCCTCAGTGTTATACCTCTGATCATTCCTCCTTCATTAGGGGAAGGGTCTCCTCTATGCTTATCCACCTATTCCCCTATATCCGAGACTCTGTTTAAGCTACAAGCCGACGGGGGGGACAATGATGCTCATAGTCCCATTCTGGCCACATCAATCATAGTTTCCCCTGCTCCTTCAAGTAGCACAGCTTCAGCCTCTCTGTCTGGGATTCGTGCCTGACCTCCTCTCACAGAATCAGGGCACACTTCTCCATCCCAATATTCGAGCACTCTGCCTGACAGCGTGGCTGCTGAAAGGGTAGTCCTTTCGGACCTGAACCTCCTGGAGGACGTTGAACATATCTTCCTGGCATCCCAAAAGGACTCCACCCGACATACATATGCATTCAAATGGCGTAGATTTGCACTCTGGTGCTCTAAGAAGGGTCTCAGCCCCATCACTTGCCTGGTAAACCGCCCATGATCTTTGGAAGGGGCAGTATAGAAAAATGTAACAAACAGATAAATAAATAAAGATAGATATGACCCTGTCATTGAATATCTGTGTCTAATGTTCAGCGGCCCTTTGTTTATTTCACTCTGCCATTTATATTGTTTCCATTAAAGTCAATGGAGAAGCAATTCTCCCTATTTTTGACTTTAGCACTAGTATTTTCCATTTAAGTATTATGTAACTTTCAGGCAGATATCATCAGCAGAAACAGCAGCACCCTAAGGCAACAAGTGCGAGGCAATGCAGTACAACGTGTGGCATAAACATGCTGTGGTAAAGCAAGAAGAGTAAAGTGTCCCTAAATGTTAACTCTCAGTCTTGCTGCTTCTCTTTTCTCTTCATAAAACCTTCTCTAACCTTTGCTCATTCAGCCTAGGAAGCACTAGCAGAATCCCAGCAATACTAACCACCATTCCTCCCTCTTCACCTCTACAGTTAAGAGCTGTCCCCAGAAATCATGCCTTATGACCCTCATCACAAGTTCCCAGACAACAGCAGATGAGTGCTACAACATGACCTATAAACCAACAAGGGCAGTTATGAAAAGGCCCTTTGATATGATACAGACAGGGCTGGCCTGTCCATTGAGCGATAATGTTGTTCGCACAGGGGTCCTGTGTGAACTCCATTATCGTACAATGGACGGTTTCAGAGGGAGCTGGGGAAGCCTGCGCGAGGCCCCGGCTCCCTCTGCACAGCTGCCAGCATGAAGAGCTGTTTCCTTCACACTGGCAGCTGTTTCTGTGAAACCGCGAGTGCTGGGAGAGGTTAAAGGCAATGACCTTTAACCTTTCTCGGCATTCTGGCAGCTGTGCAGAGGGAGCCGGGACCTCACACGGGCTTCCCTGGCTCCCTCTGAAGCCCCTTAGACAGCCACGGGGCTGTTCACAGGAGGGGGGGCTAGGACTGGATGGGCTGTGATCGGGGGAGGGGAACGTGACTGCAAATGGGCTGTGATGGTGAGGGGGGGCTAGGACTGGAAATGGGCTGTGATAGGAGGGCTAGCATTGGAAATGGGCTGATGAAGAGCTGAAATAGGACTGGAAGTGGGCTGATGAGGGGGCTAGGATTGGAAATTGGCTGATGGGGGGCTGGAATGGAACTGGAAAAGAGCATATGGGGAGCTGGAATAGGACTTGAAATGGGCTGATGGGGGGAGCTTGGACTGCAAATGGGTGATGGGCTGGAATAGGACTGGAAATGGCTGATGGGGGAATAGGACTGGAAATGGACTGATGGGGGCTGGAACAGGACTGGAAGCGGGCTGATGGGAGTTGGAATAGGGCTGAAAATGGGCTGATGGGGGGGGCTAGGATTGGAAATTGGCTGATGGGGAGCTTGGAGTGGAAATGGGCTGATGTGGGGGCATGGGAGAATGGGACTAGAAGGGAGCAGATGCTGGGTGGGTCTAGAACTATAAGGGAGCTGATTTTGGGGGAGGACTAGATGGGGGGATGGGGAATGAGAATGGAGAGGGGAAAAGATATTTTGTGTGGGAGGGAAGAAAAGTCTACAATGGGCCGGGTATTGAGAGAGTAAGTGGGGATTGAGAATGGACGGGGGAAATTTGAGTGCATGATAAAGGAATAAAGAAAGAAATGGGGGAAAGAGCAAAAGGGAAACGATCAGTATGTTAAAGCAGATACAGAGAGAATAGAAAAAATCTAAAAGAGAAGAAAGGACAAATGGACAGCTCGTGGAAGACAGAAGAAACCATAAGAAAGTGACTGGAGCAATTGCAACTGAAAAATAAGATGCCCAAACTGAAGGTAGAAAAATACTTTTTATTTTGAATTTATTAACTGGAATATGTCAGGTCTGGGAAATGTGTATCGCTAACATCTTTGCGTTTTTGATTAGTGCAAGAGGAAATTAATTTATAGTTTTATTTCTCCAGTGTTGTTGGATATTTCATGTTTGGCTTTTGGGGTTCCCAGTTTAATTATTATCTTCCTATAAATAAATTGTGATCCCTTGTTCTTTGTGTGGTGATGGTCTATGTTCTGCATGTGTAATCGAGATGAGGTATTCTGTTCATGTAGTTTTTATTTGACAGTCCCACTTGTTCTCTTTCCCCCAGTGAGGTGTATTGGTATTCTCTACGATGTATTGGTTTAATATCTGCAGTGTTGCCTTGTGATAGGTAGGGTTTGGTGCTTTGTGAGTCCTGGTAGTGCTATTATGATAGGGTGTATTTGCTATGGATTCTAAATGGTCAGTGTTTATAGTACTTCCTAAAGGGCTTGGCGGTTGTCACTGCAATATAGTAATGTAGAAATCTGTTAGTCTTTCTTTATCCAGACACTCAAGAGGCATGTTTACTAAAAGCGCATGTTAATATTATGCAAATGATTATGCAAATGAGGCCCCACAATTTATCTCCGCACATGGCCCCGCACCCCCCTTGGGCTGCCTCTGGATACAGATAATTACCTAGACAATCGGAAAAAGTTCCTCTATCCCTCCTAGAAGATGTGTGACATTTCGTGATAGGATGCATGCTCCATAACCTGGCCCTGACTCACAAGCAACCTCCTTTTCATGGGGGTGAGCCTGAGAATATAAGAACATGACAGACTTTATAGGCACACACATATCCCTACTCCCTTAACAATTTAAAATAACTACAAAACTTTAAATAACTAAATAACTCATCAATCCTAAGAAGCAGATAGCAGTCCAGTAATGAGATGGAGGCTACCTAGCGTTTTGTACTGAGTGCTCATGTATGATTCTCTCCCAGTTGGTGAGAGGTCATGTGTGTGCATTCAGTGCAAAGTGCTCCTGGCTCTCACTCTGGAGACTAGAGTAGTAGACTTGGAGGAGCTGAGAGATAGGTATAAAGACGGGGCTGGCCTTACCACTAGACAATTGCCTAGGGTAGCAGCTTCTGGGGGAGCAGCAAATAGCAGCTACAGTCAAAGCAAAGCAATGGGTCCTGATAGCCACAAAAACTCGGCCATCTGTGCATACTTTTACCTGTACGAAGAATGGGCAATATGCATATAGTCCATTTTCCCTTAT
Organism: Ichthyophis bannanicus; assembly: GCA_033557465.1. Lineage (NCBI taxonomy): Eukaryota > Metazoa > Chordata > Amphibia > Gymnophiona > Ichthyophiidae > Ichthyophis > Ichthyophis bannanicus. The sequence goes on from CM066051.1 coordinate 26,824,019, forward strand.
AAGTAGTTTTTTAAAGTATCCTTCATTATGTACTGTATATATTTATCAAACAAACTTTAATATTTAAAAATGTGATGCCCAAATATGTTTTTTATACAATTGTCCTGGGAGGGATGGTGTTAGATGATTACAGTTGAGTTTAATAATCAAAATCTTGAGGGAGGATTCTAGAGGTCCAAAAGCTGCAAGGGGACATTACATTGAATAAATTTTGCCTAAGATGCCTAATATACTTGCACCGACCCTGTATACTGTGTAGAGGTGACCTTCAATGATATAGTAGAGAAGTCCCACTATACTGCCATGGAGAACATCATCTTGGTGTGGCAGAGACTGATTATGTAGCTTGAGCCTACCCTCTGGATAAAGCATAGTTACTCACCTGTAACAGGTGATCTCCGGGAACAGCAGGAATTTAGTCTTCACATATGGGTATCGTCGGTACCGATGGAGCCTGCTCAGGAACGCTCCCCAGCGTCCAGTAGGAAAGCTTTTGGGAGCATCCCACAGCACCTGCGTGCTGCCTTCCCGCCTTTCCCAACTGTCCCTCACCAGTTGAGTTTAAAGCTGAGACAAAGAGAGAGAGAAAGAGAGAGAGATAGAGAGATACAACTCCTAGGAGAGGTGGGTGGGTTGTGAAGACTAAATTCCTGCTGTTCCCGGAGATCACCTGTTACAGGTGAGTAACTATGCTATCTCCAGGAACAAGCAAGAATGTAGTCTTCACATATGGGGACTCCCTAGCTGCAGATGCCAGGGAGAAGGCCCCAGAAGTTGTGTGCCCCTGTGAAAGGGCTCCACTTCCCTCCATGGATCTCTGGCATCCTACCAGGTATGGTGGGTAGGAGTTGATTAAGTATATAACAGGTGTTGAAGAACAGCCTGACCAAACAAGGCATCCCGGCGGGCGTCCTTGTCTAAGCAGTAATGGGCTGTGAAGGTATGAACCGAAGCCCAAGTAGCTGCTTGGCAGATGTCGTCGACAGACACGGAGTGAAGATGAGCCATAGAAGCTGCCATGGCTCTGACATTCTGAGCTGTGACATGGCCTTCAAGAGGAAGGTTTTTACTTTCATAGGCAAAAGAAATACACTGTGCAATCCAGCTGGACAGTGTTCTTTGGGAGACTGGAAGTCCCAAATGACTAGGATCAAAAGCAACAAAGAGTTGAGGACTTTCTATGTTGCTGTGTCCTTTGCAAGTAAAAGGCCAAAGTCCTTTTACAGTCCAAAGTATGAAGATTCATTTCTGCATTTGAGGCGTGAGGCCTTGGGGAAAAGGTACAGGAAGGTAAACCGCTTGGTTTAAATGAAAAGGTGATACCACCTTTGGCATAAAGTGTGGATGAGTCCTAAGGACTACCTTATCATGATGGTGCCTTGTATAAGGAGAATCAGCCACCAACGCTTGCAATTCACTGATGCGACATGCTGATGTGATTGCAATAAGAAAGATGACCTTCCAGAAAAGGAATTTCAAAGGGGTAGTAGCTAATGGTTCAAAAAGCGGCTTCATGAGCTGCCCAAGAACCAGATTTAAGTTCTTTGCCACCGGTGGTGGCTTAATGGGAGACTTAGTTAAAAGAAGGCCTCTCATAAATCTCACTATGAGAGGATTAGAGGAAATAGGTTGTCCATTTAGAGGCTTGAAAGAAGCTGCAATAGCACTCAAATGAACTCTCACTGAATTGGTCTTAAACCCTGTATTAGACAAATGAAGGAGATACTCCAGTAACGATTCCAGAGGTATCGCAAGAAGGTCAAGACCCTTCTGCGAGCACCATATGGTAAACATTTTCCACTTGAAAGCATAAGAGCATCTTGTGGAAGGCTTCCTGGAAGCATAAAGGATATCCTTTACTTGCTGAGAAAGGTTAAGACCATGAAGTTCTAGGCTTTCAGCAACCAGGCTCTGAGATGCAGAGACTGGGGATTAGGATGCCACAGCATCCCGTCCTCCTCAGACAGGAGATCTGGAGCAGATCCTAACTCCAGAGGCGGAGCTTGAGAGAGATGTAGGAGCAGAGGGTACCACATTTGCCGTGGCCAATGTGGAGCTATGAGAATCATATGACCTCTGTCTCTCTGAAGCTTGAACAGGGTTTTGGGAATTAGGGGAATGGGTGGAAAGGCATACAGGAAGTCCTGGCCCCAATGGAGGAGGAAAGCATCCCTGGCCTGACAACCCTGAGCCGGAATTCTGGAACAGAACTGGGGAAGTTTGGCATCCAGCGGACTTGCAAAGAGGTCTATGTCCGGGTTCCCCAAATTTGAAAATTTTGGCCACCTGGTCTGCATGGAGAGACCATTCGTGCGGAAGCAGAACTCGATTGAGTCTGTCTGCCCAAGAGTTTTGAATCCCTGGAAGATACACCGCAAGGAGATGAATCTGATGCTCTCTGGCGAGGGCCCATAGTTGCAAAGCTTCGTTGCAGAGCAACAGAGAGCCTGTTCTGCCCTGCTTGTTCACATAGAACATGGCTACTTGATTGTACGTTTGAACTAGGACTGTCTTGTAGCTGAGCTGGGTGTGGAATACTCGAAGAGCAAGGAAAATTGCTCTGAGTTCCAGGAGATTGATGTGTAGATAGGTCACCTGTGGAGTCCAGGTACCCTGGGTAGAGAGGCCTTGCAGGTGGGCTCCCCAACCCACCTGTGAGGCATCTGTTGTCAGAGTGGCTTGGGATGGGGGTTGTTGGAAAGGGGACCCCACCAAATGGTTTTGGGGTGACTGCCACCATTGGAGGGACAAAAAATCTGAGTTTATTTTGTCTGACAGGCAACCTGATGCCTGAGTCCATTGAGTGGATAAAGTCCACTGGGCTGCCCTCATATAGAGGCGAGCATAAGGAACCACATGCACAGTGGATGCCATGTGGCCTAGCAATTGTAACATTTCCCGAGCAGTGAGGTAAGGCTTTAGCACTGCTTGGGAAGCTAACTGCACAATGCAAAGGCAGCGGGGCTGTGGAAGATAGGACCTTGTCTGTCTGGTATCCAGCAGAGCTCCTATAAACTCTAGAGACTGAGTGGGAGCAAGGTTGGATTTTGGGAAGTTTGTGACAATGAAGGATGCGCATTGTGCGAGAGAGAGAAATCCTGGCCTCTGGCTCTGAAGGGGCTCGAATGAGCCAGTTGTCTAAGTAAGGGAAGACGAATATTCCCAGGGTGCGAAGAAATGCTGCAACCACAGCCATGCATTTTGTAAACACCCTTGGTGCCGAGGCCAGGCCAAAAGGAAGAACCCTATATTGGTAGTGCTTCCCTTGAAATAGAAAGTGAAGGAACTTTCGATGAGTTGGATGGATGAGAACATGAGTGTACGCATCCTTGAGATCTAGAGAACAAAGCCAATCCTGACTCTGAAGGTATGGCAGCAGAGTTCCTAGAGAAATAATTTTGAACTTCTCTTTGAACAGGAATTTGTTCAATTCCACAGGTACACTACCAAAAAACTGCCTCCAGTTTTGCAACTGATTCCTATAGATTTTGGGGTGCTGAATCCAGGAAAAATAGCCAAAATGTTCCATCATGTCACGTTTTCTTGCAAAATTAGATTTCTTACCCATATAAGGAATGTTCACATAATTTCTTTTTAGCCGACTGCAGTTTATTTTTTGGCCCAAAATAGAGGTTGTAATTGTTAACTAACTAGAAACACTCCCTCATGATATTTTAGAGTGTTTTGTATTCATTTTATACATTAACAGGACAATTGGGAGGCGGGGGGCTAAATCCAGTACTCGCGCTGGCGCATGTTCTTTCCTGTTCGCCTCGCCTTGTTCGCTCGCTCAAACACGGTGGTTGCGACATGAACGTTCCTGTCAAATTTCAGTTTCTTGCAAGTTCATTATTACCTTTTGTTTGCTCAGTCGTAATCCAGCTTTATTCCGAAGTGGTTCACTACAGTTGTAGTTTGCAGTGCTGTGTATTTGTGATGGCTCACAGAGCCAGAGGTTGCGTCAACTCTCCGGACAGTTTTTGTTTTATTTGTGGGGAATATACCGTGAAAAAGCGGCAGAGGAACATTTCTGCATTTATTAAAAAAGTATATTTCGCCTATTTCAGTTTGAAGTTAGGCGATCAAGACAAACCGTGGGCTCCTCACAAAGTGTGCAAGACATGTGAGGAAGATCTACGCTTATGGATGAAAGGTAAAAAACAAGCATTTCGTTTCGGAATACCTATGATGTGGCATGAACAAAGAGACCACAGCAGTGACTGCTATTTTTGCTCTTGCATTGTGAAGGGATACAACTTAAAAAATAAGAACGTAATAAGTTGCCCCAACCTTCCCTCAGCAATTAGGCCTATGCCTCATAGCAACGAAGTACCTGTGCCTGAACCACCAAAATCTTTGGATCATATTTGTGTGGACGGTTCTGATCATGATGAGACTCATCAGATGGCTTTTCCCGATGAGTCCAGTACTTCCGAGTTTGAAACTGAACCAGATCCGAAACATGAACTTTTCTCTCAAGCTGAATTGAATGATTTAGTCCGGGATTTAGGACTCCCAAAAGATGCTGTCCAACTGCTAGGTTCTCGGCTTAAACAGAAAAATCTATTGTCACCAGGAACAACTTTTTATTGGTACCGCAACCGCGAGACACAATTTTTGAAGTATTTCAGCAAAGAGGAAGATTTGGTATTTTGCAACGATATATAAGGGACTCTGTTGGCCCTTTAGATGATAGAAGGGTAAAGGGGAGCACTAAGGGAGTACAAGAACTGAGCAGAGAGACTAAGGGGTATGTTTACTAAACCGGGCTAACGGTTAACCCAGGCTATCTGCCACTAGATCCCATATTATTCAATGGGACCTAGTTGCAGATAGCCTGGGTAAACAGTTAGCCCGGTTTAGTAAACATACCCCTAAGAGCCCCTTTCATTAAAGCTCACTAAGACTTTGAATGTAACGCACTAAGCACCCGTTAAATTAAAAGCTTCTGCATGAGCTGTTGGGGTGCTAATGTATCTTCCCGGCAACTAATGTGTGGTGCAATTCACATGGTGCACCTAACAACTCCATAGAGGAGTGTCACTTTGCCATAAACCCATGCACTGCTGTGCATGCCGCACCCACTCTCCACCCTAACCCACTTACCCTCCACAGTAGCATGCAAGTTCTAGTTATCTGAATTTTAGCGGAACACAGTTGGCATGGACTCATCTTAGCACACAACACGGCCAGATACTGCATGTTAAATTACACATTAACTGTTCTAGAGTGGTTTAGTTAAAGGGGCCCTAAGCACATTTTTTGCTTTGGCCTCTACTGAAGAAGATGTAGAGGAGATACCCATGCCAGAAAATATACTCAAAGGTGATGATTCAGTAGAAGTGAAACAGATCTCAATGAACCTAAAAGATTTCATAGGGCAATTTAACCAAATAAAGTACAGAAAATTACTTGGACCAGATGGTATATATCCCAGGGTGTTGAAAGAACTGAAAAATGAAATTGCAGACCTACTATTAGTCATTTGTAAACTCTCACCAAAATTGTCTATATTACCTGAAGATTGGAGGATAACCAACATAATGCCAAATTTTAAAAGGGTTCCAGGAAAACTACAGACTGATCAGCCTGATGTAGGTGCCAGACAAAATGGTACATATAGATAGGCATGGTTCAATGGGACAAAACCAATATAGATTTAGCCAAAAGAAGTCTTGCCTCACTAATATGCTTTTTTTTTAAGGTGTGAATAAACACATGGATAGAGGAGTTCTAGTTAATATATTGCATCTGGATTTTCAGAGAAGCTTTGACAAGGTCCCTCATGAGAAACTCATGAGGAAATTAAAAAGTCATGGGATAGGAGGCATTGCACTATTAGTACTGTGAACTGGTTAACCCTTTGAAGGCCTACTTTAAAATTGTAATCCACAATCTGTAGCTGGGTTAATTTTTGTATATTTCAGGAAAATTGTACCCTTCTTATTCAATATGTTCTAATAGTGATTTTCCTTCTGCTATGGTCATGTATTATATACCATTTCATAGGAATATTTAGTCAGAATTTTGGATCCCGAGAGTTTTGGGCTTGGCCTGGAAAGGGTTAAAAGATAGAGAACGGACAGTAAGGCTAAATGGTCAGTTTTCTCGATACTGCCAGGTATCCCTCTGAGCATATCAAAATTGACTTCATGACTTTGGGATAGAGGGTGAAGCAGATAGGTGCATAGGTAGTGTTCTCTTCAATCCTCCCTGTTGAGGGTAAAGGCCAAGGCAGAGAAGCTCGCATCCTGGAGATTAATGCATGGCTGCGTGGATGGTATGATCAAGAGTGTTTTAGTTTCCTAGACCATGGGATGCTGTCCCAAGGATTGCAGAGCAGAGATGGCGTCCATCTGTCCAAGAAAGGTTGACGTGTCTTCAGTAGCAGACTGGCTAATCTACTGAAGAGGGCTTTAAACTAGATTCGTTGGGGATGGGTGAAGAAAGCCCCCAGGTAAGTGAAAACCCCCAGATAAGTGAGACATTAAATTCCTTTATGGAAATGGGTAAAATGGGCAACATATGGAAAGCGGTATGTATAAATGCCTGTAGCATGGGAAATAAGATCCCAGATGTTGAAGCTTTAATGGGAGTGGCTGACTTGAATTTAGTGGCAATTACAGAAACATGGTTCACAGAAAACCATGACTGGGATGCAACTATACTAGGCTATACTTTATTCAGAAAGGACAGGATAGGAAGAAGGGGAGGAGGAGTGGCACTATATGTAAAAAATAATATTAAAGCTTTGGAATTACAAAGTTTAAAAGGGAGAGAGGAGGCACTGTGGGTTGAACTAGAAAGAGGGAAAGAGAAATCTATTAGCATTGGTATGATATACAGACCTCTCTCAGAAGAGGAAGAGGTAGATAGAGAGTTAATTGAAGACATACGCAGCATTGCTAGGAAAGGGGAAGTGCTACTGATAGGAGATTTCAATATGCCAGATGTTAATTGGCACATACCTGCTGCAGTATCATCTAGAAGTAAGGAGATCCTGGATTCTCTACAGGGAGAACTATTCAGGCAATTGGTAACAGACCCCACATGTGAAGGGGCCCTACTGGACTTGGTGCTTACCAATGGTGAAAATGTTTCTGATGTTATAGTGGGAGATCATTTTCCATCTAGTGATCACCAGATTTTCCATCTAGTGTGGTTCAGTATTAGGACTAGGGCTGTTAGAATCCATTCAAAAGCGAGGGTCTTAGACTTTAGGAAAATTAACTTTGTCAAGATGGGCCAATACCTCAGGGAGTCGTTAGCAGGATGGGAAAAGCTGGGGAATGTAGAAAAACAGTGGGCAAAACTGAAAGGGAATATTTTAAGAGCAACCAACCTGTTTGTTAAAATTTATTTTATTTATTTATTTAACAGTATTTCTAAACCGCCTTATCTTAATAATCAAGGTGGTATCACAGCAAGCAATCAGGTAAAGTGTGTGTGTTGTACATGCAGTGAGGATAAAACTTAGTTGTGTGAGGGATGTGTTGGGTGCTTGATTTGTTTGAGCTATATACAGGGTGGGCTATTTACAGTGGTGCTAGAATCATATGTTATATATATTCAGTTGGTTGGGAGGATTGGAGTGCTGTTATCCATTCTCTTAGGTTATGTGATGTGACCATAGTGCTCTATGAACAGCATGGTTTTCAGTTGTTTTCTGAGGTCTTTGAGGTCTAGAGTTGCCCTTAGATCGTCCGGTAGATTGTTCCATATTGTTGGAGCAGCCATGGAGAGAGCTCTGTCTGTTGTGTCCTTGCGTGTGTGCTTGTACTCATTTGGGGTGCTGACTCGGTTGCGTGTTTGACTTCTTCTGGGACGTGCGCTGGTTTCCGGTTGTATGAGCAGGTGGAGGCTGTTGGCTGATGTATGTTCTTTTATCTTAAATAGGTTTATGATAGCCTTGTATCTGATGCGAGCAATGATTGGGAGCCAGTGTAAGTCCTTTAGTGTAGGTGTGATGTGTTCCTGCCTTGCGGCTCCGGATATGATTCGAGCTGCAGTGTTTTGTGCCAGCTGTAGTGGTTTGAGAGCTTGTTTTGGTAGTCCGAGGTATATCGGATTGCAGAAGTCCAGTATTGGGGTTATCAGTGCTTGACAGACTGTACGGAAGTGTTCTGGAGCGAGGAGTGGTTTCAGTCTCCTGATGATTCGCATCCTGTAATATGCTTTTTGGATTGTTTTGTCTATGTGTGGTTTGAGGTTGAGTTTACTGTCCAGAGTAACCCCAAGGTATCTCACCTCCGATCTTATCGGTATCGTGGTGCTTTGTATCTTTATGTTTGGTGGGTGTGTGAAGCTTTGGTTTCGAGTGATGATTAAAGCTTCAGTCTTGTTGTAGTTTATAGCTAGATTGTTGTTTTGGCACCACACTTCGCCATTTGGGTAAGGCAGTCTGCTATTTTAGAGAAGTCCGGGGTTTTCGATTGATATCGGGGAGTATACCATTATATCGTCTGCGTATATTGTGTATTGGATGTTGTTCTCTTTCATAATGTTGCATATTGGTTGGATGTAGATGTTAAAAAGGAGTGCTGAGAGTGCGGATCCTTGTGGTACTCCTTGTTGGACGTTTATGGGCCGGGAGGTGTCCTGTCCCACCTTGACCTGTAGCTGTCTTTCTGTTAGGTACGAGTGGAACCATTTTAGAGTGGTACCGTGTATACCAGTGTTCTTCAGTCTCTCCAGGAGTATATTGTGATCAACTGTGTCGAACGCTGAGGAGATGTCGATGAAGATCATTATAATTCCATTCCTGATGTCGTCAATTATTCTTATGATGCTGTCGAAGAGGTAGATCAGGAGAGTTTCGACTCCATGGTTGGGACGAAATCCGTGTTGGTTGTCGTCGAGAGTTCCGTGTTCGTCAATGTGTTCCTGAAGTTGTAGTTGAACTGTCTTTTCGATTATTTTTGCGAGGAAGGGTATGCTGGAGATTGGTCGGTATGCTGCTGGGTCCTTTTTGTCGAGAGAAGTTTTCTTTGTGATTGGTCTTACTGAGGCAAGCTTTAATTGCTGTGGCATGAGTCCTTGAGTGAGTGAGTTGTGTACCATTTTATGAATGTTTGGTATGAGGCTTGCTTTGGTGGCTTTGACCCATGACACTGGGCAAGGGTCTGTAGGAGCAGTGCTTGTGTTGATTGTGGAGATGATGTCTGATATCTGCTCTTTTGAGGGTGAGTGGAATGTGCCCCAGGTTTTGGGGTGGACGTTCGTTTTGTTGGTTCTACTGGGTGTTGAGCGCTCTGTGGAGTGAAATTTGTCTTTGATGTGGTCGGCGAATATCTGTGGATCCACTTGTATTTCTCTTTCTGCTGCTTGCTCTTTTGTCAGGGTTTTTACTATTTCGAAAAGTTCTCTGGGTTTGTTGATGGAAGAATTTATCAGGTTTGTGTGGAATTCTCTCTTTGATTGGTTGATGTGTTCATTGTATTGTTTTTGCTTTGTTAGGTAAAGATGTTGGTCGGAAGTAGTTTTGTTTTTTCTCCATCTCCGTTCAATTTTCCTGAGCTCCCTCTTTTCCTGTCGTATTTTTGCTGAGTACCATGGTTTGTTTTGTCTCTTGTTGTGGTGTTGTTTCTTGGTCCTGTCAACGGATGGTTTGGCGGCGTTAGCTAGGACATTGTTCCAGTTGGAAACTTGTTCCTCCAGGTCCTCTGAGTCAATGTTCAGGTGTTGTATTGTGTCCTGGATGAATTCGTCCTTGTCAAAGGACTTGAATCGTCTTTGTGTGTGTGGGAAGTTCGCTCTTTCGCTTGTCCAGTCTTCTTGTGATTGCAGATTTGTCTCGATTAAGTAATGGTCAGACCATGGTACTGGGGTGATGGTGGGTGTAGAGATTAGGTCTCTTGAAGTTAGGTAGTTTGATGCGAAGATGAGGTCTGGGGATGATCCTAGTCTGTGTGTTGGTGCATTGACTATCTGTGTGAATTGAAGTGATGACATTGCCTGAAGGAAGGCCTCTGCATCTTTTGTATTGGCGGACTTGAGGAAGTCTCCGATTAGTAGTGCTGGTTTGACGTTATGGCACAGGCTTCTTCGAGTATGAAGGCTAGTTCGTCGGGTGGAGCACGGGGTGCTCTGTAGGTTAGGCAGATTGCAATATTCTTGTTCTTGATGCTAATTGTGTTACACTGCTTTGTATCTGTGAGATTCAGTGTCTTGAACTTGAGTTCTGTTTTTGCTATTATTAGGACTCCTCCTCCACGTTTGTGGATGCGTGGGCAGTTGTATGCTGAGTAGTTGTTCGGTACTAGTTGGTTGAGTAGTACACTGTCGGTAGGGTTGAGCCATGTCTCTGTGATGCATATTATGTCTGGCTGTCGCTCTTCAATGTGGTCTACCAGAGTGTGTATCTTGTTGCAGATGGATCTGGCGTTTATGAGCTCAATTGATGTTTTCTTTGTGGAAGAGGTTGTTGCGACGTGTGCTTCCTTAGGGCCGGTGTTGGGGTTTGATTTGTGTCTGTTTTGTCTCTTTGTTTGGGAGGTTGCGAGTGTCTCTTTGTGTGTGTGTTGTGGACCGAGATATGGCAGTGCAGTTGGTGGGTACCATGGTGTGTTTGTTTGGGGGTAGTGGGGGTGTGTAGTTGGTGGGAGGAGTTGTGTGACTAGTAGGTATAGTGGGAGGAAGTATGTGGTGTGCATGTTGATAGCTTGTGATGTTCTGATAGGGCGACGCCTGTGTCCTTAGGTTTTCGTCTGTTGTTTGCTTTTTTGAGGAGAGCTGTACTTGTTGCAGGGGCTTGTCCTGGGGATGTGAAGTTGTATCTGTTGCGGTGCGGGAGCCTGTCCCGTGGAGGGAGCCTGTCCCTTGGATGTGAAGCTGTATCTGTTGCGGTGCGGGAGCCTGTCCCGTGGAGGGAGCCTGTCCCTTGGATGTGGAGCTGGATCTGATGCGGTGCGGGAGCCTGTCCCGTGGAGGGAGCCTGTCCCGTGGATGTGGAGCTGGATCTGTGGCGGACGCCTTGGTGCGGGAGCCTGTCCCGTGGAGGGAGCCTGTCCCGTGTGTGTGGAGCTGGATCTGTGTTGGTCGCCTTGGTGCGGGGGCCTGTCCCGTGGATGTGGAGCTGGGTCTGTCGCGGTGCGGGAGCCTGTCCCGTGGAGGGAGCCTGTCCCGTGGAGGTGGAGCCGGATCTGTGGTGGTCGCCCTGTTGCGGGGGTCTGTCCCGTGGATGTGGAGCTGGGTTTGTCGCGGTGCGGGAGCCTGTCCCGTGGAGGGAGCCTGTTTCGTGTGTGTGCAGCTGGATCTGTTGATGAACTCTTGGTCTGACCCACTATGGTACATCCCAAGTCCCTATGTTCTTATCTAGCTAAAGATGACATTGCTCTAACATAGCATCAGTACTGGCATATCTCTGGGTTTAAGGTATCAATCTGGACAAACATGGTAATACCAAATATGGCCTATAAACGATGGTAGTTAACAACACTGGCATATCCCATGGTAAATAAAGGTAAAAGGAAAATGAGACCGCTATGGTTTTCAAAAGAAGTAGCTGAAAAGGTGAAGAAAATGAGGGAGGCCTTCATGAAATACAAGAGATCACAAAGAGAGGAAGACAGGCATCTATATTTTGAAAAACTTAGAGAAACTAGCAAAGATTCAAAAAGAGGAGGAAACAGCCAATGCAATAAATGGGGGGATAAGACATTTTTCAGATATGTTAGTGAGAAGAGGAAGGGCAAAAGTGGTATTGTCATACTGAAGGGTGAAGGGGAAGAATATGTAGATAACATGAGGAGGGGTCTAGCTAAGCTTGAAGAATGGTCTAGAATTTGGCAAATGGGATTTAATGTTAAAAAGTGTAAGGTCATGCATTTGGGCTGCAGCAATCCAAGGGAACAATATAGTATAGGGGCTGAAGTACTTTTGTCCACTAAAGAAGAGCAGGACCTAGGCGTGGTTGTGTCTGATGATCTTAAAGTAGCTAAACAGGTAGAAAATGCGACAGCAAAAGCTAGAAGGATGCTTGGGTGCATACGGAGAGGAATGGCTAGCAGAAAAAAGGAGGCGATAGTGGCTCTGTATAAGTCTTTGGTGAGACCTCATTTGGAGTATAGTGTGCAATTCTGGAGACCGCACTTTCAGAAGCATGTGAACCGAATGGAGTCGATGCAGAGGGTGGCTACTAAAATGATTAGTGGTCTTCATTATAAAGCATATGAGGACAGACTTAAGGATCTTAATATGTACACCTTAGAGGAAAGGCGGGATAGAGGTAATATGATTGAGATGTTTAAATACCTCCATGGCATAAATGCACAGGGGGAGAGTCTCTTTCAACTGAAAGCAAGTTCTGCTATGAGGGGACATGGGTTGAGGGTGAAAAGGATAGATTCAGGAGTGATACGCGGAAATATTTCTTTACAGAAAATAGTGGTGGTTATTTCTTTACAGAAAGAGTGGTGGTAGAATAGTTTCCCAGTGGAGGTGGTAGAGATAAGGACAGTATCTGAATTTAAAAAAGCATGGGACAAACACAGAGGATCTCTAAAGGAAAAAAGGGGACTGTTGTAGTTGTCGATATGGAAGGACAGACTAGATAGGCCATGTGGTCTTTTTCTGTCGTCATTTTTCTATGTTTCTATGTAGAAGCTGATAAGGATAAAGCGGAATTGCTTAACAAATATTTTTGTTCTGTGTTCACAGATGAAGAACCAGGAGCAGGACCTCAGAAAACACCCACAAACAGGAAAAGAAGTGAGGGGCATCTTGAAGAATTTTCAGAAGACTGTGTTCGTGAGAAACTAGCTAAACTTAAAGCAGACAAAGCGATGGGACCGGATGGGATACACCCTAGAATACTGAGGGAATTTGGGGACGTTCTAGCAGCCCCACTGATTGACCTTTTCGATGCCTCGTTAGAGTCGGGAGTGGTGCCAAAGGACTGGAGAGAGGCTCATGTGGTGCCTTTACACAAAAGCGGAAGTAAGGATGTGGTTGAAAACTACAGGCCAGTTAGTTTAACTTCGGTGGTGAGTAAGTTATTGGAAGTGCTGCTGAAAGAGAAAATTGTGAGGTTTCTGGAGTCCAGCGGATTACAGGATCTGAGGCAGCACGAATTCATCAGAGGCAGGTCTTGTCAGACAAATCTGATTGATTTCTTTGACTGGGTGTCCAGGGAGTTGGACCGAGGGAGAGCACTAGATGTGGTGTATTTAGATTTCAGTAAAGCCTTTCACACCGTTCCTCACAGGTGACTTATAAACAAACTGAGCATCCTAGGAATGGACCCTAAAGTTACTGCTTGGGTTAGAAATTGGTTGAGTGGGAGGTGACAAAGGGTATAGGTAAATGGAGCTCATTCTGAGGATAAGGAAGTTACCAGTGGTGTGCCCCAGGGATCTATCCTTGGTCCGATTCTTTTTAACATCTTTGTTAGTGATATAGCGGAAGGGCTGTCAGGTAAGGTTTGCCTCTTTGCGGATGATACCAAAATCTGCAATAGAGTAGACACCCAGGAAAGTGTAGATAACATGAGGAGGGATCTAGCTAAACTTAAAGAATGGTCTAGAATTTGGCAGCTGGGATTTAATGTTAAAAAATACAAGGTCATGCCATTTGGGCTGCAGCAATCCAAGGGAGCAATATAATATAGGGGGTGAAGTACTTTTGTCCACTAAAGAAGAGCGGGACCTAGGCATGGTTGTGTCTGATGATCTTAAAGTAGCTAAACAGGTAGAAAAGGCAAAAGCTAGAAGGATGCTTGGGTGCATACGGAGAGGAATGGCTAGCAGAAAAAAGGAGGTGATAATGCCTCTGTATAAGTCTTTGGTGAGACCTCATTTGGAGTATAGTGTGCAATTCTGGAGACCGCACCTTCAAAAGGATATAAACAGGATGGAGTCAGTACAGAGGGTGGCTACTAAAATGGTCAGTGGTCTTCATTATAAAGTATATGAGGACAGACTTAAGGATCTTAATATGTACACCTTAGAGGAAAGGCAAGATAGAGGTGATATGATTGAGACGTTCAAATACATCTGTGGCATAAATGCACAGGGGGGAGAGCCTCTTTCGATTGAAAGCAAGTTCTGCTACGAGGGGACATGGGATGAGGGTGAAGGGAGATAGATTCAGGAGTGATATACGGAAATATTTCTTTACGGAAAGAGTGGTGGATCCATGGAATAGTCTCCCAGTGGAGGTGGTAGAACTGAGGGCAGTATCTGAATTCAAAAAAAGCATGGGACAAACACAGAAGATCTGTAAAGAAAAAATGGGGACTGTTGCAGTGGTTGATACGGAAGGACAGACTACATAGGCCACATGGTCTTTTTCTGTCGTCATTTTTCTATGTAACACAAATGCCTTTAATAGGAATTGAACCCAGATCTCCCTCATGGAAGTGCACAAACTGCCTATGGTCTAAACCCATTCTCAGCTATTTAATGCCAGGGTGTCCTGTGTTCTCTCTTTAAGACCATGCAGCCGTGAATATTAGAGAGTTGTGAAACTCATCCTCACCTGTATAGCTTGATTGCCACCAGATGGTGCTGCTGTTGTTGATAAGCTGTTGACCTGATGGGGCAGAAGAATTAAAGCTGCCTACAAGAGTACTGACAAGAGTCCCATTGAGAAAATAAATACAATTTAGAATATCATACCAAGTTGGGGTTTCCTTTTTCTCATTTAAAAAAAAAATCTCATTACCAGTAGAAGTTTTATAACAAATATTTCTGAGAAAATTACTCAGCTGAAAAGGAAATTACAAGTTAGAAAGTGCTGGAAAACGTCAACTGAACATATACAATATGACGATAGGTATTGGAGAGCAGCATTAAGGGTCCTTGTGAGACGTGTCTGTGTCTGGACATATGGATATAGCATAATCTGTGCATTAAATATGCATATTTGTAGCTGGGTTTAAAATAGGTTTGGACAAGTTTCTGGAGGAAAGGTCCATAAGCCATTATTAAAGAGGACCTGGGAATCCACTCCTTGCCCCTGTACAAGAACTGTGGAACCTGTGTGTCTTTTTGGGAAACTGCCAGGTACTTGTGACCTGGACTGGCCACTGCTGGAAACAGGATACTGGACTTGATTTGACCCAGTATGGTATTTCTTATGTTCTTATGTTATCTTCTAAACTGAGTTTTAGCAGATATGTGAGTCTGAGTCTGTGTGTTTGTTTTTCTGTGGGTCCATGCAGTATGTGTGTTTCTATTGTAAGCTCATGTTTTGGGTTCCTCTGTCCGAATTGTGCATTCTCTGGACATTTTTATGCTTATAGATGTTCGGGAAAGATGAACTGCCAGCTCTGATTGCTCAAGTGTCGTCTGCTCCTGCAAGGGGTTCAGAGCTCTAGACATTCTTCCCTTTTCCAGAGGTTATCAAAAGCATAATCCATTTGGAATGGGACTCACCCAACTCCCCAGTAAAGGGACTGAGGGTGTGTAAAAGACTGGTCACGCTGGTAGAGGAGGATTGTGCTGCATAGTTCAGCATGCCAAAGGTGGATGCACCATTCTGGTGGCGGTCGGAACAGCCTGGAAGGACATCCTGAATTGTAAGGTGGACTCTCTCTCTCCTGAAGAATCAATTTGCGGCTGTCACTGCTGCCTGCCAGTTGGCTGTGTATGCGAGCCTGATGACTCGAGCCCTTTTCCAAGTGGATTATTCAGTCCCTCGCCCTGAAGGGTATTACTCTCCTTTGGAGTTGGCGATAGCTTTTCTGTCAGATACTATGTATGTTCTTGTCTGCTTGGCTACTAGGGAGCATTGTCCTCCTTGCAGAAGGGTGTAGATATGCTGTTGCCATTGGATGGCAGATATGTCCTCCAAGGCCCGGATGACCCAGCTAGCCTTTAAAGGGAAGCTTCTGTTTGGGGCTGACTTGGAGAAGTTGGTTAAGGACTTGGGTGAGTCCAGGCCTCATTGCCTCCCGGAAGATAGGTCCAATGTTGTGAGAAAATTGCAGTGAATGGACAAATGCATAACCAGAATAAAAATGACTATTGAGTGTTAAATACTTAGCATCATTATGAACAGGTTGTGATAGTTCAAGAGCTGCTAAATTTTAGATATGGATCAAAAGAAAAATACTCAGTTGTACAGACAGCTCAGAAATATTTTATTGAAAAAATATGTAGGAGAAAGATTTGGTACAGAAGGAAGGAATCAAAAACATAATCATGCAGTCAATGTATATTTAGAAACTATAAGCAAAATTGGTGAGAGAAAAGCAAGAATAACATGGCCACTTTCCAGCTAGACCAAGGAGTAAGTTCCATGCTTTTACCCATTACTTTTAGGTTTACAGGATTTCTTTCCTGAAATTATACTTTACTCCAGAGTGAGGCGAGAGAAAGAACTCTCACGTGCAGGCATCTGCATTGTCGGCAGAAACTAGGTGGCCTAAGTTGTACCGGCAGCCATTTTGCAATGTTGAAATGCAATAACTGCAGTTAGCCTATGGCCCCGCACTGGTAATGTGACCCACACATATATTACCAGCACAGAGCTTAGGAAACATGTTGCTAAATATGCCAAACAAAAGGGGTTCAACAGCACCCATGCAGCACTTCCCACTTCCACAAAAACAAGAGCAACTTGGCACCTCAACACAGCATTTTCCACCTTCACAAAAACAAGAAAGGCTCAGTGGTCCCTACACTGCATTTTCCACCCTCTGAAAAACAAGAGGGATTTTGTGACCCCCAACACAACACCTCCCACTCCACCATAAACACCAAGAAGGGCTTGACAACTCCAATATAACTCCTGAAACTGCGCTCTGGACCAGCATGGTGTTAATGTAAATATATATTCTGCAAAAAATAAAAGGAAATGCAAGATGCTTGCACACCATGTAACTAAAAGTAAGAACCAAGGCACAGTTTATAACACCAAATTATAAAATTATAACTCATTTTATTTTGTTTTAAAATGTGTTATAGTTCTCACTTTTTCTTCTTGAGTATATTCTGCATCCACAGAAATCTCTCCCTCGACAATGGGTGCAGAGCAGAAGTAGGACATTCACTCAGAACTCAATATATATATATATATATATATATATATTTAAAAAAACCAAAATCTGATTCTGGTCATCTCACTAACATAAACATTCTCCAGTACCAGGCACATTGTGAACTAATATAAAACCCTACAAAAGTCACCGAAGATCTACAAGACCAAATCTACCATACCATATCAGCATAAACTTCCAAAACTCATACAAGGGGCCTACCCAGAAAAAAGCAGCACTATAAATGCTGCAGTAGGCCCTATAACATCCATACACCTATCTGAAAAACTGAACAAATCAAATTACTACAGCTTCAGTCACATACTCAGAACATAGACCCTCACCAAGTATAGAATAAGTGACCACAAACTAATGTAAAAATAAAAATATGTAAAAAATTAAACTGAAACCCAAAGAAGCCAGACTCTGCATGTGGTACAACACCAGAGAAATAAGAGATGTAGTTCCCCATACTGTGTAAAATATAAAGCTAGCACAAAGTCCAGTCACTAAAATGAAAATGAAATTATTTTTTCTACCTTTGTTGTCTGACCATTTTATTCTCTTATCATGCTGGTCCCGATCTGAGGCTTCTGCTTTTCTTTGTCTTCTCTTTTTCTTTCTATGGTCTCTAGTCCATCTTTCATTTCGTGTCTCTCCTTTTTGTCTTCTTTGCTTTCTTCCATCTTAGATGTTTATTTTTTTTATTTCAGTTTTCTTCCATTTATTTCTCTCTCTCGCTCTCTGTCCATACAGATTTCACTACTCATTACTATCCAGTTCTCAATCCCCCTCTTTCTTACACCAACTACCTATACTGCTTTTCAACCTTCACCCCAGTCCTTCCATTCCCCAGCTCTTCTTCCCTTGTCCAATACTCTCCCTCCATGTCTAACATCTCTCACCACCCATCCAGTACCCCCCCCATCCTTCCATATCTGTCCTCTCCCTTCCTATCCCCCTGCAACCAGCATTATCTCATCTCTATCCCATCCCGCCCCCTCCCTTTTACTCCCATGTCCAGCATTTCTCCATCTTTCTCAACCTATTTACCCCATGTCCATCTTATCTCCTTCTCTCCCTATTATCCCCATGTCCTGCATTTCCTCCTCCCCTTGTTACCCCATGCCGAGCATATCCCCTTTGTCTGTCTCTGTCCCCCCCTCCCCAAGTCCAGCATTTCCCATAGTCTCCCTATAACCTCCTGGCCAACATCACCATGCCATCTCCCCTCCTTGCTTGCCCTTATGCTTGTTCTCCCATGCCCCTTCCCATGTCCAGTATTTCCCTAGCCCCCCACCTCAGTCTTATCCCTATTCCTCCCCTGCATCCAGCATCTCTTTTGACTTCCTGTGCCCATCCATGTCCACCTCCCAATGCCCCCATGTCCACTCCCCCTTCCCAGTGTTCCCCCCCCCCCATGTCCACCCTTTGTATGTACAAAGGGCAGAGCCTGCCCGCAGAGCAGCATGTCCCATAGGCAGGGGCTATGCAAGCTGTGAGCTCAGCTCAGCACAGCCCAGAGTGGCAGGGCACAATCTGCCTTGCTCAGCCCCTAACAGCGGGACATGCAGCTATTGCGGGCAGGCTCTGCTTTTCCGGGCTGTGATCACTGCCTCTCACAGCCTTCTGCCTGTGGGAGCAGCACATCCCATGGGAAGGGCTGTGCAAGCAGCAACTGCGACCCAGAGAAATAGAGCCTGTCTACAGAAGCCGATGTTAGAAGAGCACCGTTGCTAGCCACCTGCCCCACTCAGGATGACCTGCAGGCAGAAGGCTTGTAAGGCTGTGATCGCTACTCACAGCCTTCTGCCCATGGGAGCAGCATATCCCATAGACAGCCTAGTGGAGAGCCTGCCAGCACTCTGCAGGTCATCCTGAATGGGGAGTGAGGGCGGGTTGCTAGTGATGTCGCCTCCTAATATTGGCATCCCCTGTTGCACTTGCCCAACTTACCAGGTGGCGCTGGCCCAGATTGCTGGGTGCTGAACACCTTTCAACATGGCTATGTTCTGGAATACAGAGAACCTATCATGGATGCCTTCATAGTGTCCCCATGTAATTTGGCGGCCAAGAGGACTGCTGTTCAGATCATGTTGAAAATGTTGCTCCATCTGTGAGCAGTGGTGTCATTTCCTTCTGCCAAGTGAGGCAGTGATCCAGGCGGTACACCAAAGGAGTTCCTTGTGTCTCTGGATTTAGCTGAAGCTTATTTCCACATTCGGATTTGAAAGACTCAATAGCGTTTTTTCTTAGTTTCATTGTACTTGGCTCTCATTTTCAGTTTGCCATTCTTCCCTTTGGTCTCTCCATTGCCTCAAGGATATTCTCGAAAGTAATGCTGGTGGTGGCTGCTGCGCTGAAGTGCTAGGGGATCTGTGTTCATCCATATATGGATGACTGGCTCATCTAAGCCATGTCCCAGTCCAAAGCATCTTGGGTTTTGACCCATGCGTTTAAGTTCCTCGAGAATCTCGGCTGGGTGATCATTTAAGGACAGGGCCACTGGAGTCTTCCCAAACAGTGGAATACCTGGGAGCACATTTCGAGTGGGCAGATTTTTCCTGCCCGAGGAAAGAGCGAAAAAGTTGTTTGACCAACTAGCAGTCTTTCAATTTCAGCAGGATCGCAGGGTTTGGGATTATCTACAGCCTCTCAGCTTAATGGCGGCGGTAATCAAGATGTGCCGTGGGTGTGAGTCCATATGAGGTCACTTCAGAGGTCCTTGCTATCTCTGTGGTCTCCAAGCTCTCAGGAGTTTGAGGTCAGGCTGCTCCTCCAGCCGAAGGTAGTGTCCAATCTGTGGTGGTGGCATCAGCCATGGCATCTGAGGAAAGGTATGCCACTGGAGATCACTTGTGGCTTCTCCTGTCGATGGATGCCAGCCTATTTGGTTAGGGAGCCCATTGCGAGAACCATACAGCAAAGAGCTGTTGAAGCAGTTGGAGTTGGCATGGCCCATCAACCATCTTAAGGCAAGGGTCATTTGTTTGACCCTTTTGCACTTCCATACCCTAATTAAGGGCAGAGCAGTCCAGGTGTACTTGTACAATTTCACAGCAGTGGTATATATCAATCGGCAAGGAGGCATGAAGAGTGCTGGAACGGCCCTGCAGATGACTCACCTACTTTCTTGGGCAGAAAGGAACCTCCTAGCTTTATCAGCACAACACAAAGCTGGAGTAGACGGCGTGGAGGCAGACTTCCTCAGTCGTCACTCTCTCAATCCCAGGGAGTGAAAATTGAATCAGTGGATTCTGCACATTGGTGTCATCTTGTGATGGATCTCATGGTGACCCAATCCAATGCCAAACTCTGCAGATTCTTCAGTCACCACAGAGAGGTGGGCTCAAAGGGCATCGATGCCCTAGTTCAAGCTTTGCCAAAGCACTGCCCGCTGTGTTTCCTCTGTAGCTGTTTGTAGAACATGTGCTTTGGCACATACAGCAACATCTGGGCTATGATGTCCTGGATGTGCCGGATTGGCCACATAAACTATGGCTCATGGCCCTGATGCAGCTCCTGCAGAAACCCCCCTCTGTGGCTGCCCAAAGCCAGGGGGCTGTTACATCAAGGGCAGGTCCTTCTTGACGACCCAGCTCCCTTCTGACTTACGACTTGAATCTTGAGAGGCATCAATTAGCATGCAAGGCGAGAAATGGTTCTACAAGCCTGGTCTACGTCATATCTGCCTTTTTGAGCATTGGTGCCATGAGTGACAGACTAGGCCTGATAAAGTGATCTGCTATCTTTGCTTGCCTTTCTCCAGGATGCCCTGGACAAGGGACTTTTCCTGAGTTCCCTGAAGGTTCAGGTCGCAGCCTTATCCTCTGAAGCAGGATCAGTGAATTGGTGGCCTGTTTTCCTTAGGGGATGTGACATCTTCATCCCATGTGCATTAAATTCTTCTTTCACAGGATCTCTACCTGGTGCTCTGGGCTCTGATGTCAGAGACCTTTGAGCTGTTGAAACGGACTATGCTTAAGATATCACTCTTAAAACTGTCTTCTTAGTCAGTATGGGGGTCATTCTGAACCACGAATTAGTTCCCTGGGTTTGCATGATGCACGTCTATGTGACGTGGATGGCAAAGACCATATTCCGCGCATACCGACATGTGTAGGCCGACTCTCTGTATATATGTAAATACAAAGTTGACACAAGTTTGTTTGTACAATATGTTCCTTGTAAATAGTTAATACCACTGTTCCATGTAAAAGTTGTTTAACTGTTAACTGTAAACTGCCCTTGATCTCTGGAAGGGGTGGTATAGAAGAAATATATAAATAAAATAAATAAATAAATAAAATAAATGACGTGTAGACGGGGATCCAAGAATGCACAAAAAGGGGGTGTGTCAACAGACATGGACATGCAGCTGTGATTCTGCGGAGGTCTGTGTATTTCCAGTTGCAGCAACGTAAACGTGTAAGTTAGACTTACAGATACGTGAATAAGGGCAGGACTTACAAAAATCTGCACTCCCCACAAAGGCACTGCTGCCGGTGCATAGACACAAGCATGTGATAGCCCAGGAGGCAGGTGGATGGCCTCTGCCATCCTGCTCCACTGCAATGGGTGAGACAGAGCATGACAATGCTGAATGAGGCATAAAGAGACAAAGGTGATAAGAATATGCACAGCAAACAAATATATTTGTCCGCCAACACAAGACCAGGCAGATACCAGCACCAACAGAGATGTGAAGCAACAGAGCACCCAACAGAGCACCATCCATGTGCACCCACAGAGCCCAAATCACCAACCCATATGCACACCACCTGCCACATCCCACCCCTGCTCCCCCACCACTGCAACCCCCAAACAAATACACAAACTCCACCCCACCCCACCCACATGGAACATGCACATGTGTGTTCACTCCTGCTGACCCCCCCCCCTCATCCCTGTTGCTTTCCCTGTGCCCTCCCCCTCCCTAAAGGCACAATGGCAGATGCATATGCAATGTCATGCCCCTGAGTGCTATGTGTTGGACTCCCAGAGCTGGAACTGCTGCTGTCCCCACTGGACCCCTCAGGTGCATCATGGAATTTATTTACTTACTTATTTAACTAGGCTTATATATTGCTTTTCTACCAAAGCAGTGTACATTCAGGTACTGTATATGTATTTTTCCCCTGTCCTGAATGGCTCATAACTATGTTTTTGTATCTGAGGAAATGGAGAGTTAAGTGGCTTGCCCAAGGCCATAAGGAGCACCTGTGGGACTTAGAAACCCCAGTCCTTCCGGCCCAAGGTTGCAGTCCTCTAGTGGGATTTGAACCCCTGGCTCTCCAGCCTGAGGTAACTTGCCCCAACCACTAGGCCACTCCTCCCCACTCCATTCCTGGCCCCACCCCAAGAGGCAGAGGTCCCAGGATATGCGTGGATCCCACACTGATGTGCCCAGTAACTGAGGCAACCCGAGAGGAGGAGCGCATTGCAACCCTTCGTTGCAATGTTATCGAGGCTGCAACTGAAGCGCCGATGCCAGCAGGCACAGCAGGAGCAGCTGAGGTAGAATGGGATGGGGCAGTCTGTGGTGCTGCTGACTGTGATCCCCCTGATATCAGGGGAACTTGCTAGATGCAGGCAGATGGGAACTCTGGCCAGTTGCACTGCTCCAGAATCTTCTCAATGTTCCTGTTCAATCTGTGCATAGATGTATCCAGGCGGTCTGTTGTTACCAGCTGCCACTCCCACAGGGCCAGAGTGTGCTGCATGATCTCCAGTTTGGTGCATCCACGCTCTGCCTATGCCTCATGTCACGCCACCAGCATTCGCCTCTAGGTTTGAGGGGCATGGATTATTGAAGGAACTTTCTGCTGTATGCTTTTTCAGCTTTTAACATAAGAACATAAGATATGCCATACTGGGTCAGTCCAAGGTCCATCAAGCCCAGTATCCTGTTTCCAACAGTGGCCAATCTAGGTCATACGTACCTAGCAGTTTCCCCAAAAGACACATGTTCCGCAATGCTTGTACTGGGTCAAGCATTGATAACCTTGGTCCCTTCTTAATAATGGTTTATGGACCTTTCCTCCAGGAGCTTGTCCAAACATTTTTTAAACCCAGCTACACTAACAGCCTTTACTACATCCTCCGGTAACAAATTCCAGAGTTTGATTGCATGTTGAGTGAAGAAATATTTTCTTTTATTAGTTTTAAATAGTTTACCCTGTAGCTTCATTGCATGTCCCCTAGTCTTTCTATATTCTGATAACGTAAACAATCGATCTTCGTTTACTCGTTCCACTCCGTTCATTAATTTATAGACTTCTATCATATCTCCCCTCAGCCGTCTCTTTTCCAGGTTAAAGAGCCCTAACCTTTTTAGCCTTTCTTCATAGGAGTATCCTTCCATCCCCTTTACCATTTTGGTGGCTCTTCTCTGAACCTTTTCTAATAACGCTATATCCTTTTTAAGATACGGCAACCAGAATTGCACACAATATTCAAGGTGTGGTCTCACCATGGAATGATATAGAGGCATTATAATATCTTTTGTTTTATTTTCCATTCCTTTCCTTATGATACCTAGCATTCTATTTTCTCTCTTGGCTGCCGCTGCACACTGGGCCGAGGGTTTTAACATGGTATCCACAATGACGCCTAAATCTTTTTCCTGGGTGGTGGTTCCTAATGTGGAACCTTGCATCGTGTAACCATAGTTTGGGTTGTTCTTCCCTAGGTGCATAACTTTGCACTTGTCCACATTAAATTTCATCTGCCATTTTGATGCCCAGTCTTCCAATTTATCAAGATCCTCTTGCAATTTTCCACGATCCTCTTGGGTTTTAACAACTTTAAATAGTTTTGTGTCATCTTCAAATTTGATAACCTCACTCGTTATTCCACTTTCCAGGTCATTTATGAATATGTCAAAAAGCAGCGGACCCAGCACAGATCCCTGGGGTACACCACTATTCATTTTTCTCCATTGGGAAAATTGGCCATTTAGCCCAACCCTCTGCTTTCTATCTTTTAAACAGTTCTTGATCCACAGTAGTACACTGCCTCCTATCCCATGACTCTTTAGTTTTGCCAAAAGTCTCTGATGAGGGACCTTGTCAAAGGCTTTCTGAAAGTCCAGATACACTATATCAACCGACTCATCTTTGTCCACCTGTTTATTCACACTTTCAAAAAAACATAATAGATTAGTAAGACAAGATCTTCCTTGTCTAAAACCATGTTGGCTATCTCCCATTAGGCCATGACTATCTACATGCTGAGTAATTTTATTCTTTATGATGGTTTCTACCATTTTTCCCGGTACTGACGTGAGGCTCACCAGTCTGTAGTTTCCTGGATCACCCCTGGAACCCTTTTTAAAAATTGCCGTTACATTGGCGATCCTCCAATCTTCAGGTATTACAGATGATTTTAATGAAAAATCACAGATTTTTAAAAACTATTTCCCTGCAATGCCCTCTGGGAAATGTAGTCCTTATTCAGCTGTATGAGTGCACCATGCAGAAAGCTGTAGTCAGGCTCAAGTAGGTAAGGCAAATGACAGAAATTTATTATTTTTATATACACAATGGTTCAATCATACCACACATAGGATTGTTGGTTCAGGATTCTTTGAAGCAAAAATTGTCCAAAACATATCCAACCACAAAATGCAGTTTTAAAGGTTCTCTCTATTGCAGGATACACAGTCTTTACCAGCAAGCCTAATTGTATTACCTTCTTAGCTTTGCTGGCTAAAGCACCAAACAAAAAAGCACATTTAAAGTCTGTGGTAAACTTCCCCTTTATAAACACCAGGGAAACACAGCCACCCTGCTTGTGGAATAAGGGTACCTTTTTCCTGGATAACCTTCAGGACTGGCTTGCCTTCTTTATGTTCCCAGGTTTACAGCTTGGCACAAGGAACAGTCCATGGGAGTGTCCTCCTCAATCAGCTTCACCTCGGGCTCTCCCAGCTGCATAGGCTCTGTCTCCGCATCCTGCTCAGCTAACAGCCTCCCAGGGGATCTTGGAGTCTCTCTTGTTCCTGGCTCCAAACACTCCTGCAGCCGTGCTACATGCCAAATAGCACTCTCTCCAGTTGGAAGCACCGTTCCTCTGCTCTGCTCAGCCTGGCTTCCTGCTTCTCCTCTCCTCCTTTCCACTAAATCATACTCTGCTCTGGGTTTATACTTCCAGGACTTTAGTTCCAACCCCACCCTACTCAGGTGACGGAAATCAGCCTGACTCTGGGCACCTGAGTGCTTGAAGCATTCACTGCCTAAAGGGTTCTGAGCCTTGTATCCTCTCCCCTTCATTCCACTAGGGGGAGCCTGAAATGTTTTCCACGTGGAAGTTTTCTGATCCCTGGAGGTGTTTATGGCTTTCCTACCCTGTCTGAATTCCCTGTCTCTTTGTCCTCCCCTGGACTCTGGATAGGCCTCCTTGCCACACTCATTGTGTGCCAGTAGTCACTCTGCATAGAGCAGGACATGCTCAGAGCTACACTGCTGGTGCCTGACCCTGTGCATTGGTGCCCTGTGTGCAGTGGTAGCTCTGGTAATGTGGC
The DNA here is from genome assembly GCA_033557465.1 of Ichthyophis bannanicus. Taxonomy (NCBI): domain Eukaryota; kingdom Metazoa; phylum Chordata; class Amphibia; order Gymnophiona; family Ichthyophiidae; genus Ichthyophis; species Ichthyophis bannanicus. The sequence continues at coordinate 26,849,521 of CM066051.1, forward strand.
CTGTAGGTCTTCACCACCACTGGAGCCAATAGTGGCTTGCTGTGCCCCAACAGTGGCCGATGGTGGAATGTCCCCAGGGCCCTCTTGTGCCAGATCACCCATCACAGCTGCAGACATAGAGGGTGCAGCAGGAGGATGTGAAGGAAGAGATGGAGGATCCATGGTCACTGGTGCGGATAGTGGGACAGAACTGGGGCCCGTAACAGCATCTTCACCTGTGGAAAGGAGGATGCAATAAGTGACCAGGCCCCACAATGCAGCGAGAAAAAACACCCGTGTGCAGACACGCGCAACACCACAAAGATGTGACACCATAGACGCAGTGGGAGCACCTACATGCTGGAGCACGGGTGCATGTGCAGCATGCAGATGTGGGAAACAGGGAACAAGGCACACTCAGACAACAGCAGACCCACATCCACAGAGGTCCACAGCCATGAAGTAATAAACGTAGGCCCTATGCAGCTTGGCCAATGGAGCACCAGGCCCACCCTGTTGGCACCAATGTGCAAAAATCAGAGGGTGGTGGACAGTATGACTGACCCAGAGAGGGGGGAATGGTGCAGAACCTGCATGGTTAGATGGATGACCATGCGCATGTACATACCATGGGGCAGAGAGGCATGCAATGTATTCAGGCACCCAATCTCATCCATGGCATCTGGGTCTATTGTAGCAAGTACCTGCTGTTCCTGCTCCGACATCTGGGTCCCCTGGCCACCGCCCCCCCCCCCCCCCACACACACACACCCTGGGCCTTCCTGCAAGTCTCCTTGTGCACTTGCCGCCACTTCCTCTTTACATCCTTGATGTCCCTGTTGTTGTGGTACACCACATTGTTTCCTGCATATGGCCTGCCACTAGCACTGCCTCTCATATGCACTCAACATTGTCTCCTTAGTCCCCATCAGTATCTGGTAGACTCCTAGAACCTCCTTTATGAGTAGCGACAGCTCCCCATCAGAGAAGTTAGTCTTCCTGCTCAACACTCATGGGAGCCATGACATAGCATATGCTGAGTCTCCAAGGATAACTAGAAGTGCTGTGGGTGTTGGCCGCAAGAGAGCTGCACATTTAAAAGCGTGTAGGCATCCATGTGCGGATATGTACAAACAAATGGAATACATGACTCCCATGGATGTAAAAATGAGCCATTAGGAACGTGGACATACACACGCCTGGAAGGCCTGTCAATGTGCAGTGCTACACCTGTATAAAGTGCACATCTGTCTGCATCCCTGCAAGGAATGGGACAGCTGCTGTGGAACCTGCTGAAACACACCCTAAGGTGCACAGATGTGTGCCATATCCCTGATGGACATTACCCAGCTGCTGTGTCGGCCAGTAGACCCCAATGTAATGGAAGTGCAAGACCATGGTAATGTGCTGTACTGCCCATGACCACACCCGGTGTGGCTGCCCAGGCGACTGCGTCTCAGCAACCTACCTCAGGTAGCCACAGACAAACACAGCCCATGGGGAGGGCCGTCTGTACCGCACAGCACTAAAGGCTCATGCAATGTTACACAATGCACCCTCAGAAAACACCTGCTACTGCCCGAGTAGCGTCAACATTGGCAGCCACACACCCAGGCAACTATAGTACCCAGCCCATATCCAAGGAATCACCCTATGTAACTCAGCCAAAACCAGCATTCAAATGTTGGTGGGCTGCTGTATTGTGACTGCTATTGTTGACATACACAATGGTGATAGCATCTGTGATGTTACCCCATGCACCTGCCACCATAAGCAACTGCTAATATCCCCCCTGAGAGGTCCTGATTACAGATACGATCCAAGTGTGATCTCCCCCAGATGTACTATTAGACTGGTTCTGTATTAATGAGTTTAGATGTCTGGTGTGCCGAATGTCTTTGAGTGGCATGGGCGTGACTGCATCTACCCTGGTAGGAATGGGTTCGGTGGGTTCCCAATGGTTGTTCCCTGTCCATGTGCTGGGACCCACAGGTGCCTGAGAGGGCTGACCCATATGTCCGCGCCACCCAAGAGGTACCGTGTGGCATCTGATGGCGAGGTGCGCTACATAGGTGACATGTCTGCACCCAGTTATAGTCAAAGGCCCGGATGCCCCTGCCCAGACAGACTGACCCAGAATAGACATTGCCAGCACAGCATATCTCCATGGTCCAGTATGGCCATACAGTGTAGCTAGGGGAGCCTCATGGGGAGCACAGCATGGCACCATGCTTTAGTTGGGCTTGCCTATAGGTGAGAGAAAGGTCTGGTCAGGTGCGGCAGGTACAGTACAGTGCACATAGCTGTGTAGCAAATAGGCAATGGTGAGGATGCACCATGGCTAAGATGACAGGCTGTATGTGGCTGGGCAAAGTAGCGGTGCCCCAGAGGTCCACATGTGAGGCTGTGTGCACACCTGCACATACAGATATTATTGGTATTGCAAGGTACACAGTACCTCATCATCATCCACATACACATGGACATTATATACTGATAGGTTATGACCTGGGTCCTGGAAGAGGTACAGTGGATTCTTGTGCATAGCCTCCACAGAGCACATACCACAGGAAGCAGGGATAGTGAAGCATCTCCGCACCGGTGGGGTGCTGTGACACCAGCATCAGTATAGACCACTCTCCTACACTGCTGCCACCTGCCCCAGGCAGGCATCTGTGCATCTGAATGCACCCCAGGGGCTCTGCAAAAATGGGTAGGGTGGGGTTCACAATACAGGGTGGTGGTGCACAGCTGGCAGAACACATGCATAGTAAAATGAAGTCCATAGGTGGCACGTGTGACTCCTGATGTGTAATGGACAATGTGGGCCATGCCATGCAGGAGAAGCTGCAGAACGATCCAGCCAGAGCCGTACCTAGCCCTGTGCGAGTGGTGCAGCCGCACAGTGCAAAGCTTAGGGAGCACATTTTGGCTGCCTGCTGTTGCCCTGCTGCCACTACGTTTTGTTCTCTCAGCAGCAGTGGCATTAGCAGCAGATGAGCAGACCTAAAATAAAAAACCAAAACCATGCGGGTCTTTCTGCAGGTCTGGTCCCTCCCTCCTCTGATGTGATGTTAGAGCAGGGAGGAATCTGATCTGTTTAAAGCGTGGAGTGGAAAAACCCATGTGATTTTTGTGTTTCTTTTTGTTTTAAAGTTAGGTCTCCTCTACTGCTGCTGGCACCACTGTGGAGAAAATGGGGTGGCAAGAGCAGTAAGCAGCTGGACGGAGGTATGTGAGAGACAGGGGGGGTGCCCCCAATGTGCAAGTCACAAAGGGTGCAAGTTTGGCTCAGTACGGCCCTGGACCCAGCACCTACATTCACACCTCATGTCTTCCAGCAGGGGCCGAGCACAATGGTAGCCTGTAGGCCAAAAGTGTCAAGAGGGGATGAATTCCTGATTCATCATGGACATGATGGATGCAGCCCGCTGCCAGTGGAGACATGCGGCGCACAGACAACTATATCCCACAGTCCCCAGGCTGCAGACCCAGTACATGGACCTGTCAGATGAGCAATGTATCACTCACTACAGGTTTGACTGTGCTGACATCCATGACCGTGTCAGGAGCTCACACCTGTCATCCCATACACACATACAGTCAGCTATCCCTGTGCGTGTGAAGGCAACCACAGCATTAGGCTTTCTCAGGATGGGGTTGTTTCAGACAGTGATGGCAATGTGTGCAGGACTCAGCCAGGCAGCAGTGTCATGCAGTCTTGCGCAGTTTCTGGATGCCTTCGTTGGACATGCATCCCACTACATCAGCATGCCAAGGGACCCTCATGCAACAATTCCATGAGGTGGTGGGCTCCCATCTGTCCTGGGAGCCATTGATTGCATGCACATAGCCCTATGACCACCACAGGCCAATAAGGCTATGAACTGTAACTGCAAGGGGTACCAGTTCATGAATATGCAGATTGTGTGCAATTCTGGTCACCGTATCTTAAAGGAGATAGCGGTATTAGAAAAGGTACAAAAATGGTAAAGGACATGGAAGCATACCCCTGTGAGGAGAGGCTAAAAAGGTTAGGGCTCTTCAACCTGGAAGAGAGACAGCTAAAGGGAGATATGATAGAGGTCTATAAATTAATGAATGGAGTGGAACTGGTAAATGTAGATTGATTTGTTTACGCCATCAAAATATAGAAAGACTAGGGGACATGCAATGAAGATAAAGTGTAACCCATTTAAGACTAATAAGAGAAAATATTTTTTGATTCAATGTGTAATCAAACTCTGGAACTCGTTACCAGAGGATGTAGTAAAAGCTGTTAATGTAGTTGGACTTAAAAACATTTTAGACAAGTTCCTGGAGGAAAGGTCCATAAACCATTATTAAAGAGGATCTGGGAAATCCACTGCTTGCCCCAATACAATCATTGTGGAACCTGTTTGTCTTCTGGGGAAACTGTTAGGTACTTGTGACTTAGACTGGCTACTGTTGGAAACAGGATATGGGTCTTGATGGACCTTGGTCTAACCCAGTATGGCATATCTTATGTTCTTATGTGTTCAATGTACAGTCTGACATACTGGACATAGTGGCAAGATACCTGGGCTCAGGTGCGGCAGGTACAGTCTGAGCTGCATGCTGTATTTGAGGGAGATGAGATCACTGGCGGGTGGCTAACAGGTGAGTTTCCACAGGCCGTCTTGTGGTGCCTGCTGGTCCCTGCGCTGCTGGTGCAAGAGTCTGACTTCCCATGTCAGGCCCCTCAGCTCGGCTTGCATTGCCACCAGCTGCTGGGCAATGGCCTCCAGGGGCCGTGCCAGAGTTGCCAGCCCCATTGTGTCCCAGTCCCCTGCAACATTACCTTGCTGCAAGTCCTGTTGTGCCGTGGGGTCTGTAGCACCCTGATGTGAGTCTGGCCCCCCCATCCCACTGGATGACACATCACTACCCCTCTTCTCCCAACTGCCTTTCCAGGGCCCTCAACCCTCCCCCTGGCACTCTCCATGGCCCCTGCCACATGCACATACTCATCTATCCCCACACCCCCATGCACTCTCCCCACCCACCTCCACGCTCGCATCCCCACACACGCCACCTACCCACCCTGTCCATCCAACTCCACACTCATACCTCCACACATGCCCCCTCCCCACCCACTTCCATGCTCACACCTCTACACATGCCCCTCTCTCCACTCTGGCCACCCACCTCTATGCTCACACTTCCACACATGCCCCCTCCCCACTCTCGCCACCCACCTCCACACACACCCTCCTCCCCACCCTGCCCACCCACCTCCAAGCTCACATCTCTGCACATGCTCCCCTCCTCCCCCTGCTCACCTGCTGCACCATGCACATCACTGAGGCCCCCAACTGTGACACCCATCTCCTCCATGGCCACAGCAGTGCTGGGCAATGGCTCCCCTCAGCCTCCCCTCCTCCAAGGATCTCTCGTTTCCCTCGGCCCTGGGGTCACCACTTGGGCAACTGTCTTCTCGGAGCTCCCCCTCCTCCATGGTGACAGTGCCATCCCCCTTCCTGGGGTTATCAGCTGCCTCTGGTCCTGGTCCCCAACACACCTGGACACCAGCACATGCCATGTTGCTCTCGAGCTGTCCGACAGGCAACTCCTGCAATGTGCATAGTGGTGACCACTCACGTAACACCTCAGGGCTGTCTGGCCATTCCCCTTGGTGTGAGTGGCACCACTGTGAGGGTGAGGACCACCGATGGATACTTCTCACACTCACAGCACAATGGGGCTCATGGTGCCTGTGGTGGTTATGGCACTAGAGGCACTGCTGGGTGGCCATAAACCATTATTAAGAAGGGACCCAGGATATCAATGCTTGACCCAGTACAAGCATTGTTAAACTTGTGTCTTTTGGGAAACTGCTAGGTACATATGACCTAGATTGGCCACTGATGGAAATAGGATACCGGCTTGATGAACTTTGGGTCTAACCCAGTATGGCATATCTTATGTTCTTATATGCCCCAGATGAGGGCTGTGCAGCAGGTGGTGGTGCACATGCTGTAGCCACACTGGCACAGCCAGTTCAGCAGCAGCTGCCTCTTCGGCCTCAATGCCCTCCTCTTCCTCGGGACACATCAGGGGCAGGGGGCAGTGAGTCTTCCACAGGCATGGCTGTGTGTGGAATGCAAAAGGGTGATCATCAGTCACAGGGTGGGGGTTGGCCACCTGTCATACGCTTGTGCTCTAGGCCTGCCTGTCTGGGCCTCCCACATGGCCCTGCTGCCTTTCTTGTGCATTTTGTGGGTATGGGTCAGTATAGCTGTGCTTGCACTGTGCAGCATCCCCCATGGGCCAGTGTCCGCTCAATACGTGTTGCCTATCACCCTTGGATGCAATAGGTTATGTGCTCTTTACAGCGCACATGTTGGCTACAGCAGGGACATGATCGCAGGCACCACTGGATGGTGAGAGCACACTAGCCAAACTGTTCATGTTTGTCTCACGTTCTTCTTCCATTCTCTTGCACGTCTGTCCCAATGCTTCACATTTTCTGTTGAGGACTGCCACAACTGTAGCAACCAGATTACCATACTGTGCTTGGTGTTGTGGCATGGACACCCGCTTGCCCATCTGCCTGGTTGCCACCCTAGGGGACACTTTCTGCCCTGTTGCCACATGCCTGTCCATGGGCAGGCACATTCACCTGCTGAGCACAGCTTCTTTCACCCCACCCCAGGTTACCTTTGGTGGCTCACCCTCCCAGCTCTGTCCATTCCTCCATGTCTGTAGTACCTCACACATGGGCATCAGCTGCACTCATGTGTCATCAGCCAGGTCTGTTTGCACAGGGATGCTGTCACCATGCTCCCTATGGTCATCCCCAAGTGCTCTGCCTCAGTCGGGGGGGGGGGGCCTGGTTGTCCTTTGTGGTCTCCCATCATCTGAGTTAACATGTCAGTAGTGGGTTTAAGGATATGCCCACAGTCCACACATTGCACATGTGCATTCACCCTGCTCACGCTCCTGCCACAGATGCTGCAGGAGCTATGGCCACATCCTCAAGATGGTCTGGTAGCAGACCCTGTAGGCCTCTGTGTCCCTCATGATATGGAAGCATCTGTGGATACAAAATTTAAATATCTACAGGAGTGCATTTGTTTTCCACTCCACGTTCAGTCCTGCAGTTCCCTGCTTGCATTCACACCTCATGGGCTTCCTGGTCCCTACCCCATTCAGCTGCCATATCTCCACAGCTGCAGCTACCTGGACCACTCCTGCCATGCTTCCCCAGGCCTCTGGACACATGTGCAGCTGCCTGGCCTACTGCCTCAGGACAGGGCTGGTGGGACAGGGGCACACCTCACAAAGTGAATCTCTCTATCTGCCATGATGTGTTTGTCTCCACCTGTTGTCTGTGCCTGTCTCTCTGTGTGCATCTCTGATGCTCTCTCTGTCCTGGGTGTCTTTCTGTTTGCACACAAGGGGTTTCAGGGACACAGTGTTTATGCCCTCACTCCCACCTTTGCGCAGGCCCGGCATTGCCATTTGTGCTGAGGGGAGGGATGATATTACTGCACCTTGTCCATCTCTGTTGTTGGGTCACTGTGGTTAGGGGGCTGGCTTGAGGACTCAAGGGCTGTGGTTTAATTCCCACCGCCTCCCCATATTTTGCCTCGCCCTGGTTTGGGGGTCTGTCTCCACCTGCTGTCTGTGCCTGTCTCTCTGTGTGCATCTCTGACACTTCCCCTCCATCTTGGGCGCCTTTCTGTTTGTGACACTTGCCTATCTACAATGGGCAGCCATGGTGGGCTGCTGGTGGAGTGGGAACTTGATGCATGCGTCTCCATTCCTTCTACCATTCACTGTAGCTTGGGTCATGTCACTGGCCTCTTCCAAGTCACATACATGGGGCCATGGGTGCATTGTGTGACCATGTCCCCTGTGTCTCTGTCCATGCCTTTGAATGGTATGGAGCTGTTTCTTCCATTCCTTTTACAGGTGTTCAGTGCTCTGCACTGGGGTGCATGGGTGTGGGTGTCTGTGTGTGCATCTTTTGCTTCATCAGTGTTTCTGGTTCTCTGTTCCTTGCTGCTGCCTTCAGTGTTCACCGCTCCTCAGATCAGTGATCTGGCAGATTCTTCCTTCATGGTAAAGTCCCTATTTTGTGTACATCCATTTGGTGGTGTGGTCTGACTGTGCACACTCTCTAAGTGGGACAGCTGTTCCCAGACTTGCCTATGCTGTCACTCACATTGGGTGGAGCTGTCATGCCTCACTTCTCAGTCTCTGCTATGTACAGGTCCCTTACACATACATTCATCCTGCTCATATCCTTGCTTTCACTCCCTCTGTCCCTCAACGTTTGTGCCATGCCTTCATCAGTACATGTTAACAGGCTCTGCTGCTTTGTCTGTACTTACTGGGCTAGTGCAGACCTTATCCTCTCCCAGCCCCTGCATGCAGCAGCAAGGGTTGGGCATCTGCGGCCTCTGGGGAGCAGCACTTCCTCCTCCTCCAGCACAAGTTTGCATAGAAGGCGAGTTTCTTGCTTGGAGAAGTTGGGCTGGTATGTAGCCATCCTGCCCTCTGTGTGTCTGTGCTTTGGGGGGGGGGGGGCCCACACTCCATACATGTACAGCGGCATGCTTTGTGCATGCTGGCATGGGCACATTTATCTGCTGATCTTGTTGGTGTGTGTGCATACAGGGACAGGCCTGCAGAATTTGTGTCGTGCCCTGGACATCTCCAATGTACTCGTATACTTTTCCGTGACCTGTACACGTCCTGGTCTGGACTGGCTTCTGTGTTTGACAAGACGTATCTCCGAACTGCAGATGTTGTCCTGCAGGGATCTTTGCTTGTCATTCTCGATGGAGGCTGTGAGCATTTGACCCATTCCATCCTTCTTATCCAAGGTGGCATCTTCCTTTCACATGAATTAAGTGGTTTGCCTGCCTCCTTTTCCAAGGAACAGTGCCAGGGAAGAGTGCTTCTCCGGTTCTTGAAGGTTATGAATTCTTTTCACAAATCATCCATTTGTGGTTTGTGGGACTGTAAAGGTGATGCAGCCACCAAATCTACCCTGGGGCACTGGATCAAAGAGACTAGTGCTTCCACTTATGTCTTACAGATCCATCTAGTTCTGGAGGGTTTGCGTGCACACTTATGTGCAAACATCCTCGTGGGTGGAGCATAGCTTGGTAACCCCCTCAGTCATTTTTTCTGGCAGCAACATGGGCATCACTTTCCACTTTTGTAAAGCACAACCGCTTGGATGTCCACACTCAGATGGACTCAGCCTTTGGTTCTGAGATTTTAAAAGCTACCATATCTTCTTCCGCCTAGTGGAAGCGTAACTTTGGTATGTCCCACTTGTCTGGACTATTCTAGCAGGATTATATGGAAGCAGGACCGGATTTAAGCTTCTGGCTCACATAGGCACTAAATTTGGTGGTGGTGGGGGGTGGTGGTGGTGGGGGGTGGTGGTGGTGGTGGGGGGGGGGGGGGGGTTGGGGTTGGGGTTGACACAGGCAGCAGCTGTGCTCTGCTGAAAGTGAGTCCACAACTTTGCAATTTTCAGAGTTGCCAACTTACCCAGTTCCATGAGTGAGATTTTTTTTGCCAGCTCTGTTTTAAATTTGCATTGCAATGCAGTATGGTATTTGTAGTCCTTGATTTTACCCATTGGAGTCAGTGCTGCAGGCCCCATAATGCATCAGAATGAGAGTGTGTTAGAAATTCAGGACTGGCTTAAAATCGAATTTCTGGAACTGGGTAACTTGGCAACTCACCGACCCTCCCTGATCCTCAAAAGAGGGCAGCCACTCCTCTGTTGTAAACTCAATTCCCCACTCTTTAAAAATCAATGCTTTTTCTACCATAAATCCCTGCTCAGTACTTAGGAACCATGATTTTTCTTCTAGCAAAGTAAACTACTGCATTCTACTTTGCATGCAAAGTAATTTTGGAGTAGAGGTCACCTCTTCCTCAATTTTCTGTCTAGGGAAAAACCCAGTTAAGAATAACTCCTCTTCAAGTGGGGTGTCGGGAAATGTAGGATTTCTATGAATGGCATTAATAATAGCTACAAGATGGAAGGCTAGATTAGGTAGTGTAGGTAAGGTTTTGGGCTTTGTAGACAGTACTACAGCTCTTCTGTGGGAAATACTGAGAATGTGAGTTTCTCTAGATTTGCCGCAAACATATTTATGGTATGATCACAGCGTTTTGCAGTGAGATTATAGGGATACAGAAGAATTTGAAAACAAATGTTGCAGGAGCATGCTTTAATGAGAGGTATTAAACAAACAGTGTGCTGGATATGCTTGAAGGGTTTGTAGCAAAAAATAAAACACACAAACTATGAAATCCAAAATATTGAATAGTGAAAAGCAATGGAATAGATTGGATTTGTTCTAAGGCTTTCCTGGTTTGATCTGTTTGCTTTAGCTTCCTTATGTAAAAAGATCAGTTTTAACCCTCTGTTAACTAAAACCAATTTGCTTAACACTAAAGGGGAAAGTGGATCTGTCTATACACACAAGAGATTGAGCAGGTTGGCGGGGTCGGGAGGGGTTGCCATTAGCACACATTCATCTTTGAGGATGGGGGGAGGGGAATTGGCATGGGCAGCAACTGTCCTCTGCTGAAGTTTCAGCAAGGACAGCTGCTGCCTGAGCTCCCCCCCCCCCCCCCACACCATCTTTAAAAAGAGAGAAGCACTGAAAGTTGTAGACTTCATTAGTGCTCCACTTCCTTTGGAGGCGGGACAATGGCATGCTGCACGGAGCCCGTCGAGAGACAGAAAGGCTCCGCAATGGCTTCACTCACAGCAGGCACAGCTGCGGTTCCCTAAGAGGCAGGGAGCCGCGACTGCAGAAGAACAGGGCAGTAGCAGGCAGACGAGGAGAGGAGGGGGCAGGGAACCTGCAACGGGGCTGACATGAGGGAGGGAGGGAGGGGGCTGACATGGAGGGAGGGGAGAGCTGATTGTTGGATGGAGGGAGGGAGGGGGGCTGACATGGAAAAAGGGACGCTGACATGGAGGGAGGGCTGACATCGAGGGAGGGATGGATGGATGGAGGGAGCTGACATGGACAGAGGGGGAGCTGACATGGAGGGAGGGATGGACGGAGGGAGGGGGCTGACATGGATGGAGGGAGCGCTGACATGGAGGGAGGGAGGGGGGCTGACGATGGATGGATGGAGGAAAGGAGGGGGTCTGACATGGACAGAGGGGGGAGAGGGGCTGACATGGACAAAGGGAAGAGATAGGGGGACATATTGGACAGACGTGCGATAAATGCTGGACAGAGGGGAGAGACAGTGCGGGTTAGGATTATAATGAGCAGATGGGGGGGCTAGGACTGCTAATGGGTTGATTACGGAAGGCTAGGACTGGGAATGGACTGATCAAGAGGGGATTGGGACTGGTAATGTGCTGATAGGGGGGTAGGACTAGTAATGGAGTGATGGGGGGGCTAGCATTGGAAATGAGCTGATCGGGGAGGCTAGGACTAGAAATGGGCTGATTAGAGGAGGCTAGGACTGGTAATGGGCTGATGGGGGGGGGGGTAGGACTGGTAATGGGCTGATTAGGGGAGCCTAGCACTGGTAATGGGGTTGAGGAGTGACTAGCACTGGAAATGAGCTGATTAGTGGAGGCTAGGACTGGTAATGAGCTGATGGGGGGGGGGTAGGATTGGTATTGGGCTGATAAGGGGAGGCTAGCACTGGTAACGGGGTTGAGGGGGGACTAGCACTGGCAGCGAGCTGATTGAGGGCTTCAACTAGGAATGGGCTGATTGTGTGGAGGGGAGGATAGAGCTGCTGGCCCTGGAAGAAAACTGGGGGCTAAGGCTACAAATGGGCTGATATGAGGGGATGGGAGAATGGAACTGGAAGGGAGTGAATCTGAGAGGGGCTGCCATGGTATTTGTACTAAAGACTTACATCAAGCTTGGGTGTTGTTGAAAAATACTATCTTGGAAGCCCAAACCAGCTTTATTCCACGCTTTAAGAAAAGTGGAAGGAAGTCCAAAAAATTGCCACCATGGTTTAAAGGTGAGGTCAGAGAGGCTGTTGTTGCCAAAAAAGCAACTTTCAGGAAATGGAAAAAAAGAGCCAAACAACGAAACCTGGAAACAGCACAAGCACTGGCAAGTCAAATGCAAGGCATTGATAAAGCAGGCAAAGGGAGAATTTGAGAAGAAGCTTGCTGCGGAAGCAAAAACATGAAATAAAGATTTTTTCAAGTACATTCGTAGCAAAAAACCTGTGAGAGAGCCAGTTGGTCCATTAGATGATAGAGGAGTTAAAGGGGCACTAAGAGGCGACAAGGCAATAGTGGAGAGACTGAATGAATTCTTTGCTTCAGTCTTTACTGAGGAAGATGTAGGGATGTTACCCATGACTGAAGTGGTATTTAAAGGTGCGGAAGAATTGAACGAAATATCAATACATCAGGAAGATGTATTACAACTATTAGATAAACTAAAGAGTAGCAAATCACCTGGGCTGGATGGAATACATCCAAGGGTGTTGAAAGAACTGAAATATGAGACTGCAGACCTGCTATTAGTAATCTGTGAACTATCATTAAAATCATCTCTAATACCTGAAGATTGGAGGATCGCCAATGTAACACCAATTTTTAAAAAGGGTTCCAGGGGTGATTGGGGAAACTACAGACCGGTGAGCCTCATGTGAGTACCGGGAAAAATGGTAGAAACCATCATAAAGAATAAAATTACTCAGCATGTAGATAGTCATGGCCTAATGGGAGACAGCCAACATGGCTTTAGACAAGGAAGATCTTGTCTTACTAATCTGTTATGTTTTTTTGAAGGTGTGAATAAACAGGTGGACAAAGGTGAGTCAGTTGACATAGTGTATCTGGACTTTCAGAAAGCCTTTGACAAGGTCCCTCATCAGAGACTTTTGGCAAAACTAAAGAGTCATGGGATAGGAGGCAGTGCACTACTGTGGATCAGGAACTGGTTAAAAGATAGAAAGCAGAGGGTTGGGCTAAATGGCCAATTTTCCCAATGGAGAAAGGTGAATAGTGGTGTACTCCAGGGATCTGTGCTGGGTCCACTGCTTTATGACATATTCATAAATGACCTGGAAAGTGGAATGAGTGAGGTTATCAAATTTGCAGATGACACAAAACTATTTAAAGTTGTTAAAACCCAAGAGGATTGTGGAAAATTGCAAGAGGATCTTGATAAATTGGAAGACTGGGCATCAAAATGGCAGATGAAATTTAATGTGAACAAGTGCAAAGTTATGCACCTAGGGAAGAACAACCCAAACTATGGTTACACGATGCAAGGAACCACCACCACCACCACCATTAGGAACCACCACCCAGGAAAAAGATTTAGGCGTCATTGTGGATAACATGTTAAAACCCTCCACCCAGTGTGCAGTGGCAGCCAAGAGAGCAAATAGAATGCTAGGTATCATAAGGAAAGGAATGGAAAATAAAACAAAAGATATTATAATGTCTCTATATTGTTCCATGGTGAGACCGCACCTTGAATATTGTGTGCAATTCTGGTCGCCATATCTTAAAAAGGATATAGCGTTATTAGAAAAGGTTCAGAGAAGAGCCACCAAAATGGTAAAGGGTATGGAAGGATACTCCTATGAAGAAAGGCTAAAAAGGTTAGAGCTCTTTAACCTGGAAAAGAGACGGCTGAGGGGAGATATGATAGAAGTCTATAAATTAATGAACGGAGTGGAACGGGAAAACGTAGATCGATTGTTTACGTTATCAGAATATAGAAAGACTAGGGGACATGCAATGAAGCTACAGGGTAAACGATTTAAGACTAATAAGAGAAAATATTTTTTCACTCAACGTGTAATCAAACTCTGGAATTTGTTACCGGAGGATGTAGTAAAGGCTGTTAGTGTAGCTGGGTTTAAAAAAGGTTTGGACAAGTTCCTGGAGGAAAGGTCCATAAACCATTATTAAGAAGGGACCCAGGATATCAATGCTTGACCCAGTACAAGCATTGTGGAACCTGTGTCTTTTGGGGAAACTGCTAGGTAAGTATGACCTAGATTGGCCACTGTTGGAAACAGGATACTGGGCTTGATGGACCTTGGTCTGACCCAGTATGGCATATCCTATGTTCTAAGGGACTGGTCAGTGGGGAAGGAGGGGGACTGGAAGGGAATGGACACCAGTAGCAGTCATGGGAATGCAAGTTGACACTGGAAGATACTGGGAGTGAGGACTGGAAAGGGGCTGATACTGGGGAGGGTTACTGGGACTGGAAATAGGCTGATGGAAAGAAGTGAAGAAAACGAAAGAAGAGATAAGAAATGGCAGATGGACCATAGACCACAGAAAGACAGCTAAGACAGGAAAGCAGAAGCCTCAGATTGGGACCAGTATGATCAGAGAATAAATTGGTCAGACAACAAAGGTAGAAAAAAAATTTTATTTCATATTAGTGATTTGACTACAAAATCATCATAATTTTGAAATCAAATATTGTTACTTGTTATTGTGGTTTAAATAATTAATTTTATAAATAAAAACATATTGCAAAGGCCTATAATATATTAATAATTCAACAAATGATTACAGCGACAATGCGTTAACGGTAAAGGAAGAGAGATGCTTTTGATTTTATCATTGGGGGTCACCACAAGTTGACCAATGGTAAAAGGGGTCACGGTACAAAAAAGGTTGAGAACCACTGCTGTAAAGTGATCCACTGTGTCTGTCCCAGGCCACTTTGAATTCCGTCACAGTGTTTGCCCCCACCACGTCCATCGGGAGGGCATTCCAAGCATCCACCACCCTTTCATTGAAAAAATATTTCCTGACATTGCCTTTCAATTTACCACCTTGCAGCTTCATGTCATGCCCTCTAGTTTTACAGCTTCCCCATCTCTGGAAGAGGTTTGTTTGTTCATTATTTCTCTAAGTATTTAAAGCAGGGCGGTCGCCACAGGATTTAGCGGGGATTGCCTCACTCTCACACTGCCATTAAAAAAAAAAAAAAAAAGCGCACAAGTTGCTTAGGGTTGCCAACTGGCCGGTTTTCAGCCGGCCTGGCCGGTTTTTCCATGGCCAGGCCGGCTGCCGGCGCAGAGGCAAAACCGGCCCTTGAAAAGCCGGTTTTTTTGCTCTGGCCGCAAGATCGGGAGCGGCCCGAGCACAAAAACCGGCTTTTCTCCCAACCCGGAGGGCTTCAGAGGGAGCCGTGGAGCGCGAGGCCCCGGCTCCCTCTGTACAGCTGCCAGCGTGAAGAGCCTTTTCCTTCACGCTGGCGGCTGTTCCTGTGAAGCCGCGATTGGTGGGAAAGGTTAAGAAAAGGCTCTTCATGCTGGTGGCTGTTCAGAGGGAGCCAGGGCCTCGCGCGGGCTTCCCCGGCTCCCTCTAAAGCCTCAGACAGCCGCGGTTTTGGGGAGGAGGCCAAGGACTGCCTGGGCTTTGATGGGGGGGAGGGGACCTGGACTGGAAAAGGGCTAGGAGGGGGGAATTTGACTGGAAATGGGTTGTGATGGGGGGGGGGGGGACCTGGACCGGAAAAGGGCTATGGGGGGGGACTTGCACTGGAAAGAAATGGGCCGTGATGGGAGGGGACCTGGACTGTAAAAGGGCTATGTGGGGGGGGGGGGACCTGGACTGGAAATGGGTTTTGAGGGGGAGGGGGACCTGGACAGGAAAAGGGCTGGGGGGGACGGGACATGGACTGGAAATGGGTTGTGATGGGGAGGGGGACCTGGACTGGAAAAGGGCTATGGGGGGGGGGTAACCTGGACTGGAAAAGGGCTATGGGGGGGGGGGAACTTGGACTGGAAATGGGCGATGGTGGAGGGAGGGGGAACTTGGACTGGAAAAAGGCTGTGATTAGGGGGACTTGGACTGGAAATGGGTTGTGAAAGGGGGGGGGGGACCTGGACTGGAAAAGGGTTATGGGGGGGCATTGGACTGGAAAGAAATGGGCTGTGATGGGGAGGGGGACCTGGACTGTAAAAGGGCTATGTGGGGGGGGGGACGGACATGGACTGGAAATGGGTTGTGATGGGGAGGGGGACCTGGACTGGAAAAGGGCTATGGGGGGGGGGAACTTGGACTGGAAATGGGCTATGGTGGAGGGAGGGGGAACTTGGACTGGAAATGGTCTGTGATTAGGGGGGATAGGACTGCAAATGGACTGTGATGGTGGGGGGGGGTAGGACTGCAAATGGGCTGTGATGGTGCGGGGGGACTCGGACTGCAAATGGGATGTGATGGGGGGGGGGGCCTAGGACTGGAAATAGGCTGTGATGGGGGACTTGGACTGGAAATGGGCTGTGATGGGGGGGGTGCTAGGACTGGAAATGGGCTGATGTGGGGCATGGGAGAATGGGACTAGAAGGGAGTGGATGCTGGGTGGGTCTAGAACTATAAGGGAACTGATTTTGGGGGAGGACTAGAATAGATGGGGAATGAGTGGAGAGGGGAAAAAATATTTTGTGTGGAAGAAAAAGTCTATGATGGGCTGGGTATTGGGAGAGTGAGGGGCTTGAGAATGGAAGGGTGAAATTTAAATGGATGATAAAGGAATAAGGAAAGAATTGGGGGAAAGAGCAAAAGGGAAACAATCAGTATGTTAAAGCAGAAATAGAGAGAGAATGGAAAACATCTAAAAGAGAAGAAAGGACAAATGGATAGCTTGCAGAAGACACGAAGAAACCAGAAGAAAGTGACTGGAGCAATTGCAACTGAAAAATAAAACGCCCAAACAGAAGGTAGAAAAATACTTTTTATTTTGAATTTATTAGCTGGAATATGTTTGGTCTGGGAAGTGTGTATTGATAACATCTTTGCGTTTTTGTTTAGTGCAAGAGGAAATTACTTTATAGTTTTATTTCTCCAGTGTTGTACATTTCATGTTTGGATTTTGGGGTTCCCAGTTTAATTATTATCTGACCAAGGAAGTTGGCCTACACGTATCCTCGGTAATTTTTGTGGGTGGGGCTGGGGGCGGGGCAGGGGTGGGACTAGGGGCGGAGAATGGGTGGAGCATGGCGAGCCACAGGTGTCGGGTTTTTCTCGGTGAAAACGTTGGTAACCCTAAAGTTGCTGCCGCTGCCGAGTCCGCTTCTTGGCAGCGGCAAACTCACAGACTCCAATCTTCTGCAGCCGCGGTGCCCTGCCTCTTAGGGAACCGCGGCTATGCCTGTAAAACCGTTGTGGAGCCTTCCTGTCTCTTGACGGGCTCCGTGCAGCATTGTCCCGCCTCCAAAGGAAGTTGTTTATCACTTCCTTTAGAGGAAGGGCAATGCTGCACGGAGCCCGTCAAGAGACGGGAAGGCTCTGCAACGGTTTCGCAGGCACAGCCACGGTTCCCTAAGAGACAGGGAGCTGCGGCTGCAGAAGAAGGAGGCAGACATGGGGAGAGGGGAGCAGGGAACCTGCAACAGGGCTGACATGGGGGAGGGGGGCTGACATGGACCGAGGGGGACTGATATGGATGGATGGATGGAGGGAGGGGAGCTGACATGAAGACAGGGGGCTGACATGGAGGGAGGGAGGGGGCTGAGATGGATGGAGGGAGGAGAGGGCTGACATTGATGGATGGAGGGAGGGAGGGGGGCTGACATGGACAGAGGGGGGACTTACATGGAGGGATGGCTGGAGGGAGGGGGGCTGACATGGATGGAGGGAGCGGGGCTGACATGGAGAGAGAAGGGCTGACATGGAGAGATGGAGGGAGGGGGGCTGACATGGACAGAGGGGGGACTGACATGGAGGGCGGGATTGATGGAGGGAGCGGGGCTGACATGGAGGGAGGGATGGAGGGAGGGAGGGGGGCTGACATGGACAGGGGGGCTGACATAGATGGAGGGAGGGAGGGGGGCTGACATAGACAGAGGGGGCTGACATGGAGGGAGGGAGGGGGGCTGACATGGACAAAGGGAAGAGTCAGGGGGACATACTGGACAGACGGGGGATAAATGTTGGACAGAGAAGAGAGACAGTGCGGGTTAGGATTATAATGGGCAGATGGGGGGGGCTAGGACTGGTAATGGGTTGATTAGGGAAGGCTAGGACCGGGAATGGACTGATCAAGGGGGGAGTGGTTTGGGATTGGTAATGTGCTGATAGGGGGGTAGGACTGGTAATGGACTGATGGGGGGCTAGCATTGGAAATGAGCTGATCGGGGAGGTTAGGACTGGAAATGGGCTGATGGGGGGGGGGGGGTTAGGACTGGTAATGGGCTGATCAGGGGAGCCTAGCACTGGTAATGGGGTTGAGGGGGGACTAGCACTGGAAGCGAGCTGATTGGGGGGCTTCGACTGGGAATGGGCTGATTGTGGGGAGGGGAGGATAGAGCTGCTGGCCCTGGAAGAAAACTGGGGGCTAAGGCTACAAATGGGCTGATAAGAGGGGATGGGAGAATGGAACTGGAAGGGAGTGGATCTGAGAGGGGCTGCCATGGTATTTGTACTAGAAGGGACTGGTCAGTGGGGAAGGAGGGGGACTGGAAGGGAATGGACACCAGTGGCAGTCATGGGAATGCAAGCTGACATTGAAAGGTACTGAGAGTGAGGAGAGGAAAGGGGCTGATACTGGGGAGGGTTACTGGGTCTGGAAATAGGCTGATGGAAAGAAGTGAAGAAAACGAAAGAAGAGATAAGAAATGGCAGATGGACCATAGACCACAGAAAGAGAGCTAAAAGAAGACAGGAAAGCAGAAGCCTCAGATCGGGACCAGCATGATCAGAGAATAAATTGGTCAGACAACAAAGGTATTTCATATTAGTGATTTGACTACAAAATCATCATAATTTTGAAATCAAATATTGTTACTTGGTATTGTGATTAATGATTGTGGTTTAAATAAGTAAATTTTATAAATAAAAACATATTGTAAAGGCCTATAATATATTAATAATTCAACAAATGATTACAGCGACAATGCGTTAACATTAAAGGAAGAGAGACATTTGATTTTATCATTGGGGGTCACCACAAGTTGACCAATGGTAAAAGGCATCACGGTACAAAAAAGGTTGAGAACCACTGATTTAAAGGTTTAAATCATATCTCCCCCTATCCCTCCTCTCCTCCAAAGTGTGCATATTTAGGTCTTCAAGTCTCATAAGGCTTCTGTTGCAGGCTCCAAATCATTTTGGTCGCCTTCCTCTGAACAGCTTCCATTCTTTTTGCATCCTTTGCAAGATACAGTCTCCAAAATTGAACACAGTATTCCAAGTGAGGCCTCACCAGAGACTTATACAGTGGCACTAGTACCCCTTCCTTTCTGCTGGTAATTCCTCTTCGAATGCAGCCCAGCATCCTCCTGGCTTTTGCCACCGCCTTGTCGCACTGTTTTGCTACCTTGAGATCTACAGAAATAATCACACCAAGGTCTTTCTCCTGCTCCATGCACACCAACTTCTCGCCCCCTATCGTGTACATTTCCCTTTGATTTCTGCTACCCAAGTGCATGACACTGCACTTTTTCGCATTAAATCTTAATTGCCAAGCATTAGACCATTCTTCCAGATTTTGTAGATCTTTCCTCATGTTAAGCACTCCCACGGGGGAGTCCACTCTGTTGCAAATTTTCGTGTCATCTGCAAAAAAGACAGACCTTTCCATTCAGTCCTTCAGCAATATCACTCACAAATACATTGAACAGTGCCGGGCCCAGGACCGAACCCTGAGGCACTCCGCTAATCACCTTCCTTTCATCCGAGTGAGCTCCATTTACCATCACCTTTTGTTGTCTGTCAGTCAACCAATTTCTGATCCAGTTTACCACCTTGGGACCCATCCCTAAACTACTGAGTTTATTGATAAACCTCCTATGAGGGACAGTATCAAAGGCTTTGCTGAAATCCAGGTAGATGACATCTATTGCATGTCTTTGATCCAGTTCTCTGGTCACCCAGTCAGAGAACTCAATCAGATTTGTTTGGCAAGATCGTCCCTCGGTAAAACCATGTTGTCTTGGATCTTGTAACCCACTGGTTTTGAGAAAGTTCACTATTCGCTCTTTCAGGAGCACCTCCATTACTTTTCCTGATGCCGAGGTAAGGCTTACGGGACTGTAACTTGACACTTCTTCCCTGTCACCACTTTTGTGTAGAGGTACGACATCAGCCATTCTCCAGTCCTGAGGAATCTCTCCTGTTTCCAAGGATCAGTTGAAAACATCCTTTAACGGCCCTGCAAGAACCTCTCTGAGCTGTTTTAGTATCCTGGGATGTATCCCATCTGGTCCCATGGCCTTGTCCACTTTCAGTTTTGCAAGTTGTTCTAACACCTCATCTTCTCTGAATGGTGTGGTATCTACTTCATTCCCATTTTTATATTTGGGAGTCACAGGTGGTCCTTCTCCAGGATTTCCTTTAGTAAAGACAGAGCAGAAGTATTTGTTTAGTAATTTCGCTTTATCAATGTCATTTTCCACGAGTCCGTTCTCAGCACTTCTGAGTTCTGCAGTTCCACCTCTGATCTTCTTCCTTTCCCGAATATACCTGAAGAAAGTTTTGTCACCGCACTTAACATCTTTAGCCATCTTTTCCTCTGCCTGTGATTTTACTATCCTTATTTCTCTTTTTGTCTCCTTGAGTTTGATCCTGTATTCATTTCTGTGTTCCTCTGTTTGCAAGCTTTTGAATTTTGCGAAAGCTGTGGTTTTTGCCCTTATTTGAGCAGCCACTTCTTTGGAAAACCAAATAGGTTTCCTTCTCCTCTTGTTTTTATTTACTTTTCTTACATATTTATCTGTTGCCCCTTTTATTGCCCCTTTTAGTTAGCGTAGTTACTCACCTGTAACAGGTGTTCTCCAGGAGCAGCAGGAATCAGTCCTCACATATGGGTGACGTCGGCGCCGACGGAGCCCTCGCGGAGCAATTTTCCCCAGCTTTCAAAGAAAGCCTTTGGGAATTGCAGCGCGCATGCGCGGTCCCCTTCCCGCCCAAGGGTGCCATCTTAGCCAGTCAGATGACATAGCTAAAAGACAGCATAAAAATTTGCAAAAAAACTAAAGCAGATGATTGCAACTCCAAGGGGAGGAGGGAGGGTTGTGAGGACTGATTCCTGCTGCTCCTGGAGAACACCTGTTACAGGTGAGTAACTACGCTTTCTCCAGGACCAAGCAGGAAGTCAGTCCTCACATATGGGACTCCCAAGCTTAAGGCTACCGGAGACCCTAAGCACAAAAATGAGCTCCCTCTAGCTCAGCAGCACAGAAGGAAGGAATCTTCACTGAATTATTACCCACCGGTAGCCCCCATCCGGGATGGAGGGTAGGAGTTGCTCAAACCTCGAAGAGATTTCGGAGGACTGCCTGTCCGAAAGAACTGTCCCTGCGGGACTCCCTCTCGAGGCAGTAATGGACCGCAAAAGTCTGGCTCGAAGACCAAGTAGCGGCCCGGCAGATGTCTGCCAATGGAACAGAGCGGAGGTAAGCCACTGACGTAGCCTTCGCCCGAACACAATGAGCCGTGACCCGACTTTCTAGCGAGAGTCCGGCTGCCCCATAAGCCCAAGCGATACAGTCAGCAACCCAGATGGACAGAGTATGCTTGGAGACAGGGAGCCCCAATTTATTGGGGTCAAAAGACACGAAAAGCTGAGCAGCTTTACGGTGCTCCCGCGTACGGTCAAGGTAGAAGTTCAACGCCCTTCTACAGTCCAGGGTATGCAGGACCATTTCAGCTCGGCTGGAGTGTGGCCTGGGAAAGAAGGTCGGAAGTACCACCTCCTGATTGATGTGAAAAGGGGAGACCACTTTTGGAAGAAATTTAGGGTGAGTCCGTAGGACTACCCTATTTTTGTAGAACCGAGTGTAAGGGGGATCAGACACGAGGGCCTGCAATTCACTTACGCGTCTAGCGGAAGTGAGGGCTATCAGGAATAAGGTTTTACAAGAAAGAAAACGGAGAGAACAGGTAGCCATAGGTTCAAAAGGCGGACAGGTGATCCGCTGTAAAACCACATTCAGATCCCAGTCAGGTGCTGGCGGGCGCAGAGGTGGTTTAAGTAGAAGGAGACCTCGGAGAAACCTTGCCACGAGAGGGTCGCTGGAAAGAGGTCTGCCGTCCACCGGCACATGATGTGCTGAAAGAGCACTGAGGTGAACTTTGACGGAGTTGGACTTAAGTCCCAGATTAGAGAGGTAGAGCAAGTACTGCAAGATCACCGACACCGAGCAGGAGAAGGGATCCTGAGACTGCTGGGTACACCAAACGGAAAAACGACGCCATTTAAGGGCGTAGCATTTGCGGGTAGAAGGTCGCCGGGAAGCTAGGACGACCTCTTCCACCTCTGCCGGCAGTAGAAGGGGAGCAAGGACTACCCTTTCAGCAGCCAGGCCATCAGATGTAGAGATCTGAGGTTGGGGTGTAGCAGGGACCCCTGATCCTGTGTTAGGAGATCTGGTTGAAACCCCAGAGGGAACGGAGCCTCCACCGCCAGTTGCAGCAGGAGTGGAAACCACGGCTGTCTGGGCCACCGAGGAGCTATCAGGATCATGGAAGCTTTGTCTCGGAGAACCTTGAAAAGAGTTCGAGAGATTAGCGGTATGGGAAGAAAGGCATACAGAAGGCTTTTCGACCATGAGAGCAGAAAAGCATCCGCCGCTACTCGAAGGGGATGCGGCTGCCGAGAGCAGAAGCGAGGAAGTTGCTGGTTGAGAGGACTGGCAAAGAGATCCATCGTGGGGAGGCCCCACTTCAGAAAAAGTTTCTGAACTACCAAGGGATCCAGTCGCCACTCGTGCGGCTGGAGGATTCTGCTGAGTTTGTCCGCCAGGCAATTTTCTTGGCCTGGGAGATAAACTGCCTTGAGAAGGATGCCGTGGCTGACGGCCCAAGAGCAGAGCCTCTGTGCTTCTCGACAGAGAAGGAAGGAGCCCGTGCCCCCCTGTTTGTTCATGTAGAATATGGCAACTTGATTGTCCGTCTGGACAAGGACAGACCGGTGAGAAGTCAGGTGGGAGAAAGCCTTGAGAGCCAGACGGATTGCTCTGAGCTCCAGGAAGTTGATCTGCTGCGCAGACTCCCACGTGGTCCAGAGACCTTGAGTACATGCCCCTTGGCAATGCGCTCCCCATCCCAGGAGAGAAGCATCGGTCGTCAATACTTGAGCAGGCGGAGGAGACTGAAAAGGCATTCCGAGTACCAGGTTCGGCTGATGAAGCCACCACTGTAGAGAAGAGGCCAGCGGGCCGGAGATCCGCACTAAGTCGGCTAGGCCGCCCGTGGCCTGTTGCCACTGCTTGCGAAGGCACCACTGAGCAGGCCGCATATTCAGGCGGGCATTGGGGGTCACGTGGACGGTGGAAGCCATATGGCCGAGTAGTCTCAGGAAGCGCCTGGACGAGACCAGGGACTGGCTGCGAAAACGGCAGGCTAGGTCCATGAGTCGTTGAGCCCTGTCGAGAGGCAGGAAAGCTCGCGCCTGCAGAGTGTGCAATCTTGCGCCGATGAACTCGAGATCTTGCGAGGGGAGCAAAGTGGACTTTGCGAAGTTTATGACAAAGCCCAAGTACTGGAGAAGAGTCACAGTGCGGTGTGTGGCTTTTGTGACTTCTGGAGAGGACGATGCTCTGATGAGCCAGTCGTCCAGGTAAGGAAAGACATAGAGGCCCTGAAGCCGGAGATAAGCCGCCACCACCGCGAGACATTTTGTGAAGACGCGTGGTGCGGAGGATAGGCCAAAGGGCAGTACTCTGTACTGGTAATGATTTCCTGCCACCACAAACGTTAGGTATTGGCGGTGGCTTGGGTGGATGAGGATGTGCGTGTAGGCATCCTTTAAATCCAAGGAGCATAGCCAATCTCCCTGCTGGAGGTAGGGCAGAAGGATTCCAAGGGTAAGCATTTTGAACTTCTCCCGCACGAGGAACTTGTTTAAGTTGCGCAAGTCCAGGATGGATCTGAGGCCTCCTGTTCTTTTTGGTATTAGGAAATACCTGGAATAAAAGCCTTGACCTCTCAGGTGGTGGGGCACCGGTTCCACAGCCTGTTCCTGAAGAAGACTTGCTAACTCCTGAAGGAGTAAGTCCCTGTGCAGAGGGAGTCGTGGAGGCTCTCCCGGGAAATAGGAGGGAGGGACCTGGTGGAAGTGGAGAAGATAGCCTTCTCTCACAACATGAAGCACCCAGGCATCTGATGTGATGTTGGACCACCTGTGGGCAAAGTGGACCAGCCGGCCTCCTGTGCTGGGAGAAACCAGCTGAGGGGGAGAGGCTATGCCGATGAAGTCAAAAACCCCCACCCTGCTGAGCAGGGGCCGGTGGTGCAGGCTTGGGGGCTTGCTGCCTACGGGACCCGTTACCCGTCCCTTGGCCTGCTGACCCTGTTGGGGAGCTGCGGAGGCCTGATATTGAGGGTAGTGTTTATAGGCAGCCGCCTTTCTCGGGTAAAAGGACTTCTTTCCCGAGCCCTTCTTCTTCTGGGAAGGGGCAGAGGTCTTCCTGGAGAGCCTAGTTCTGGTGAGAGTCTCCGTCTCGATTTGCGCAGCCTTCTCAGCCATGGGCTTGCCAAAGAGGTTCTCACCTTGGCAGGGGACATCGACCAACTTGTCCTGCACCCAGGGTTCAAGGTCAGACGACTGAAGCCAAGCCTGTCGGCGGGCACCGATGCCGGCTGCGGCCACTCGAGCCGATGCTTCAAAGCCATCATAGGCTACTCGAGAAATGAATTTGGAGCATTCTCGAATTCCAGTGGACAAGGCTAGGAACCTCCGCAAAGGTTCCTCGGACAGCCCAGCAGAGAAGCCGGCTATCTCTTTAGCCAGGTCTCTAAGGTACATGCCCAGGTAGAGCTGGTAGGTCTGGACCCGACAAGCAAGCATGGAGCCTTGGAAACACTTCTTACCGAGGCCATCCAGGTTGCGGGCCTCCCTGCCGGGAGGCACCGAGGAGTGCATCTTCTGGCTTTTGAGCCTATGCATGGCCGATTCCACCACCGTGGAATGGTGCGGTAGCTGTGCTTTCTGGAAGCCAGGGCTCTTGCGGACTCGATAGATGGAATCGACCCGCTTGCTTAATACCGGCGACGATGCCGGACTCTCCCACATTCGGAAGAGTAGTCGTTCCAGCATGGGAGGAACCGGTACAGTAAAGTGCTCCCTTGCTGGAGAGTCGTACTGAAGGGCGTCGAGCTCTTCGGCTCGAGGCTCCTCCTCGGGATCCGCAGGGAAGGCCAAAGCCTTGGCCATATCCCTAACGAAGTCCGAGAACCGGGCATCCTCCGGGGGGGACTGTTTCCGAGGTTCGGACTCAGGGGAGTCCGAGGGGACACACCGAGTCCGAAAAGAATCAGGTGACTCTTCCACTTCAGATTCCCAGGCCGACTCCGAGGAGGAATCGGTGGGGTCGGTTCGGGCGGGCGGAGGCGTCGGCCGCCCCGACGCCGAGGGAGTCGGCGTCGACGACCTCGGTCCCGAACGGGAGGCCGAGGGAGACCTCGACCGAGGATCGACTCGAGCCCGCATGGACTCGAGGATCGGCTCGGTCTCCGGGGTCGACTTAGACGTCGACGTCCCGGCGGTCGGGGCAGAGGCGCCAGCGAGGCTAGCGATCAGTGCCCGCTGCTGGTCCATGAAGGCAGACAGTCTGCTCTCCAACGCCGTCAACCTGAGTCCGACCTCAGGTGACCCAGCAGCCCCCGACTCGGGCCCCGACGGCGTCGGGCCCGACGTCGGACCCCTTGGAGGTGAGTCCAGGAGGACTACAGGACTTACCCGAGCAGGCAATTCCGATTCCAAACGAGGTCGCTTCGGGAGACGTTCCTGCTCCAAAGACCCGGGACGGCTATCGGGGCTATGCGACCTGGCCCTCGCGGAACCAGGAGCGTCCACCGACGCCGCCCTCGCGGGTTTCGCCTTCCGATGATGATTCCCGGAGGGAGAACCTCTGTCGGAGGAACTCCGGCGATGCTCAGAGCTGGAGCCTCTGGACGCCGAGGCCTCCGACGAGGTCCGGGTACGGGTGGGATCTGCGAAGATTCTTTCCCGCTGATGCCGCCGACTCCGTAAAGCTTTGGAGGACATTTTGCTGCAGGCCCCACAGATCAGTTCCTCGTGATCTGGGCCAAGGCAGCGGAGGCAATGATCGTGTGTGTCAGTGAGTGACATATTTCTGTCACACTGAACACACCTTTTGAAGCCACTGGCAGCCATCGGGGGAAAAAGTGCCCCTGCAAGGTCAAAGGACCGGGCTGCCAGCGAAAAACCGAAAAACGAAACTGACAAGAAAAATCAGAAAAACCGAAAAATAAGAGAAGGACTCGCAACGGCGTCGCGAGTCCGGGCAGGAAAGAGACCGGCGTCGAACCGAAGAAAAAAGAGAAATAAACGACGAAAATCAACTTTTTCTGCGGGGACAAGAAGACCACGTCTGTAGGGCTCCGCGGAAAAAAGAAGACTGGCACCCTTGGGCGGGAAGGGGACCGCGCATGCGCGCTGCAATTCCCAAAGGCTTTCTTTGAAAGCTGGGGAAAATTGCTCCGCGAGGGCTCCGTCGGCGCCGACGTCACCCATATGTGAGGACTGACTTCCTGCTTGGTCCTGGAGAATAACACATTGCAATTCCACTTCCCTTATCCCCTTCCACCCTATCAGCTGGTGTTCTTTAGAGATGGATGAGCCTGATGTCCATACAGGTTGGGTAGTATGTAGGTGGAGCAAGGGGATTTGCTCGTTGGGTCGAAGGAGTGTAAGGTAGGCAGAGAGGTAGTGAGGAGTATGGACCTTAAGCCTCATCCCTTCCACTCCTGTCCCTGCCAACAAGTAGCATGTGGGGGAAAAACAAAAGGAGAGAGGCTGGAGCAGAAACTACTACTACCACTACTGATCATTTATATTGTGTTACAAAGCTGAATCATGCCCCTAAAGGCTCAGGCTGATAATGACACTGTGATGTCATAGAAAGTCTATGGAATATTTTGTCTGTTTTCACATCTATTGGTAGGGAGACACAACCCTGTGGTAGGCGAAGGCCTGTGATCCATGGTGTCTGAAGTGAGCAGACAGGCCTGAGCAGCTTGACCTGTAACTGAAGCCTGTAGTTAGGCCCAGAGGAATGAAAACCCCCCTGAATGATGACACCATAGAATTGAAACTTAACTCAGCTTAACTGAACATAGCTAAGCAGAAACGAAACTTAGAAAAGACAGAAAACAGCTCTAATTGGTACTGATAAGACAGCACAGCTTCTATGGAATTAATTAATTCTGCAAAAAGCAAGGTTACAGTGCCCTGCTTCCCATATGTTTTAACTAGCTGAGCGACCTTGGAGGAGAGATGTAACAAGTTAGAGACACTGACCATTGTAATTGGGACTGGAGGGGGGTGAGCAGGTGCTGAGCCCAGACCAGAGTCCCGATTGGGTAGCCATATCAGTACCGGGACCAATAGATGGGTGAGAGGGGTTACTGGGACCAATGAAAAGTTTGCCTATGTCTAGAATGGAGAAGAACGGTATAAAAGTTGTTGTTTTGCTAGAAACCATTGCTCAGCCATTTTGAAATTGCTTATTGCTTGAGCCTGTGCACATTAAACTGGCTTGGATCCTTGAAAAGACTCCTGGTTTTATTTATTGCATGCTTATCTGCTGCTACATTTCTTGGTGCGTTGGCCGGGAAGTGCGAGTGGTGGATGGTGTTCAAGTGAATAAATCCACGTAATTCGCCTTGAGGTTTGGTCCAGTTGGAACCATGCCAATCCGATGCAGGGGAATTTCCCTGGGCCCACCGATCCTCTTGAATCGGAGGGGGTTCTGCCTGGCCTCGGCAGGCACTGGGTCCAGCTGGCCAACACCTCCGACCCGGGGGGAGTCTAGGATCCAACTCAGAAGCTAGTGAAGTATCGGGGACCGGATCCGGTAAGTATAGTTTTGAAAACCTGTCTAGACAGATGAGTTAGAACTGCAGTTTGAAACTTGTGAAACTTTGGTAAGAATTTGAAACTTGTAACTTGGAATCTCGAGAACTTGGAATTTGGTAATGAGAGCACTGATCCCCTCTCAAGGACGGTCCTATTACCCTTGCATGAGTATGCGCAAGGCGAAGCCATCGTCCTTCTTGTTTGGTAAGACTTAAGTCAACCTCGTATGCGTATTCACGAGGTCCCTACATGAGTATGCGTGGGGAAAAATTTGTTTGAAAATCCTTGCATGAGTATTCGCGAGGTACAGCTGTTAAAAAAAAAAAAAAATCATGATTCAGCCTAGTCAGAACAGACAGGACTGGGTTTTTTTGGGATATGTTGCTAGCATGATTGTGAAGCGTTTGATGTGTATTGTCTGCCCTACTGTGTATCTGGGTTTTTTTGTTCTCTGTTGAAACCATGAGTTTCCCTTCTGGTATAAATGTGAGATTATTCTGTTGAGTAATTTGTGACAGTTCACTGATTAAGAAATTGTATTAATAAAGCAGAACGAAGACCAAAACACCTAGAGTCATTTTAGAAATCAAGAAGCTGGTCTCACCCAGTTCGTTTTCCTACTGCACAGTGAAAAACTGACAGGGGGCGTGTCTGAAGGAAAGAATGTACAGTGTCTTTCTAACCCTGTGCAGGCTTAAATCTCAATGCTGTTAGTTTGTGCTTATTTCAGAACAGTGTACCTGTTTTATTCAATATGTTTTTAATAGTAATGTTCCTTCTGCTATGGTTATGTATTATATATATCATTTATATATCATTTAATAAGAATGTTTAGTCAGGATTGTGGGTCCCGATAGTTTTGGGACTTAGCCTGGAAAGGGTTAAGTTCTTATTCGAATGCCGGCATGTCTCTGTCTGTGTGTGTGTGTATGTGAACAGTAAGTTTCTTGCTTGTTTAAAATGAAGGATTGGAGTGTTTGCATTTTGAATGCATGCTTCCCCATACTGTAAGATTTAAGGTAATTACATTGGATTGTTAAACTCTGTACTAGTGACTAATGAAGACCTTTACAATTTAGGATGGATTTGAATTTTGTATGTCCGTGTCCAGTGAAAGAGGGTACTTTGTTTTTTAAATTTCAAGACGTTATTTCCTGATATACTGTGGCAAGCACCTGATAGAAGACATTTAGTGTTAAAAACAAAACAAAAAGAGGGTGTATATGCATTCTAGATATCCATCCACTTTATGGCAAAAGTATTCGGAATGTCTTTTGAATGTCTGCTTCCTAAAAACTGTAAGATTTAAAGAAATTTCTTTGCAGAGACATTATTCAGCTTAAGTGCTGAGTACGGCTAGCAGTTAGTTTTATGCCAAATAATTATTCCAGTCATACTTAACAGATATGTGGCCTCTGTTGGGATTGTTGTTATAACATGTTGCAAAATAATAGTTTTATATTTTAAAGACTTTATCTAAATTATACTTATTTAGAATGAGCACACATCTATTATGCTTAGTCACAGGAAAATGCAGCCTGACTGGTGTGGGGGGAGGGTCAGAGTCCATGCAGATTTTGTTGAAATGTATGCCTAGGGATTTAGCAAAATCTCTAAAAAAAATCTCCCTCCCTATTAGAAATGCTCTGTGAAAGGGGGGGTGGCCAGTGTTAATTACTTCATGGCCCCGTAGTTTCCTGTGTTTATCAGATTGTACAGAGAATATTTCCTGATCAGTTCTACATAGGATTCCTGGTTAAATGTTTAAATAAAAAAAAAAGAAAAAACTGCCCGTTTATTTTCATAGGCCAGTTCCCTCAGCTCTGCCATCATCCCGGGCAGAGCCTGAAGAAGGGGGGGAAGGGGGATACCTCCCTGCAAATGTCACTAGCCACCTCCGCAGCCCCGGCACAGTTTAAAGTACCAATGACACTACAAGTAGGGATTTATTTGCTAATTCAGCCTGATTGCCGTATGCCTTCAGATGCACAAATACCAGTAAAAGAGAGGGTCACGTAATTCTAATCCCATTGCACTAGGTCCAGGGCCAGCTTTGCACTAGCCATGAACAGTATTATGCAGACCCAATCCAAATAGCGCAGGCAGCCCTCACTATATACCCCATGTGACCCAGCAGCCCAGCAGCCCAGGAGAATTTACGTTTTTGTCAGTCAGTCCCAGAGAGATATAAAAACAGAAATTGCAGAAAACTGGATGGATTTGCGGGCATGATAGTTAATGAAAGTAGCGCAGAAAAGTTTGTGAATTGTGAAAATAAATGTAACAGAGAAAGTGAATGATATTTTAGTTGAATGATGTGGAGGAGGTTATCCTGATCGAAGGAGCGAAGGAAGTAAAACTGGGTGCAAGTCAGTGCGCCCATTGCAGAAGAAGGACACTAGAGAAGTGAATACCCGTATCTTGACTCCACCCCAGGAGGGGAGGAGGGAGTACTTGATTGCCGAGTCAAAGACAGAATAAAACCAAGCACAGTGTTTCAGCACGAGAGGGCTACAGCATGAATGAAGACTAGGCCAGACTGGACTCCAAGTTTCCCTGGGTCCCCAGGAGTCAGTCTGAAAATAGGGGACCAATATATGGACTTTATGGGGGATACAGGAGCAGAATACTAAAGCCAGTAGCCCCTGTGTTTTCCTTGATGCATCACCATTATCAGAGCTACTGGGGCTAAGGCCACAAAGCCTATCCCGCAGAACCGCGCCTGTGAACCAGGGGGGCAGTAGATAACACACCAGTTCCTGTACATGCCTGAATGCCCAGTTCCCCTTTTGGGCCGAGACCTGCTTGCAAAGCTTCAAGCACAGATATCCTTTGTTGAAGGGGAAAAATGAAACTCAAAATCTGCTGGCCTGATGGTGTTAACTGTCCCCCAAGAAGAAGAATGGCGGTTCTATTCACCTGCATCCAAAGCAACAAGCTGTACACTTACCAACCTCATAGCCCCACCTAAAGTATGGGCAGAAGATAACCCACTTGGCCTAGCGAAGAACATAGCCCCTGTCATTGTCACCCTCAAGCCAGTCAAGAAGCCTGGGACAGGTGATTACCGCCCAGTGCAGGATCTAAGAAGAATGAATGATGCAGCTGAAACTATACAACCAGTGGTACCAAAATCCTTATATTCTCTTGGAACTGATCTCTGCTGAAGCTATACATTTCATCATTCTGGACTTAAAAAGATGCCTTTTTCTGCATACGCTTAGCCCAAGACCCCACTACAAGGAGGGGGGCCAACTCATCTGGACAAGATTACCTCAAGGATTCAAGAACTCGCCTCACTCAGCAAGGATTTGACAAGTTGTCCAGAAACTGCAGGAGAAAAAATTCTACTTCAATATGTGGACAACTTGCTCATAACCACCAACTCAAAGTGAATGTCTACAAGCCATCAGTGAACTTTTGCACCCTCTTAATGAGGCTGGATACAAAGTCTCAAGAGTCAAGGTGCAATTATGTCCAACAAGTTAAATACCTAGGATTCCAGTTGTCCAGCGGAATTCGACGCCTGGGACCCTTACCAGAACGCAAAGCAGCTGTATGCAGTATTCCTACTCCAACCACCAGGAGGCAAGTGAGAGCCTTCTTGGGTGCCACAGAGTATGTTGTATATGGATCCCCAATTTTGCGCTGCTAGCAAAACCGTTGTATCAAGCTATCAAAGGAATGGAAAAGTCTGCATTGGAATGGGGACTTGAACAGGATGCAGCCTTTTGATCTTTGAAAAAAAAAAAAACCACTCTGATGTTGTCACCAATTCTGGGTCTACCAGATGTCCAGAAAACCTTTCAGTCTCTATGTTCATGAGTCACAAGGAAATGTTCTAGGAGTGTTGACTCAATCTCTTGGACCTTATTTGAGAAGCTGTTACAGCTACAGCCTTCCTAGTAAGCAAAAACTAAAAGAAAAATCCCTTTGAGACAGAATCTTCAAGTTACTGTACCACACTCTGTTCTAACCAATATGAAATACAAAGGAAAACTACTAGCTAACAAATCTATGAATGTTGAAGTATTAGAGTATGTTGTGTGAAAACCACAGATATAACTGAAGGGTCAGTCAAGCTTTCAATCCTGCTATGTTGTTATCAGTTGGTCTTGATCCCCTGATCATGACTGTTTAGAAATTATGGACACTGTATTCTCAAGCCGCCTGGATTTGACTGATGTCCCTCTGGAGAACCCTGAACAGACTTTCTTTGTGGCTGAAGGCAGTTTCATCATCAATAGACATTGTTGTGCTAGATATGCAGTGGTGACCCCTGATTTGGTAGTTGAGTCCTCAGCCCTGGCCCCAGAAACTTCACCACAGAAAGCTGAACTGATAGCCCTCACTAGAGCACTAACAATAAAAGAGCCCTGTCTAAATGTGTACCCAGATTCCAAGTATGCCCTTACAACCTTGCATGCATATGGGGCCCTGTACACAGAATGAGGGTGGATAACCTTAGGAAGCAAGTCCATTAAGTATAGCCCCGAGATATTGATATTAACAGATACATACTGCCTATAGATCTCAGAATTTAGGAAAAGTAGAATGTATGAATAGAACCCTGAAATCTCAGTTGTCCAAACTTTGCCAAGAGGTTTACCTGAAGTGGCCCCAGGTTCTTCCCATAGCCCTTCTTAGGATATACTTAGCCCCTGCTAAGTCTTTAGGAGTTTCCCCTTTTTGAGATTCTGTATGGGCAACCCCTGCCTATTGTATAGGAAATAAAAGGAGATATGAGACAGATAGGATCTGAAATTATTAGACATGAACTATTGGTTTTAAGTTCTGTTTTGCAGAGTCTCCATACCTGGGTACAAAATCGATTACTCATCAATTTGCCTGAACCCCTGCATCCTTTCAAGCCTGGAGTCTCGGTGTGGATCAAAGAGTGGAGAAAGATACCGTTAGCCCTGCATTGGAAGGGACCCTATGTCGTCATCTTGTCAACTCCAACTGCAGTAAAAGTCGCAGAATTTGAACCTTGGATCCATCATAATCAAGGGAAGCCAGCAGCTGCTCTTGAACCTGATCACTGGACTACCTTACAGCATCCTGAGACTCCATTGCACCTCACCCTACGACAACAGCCACGGACCTAAGACTTATTGGTCCCTCAGACACTGCACTATTTCAAGACTGTTTGTTTATCTGAAGGTAAGCCTCGCATCTGGAGAAAACTGCAATCATCAGAAAGAGACTGTGTTGTGTTAAGAAATTGAATCTTCTAAGAGACTGTGTTTAAATACTCTGAAAAGACTATTTTGATTTTCTGAAGAAGTGAACTGCTCTAAGGAGGCAATAATAGCCTGAGAGACTGTACTATGATATTTTAAGAACCTGAGACATCCCAGAAGACAGTGATACTTTGGAATCTACAGCCCTACTCCTGCCAAAAAGCTGGTAGGTCTACGTACGGCAGAAGCTTGAGGATCTACAATCAACTCTACCTTTGTGAAATCCGACAGTTCCTCCAATTTTCCAGAAACTATGCCCATTATGAATTATTATTATTGCTTTATTCTGGTAACAGTTTTGGAGTGCTTTGAAATGACTTTTGCCTTGCCTCCCTGGGCAGCCTGTATAAGTACAACATGAACTGGACCGAAGGTCACTCAGACCTTGTTTTATCATTCTTCCTATACTTGCATTGGTATACTCTCCAATCCAAAAGTTGTTCTAGATCTTGACTTTCTACAAGGCTATGCAAGCCACCGTTGCAACTCCTCATGCCTCCCAGAACTTGTTTCTTGAACTTGCTGGAGCAATAGCATCTAGTTCTCCACACTTCTGACTGTTTCTTTTGTGGAGGAACTAAGATGGGAGATCAGTGGCCCTGGGAGACACAAGAACTGAACTATTCTATCCTATACAATCAGACTGATTTACATAATACTACTAGTGAGTGGGTATTGGCCCACCCATTGTTGACAGTTTGTGTTTTGTTCGGACCGGACCACAATTTGCTATGAAGATCGGACAGCTGGTCTGTCTAAATCAGAAGCTTTACGACAGCACAACAAAGATGCAACTGAACCTTCTAATCCTTTAGTTCTTTTTCCCACTCTTGCCAAACTATTGACTTTGACTATCTGCTTGTTGCTCCCTTGTTTCTTGCCACTTTGCTTGCGAATGATAACTTCAGTTATTAATAACACTGTAGAGCATGAGGCAGCTACAAAGATACTAGCTAGTATTATGTGATTTGATTCTCACACCTTATTAACATGCGGGTGAGATTAATCAAAGGGGGGAATGTGGTAGGCGAAGGCCTGTGATCCATGGTGTCTGAAGTGAGCAGACAGGCCTGAGCAGCTTGACCTGTAACTGAAGCCTGTAGTTAGGCCCAGAGGAATGAAAACCCCCCTGAATGATGACACCATAGAATTGAAACTTAACTCAGCTTAACTGAACATAGCTAAGCAGAAACGAAACTTAGAAAAGACAGAAAACAGCTCTAATTGGTACTGATAAGAGAGCACAGCTTCTATGGAATTAATTAATTCTGCAAAAAGCAAGGTTACAGTGCCCTGCTTCCCATATGTTTTAACTAGCTGAGCGACCTTGGAGGAGAGATGTAACAAGTTAGAGACACTGACCATTGTAATTGGGACTAGAGGGGGGGTGAGCAGGTGCTGAGCCCAGACCAGAGTCCCGATTGGGTAGCCATATCAGTACCGGGACCAATAGATGGGTGAGAGGGGTTACTGTGACCAATGAAAAGTTTGCCTATGTCTAGAATGGAGAAGAACGGTATAAAAGTTGTTGTTTTGCTAGAAACCATTGCTCAGCCATTTTGAAATTGCTTATTGCTTGAGCCTGTGCACATTAAACTGGCTTGGATCCTTGAAAAGACTCCTGGTTTTATTTATTGCATGCTTATCTGCTGCTACAACCCCACTTGCTTGGAGTGGCCTAGCAGGACTTGAGAAAAGGATATTATCTAGTAAGTAAAATGTCACTTTCTATGTCTTAGTACTTTTGATGAAGGTGAAATGCAGGCGCCCAAAGGAAAGCAAACCTCTCTCGCAAAAGACACAGCAGACAAAACAACAGAGTATACGGCAGCAGGTTCAACCTTTATTGCGGCACTACCCCAACGCATTTCGGCATGTGCCTCTCTCAGAGGGTATAGACTCATAAAAATCATATATAATATTTTAATAATAAATATAAATATAAATCAGATAAAGACAATTGAAAGTACAATACATTAAAAACATTAAAATTAAATACAGAATAAAAAATGAGCGATGCTTAACTTAAAAACAAAATTAAAACCTTTAAAATGCAAGACGAGCTAGTTAAGAGATACATATAATAACAATTCTATCAAATATCCACATTGTGGCTTAATAAAGAAATAATATAAGCAAGAAAATGGAAGAACGGCTGTTGACTAGCACCAGCGTCGTAAAAACCTAGTGCAAAAGGATCAAGGTTGGACTGTCTCATCAACTAATGTAGGGGCACATGAATTGAACTGTTGGGGCACATAGGGGTCTTTCCCTTATTAAAAGTCAATTTGCCTTGCTGAAGCGTGTAGAGCAGAGCTTGACAAATCCCAGACACCAGGTTGCCCTAGCGATCAGAAATTTGTACCTGGAATTGCTGCCAAAGCTAACTGTCTGCCTGAAGGTAGCAGGCTGTCCACAAGTATCCCATCCCCTACGGGGAGAAGAAGCGAAGAGAGCTGCAATTGCAGCAAAGGCCCCTTCTACCCGCAGGAGATCGGATCCCCACAGGCAGAAAAGGAGGGTAAAGCAGCCTGAAAGATAGAAATCTGCCTGCAGGGCTCCCATCCCCTGCAGCCAGATGAAAGGAAAAGCTGTGATCATGAAAAAGGCTCCTTCTGTCTGCCCATGGCAGATCAGATCCCTGTTGGTAGAACATGAGGGCAAGGCCACGGTTGGGAGGGTAGCAGGCTGCTTGCGGGGATCCCATACCCAAGCAGGCAAAAGAGGAAAGCCGATCGGGCCTGAAAAAACAAAGTTAAGCAGGAGGGGAGGGAGGAGAGGCAGCAAAACCTTAAAGCAGGGCTCAACAAATCCCAGGCACCAGGTCGCCATGGTGACTAGAAATTTGCATCTGGTGCCTGGGATTTTCTTCCCCCCCCCTTCTAAAAAATGTGATGGGGCAGAAGACTCCCACGGGCAGAAAAGGGAAGGTGATCTTGGGTTCGAGGCAGCTGCCTGCCCACGGGGATCCCATCCCCCACAGGCAGAAGACAAGAAGAGAAAGCACAGTTACTTACCTGTACCAGGTGATCTCTGGGAACAGCAGGAATAAGTCTTCACATATGGGTACGTCGGTACCGACAGAGCCTGCACAGGAACGCTCCCCAGCGTCCAAAAAGAAAGCTTTTGGGAGCATCCCACACGCATGCGCGCTGCCTTCCCGCCTAAACACTTCCCTCTCATCAGTTGGGTTTGTAGCTGAGACGGAAGGAGGGAAGTAGACAAATTAGAAAGAGAGAGAGAGCAACTCCTAGGGGAGGTGGGTGGGTTGTGAAGACTTATTCCTGCTGTTCCCAGAGATCACCTGCTACAGGTAAGTAACTGTGCTATCTCCAGGAACAAGCAGGAATGAGTCTTCACATATGGGGACTCCCAAGCTAAGATGCCTGGAGGAGGCCCCAGCATGTTGCAAATCCAATGGATGGGCCATGCTTGTCCTCAGAACCTCAGGCATCGAAGGGATGGAGGGTAGGAGTTGAACTAGAAAAGAAAAAAGGGGGCTGTGGAATAGCTTGACTAAACAAGGTATCCAGAGGGGGGGTCCTTGTGTAGATTATAATTGTTAGAAAATATTGAATTTCAATTTTCTAATGTGGATCTTACTCAAAAGTATTGCGAAAATATTTGGTGAGGCTAATATGGGTCTGTAGTTGAGAGCCAGTACATTATCCTCAAAGAAATTTCCTCACTGTGAAGTAGAGGAAAATAAATTTTGCAATACAGGAAGAGATAAGAAGCCTTAATGGCTAGAACTAACCCCAGAAGAAAATATGGGGGAGTTTAATGAGGTTGGACTTTGGAGTAAATAGCTAAAGCTTCTGTAAAGTCCAAAGTTTGAACTCCTTGTCCTTGGAGCAGAATAAGGCCCTAGGAAAGAGTGGAGATAAATCTGACTGGTTTGGATGAAAAGGTAGAAATACCCTTTGCAGAAAAAAGGATAGGTCTTTAAGACCCCCTTTATCCAAATGAAAGACCAAGACATTTGTAATAGGCGTTGGGCCCCCAATTTCTTGAAGATCAGTAAAGTCTTTCGTAAGTGATGTCACTTATGACAATGACTTTACATGGAGAGCTTCAGATGTGAGGTAATCGAAAAGGTAAAGAAGGTATTTCCTAATGTACCATAGAAATTGGTTGTCCATTAAGTTTTATGATATGCTGGGACAGCATTAATATGGACAGTAAACAAATCTTTCAAAGTCAGATGTTGTATAGAGATTGACCCAATAACAAGAAGGATTAAGACCTATTTGAGAATATTGATGGAGAATGTCTGGTTAAAAATGGAAGAACTATAGAGAAAGTTTCATGGAAAACTGGTACTATGTTTTCCACTTACAAGGAGAGGACTAGATTTCTTTAAAAAAGATCTATCCCCTGAATAACCAGGTCTTGAGACGTACGTGAAGGAGTGCAGAGGAGATCCTTAGTCTTAAAACAGCAAGTCTGGATCCTTCTATAACTTCAAGTAGTAGCTTGAGAAAAAGATGCAATATAAGGGGATACCATGTTTGCCTCTCTATGAGGGCAATATGAGTATCATGCGCTCTTTAGTTCATCATAAGCTACAATGAAGTATAGGGAAGTAGAAGGAAAAATAGTGAATAAGGATCGACTGCAGTGAAAAGAATGCATCCCTGTTGTAGAAATTCCAGTGAGATGTGGAACAATCCAGGGAATTGTGCAATTCTGTACACTTTCACGTGGTCTAAGCCCTGGTCACTTTTCCTTAAAAGGAAAATGGTAAGATTAGGAAAAAAAAGTCATGTAGGAGCATGACTGGGCAGAGTCTACTAGCTGAAGCCCTTTTTAACCATCTGGAAGCTAGCTACTAGGAGTAGCTCTGAGGCTCTCTGGCAAAGGCCCATAGTTGCAGAGCTTTCTTGTATAATTGCAGAGAGCATGTTGTAGGTTGCTTAGATCTGGCTGTTTAATTGCCAGTGTGCAACCTAATCTATTCTGTTGGAGCCAAAAAGAATTGAAGATGGCTAAGTATAGTAGACAGGCTTGATGTCTGCAACAATAAATTGTCCAAATGGGTTCTGGAACCTCTCTTGGAGTTATCTGTTATTAAGGCAGCAGAAAAAAAGTTAGGTCCTATAGGTTAGAGAGGACCATCAGACATAATTTGGAGAGGTAATACTCAATTTCTGTCTGATAAGCTGCCTTAAAGAAGTATCTGAGAAGGTTAGCTCAAAGATACACAAGAGAAAAAGATGAACCGCAAAGGGGAAGAAAACTCTGTAAGGAAACTGCTTACTGGAGTAGTTATTGAAGAAAATCCTATGGGCTTAGAGAATAAGCCCTCCAGTTGATTAGTAGTACTCTTAGAGACTGAATGTCTGGACTAAGAGGGATAGAAGTAATACAGAGTTGAGAAGACTTACAATTTGGTAAGTCTTTGAAGACGTAGGGTTCCCTTGCAGTTAAAAGTATGAGATATCCTCGTACAGGTCAAGGTGAAGAGCATAGCTCACCTTGTTGTTAGTTGCTAGTTCTTTTTTTTTTTTTTTTAAAGGAGAAAACCTGTTATCTTTATGGTATGATGGTCCTCAATAGCTCTTGGAGCTAAAAGGAGGGATTTCTCTTGTAGCAAGAGATTCATGCCCAGAGTCGAGGATTGAATCAATGTATGACTGATATCTCAACATGGATGAGAGGAACCTTAGATGCTTCTGTTGAAAAGAACTAGGTTCAGAGGTTCTAAAAACCTCACACAGGAAAAGTGAATAAAATATCAGAAACCCTGCGACTGCTGGGTTTGCTGAGCCTATTGAGATTTTGATTTGCTTAGCCTGGTTTGATGATCCGTGTTTTTGGAAACATCTGCATCATGGGTAGAAGATGGATAAAACATTTTTCCCCTAGGGGGATAAAGCTTTTTAGGAGATTATTTATTAGCTGGGATAGAGGAAAGTTTTGACAATCCTCTGAAAGCAACAGCATCAGTGCGTAAAGAGTAGTTACTCACCTGTAACAGGTGTTCTCCAGGAGCAGCAGGAATCAGTCCTCACTGATGAGTGACGTCGGCGCCGACGGAGCCATTGCGGAGCAATTTCCCCAGCTTTCGAAGAAAGCCTTTGGGAATTGCAGCGCGCATGCGCGGTCCCCTTCCCGCCCAAGGGTGCCATCTTGCTCAGTCTGATGACATAGCTAAAAGACAGCAAAAAATTAGCAAAAATAAATCATATGACTGCAACTCCAAGGGGAGGAGGGAGGGTTGTGAGGACTGATTCCTGCTGCTCCTGGCAGTACACCTGTTACTCACCTGTAACTACTCTTTCTCCAGGACCAAGCAGGAAGTCAGTCCTCACTGATGGGACTCCCAAGCTTAAGGCTACCGGAGACCTCAAGCAGAAAAATGAGCTCCCTCTAGCTCAGCAGTACAGAAGTAAGGAATCTTCTCTGAATACGCTCCCGGCCGGTAGCCCAACACCAGGGCCGGAGGGTAGGAGTTGCCTAAACCTCAAAGAGATTGTGGAGGACTGCCTGTCCGAAAGCACTGTCCCTGCGGGACTCCCTCTCCAGGCAGTAATAGCCGCAAAAGTCTGGCTTGAAGATCAAGTAGTGGCCCGGCAGATGTCTGCCAACGGAACAGAGCGGAGATGAGCCACTGACGCAGCCGTCGCCCTGACACGGTGAGCCGTGACTCGACTCTCTAAGGAGAGGCCGGCTGCCCCATAAGCCCAGGCGATACAGTCAGCTACCCAGATGGACAAAGTACGCTTGGAGACAGGCACCCCCAACCTATTGGGGTCAAAAGAAACGAAAAGCTGAACAGCCTTTCTATGCTCCCGCGTACGGTCAAGGTAGAAGGATAAGGCCCTCCTACAGTCCAGGGTATGCAGAACTGTCTCAGCCCGGCTGGTATGCGGCCTGGGAAAGAAGGTTGGAAGAACCACCTCTTGGTTGAGATGAAAAGGGGAAACCACTTTTGGAAGAAACTTTGGGTGAGTCCGTAAGACCACCCTATTCGGGTAGAACCTAGTGTAAGGAGGCTCAGACACTAGGGCTTGTAGTTCACTAACGCGCCTAGCGGAGGTAAGGGCTACCAAGAAGAGAGTTTTCCAAGAAAGGAAACGAAGAGGGCAGGTAGCCATAGGTTCAAAAGGCGAACAGGTAATCCGCTGCAAGACCACACTGAGATCCCAGTCAGGGGCTGGTGGGCGCAAGGGAGGCTTAAGTAGAAGGAGGCCTCTGAGGAAACGCGCCACCAAGGGGTGTGCGGAAAGAGGCCTGCCGTCCACCGGTGAGTGATGTGCAGAGAGAGCACTGAGGTGGACCCTTACAGAGTTGGACTTGAGGCCAAGATTGGAAAGGTGAAGAAAGTATTGCAGAACCACCGATACCAAGCAGGAGAAGGGGTTCTCAGATTGCTGAGAACACCACACAGAGAAGCGACGCCATTTAAGGGCGTAAGACTTCTGGGTGGACGGTCGCCTAGACGCTAGGACAACATCTTCCACCTCCGGAGGGAGGAGTAGCGGAGCCAGGACTACCCTTTCAGCAGCTAGGCCATCAGGTGAAGGGCCCGGAGGTTGGGGTGCAGGAGAGTGCCTTGATCCTGAGTCAGGAGATCAGGCTGAAACCCCAGAGGAAGAGGAGTGTCCACTGCCAGTTGTAGCAGGAGTGGGAACCAGGGCTGTCTCGGCCACCTGGGCGCTACTAGGATTACCGAGGCCCTGTCCCGGAGAACCTTGAAAAGCGTCCTGGACACGAGTGGCGTGGGAGGAAAGGCATACAGTAGGCCCGTGGACCACGGAATGAGGAAAGCATCCGCCGCTACTCTGAGAGGATGCGGGTGCCTGGAGCAGAACCTGGGAAGTTGCCGGTTCAGAGGACTGGCAAAAAGATCCATGGTGGGGAGGCCCCACCGGAGGAAGATCCGCTGAACCACCAACGGGTCTAACCTCCACTCATGTGGCTGCAGAATCCTGCTCAGTTTGTCGGCCAGGTAATTTTCCTGCCCTGGCAGGTAAACAGCTTTGAGGAGGATGCCATGGTCGACTGCCCAAGAGCACAGTCTCCGAGCCTCTTGACATAGAAGGAGGGAGCCGGTGCCCCCCTGTTTGTTCACATAGAACATGGCAACCTGATTGCCCGTCTGGACCAGTACAGACTGATGAGAAGTGAGGTGAGAGAAGGTCCGTAGAGCTAGGCGGATCGCCCTGAGCTCCAGGAAGTTTATCTGCTGAGCAGCCTCCCAAGGGGTCCAAAGGCCTTGAGTACATGTTCCCTGGCAATGTGCTCCCCATCCCAGGAGAGAGGCATCTGACGTCAGCACTTGGGAAGGCGGAGGAGACTGAAATGTCATGCCGAGTACCAGATTGGGTAGATGAAGCCACCATTGCAGAGAGGAGACCAGGCGGTCGGAGATCTGTACTAAGTCCGCAAGGCTCCCTGTGGCTTGATGCCATTGAGTGCGAAGGCTCCACTGAGCAGGCCTCATATGTAGACGGGCATTCGGAGTTACATGGACCGTGGAAGCCATATGGCCGAGCAGCTGCAGGAATTGCCTGGCAGAGACTAGGGAAGTGCTGTGAAACTTGCTGGCCAGAGCTATGAGCCGGTTGGCCCGTTCCAGAGGCAAGAAGGCACGAGCCTGCAGAGTATCCAACCGTGCTCCTATGAATTCGAGATCCTGAGAGGGGAGCAAAGTGGACTTTGCGAAGTTTATGACAAACCCCAAGTGCTGAAGCAGAGCCACCGTGCGATGAGTGGCCTGAGTGACCTCCAGGGAAGACTGTGCCCGGATGAGCCAGTCGTCTAGGTAGGGAAACACAAAGAGGCCTTGAAGCCTCAGAAAGGCTGCCACCACTGCTAGGCATTTGGTGAACACCCGGGGAGCGGAGGACAGGCCAAAGGGCAGTACCTTGTACTGATAATGATTCCCTGCCACAACAAATCTTAGATATTGCCTGTGGTCCGGATGGATAAGGATGTGAGTATAAGCATCCTTTAGATCCAAGGAGCATAGCCAATCTCCCTGCTGGAGGTAGGGCAGCAGGATTCCAAGGGTAAGCATCTTGAACTTTTCCCTTTGCAGGAACTTGTTGAGGTTGTGCAAGTCTAGGATGGGTCTGAGGCCTCCTGTTCTTTTTGGTATCAGAAAGTACCTGGAATAAAAGCCGTGACCTCTCAGGTGGTGGGGCACCGGTTCCACAGCCTGTTCCTGAAGAAGACTTGCCAACTCCTGAAGGAGTAAGTCCCTGTGCAGAGGGTGTCTTGGAGGCTCCCCTGGAAAGTAGGAGGGAGGTACTTGGTGAAAATGCAAAAGGTAGCCCTCTTGAACTACCTGAAGCACCCAGGTATCTGATGTTATGGCTGACCACCTGTGGGCAAAGTGGGCCAGCCGGCCTCCTGTGCTGAGAGAAGCCAGCGGGGGGGAAGAGGCTATGCTTACGGAGTCAAAAACCCCCACCCTGCTGAGCAGGGGCCGGTGTAGAAGGCTTGGGGGCCTTCTGCCTACGGGACCCATTACCCTGTCCCTTAGCCTGCTGACCCTGATGGGGAGCAGCTGAGGCTTGATATTGTGGGTGGTGTTGTTTATAGGCAGACACCTTCCTCGGGTAAAAGGGCTTTTTCCCCCGAACCCTTCCTCTTCTGTGAAGGGGCAGAGGTCTTCCTGGACAGGCGAGTCCTGGTTAGAGTCTCGGTCTCGAGTTGTGCAGCCTTTTCAGCCATGGGCTTGCCAAAGAGGTTTTCACCTCTGCAGGGGACATCAACCAACTTGTCCTGCACCCATGGCTCGAGGTCGGATGACTGAAGCCAAGCCTGTCGGCGGGCACCGATGCCGGCCCCGGCTACTCGAGCCGATGCTTAGAAGCCATCGTAGGCTGCTCGAGAAATAAACTTCGAGCACTCTCGAATACCAGTGGACATGGCCTGGAACCTCTGCAAAGGTTCCTCGGAGAGACCAGCAGAGAACCCGGCAATTTCCTTTGCCAGGTCTCGGAGATACATGCCCATGTAGAGCTGGTATGTCTGGACTCGACAAGTAAGCATAGAGCCCTGGAAGCACTTCCTACCGAGGGCATCCAGGTTCCGGGCCTCCTTGCCGGGAGGCACCGAGGAGTGCATCTTCTGACTCTTGAGTCGATGCATGGCCGATTCCACCACCATGGAATGGTGCGGTAGTTGTGTCTTCTGGAACCCGGGGCTCTTGCGGACTCGATACATGGAATCGACCCGCTTGCTTAACACCGGCGTCGATGCCGGGCTCTCCCACATGCGGAAGAGAAGTCGCTCCAGCATCGGAGGAACCGGTACAGTAAAGGCCTCCTTCGGGGAAGAGTATACTGGAGGGCCTCGAGCTCTTTGGCTCGAGGCTCCTCCTTGGGATCCGCGGGGAAGGCCAAAGCCTTGGCCATATCCCTCACGAAGTCCAAGAACCGGGTATCCTCCGGGGGGGACCGTCTCCGAGGTTCAGACTCGGGCGAATCGGAGGGGACGCACCGAGTCTGAAAAGAACCGGGTGACTCATCCTCCTCCGTGTCCCAGCCCGATTCCTCCAAGGACCTCCGCCCCGACGCCGAGGCCGGCATCGACGACCTCGGTCCCGGACGGGAGGCCGAGGGAGACCGTGGCCGAGGATCGACTCGAGCCCGCATGGACTCGATGATCGGCTCGGCCTCCGGGGTCGACTTGGACGTCGACGTCCCGGTGGTCGGGGCAGATGCACCGGCGAGGCCAGTGATCAATGCCCGCTGCTGGTCCATGAAGGCAGCGAAACTGCTCTCCAAGGCCGTCAACCTGAGTCCAAGCTCAGGAGACCCAGCAGCCCCCGACTTGGGCCCCGACGGCGGCTCCTTCGGAGGCGAGTCCACGAGGACTACAGTACTCACGTGTCCAGGAGACTCCACTTCAAGACGAGGATGCTTCGAAGGCCTCTCCGACTCAGAGGACCCGGGGCGGCTATCGGGGCTATGCGACCTGGCCCTCGAGGAACCAGGAGCGTCCTCCGACGCCGCCCTCGCGGGCTTCTTCTTCCGACGATGTTCCCGGGCGGGAGACCCCCGCTGAGAGGAGCTCCGACGATGCTCGGGGCCGGAGTCACGAGACGTCGAAGCCTCTGACGAGGTCCGGGCCCAGCCGGACGCGGAGTCAGAGAAGATTTGCTCCTTTTGAGACGGCCGACTCCTCAACGCCTTCGAGGACATTTTGGTACACGGACCACAAATCATTGGGTCATGATTGGGTCCGAGGCAGCGGAGGCAGCAGTCGTGTGTGTCGGTAAGAGACATAAGCCTCGTACACCGATCACACTTTTTAAACCTGCTGGCAGCCATCGGGGGAAAAAGGGCCCCTGCGAGGTCAAAAGACCGGGCTGCCAGAGAAAAAGAAAAAAGTGGCGGGAATGCCAGTCACGAAGGACAAAAACCGAAAAATAGTGAACGGACTCGACACTGGAGTATCGAGACCGGGCGGGAAAAGGACACGGCGTCGAACCGAGAAAAACAGAACGAAAAAATCAACTTTTTCAGCGGTGATCACAAACTACGTCTGTAGGGCTCCACGGAAAAAAGAAGACTGAGCATGATGGCACCCTTGGGCGGGAAGGGGACCGCGCATGTGCGCTGCAATTCCCAAAGGCTTTCTTCGAAAGCTGGGGAAATTGCTCCGCGAGGGCTCCGTCGGCGCCGACGTCACCCATCAGTGAGGACTGACTTCCTGCTTGGTCCTGGAGAACTGATTAGCTTGAAATAAAGCCTCCTTGTTGAAGAGATTTTCACCAGTACAAGGAGTATTTCCCAGCCTTTCCTGTACCC
This sequence comes from Ichthyophis bannanicus, assembly GCA_033557465.1. Taxonomy (NCBI): domain Eukaryota; kingdom Metazoa; phylum Chordata; class Amphibia; order Gymnophiona; family Ichthyophiidae; genus Ichthyophis; species Ichthyophis bannanicus. The sequence continues at coordinate 26,894,311 of CM066051.1, forward strand.
ATCTGTCCAAGTCTGAAGCTTGGAGCCAGGCTATGCGTCGTGCTCCTATGGCTATAGCAGATGTTCTGCTAATAGACTCAAAACAGTCCAGGGAAGCACGATTAAGGAACCTAGAGATATTTTGAGCATGATTGACTAATAAGAAATAGTCTGCTCTTGTATGCTCTGGAAGAAAAGGGTTCAAAAACTTTAAGTTCTTTGTGACCTCTTCAAGAGATAATCCCATATAAAAAATATATGAGATAATTCTTGCTGAAAGCATGGATGCCTGGAAGCATCGACGTCCAAAGGCTAAAGTCCTAGACTCACGACCTGGCGGATAAGAAGAGTGCTTCTTTGCACTCTTAATACGCCTCATTGCTGATTCTACAACAATAGAATGATGAGGAAGTTGAGTCTTTTGAAAACCTGGAGAAGGTGGCACCTTGTACATAGTGTCAAGTGTCTTAGAATGTGGGGATACTGTTAAAGGAGTTTCCCACATTCTTAATAGTAGATCTTGTAAGATCTGATGCAAAGGAAGCATGATGACCTCCTTTGGAATCCAGGGGAATTGCAGTGTCTCTGAATCCCCCGGTAGGGATTCTTTACCAGGTATAGAAATGGCAAGTAACTTTGCCATATCAAGCAGAAAAGCTTGAAAGGAAATCTCCCCGGAGGAGGACCCTCTAAAATGAGGGATAAAGGCTGAAAATTCAGCCTTGGTACCGATGGAGTCATCCCAGTCATCAAGATCGGAAGACTTGAAAGGATGATGCATCGGATTTTCCTTAAAGCAATGTCTTCGGTACCGTTCGAGGTCGGTACTGAATCCTCCATGCTAGAGATCGATTCCAGGCTCGGCATCGAAGGAAGCGAGTCTGTCGAAGCAAGCATGGACGGTACCGACACCGATGCCAGTGTCGATACCGGTACCGAACTCGATACCGATACTCGAGGAACGGTCTGCAGCAACTCTAGCGGTACCGAAGTAATCGAGAGCGCTAGACTACGTTCATTGGTGAGGAATGTTTCATCCATCACCATAGCCGATGCCGGGGTGTCGGTACTGCTCGAAGCGGCCACAACCACTGAGCATGGCCCAGGTGTGTCCGTCGAGGTAAGAACCCCGGGAACAACCTGGAGCCCTGATAATGCTTTGAAGCCCGAAGACTCCCGCCGGGGCTTTATTGCCAAGATGTTCTCGAGGGCAACGCCAGAGGCATCTTGATGCTGAGAAGGAGATCTACCACTCGAGGACTGGCTAGTCTTCACAGACTTTTGTTTGGTTACCTGATCCTGTGAAAAAGAAGATATTCTAGCTGGTGACATCGAGTGCGATGTGAACCGGGTATCGAGTTGTGCTTGATCCTGAAGACTTCTTCTGTTTGAGCTCCAGCAGGAGAGACACTCCAGAGGGCAATGGTCAGGACCTAAACATTTTAGACACCAAGTATGAGTGTCTGATAATATATCTGTACCGCCACACTTTGAGCATTTCTTAAGGATAGTGGCTGGCTTTTCCATAATGGAAGGATAGAAGCCTAGTGGCCTAGAAACCGTCAGGCACTAAACAGGAAAAACTTTCTAAGAAAAGAAGAAATTCTTTAGTAAAAAGAAAGAAACGCACCGGCGGAACCGGTGGTGTCGAGGGAAGGCAGACGCGACCACAAAAAAACTAAGAATAAAAAGAAGAATTTTCTGCGGTGACAGGAATACGTCCTGCCGGCTCCGCGGAAAACTGATGAGAGGGAAGTGTTTAGGCGGGAAGGTAGCGCGCATGCGTGTGGGATGCTCCCAAAAGCTTTCTTTTTGGACGCAGGGGAGCATTCCCGCGCAGGCTCCGTCGGTACTGACGTACCCATATGTGAAGACTCATTCCTGCTTGTTCCTGGAGATGTGCAGTCACACATAAGGCCCCTCCTGTTCTGCTCATGCGAAATCGGATCCCCGCGGATAGACCAGGAGGGGAAGGCCACCCCCTAGGATCCCATTCTCCGTGCAGAGGACAGCAGCGATCAGGCCTACAGGAAAAAAGAAAAGGTTAGATGGAGCGGCAGGGAGGAAATGAGAAAGCCAAAATTTAAAGGGGAAGTAGTAAAAAAAAAAAAAAAGAAAAAGAGGAGGATGGGGTGGAATGGAGGGCAGGGAGTGGGAGTGCTAGGGGTTAGGGAGAAAGGGAGAGAGTGGGGAGGGGTTGAAGGAGAGAGAGGGAAGAGTGCAAGAGTTGGAGGTTAAAGGGATGAATGCATGGGAACAAAAGCTGTATATGCCAAATGGCGCATTTTCCCACCCCAACCAAAACGCATACGACCTACGCATAAACACAAAAACAGGCACACAGGCAGGCATCTCACACATCTACACAGGCACCCCATCTCCACACCACACACATACAGACACACAGAGGTGTAGCTTAAACACCCCAATTAATACAAATGACCCTAGCTATGATAACCTCTCAACCTGCCTTGCCGAAGCCGAACAATGGCTTCGCTCAAAGAATATGAACATTAATTTTAAGAAAACTGAAATACTGTTTACATCAAGAAACCCCAATTTCGCACCTCCACCAGAAATCAAACTACATAACTTCTCCCTCCCAGTGAAGCATGAAATCAAATATTTGGGAGTCATACTTGATAAAACTCTCAGCTTCACTTCACACATTAAGAAAATAACCAGAACAATCTTCTACAAGCTTAGAACTATCCAGCAGCTTAGACCACTTATAGAAAGTGATGACTTCCGGACCATTACTCAAATTTTAATAACACCTCACCTTGACTATTGCAATGGTATACTTAAAGGCATAACAAAGAAAAATCAAAATATTCTCCAAATGGCTCAGAATGTTGCCGCAAGAATAATTTCCAAGGCTAAATTATCCGACCACATTTCTCCCATTTTATACTCATTACATTGGCTTCCCGTTGCATGCAGGATACATTACAAAATTATACTGACTACATTCAAGTTAATTAACAATATCGCCCCATCTTATCTATCTACCCTTATCCATAGCCCCTCAGATAGTAGACTAAGAAGAAGGAGGAATCTCAATACAGTGCAAGTACCAGATACAATAAGAAAAACAAAGCAAATAACAAGCAACAGCGCTTTCACATACGTAGCACCTACACTATGGAACAACCTCCCTGATCAACTAAGAGAGACAAAAGATCTCCAAAAATTTAGAAAGGAACTAAAAACACACTTATTCACCCAACATTACTGCCAATTCTCAGATCTAGCCTCCCACCCCCCATAGCTCTCTCTGCTAAGCTGCCAAACAAATACTCATTCACTTAATAATATTATCATTCCCAAAGCTGATGTTATGTCACAGGTTGTAAATACCATAGTTCTGCAAATAATCAAGATTTTTTGTTATAATTCTGTAAATAATTAACTGTCTAAATAATCAAAGGTTCTTGTTATGAGCTATATATGTTTGCTTTTGTTCATAATGTTCCTTATACATAGTTGCAATGTTGCATAATTGTTCCATGTATTTGTTCACCAATGTTCTATGTAAACCGCCACTGATCTTGGGAAGGGGCGGTATATAAAAGTTTTCAAATAAATAAAAAAATAAACGGTCAGTGGGAGAGAGGAGAAGTGGAGCCACTGCCTTCTGTTGACACTGTGCAGTAAACCATAAAGAGCCTGATTTAATAAGGTTTTTTCCCCATAAAAAATGGGAAAACAGTCTTAGTAAATGAAGCCCTAAAAACTAAAAAAGCTGCAATATACCTTTTTGGGCAGATGGGGGGCAAGCACTGACTGGAAAAGAGAAGGCTGAGGGGAGATATGATAGAAGTCTATAAATTAAAGTCTATGGAGTGGAGGAGTGGCCTAGTGGTTGGGGCAAGGTACTTCAGGCCGTAAGGTCGGGGGTTCAAATCCCACTAGAGGACAGCAACCTTGGGCCGGAAGGACTGGGGTTTCTAGTCCCACAGGTGCTCCTTGTGGTCTTGGGCAAGCCACTTAACCCTCCTTAGCCCATGTTCCCTGTAAATATATGTGTAAATAGTTAATATGGTTATCCAAGTTGAGATCCCTGTTATTTGTAATTACGGTGTAATCCCCCACCATAAAATACCTTGATGTTCCATGTAAACCGCACTGATATCAAATAGCACGGTATATAAGAGACATAAATAAATAAATAAATAAATTAATTAATTAATGAACGGAGTGGAACGGGTAAACATATATAGATTGTTTACGTTATCAGAATATAGAAAGACTAGGGGACATGCAATGAAGCTACAGGGTAAACTATTTAAGACAAATAAAAGAAAATATTTTTTCACTCAACGTGTAATCAAACTCTGGAATTTGTTACCGGAGGATGTAGTAAAGGCTGTTAGTGTAGCTGGGTTTAAAAAAGGTTTGGACAAGTTCCTGGAGGAAAGGTCCATAAACCATTATTAAGAAGGGACCCAGGATATCACTGAAACTGCTAGGTATGTATGACTTAGATTGACCACTGTTGGAAACAGGATACTGGGCTTGATGGACCTTGGTCTGACCCAGTATGGCATATCTTATGTTTTTATAACCTAGGTTTCAGCAGCCAGCTCCTAGATTTTTAGGCTGGATCCTAGATTCTAAGAAAATTTTTCAAGGCCTGCCTTAAAGGGCCCTTAACTTAAATAAAAAGGAAGGAGGATGGGAGGAATAGAGGACAGGGGGGCGGGAGTGCTGGGGGGAGGGAAAATGGGGAGAGTCTGGAGGGATTTGGAAGTTAAAGGAATGAATGCATAGGGACAAAAGGGCACAATTTCTATTTATGGAAAGTCCCCTGCCCCCAGAACACACACATGCATCCCTCTCCCATATCTCACTTACACATACAGCCACCCCACTTAAACATGACAGATACGCACCCCAGCTCCACACTAAATACACACATAGGCACCTCACCCCTACACCACACACACATTCACACAGGCATCCCATCACTGCACACCACACATACGCAGGCAGTGAGTGGTTAATTGAAGGGCTCCTCTGAGGGGGGGAGGGGGTGTTCCACACCAAGCGCACATGGCCAATACTGAAAGGTCCTGATGTGCAGCATGCGGCAGTGGCTAGAGCCTGTTCTCTGCAGCTGGTCTTTGCTGCGTATCAATGAAAACGCGGCTGCTACGGAGAGTATGGCTGGCCTGGCAGGGCAGTGTCCTCAGAGGCTTCAATGGCAGGAACGGCCGCCATCTTAAATTCAGCCTCCACGACTGCAGCGGAGAGAAGGGAAGCTCTGGATCCATCAGGATCCTTTGGAGAGTTATTGGGCAATGGGGATAAGTCCCCTTTCTCCCCAGAATTCAAGGGGCTATTTGTGGTTCCTATGTCAAGTGGGCCTGTTTGTGCTGATCTCAAAAGATCCCTAAAGTGGTGCTGAGGATATGGCTTGTGAAGAAGGGACCCAATTGGAGTCTGGGGCAAATTTCCTGGCCGATCTTCTTTATGATTTGCTTAGAGCATCTGCTAAGTTGATGGTGACTGTAGTGGCGGCCTAGCATTTCTTGTGGCTACGGAACAGGTCAGCAGACCTGGCTTCCAAGTCTAAATTGAGTAAGCTTCCTTTTTCCAGGAGGCTACTATTCGGAGAGGATCTGGAGAAGTTGGTTAAGGACCTGGGAGATACTTAGGTCTCTCGGCTTCTGGAGTACAAGCCCAAGGCGGCTGGCCGAGGGGTTTCATTTAGGGGCCAGTGGTGTGATACGCAGAAGTTTCGCCCAGCTCGAGGTCTTGGCTTCTCCCGAAAGGACCTTCCTTTTGTGGGGGCAGTTAGGGAAATAAGGGGGGTTGAAGAAGATACCGGAGTTGCCAAGACCTCCCGATGAAGGCTTTAAGGCCTTAGCGGAGTTCCAGTCGATAGGCAGCGCCTCAATCTATTTTACCCCACTTGGGCTCAGCTCACTTCAGGCTCCTGGGTGTTGGAAGTGATCTGCTAGTGCTACGCCCTTGAGTTTATGAGACCCCCTCATGAACACCTTTTATGGTGTCATCATTTCAGGCTCCTACCAAGGTTTTGATGGTTCAGATGATGCTCGAACGCCTTCAACTTGAGGAATTTGTTCCCGTCCCCTTGGAGGCCAGGAAAGAGGGATGGTACTCGATTTACTTTGTGATGCCCAAGAAAGAGGGCTCTTGGAGGCCCATTTTGGATTTCAAAGGGGTCAACAGAGCCCTTCGAGAACTCTGCTTTCGAAAGGAGATACCACAATCCATCATCTTAGCTGTCCATTAAGGGGCATTCTTGATGTCCCTGGATCTCTCTGAGGTGTACTTACACATTCCCATTTGGCCAGAACATCAGCAATTCCCGTGCTTTACGGTTCCACAGGGGCATTTTCAGTTTCAGGCTCTTCCCTTTGGCCTGGCCACTGTGCCTTGGGTGTAAACCAAGGTGATAGTGGTGGTTGCAGTGGTCTTATGCATGCAGGGCATCCTTGTTCATCCATATTTGGATGACTGGTTGAGTCAGGCGAAGTCACTGCTGGAGAGTCACAAGGTGTGATCTGCCAGCTTTAGGAGATGAGTTGGTCGTGAATTTTGCTAAGAGCAGCCTGTCTACATCTCAGTCTTTGGACTATCTGGGAGCTTGCTTTGATACGAATTGGGGGATGGTGTACCTGCCAGAGGGTAGGTTTGTGAAGTTACAGGGTCAGGTACAGAGGCTGTTGACCGTTGTCTGCCCGAGAGTTTGGGATTATTTGCAGGTGCTCGGCTCAATTGCTGCCTTCCTGGAGCCGGTGACTTGGGGCTGCAGAACAGAGATGTCATCCACCTGTCTAGGAAGGGTTGAAGTGTCTTCTGCAGCAGACTGGCTAACCTACTGAAGAGGACTTTATACTAGATTTGTTTGGCATGGGTGAAGAAAGCTCCCAGGAAAGTGAAACATTAAATACCTCTGTAGAAATTGGTAAAAGGTGCAACATCTGGAAAGCGGTGTGCATAAATGCTCATAGCCTGGGAAATATGATCCTAGATATCCAGAAGCAAAATGGGGGCCTTCCAGTCTTTTGCATTGAGTATCACATGTATGATTTTCTCCCAGTTGGTGAGAGGTCTTACGTGTGTACTAGGTGCAAGGAGCTCTTTGCTCTCAGGGAACAAGTCCATTCTCTAGAAGCCAGAGTAGCAAAACATAAGAAAGACAGAGAGGTACATAGATGAGACCTACAGGGATATAGTCCTGAAGTCCCACCTCCAGTCTGGCAGTATCCCTGTTGCCATGGAGGAGAGAGGTCACGTGACAGGAGAGCATCACCCTGGTATGGCAGGAAGTGATCCTGTAACTAGGACCTGTCCTCCAGGTGATGTAAAACCCTCTTGCACCGAGGAAGTTTCTTCAGGGCCATGTGCCCATGAGGGAAGGGTTGGGACAGCCGTTATAGTTGGTGATTCGATCATTAGGCATGTAGATAGCTGAGTGGCTGGTGGACGTGAGGATCGCCTAGTAACATGCCTGCCTGGTGCGAAGGTAGCAGACCTCATGCGCCACCTAGATAAGGTCTTACATAGTGCTGGGGAGGAGTCTGTTGTCTTGGTACATGTCGGTACCAATGACATAGGAAAATGTGGTAGGGAGGTTCTGGAGGCTAAATTTAGGCTTTTAGGTAGAAAGTTGAAATCTAGAACTTCCAGGGTAGCGTTCTCCGAAATGCTTCCCATTCCACACACTGGACCCAAAAGGCAGGCAGAGCTCCGGAGTCTCAATGTGTGGATGAGACGATGGTGCAAGGATGAATGAGGGTTTTGGATTTGTTAGGAACTGGGGAACATTCTGGGGAAAGAAGGGGCTCTTCCAAAGGGATGGGCTTCACCTTAACCGGGATGGAACCAGGCTGCTGGCATTAACCTTTAAAAGGAGATAGAGCAGCTTTTTAAACTAGATAATAGGGGAAAGCCGAGTCGCCCAAGAGTGCATGGTTCGGAAGAATGTATCCTTGAAGGATACTACCAAAAACAGAGAGGTTCCAAAAAAGAGTAAAGTAGCCCAAATGCCCTCGAGTATGGAGCAGACAGAGCTTAAAGATCCCAAATTACCCATGCCTACCAACAGCCAGATTAATATGAATAAAATACAGTCTCTAAAATGCTTGAATGCAAATGCTAGAAGTCTAAAAAATAAGATGGGAGAGTTAGAATATATAGCACTATATGAGAGGTTAGATATGATTGGAATCTCAGAGACATGGTGGAAGGAGGACAACCAGTGGGACACTGTGATACCTGGGTACAAACTATATCGTAATGATAGAGCTGATCAAATTGGTGGAGGGGTTGCGCTCTTTGTTAGAGAGGGCATCGAGTCAGAAAGGATTAAAGTTTTGCAGGAAACAAAATTTGTTGTAGAATCTCTATAGATTGAAATTCCATGTAAAAAGGGGAAGGCAATGGAGTGGGGGTGTACTATCCTGGCCAGGATGAACAAATGGATGATGAAATGCTCAAAGAAATCAAGGAAGCTAACAAAAATTACAGTGCAGTAATAATAATGGGTGATTTCAATTACCCCGGTATCGACTGGGTCAGTGTCACGGCAAGACATGCTAGGGAGATAAAGTTTCTAGATGAAATAAATGACTGCTTCTTGGAGCAGCTGGTTTATGAACTGACCAGAGGGGAAGTCATATTGGACCTAGTCCATAGTGGAACACCAGATCTAGTGCAAGAGATAAGGGTGTTGGGGCCACTTGGCAATAGTGATCATAGCATGATCGTGTTTGATTTAATTAGTGGAGGAGGGATAGTAAGGAAATCCACAGTACTACCTTTTAACTTTCAAAAGGGAGACTATGATAAAATGAGGAAAATAGTTAAGAAAAAACTAAAAGGAGTAGTTGCAAAGGTTAAAGACTTAGAGTCCGTAAGTTACATCACCAACACCTATAGCATAAAAAGTCTACACGAAGCCACATGGACATCAAGAGGGCCCTTTGGCACGGTCCTTAGGCAAAGGCCTGTAAAGACCCACAAGACGGCTAGACAACGCTGAAGAAAAAGCCACGCCAACACCAACAACCACAACAGAGTGAAGCAGAGCTCCCCCAGGGTAGAGCTCGTGTACCACATCCTCACTGCAACCTCTCAATCGCAAGTATACCTGCTACAAACTTTCAAACAGACTTTCCCCCCAACAACCGAACTTGGTGACGTAAATTATGTAAACCCTTCTTTTCAGCTTAGATTACAAACCTAACAAATACAATCTACTGTGCTTTAAGGAACTACTGTTGCCAGAATTACTTAGTAGTCTACAACTTACTGTAGCCAGTACTATAACAAATACAACTCAATGTGCTTCAATGATATACTGTTGCCAGTATTCTAACCTAATAGTACCCGCTGTGCTTTTTTTTTTATTCTTTGTTTATTTAACCAACAGCAACATAACATCCAATACAGTGCAGAACAGTAAGCCACTGGGGAGTGGTATCTTATCTCCTCCGAGGCCAAGACAAGAGACAGTTATGTCGCCGTAGCAAACACAGTCAGAGAAGGAACAGAAATAACGGAATGCAGTCATGGTTAAACATTTTTCCCCTTTTTTGAAAATCCTAACAGCCCCCCCTTCCCCCTCCCCCCTCCCCCCCCCGAACCCCTATCCCCCCCTTCCCCGTCATCGCACCCCGAGCTCCACGACACTGCAGCAACACCCCTCTCAGCACAGTCCTGGGCACCCTCCGCACCCCATAATCCATGCCTCAACATCCTACATTTACTATTTCGCTCCGGCTGCGGGAGCCCAAAGTCTGAATATAGGGCTCCCAGATCAGCAGAAAAGTAGCCCATCTCTTCACTGAGCCTCTAGCCCTCCAGCGCTCCGCCAGCAGTAGCTGGTGAAAATTATTGCGCCACTCCGTAAACGTGGGTGGGTCTCGGTCTCTCCATCTATGTAAAATCGGACCCTTCCCCACCAAACATGCTTTACGCACTAATAAGCGCTCCCATCTCCCGGAGGGTAGCGTCTGATGCATTTGATCCAGGAGAACTAAACCTCCGGTCCAGGGAAATCTTTGCTGTAATATTCTCATAAGATAGCGGTGTATTTGGGACCAATACGGAAGGATGCGCCTGCACTGCCACCACATGTGAGATAGGGTGGCCAAGAGCGTAGAACACCTGGGGCAAGACCCGTCCTGAGTAATGCAACTCCGCAACGCACGTCTCGGGGAGAAATACACACGAGTTAAGGCTTTATATTGGATTTCCCTCCAACGCGCTCCCTCCACCAGTTCCACTATCCGCCCCACCGCCGTACAAATCGTACCTGGTGGAATTTCCCGTCCCAACTCTCCACCCCAGGCTGCCTCGGCCCTCCCATAGTCTGGCACCACACCAAAGCACTCCAGCTTAGCTTTCAGCCCAGCTATCGTCAGGGGTGTTTCCCCCCCCAATTCCAAAAATTCAATAATCTGCTTCGACCGGTCTTCCCCTAATTCGTCCCGGGGTAGGGTAGCCACATAGTGTGAGAGCTGAAGGTATGCAAAGTAATGAGTGCTGGGTAGCTGGTACTCCTCACGTAATTCCAGAAATGGCTTGCACTTACCCATAAGATCTACCGCATGCCCTATATAGTATAGTCCCTGCCGATACCAAAACCGAAAAACTTTCAAATCCGAACCGGGCAGAAAATGCACATTGCCTCGTATGGGTAACCAACTAGAGACCTGCCAGTTGCGTTGCCAAAAGCTGTTTAATTGTCTCCACGTACGCCGCAGCGCGTTTAGCAGCGTATTTCGCGTAAGTCGTGTTGGCAAATGTAGACTCTCGACATGTAAGGCCCCTACGAGGGAGAAAGGAGCCACCAGCGCCGCCTCCAAATCTCGGGATGTGTAGACATCGGTTCCCCCGAGGTAGTCTCCAATATGCCGCACCTGACAGGCCAAGGCATAAAGTTGCAAGTCGGGGAGCCCCAAGCCACCCCTACGCCACCTACCAATCATACGAGAGATCGGGATCCGCGCTTGGGCCCCCCTCCACAGGAACCCTTGTATCTCCCGTTCCATTTTAAGTAAATCCCTTCGGAGTAACCAGACCGGCAAGGTTTGAAGCCAATAAAGTATACGTGGTAAAACCACCATTTTAACTGCAGCAATTCTCCCCAAGAGAGCCAGGGGGAGCGGGTTCCAGGCTCGCAGTTGACGCCGCATCCCAGACAAGACTCGCTCAAAGTTCGTATAATATAAATCTTGTGGTAACCGTGTTAAAATGATACCAAGATATTTAAACCCATGCTCGGCCCATTTCAAGGGAAATACCGCCCCCCATCTGTCCCGCAACCTCCCCGAAACATCTAAAGCCTCCGACTTATCGGCATTTATCCGAAGGCCAGCGAAACTACCAAACCTCTGGAACTCAGTCAGCAATCGCGGCAATGATTCTCGTGGCGCCAAAAGATGCACGAGCATGTCGTCGGCAAAAGCTGACACCTTGAATCCCTGTTTGCCTATCTCAATCCCACAAATCTGTCGGTCCATTTCTATACTGCGTATGAGAGGATCGAGGGACAAAACAAACAATAAGGGAGACAGTGGACAGCCCTGCCTAGTGCCCCGATATAATGGGAAGGGGTCTGATAATACCCCATTACACAATACCCTGGCCGTGGGGGTGTCATATAAACTTTTCACCATAGCACAAAAAGCCTGTCCAAAACCATATATCGGCAACAAGTGGTCCAAATAGGTCCAGTCAACCCTATCAAACGCTTTTTCAGCGTCAAAACTCACCAAGAGGGATTGCAATTGGTGGCTATGTACCCACTCCAAGGAAGTTAGAATTCGACGGATATTACGAACCGCATACCGACCACGCACAAATCCCACCTGAGATTCATGCACTACATCACCCAGTACTCCCGCCAGCCGTTCGGCCAAGATTTTTGCCAACAGCTTTGCGTCAAAATTCAGCAAAGATATCGGTCGATAAGAGGCCGCCTGCAACGGGTCTTTAGCTGGCTTGGGTATCAACGTGATATAGGCCTGATTATCTCCCCACCGCCTACCACCCCCATCTATACGCTGGTGGTAGGTATCCACCAACAGAGGACCCACCCCATCGGACAGGAGTTTGTAAAACTCAGCCCCATAACCATCGGGGCCCGGTGCCTTACAGCAACTGGCATGGGCAATTACAGACTGGACCTCCTTCAAGGTAATTGGTTGTCCCAGTTGTACCCGTTGCATCTCCGTTACCTGGGGGAGCTGCAACCCTTGAAGGTAAGCCTCCATGGTAGAAGGGTTAGTTTCATCGGCTGTATAGAGTGTTTGGAAAAATTTTTTGAAGAGCGCACTAATCGCCGTTCGGTTTTGATGAAGTTTCCCATGTTCATCCCGAAGAGCCGCTACCCCCTTCCCTCCCCTCGGACCCTGCAAACAGCGTCCTAATAGCTTCCCCGGTCTGTCCCCAAAACAGTATAAGCGATATTTATAATATAACAGAGATTTCTTGGCACGCTGATGTAGCAATTCATTAAGGGCTACCTGAAGCTCCCAGAGCCGTTTTCTATTTGACACTGTGGGTGAGTGACCACTGAGCACCCGCGCGTGGGAAACTTGTCGCTCCAACCGAACAATCTGCTCCGCCAACAATCTGCGTTTCCGAGCAGCAAATCCAATAATGTCACCCCTCAAGACCACCTTGGCGGTTTCCCAAACCAACTCAGGGTCCCCCCGGTGTGCCTGATGATTTAGCTCAAAATCACGCCAGCGTTGACCCAAAAAGTGCCGGAACTGATTGTCTTTATATAACTCAATGGGGAACCGCCATATACGAGAAACTCCAGCATCACCCCCCAGTGGATCTCAACCCAAACCATGGCATGATCAGAAAGCTCCAGAGGACCTATCTGCGCCTCCTCCACCTGTGCAAAGGCATTTGCTGAAAATAAAACATAGTCGATTCTCGCGCTGGTCCCATGTGCCCTCGAGATGTGGGTAAAGTCTTTCTCAGATGGATGTAGGACTCTCCACGGGTCTATCAAACCCAAACGCTTCCGAAAGCGTTGTAACACTTGGGAGCCGAGCAGTCTATCCCTCGTCCCCTTGCCACTGGAGGTGTCCAAATGCACTTCGAGCACCCCGTTGAGGTCCCCCCCCCAATAGTAACGGTACATCTGGCAATTGTTCCACCTTAGCCGCAAGACGATCAAAAAACTCCCGGTCTAATTTATTGGGACCATACACATTCCCTAGTATAATCTCACGATCTTCCAGCACGCCCCACAATAACAAGAATCGTCCGTCGGGGTCGGCCACCTGTCGATTTAGCGAGAAACGCACCCTCCGATGAATTAAAATGGCCACCCCTCCCTTCTTCCCCCGTGCAGGCGCACCCCACACCTGGCCTACCCAGTCCCGGCCTAATTTAGCATGTTCTTCAGCTGTTTGGTGGGTTCCTGAAGTATCGCAATATCACAGCGTTGTCTGGCCAGCGCCTTCAATACTTTATATCGCTTTATCGGGCTACCCAAACCGCAGACATTCCAAGTTATGACCCTCAAAGGATCACTGTATGTGTATGGCTCAACTGCCTGCAAAGCGTGTATAGGGAGACCCTCCCAGCCCGGAGCCCCCCACCTTCCTGACCTGAGAAGAGAGTGCCAAGTCTATGCAAAGAGCTCGGAGTGTGAAGACCCCCCCCCATCTCCCCTGAATCCCCCTACCCCGCCCTGACTAACCCCACTCCTAACTCTCCCTACCTCTATCCTAACCCACTCGTAAACTTACCCACTAAAACCCCCCTTATTCCTAATCAACCTATTCCACCTATCTACAGGACTCCCCGCACCTACCCCCACCCAAGGAGCCCTCCCGAGACCCCTCTGAGCGTGTCCCCTATCCCCACCCTTAGAGTAGATCATAGTGCCACAATCCAGCTTACACAGCTCTTTACCCTGGAGGACTAGACTCTCCCCCTCCCACTAACTAAACATCAGAACCAAAAACAGGCCTGGGACTCTGTGCCCCCTCCTCATATGAAAATCCAGCATGGCCCCCCCCCATCCCCCCCCCATGGCAGCCAGTCCTATGCTACTCTATCCGAGGATCTGAGAAGGGGGGCATCCAGTGGGAGCGGAAAGGAGAGAGATCGCCTCCCCGACGCGGTAGACCATCTCAGCTGGTCCACCGTTCGGGCCCCGCCAAGCACACTGCACCAACCCCAAGGCCCGTGGCCTCTGCCGATCGGGTTCCTGTCAACTGCCAAGTACCGGTAGTCCCCCGCATCGCAGGCATTCCCCCACCGGCCCCACTGCACCCCAGGGCCAGGCTGCCACGGCCTCCTCCGGAAAACCTGCCGTCTCCTCAACATGAGGCGTCGGCAGTTTTAGATAAAGGAAGCAAGACAGAAAGAAAAGAATGAAAGGAAACCCATAATGGCCGGAGGGGCACCGACACCTACAGATTGGTACTCGAGCGGCATGAGAAGGCCCCCTCCCCCAAATGAACCCCAGCATAAAAAAACAGAAACACAGCAAATAAACCGGCCAAACTTTTCTAGCACATAATAGGAAAGAGAGAAACAGTAACCTAACAAAACTTTGCTACTCCTTCTTAAATAAGGCCTTTGGCGTCCCTGGGGAAGACAAATAGACACAAAGTTGCTGAAGGTCTGCAGCTCCATAACAAGCCGCAACAGTAGCACGTTGTTACTTCTGTGGTTACAATTAAGTTCCCCGCTCTATATGAGAGAAAGAGAGATTTCTTTGTCGCTTAAGTTCAAGCAGCCTCTGAGGATTTCATTTGGAGGTGGCCGACACTGCTTTCTTTTGGGTGTGGAGCTGCCGGACATAATCCTCTGCCGCAGCGGCTGACTCGAAGACACGGTGGGCCCCATCGCAGAGCACATGGAGTCTGGCGGGATACTGGACAGAGAACCGGATACCTGCCTCGATAAGTTTTCCACAGAGGGGTGCGTATTCCCGCCGCTTTCTACTCAGCGCCATTGAATAATCCTGCGCCACACGGATCTTCGTATTATTGTACAGTACCTCTCCCTTCTGCCGTGCAGCTTTCAGGATCAGTTCCTTTTGTGGGAAGTGAAGGAACTTGGCTAGAACGATGCGGGGGCGAGGGTCACGTGTTTGTTTGGCGCCCACCCGGTGCACCCGTTCAATGTATAGAGTGTCGCCAAGTTCTTCTTCACCCAAAATATGTTGGACCAGGGCTCCCAGGTATCCTCGTAGGTCTTTATCAAGGACCGTCTCCGCAATCCCTAGGAAGCGTAGGTTATTTCTTCGCGACCTGTTTTCCAGGTCGTCAATCTTTGCCTCCTGCATGGCTATCTGGGACTTTAGGCCCGCCACTTCCTCAGCCAGTGCCTCCGTCCTCTCCTCCACCTGGCCCACACGTTCCTCGGCTTCTTGCATCCGATTGCCCAACTGGTCCATAGAGGAGCGCAGACCGTCCATTTTACTGTGGAGGGCATTGAACTGCGGCTGTAAAGCTGTCGCAACCGCCGATGACATTTCCTCGAACGTGGTAGGAGATTTGGGGGAGGCTGGCAACGATGCCGAGTTGGCCATCTTACTGGAGCCGGCTGCTCGTTCCCGGTCCCTTCGCAGCGATTTTACTGCCGTCGCCATGCAATCTGCCCGAACTGCTCAAACTGCACTAAGATATTCTCCAGGCACTCCGAAACAGCAGAGCCAACTTCTCGCCAAAAAATTGTGAGTTTTCACGGTATTAAATCGCCGGCTTAGGGTGAGGGCATAGGGACACGCTCAAGATGCGACCCCTACTCTGTCCGCATCACGTGGTCTCCCCGCTGTGCTTTAATGCCATACTGTTGCCAGTACCCTACAATTGTGATTGCATTTCAACACTATCAAATGTAATATATTATGCATTATAACGTTACTGTTGCCAGTAATGTACTCTAAAGAAGTACCATACTGTTTCCAGTTATACAATTAATCTATCATAGATCAAACTATTCTCCTAGCATACTCAACCAAATTGCTTATACCGTTGTCAGTAAACACAGTAGACCTTCAAATAGCAGCAAGTATAAACCAATACAAACAAACACGTTTACTTTTTCTGGTTTACAACTGCAAATAGCTCTGGGGTGTCATAACAACATCACCTAACACTGTGTTGACTATTTCATCTATTCCCGCATTGACATTGAAAATTTAACCAGTACTGTGAATAATATTTTAAAACTTTACCTACATATAGCATTGCTAGCAATATAGTACTGTAGTCATTATTTTAAACTGTACCTGCATATAGCATTGCTAGTAATATAGTACTGTAGTCAGTATTCTAAACTGTACCTGCATATAGCATTGCTAGTAATATAGTACTGTAGTCAGTATTTTAAGCTGTACCTGCACATAGCATTGCTAGTAATATAGTACTGTTGTCAGTATTTTAAGCTGTACCTGCATATAACATAACCAGCAACATAGTACTGTTGTCAGTATTCATAAACTGTACATACATTCACATTGATAGCAACCTTTTACTGTCATCAGTACCTTTAACTGTAATTGCACCCACATTGATATTAATTTTAACGGTCACCAGTATAAAATATCACCCAAAATGCAACTTATTAACCCTGCCAAATGTAAAATAATACTAATTAGTATCACATTAGCAGTGCTAATAACACTTGCCCAGAGCTTACACAACAATAATGTTAAAAATATCCCCATCATACACAGTTTCACACGAAACAACCCCCTATCATGGCACACACACATAGCACATCATCCCAAAACAAACAACCATAGATTAATTCACATAAAATATTCCTCATCCCCTCAGTCAACAAAACACTAAGACATGCAAAAACTCAGAATCATTATCAACAATATTAATTAATGCCAGGTCAATGAAAAATAAGTTACCCATATTCACAGAAATCCTAGACAACCAAAAACCAGATATACTATGTATAACCGAAACATGGCTGTCAGACACAGACAACGTTTACCTAAATCAACTAAGCAACAATAACTATGACACCTTCTACACACACAGAACTCACAAAAAAGGTGGTGGAGTACTAATAATGTCAAAAAAAGAACTAAAAGCCAAAAAACTAACATCGAACCTGCACACCAACATAGATACCATCATTGTGAAAATCGGCAACAT
This sequence comes from Ichthyophis bannanicus, assembly GCA_033557465.1. Classification (NCBI taxonomy): domain Eukaryota; kingdom Metazoa; phylum Chordata; class Amphibia; order Gymnophiona; family Ichthyophiidae; genus Ichthyophis; species Ichthyophis bannanicus. Next base: position 26,911,422 of record CM066051.1, read on the forward strand.
AACTATCTGCCTAATTTACAGGCCACCAGACAAACAGTCAGAAAAACTAGACCCACTAACTGACTTTTTAAGTTCCTCCACTGAGCAAAATCCAATTATTATGCTCGGAGACTTTAACATCCCCTCTTTACCAACCTCATATGCCTCCCTCTTCATAGAATCTACAATAGACATGGACTTTCACCAAATAATAAACACTAGCACGCATGAAAAAGGCAGTATCCTTGACATGGTATTCCTACCAAACGAACTCTACCAACTCTATAACCCAACATCCCTCAATTGCACACTGACCCCATGGTCAGATCATTACATTATCAACTTTATCATCACAATAAACGACACAAACAGTTAAACGAACACCAACTAATGCACCTACCTCAAGATTTAAAAAATACAATGAAGAAGAATTCCTTGACCTCATAATCCCTAATTTATCAACATCACCAAAAAACCTAGATGCAGCAGTAACGAACTGGCACAAAACCATCAATAACGCAGCAGCTAAAAAACAAATAACTAAGAAAAACACGCACTCTAAAGAAGGTCAAACCCCCTGGTACAATAAAGATTTAAATCTAATGAAAAAGAACTTAAGAAAAGCTGAATATAAATGGAGGAAAAATAAAAACGCAATTACAAAAGATTCATACCTCACACTACTTAACAAGTATAAAGACGCAATAAACACTGCCAAGAAAAATTACCACGCCTCCATCTTAAACAACGCAATAAATAGACCTAGAGAACTTTTCTCAATTGTCCAAAAGCTGACTAATAATAATCACAACTCCAGCAATGAAATCACAGACATTACCCCACAGACACTGGCAAATTACTACATGAACAAGACAACGTACCATCCACTACCACCTAAACCAGTAGATACTTCTCAAATACTTAACACAGACGAATGGTCTGTATTTCAACCCTTAACCAAAGTTGAGCTCAAATCCATCATCACAAACATTAATACTACAACCTCACTACTTGACCCTTGTCCAGGAACCTGGATAAAGAACTCTCTACCTGTACTCTCTCAGTTCATCCTCCCAATAATAAACCTCTCCCTAAAAAACGGATACCTACCCTCTACACTAAAACACGCACAGATCCGCCCAATCTTAAAAAACACTACCCTTGACAAATCATCACCTAATACTTACAGACCCATATCAAGTATTCCATTTATGGCCAAATTAATTGAAAAAACCATACAAATTCAAACACAAGAGTTCATTGATAGCTCAGCCCCACTTGACGACCAGCAATATGGGTTTCGCCCCACACACAGTAGAAAAACTCCTAACAGTGCTAATCGATACGCTTGTGAGGGGAATAGACAAACCTAAACAAGCATTCTTACTCATATTCATTGATGTTTCTGCAGCCTTCGACAGCGTTCACCATTCAACGATGATCAATAAACTTAAACAAATAGGCATAAAATCCACTGTTCTAAAATGGTTTACTTCCTATTTAACAGAACGATCCCAAACGGTACAAATCGGTAATCTCACATCAAAAACATACAAACAAGAATTAGGCCTCCCACAAGGCTCAGCTCTGTCAGCGTTACTTTTTAACATATATTTAAAACACATCTGTAAAATATTTAAAAAATTCAATGTCCTCTATCACCTGTATGCGGACGACATAATGATGTATGTCCCATTCAAAATCCCAAATATCCCTATACAACTCATTAACGACTGCCTCACTGAAATCAACACCTGGCTAAATGAAAACAATCTGTACATCAATCACTCAAAAACAGAAGCCCTAATAGTAACCAAATGCACAACATTCATTCCCCCCTCGCATATTACATTGCAAAATATTAATATCATACTAAAAACTGAAATACGCTACTTAGGTGTTATACTGGATAAACATCTCAGCATGGACACACATGTAAGAAATATAGCAAAAAAAGTTTACTTTAAACTAAAAATATTAAAGCAACTCCGCCCACTAATGCACTTACAGGATTTTCAACGCGTCATACAAGCAATCATAACCCCACATTTTGACTTCGCCAATCAAACCTTACTTGGCGTAACTAAGGAAGCCATAAAAAAACTTCAATTAGCACAAAACGCAGCAGCAAGGACCATTACGTAAGCCCCATCTTTCCAACACATAACCCCAATCTTAGAATATCTACACTGGCTCCCGATTCAAAGCCGCATAGAATACAAAACTATCTTAACCACCTACAAAGCCATAACAAAAACAGCACCCCTGCCCATAAATAACCTCATCAAAATAGAACCTACCCATAACCTACAAAGGAGAGACCAGTTAAATAAATTAACCCCACCAAAAGAATTCATTAGGGCCAATAAATCCACTAACAAGAAAGCCTTCTCTCATGCAGCCCCCATCTTGTGGAACACAATCCCAATAGAACTAAGACAATTACCTGATATAACGGAGTTCAGAAAAAAACTCAAAACACACTTATTTACAAAGCATTATGGATCTATGACCAGCCCATCCCTCACCCCCCAGCTAGATAAAGGATAATCCTACCCCAGGTAATACACAATTCAACAAAAGAATGAAGTGCTCTAACCTAAAACAAAGTGATTAAGAAAAAAATAAAAAACAGAACTATGTATATAGTTTATGTATATAGTTTAATTATGTTCAATTGTACATAGTTCACTAATTGTTAATTGTTATCTGTTAACTGTAACTACCAAGCTGCAAATTGTTATATGTAAAAACAGTTCACCCTGTTTATTGTTGTTATATGGAAACCGCACCTGATCAATGGAAGGAGCGGTATATAAATAATCTGTTAATTAAATTAAATTAAATTAAAATCAAGCTTGGGTGTTGTTGAAAAATACTATCTTGGAAGCCCAGACCAGCTGTATTCCACGCTTTAAGAAAAGTGGAAGGAAGTCCAAAAAACTGCCAGCATGGTTTAAAGGTGAGGTCAGAGAGGCGGCTGTTGCCAAAAAAGCATCTTTCAGGAAATGGACAAAAAAAGCCAAACGACGAAACCTGGAAACAGCACAAGCACTGGCAAGTCAAATGCAAGGCATTGATAAGGCAGGCAAAGGGAGAATTGGAGAAGAAGCTTGCTGCGGAAGCAAAATGCGAAATTAAGACTTTTTCAAGTACATTCGTAGCAAAAAACCTGTGAGAGAGTCAGTTGGTCCATTAGATGATAGAGGGGTTAAAGAGGCACTAAGAAGCAACAAGGCGATAGCGGAGAGACTGAATGAATTCTTTGCTTCGGTCTTTACTGAGGAAGATGTAGGGATGTTACCCATGACTGAAGTGGTATTTAAAGGTGCAGAAGAATTGAAGGAAATATCGATACATCGGGAAGATGTATTACAACTATTAGATAAACTGAAGAGTAGCAAATCACCTGGGCCAGATGGTATACATCCAAGGATGTTGAAAGAACTGAAATATGAGATTGCAGACCTGCTATTAGTAATCTGTGAACTTTCATTAAAATCATCTGTAATACCTGAAGATTGGAAGATGGCAAACGTAACACCAATTTTTAAAAAGGGTTCCAGGGGTCATCCGGGAAACTAAAGACCGGTGAGCCTGACGTCAGTAACTGAAAAAATGGTAGAAAGCATCATAAAGAACAAAATTGCTGAACATGTAGATAGTCATGGCTTAATGGGAGACAGCCAACATGGCTTTACACAAGGAAGATCTTGTCTTATTAATCTGTTATGTTTTTTTGAAGGTGTGAATAAACAGGTAGACAAAGGTGAGTTGGTTGATATAGTGTATCTGGACTTTCAGAAAGCCTTTGACAAGGTCCCTCATCAGAGATTTTTGGCAAAGCTAAAGAGTCATGGGATAGGAGGCAGTGTACCATTGTGGATCAGGAACTGGTTAAAAGATAGAAAGCAAGAGGGTAGGGCTAAATGGCCAATTTGCCCAATGGAGAAAGGTAAATAGTGGTGTACCCCAGGGATCTGTGCTGGGTCCGCTGCTTTTTCACATATTCATATATGACCTGGAAAAGGGAATAACGAGTGAGGTTATCAAATCTGCAGATGACACAAAACTATTTAAAGTTGTTAAAACCCAAGAGGATTGTGGAAAATTGCAAGAAGATCTTGATAAATTGGAAGACTGGGCATCAAAATGGCAGATGAAATTTAATGTGGACAAGTGCAAAGTTATGCACCTAGGGAAGAACAACCTAAAACTATGGTTACATGATGCAAGGTTCCACATTAGGAACCACCACCCAGGAAAAAGATTTAGGAGTCATCGTGGATAGCATGTTAAAACTCTCCTCCCAGTGTGCAGCGGCGGCCAAGAGAGCAAATAGAATGCTAGGTATCATAAGGAAAGGAATGGAAAATAAAACAAAGGATATTATAATGCCTCTATATCGTTCCATGGTGAGACCGCACCTTGAATATTGTGTGCAATTCTGGTCGCTGTATCTTAAAAAGGATATAGCGTTATTAGAAAAGGTTCAGAGAAGAGCCACCAAAATGGTAAAGGGGATGGAAGGATACTCCTATGAAGAAAGGCTAAAAAGGTTAGGGCTCTTTAGTCTGGAAAAGAGACAGCTGAGGGGAGATATGATAGAAGTCTATAAATTAATGAACGGAGTGGAACGGGTAAACGTAGATCAATTGTTTACATTATCAGAATATAGAAAGTCTAGGGGACATGCAATGAAGCTACAGGGTAAACTATTTAAGACTAATAAAAGAAAATATTTTTTCACTCAACGTGTTATCAAACTCTGTAATTTGTTATCGGAGGATGTAGTAAAGGCTGTTTGTGTAGCTGGGTTTAAAAAAGGTTTGGACAAGTTCCTGGAGGAAAGGTCCATAAACCATTATTAAGAAGGGACCCAGGATATCAATGCTTGACCCAGTACAAGTATTGTGGAACCTGTGTCTTTTGAGGAAACTGCTAGGTACTGTGATAAGGAAGCTTATCATAGCTCAGGAAGGAGCTATAGGAAAGGTGAAGTGACTCTGAACAAGCAACCTGTCAGTTCTGGTAGAAATAAGAAAACAGAATTTTGCCATAAAAGACTACCAGTCCCAGAATGCACCAGGTTTCCAACAGCCATTAGAGGAGCTGAAGTGGGGAAACGTGTGTTCAATCAGGAGGGCTATGAGGTAATCCCTAAGCACTCATCTCAAAGGGCAGGGCCTGATTCAGCACAGCTGCGCTGTGTTAGGGAGGAGCACTCATCTAAGCAGAATAAGAGTAGAGTTTATTCTACAGATGACCATCTTCATGATCACCTTGGATATCCAGAGAATTGTCCTCAGTATCCTGAGAATCAGCTTGAGTTTGATCATCAGTTTCATCTGAAGGATCATCAGAAGCAGAAACCAAACCGGACGGATAGAGAGGGAAAGAGACCCTTTGGAAGAAGGAAGAGAAAAGCCTTTGAGAGGTCTAGAAGAGTCCAAAGCAGTACGTATACTGGGAGGTATTCCAAGGGCCAGCATACACCATTGGACTGGGGAATGCCAGAGGAATGGTGCTGCAGAGCTAGGAATCACCAGAGGCTACCTGTGAGGGAGACGGCTGCACTTGGAAGGGACCCTAAGACCTGTGCCAGAAGGTATGTGAAGAGAGATCCAGTGTCCAGGGATCTGGATTGGAAGGCTGGACATAAGAACTGGACTACATACTGGCCAGGCTATATAGAGAGGAACTCTAGCAGCAATGGAAGCTCAGGTATGAACACTGATCTATGCCCTAGCTATAACCTTGAAAGACAGCAGGGAAACAAGTATTCTCCTGAAAATGCTCCATTGAGAGATTCATCTGTGCCAATCCATGATATTGAACCCATGCTTGTTGAACAAGGGGGAATAATAGCAGATGAGGATCCTGTTTATATGGACTGCTCTCTATCTAAACTCCATTGGTAACTTTCTGTTATAAAGTACAGCAACCATCACAAAGAAATACAAATTTGTTCTTTAATCTACTCAGAAAAGCTCCTGAAGCAGGATTTGACCCACACAGTGGAAGGCAAGCCAGCTAAGGGGTTTCAGCTGGTAACTGCTAGCAATTAAGCCTTACCTAATTGCTTGTGAGCTAGGAGAGAATCACTTCTGTATCTATGTGGGAAGTAATCAGAAGTTAACCTGAAAAGAACAGTTTGTTTCTTGCTTTGTGGCTTTTCATTTGTTGTTTTCCTGATTTTGACTTTGTTTTTCCAAGTTAACACTGAAAGCAAGTTACCTGATTTTATGTGCTACCAAGCATATCTGTGTTGGGAGAAATAACCCCATAAATAAATATCTTATTGGCTTTACCCAAGAGCACAACTAAATTATTGTCAGCAGCTGTGTCTGGTGTGAATGAACTACATTGCCCACAATACCTTGCAAATCATATAGAGATATGCACTTGCAAAGACTGTGAAGATTCTCACCCAGGCGGCCGTCTGACAGTACGTATGATCTAGATTGGCCACTGTTGGAAACAGGATACTGGGCTTGATGGACCTTGGTCTGACCCAGTATGGCATATCTTATGTTCTTAATGGAAGAGGCTGATTTGGATTTTGTGATGGTTACGGAGACATGGTTCATGGACAATCATGACTGGGATGTAATTATACCGGGCTCCTTGCTCTCAGGGAACAAGTCCGATCACTGGAGGCTACAGTAGCAGACTTGGAGGACATAAGGAAGAGACCTACAGGGATATATTCCTGAAGTCCCACCTCCAGTCTGGCAGCATCCCTGTTGCTGTGGAGGATAGAGGTCACGTGACAGGAGAGCATCACCCTAGTGTGGCAGGAAGTGATCCTGTAGCTAGAACCTGTCCTCCAGGTGATGTAAAATCCTCTTGCACCGAGGAAGTTTCTCCAGGGCCATGTGCCCATGAGGGAAGGGTTAGGACAGCTGTTATAGTTGGTGATTCGTTCATTAGGCATGTAGATAGCTGGATGGCTGGAGGTCATGAGGATCGCCTGGTAACATGCCTGCCTAGTGCGAAGGTGGCGGACCTCACGCCAGAACTTCCAAGGTAGCGTTCTCCGAAATGCTTCCTGTTCCTGCACAGGACCCAAAAGGTAGGCAGAGTGCTGGAGTCTCAATGCGTGGCTGAGACGATGGTGCAAGGATGAGGGTTTTGGATTTGTTAGGAACTGGGGAACATTCTGGGAAAAGGTGGGGCTCTTCCAAAGGGATGGGCTCCACCTTAACTGGAACAGAACCAGGCTGCTGGCATTAACATTTAAAAAGGAGATAGAGCAACTTTTGAACTAGATAATAGGGGAAAGCCGACAGTCGCCCAAAAGCGCATGGTTCGGAACAATGTATCCTTGAAGGATACTACCAAAAGAATGAAGTTAGGGCATAGCACTCCAGCTGCCCAATACACCCACCCAAGAAGAACCTCCGAACTACCGACCCCTAAGATGTGCCATCATAAATGCGCGTTCTATTCGCAAAAAGTGGCCTGTGGTTCTTGAAACAATTTCCCGCTATGACCTAGAGATACTCATGATCACAGAAACCTGGCTATCAGCTGAAGATAATGTTCTCATCAACCAACTTCTACCACCCAATTTCGCCATACACAAGACATAGAGAAAACAAAAAAGGAGGAGGGGTGCTCATAGTCTCCAAATCGGACCTTAACTTCCACATAACAGATTCCTCTAGCTCAAGCAATCTAGACATACTCTCCATTACAAACCAGCAAATCTCCCTCAACCTCTTATACAGGACACCGTCCATGTCTCCAGATGACCTCCCAACCATTATTGACCTTACTGCCAGCACCCTCAATCCCAATAAACCAAATTGGATAATGGGTGACTTCAATCTCCCATCGTTATCCCAAAACCACGCAATTGCCTTCCTTGGTGCTATGGAAGACCTGGGACTCAAGCAAATTATCAATAAACCACTCATATCATAAAGGGAAACATTCTGGATTTGGTATTTGCTCCTCAGACAGTCATTCAACAAAACCACAACCTACCAATATCAATCGTTGATGTACCCTGGTCAGACCACAAACTGATCATTTTCCAGATCCCCATCATCAATGAGAAGCTGCACAGAAGCCAAAACATGCACAGCACATCACGGACGCCCACAAGAAGATTTAGACCATTTAACAGAGAACACATCTTGGCTGAGACCCAATCACTCCTCAACAAAACCACACCAGACCTCGACGAACTAATCACCTCCTGGAACTCCAATCTGCATGCCATATCACAACCTCCAATTTCCAATAACACAAAGAGGAGAAAAAGAAGCACCGCCCCATGGTTCTCTCCTGAATTGCGAGCCTCTCTGACTCAACTCCGCAGACTGGAACGCCGCTGGCGCAGATCACTTTCCACTGAAGATCAGACCGCCTACCGTACTCACCTCTCCACACACCGTGAAGCAATCACAACCACAATGAAACAATATCACACAGATACCCTAAAGAGATCACTGAATAAACCACGTGACCTCTTCAACCTGGTCAAATCCCTCTCAAAGGAACCTTCTCCCGAACAACACAGTGAGATTCATCCACAGAAATTCGCTGACTACATGCAATCCAAGATAGTGCAAACTAACAAGGTGTCAACAGTCCCGTTCCAAGAACCAACGAATGCAACCCCACTAAATAACTTCTCTACACCATCCACTAAATGCATCGAGGACACCATAGCATCTCTCAATACCTCCACTGCACAAACGGACCCATGCCCAGCTTTTTGGATTAAGGAGCTACGTTGTGCGTTCAGCCCCTTCATTGCAAATCTAATGAACCTCTCATTCACAACAGGGTACTTCCCTGCAGCACTCAAGCAGACTTCCATCAGGCCACTTTTGAAAAACCCCAAGCTAGACCCGCAAAAGGTCGAATCTTATAGGCCTATAGCTAGCATTCCCCTCTTAGCCAAGATAATTGAGAAGGAGGCACAACGGCAAATCCAAGATCATATAGACACCACAGCGCCCCTAGATCACTGCCAACATGGGTTCAGAGAATATCATGGGGTCAAGACCCTTCTCACGAACCTATTCAACGACATTATCACAGGCATTAACAACATCCGACAAGGATTTGTACTCGTCTTCTTAGACATCGCTGCGGCGTTCGACTCAGTAAGCCACGAAATTCTCCTCGGTCGACTGAAAGAGAAAGGTATCTGCAACAGTGCATTAGAATGGTGCAACTCTTACCTGGATGGTAGATGGCAATATGTGAAGTCCGGTACAGAAGAGTCAAAACGCTTCCATCAAAAGCAAGGTGTGCCTCAAGGTTCCTCATTGTCTTCCCTACTATTTAACATATACATGCAGCCCATCTGCGACATCATAAGATCTTTCAAAGTCAACTGCTTGATATACGCAGATGACATTCTCTTATATATGCCTTTCTCCACAACTCAATTAGACCTGGCACCGTTGGTAGACTGCCTCAATTCGGTCTCAGAGTGGCTCCAATCACAAAACCTTCGCATTCAACATAAAAAAACAGAGGTGCTCTTCATCTCCAAAGACCCCAACTTCACCCCTCCAGCCCACGTCAGTGTCAAGGAAGCTGACCTACAAGCTAAAGAAACAATAAGATACCTTGGAGTTACATTGGACCAACGTCTGGATATGAAACATCACATAAATAACATAGTCAAAGCTGTATACTTCAAAATACGCTCGCTTAGGCATATGCGCTCCATGTTGGACCCTGATGACTTCCGAACCATATACCAAGCACTAATCCTGCCACACTTCGACTTTGCAAATGCCATATTACAAGGTCTCCCTCAATCCACTCTTAGCCCATTACAGATGGCCATGAATGCCGCAGCAAGAGTCCTCTACGGAGCCTCCAGAAGCGACCACGTAACTCCCATTCTTAAACAGCTTCACTGGCTCCCCATCCATGGGAGGATCATCTTTAAAACCCTAGTCCTATCATTCAAGGCAATCAAGGGTATCTCATCCTCCTCACTCACAGATCTGATTCACACAGTACCCCCCAACAGATCCAGAAGAACATCAGCCGTAAACCTACTGACAACCTCGAAGGCGTTGACAAAGTGCAACATGACAACCTCAAACAGAGCCTTCAGTTTCTATGTACCCAAATGCTGGAACGCTCTACCCTCCGACATAAGGGCCATTACTGACCTACTCCAGTTCAGGAAGGCACTCAAATACCACCTCTTCCTTCAATACTACCCTACCAGCAATTGAACCAGAGGAAGTGACCCACTCATGAACACACCATGCCGTTCTTGATATTATTAAGACTCTATTCTGTTCTATGTAATTATCTCTTGTATATAGTTTACCCCGGTTCTCCAAGTTTGTACTCCTGTTCGATGTAAACCAAACAGCTTGTTGTTATGGTCTTTATGTTATAATGTAAACCGCGCTGATGCCGAATAGTGCGGTATATAAGAACTTGTAATAAATAAATAAATAAAATATCAGCAGAGAAGTTCCAATAAAGACAAAAGTAGCCCAAATGCCCTTGAGTACGGAACAAACAGAGCTTAAAGATTCCAAATCACCCCTGCCTACCGATAGCCAGATTAATATGAATAAAATACAGTTTAAAATGCTTGTATGCAAATGCTAGAGGTCTAAAAAATAAGATGGGAGAGTTAGAATATATAGCACTAAATGAGAGGTTAGATATGATTGGAATCTCAGAGACATGGTGGAAGGAGGACAACCAGTGGGACACTGTGATACCTGGGTACAAACTATATTGCAATGATAGAGCTGATCAAATTGGTGGAGGGGTTGCGCTCTGTTAGAGAGGGTATTGAGTCACAAAGGATTAAAGTTTTGCAGGAAAATAGGAATTTGAATGTGGTGAAAGAGGGTTCCAGTTGTAAATAGGAGAGGTACTGGGGTGCGTGATTTTGGAGTACCTTGTGTGTCAAAGTAAAGATTTTGAAATGGATGTCTTGAGGAGGGGGCCAGGAGCAGGACCTCAGAAAACCCCCTCAAGCGGTAATAGAAGTGAGGGGCATCTTGAATAATTTTCAGAAGACTGTGTTTGTGAAGAACTAGCAAAACTAAAAGTAGACTAAGCGATGTGACCAGATGGGATACATCCAAGAATACTGAAGGAACTTTGGGATGTTCTAGTGGCTTGACTGACTGACCTTTTCAATGCTTTTTTAGAGTCAGCAGTGGTCCCAGAGGACTGGAGAAAGGCACCTGTGATCCCTTTACATAAGAGCAGAAGTAAGGATGAGGTTGACAACTATAGGTTGGTTAATCTGACTTCTGTGATGAGTAAATTATTGGAAATACTTCTAAAACAGAGGATAGTGAGGTTTCTGGAGTCCAGTGGATGGATTTACCAGAGACAAGTTTTGTCAGACAAATCTGATTGATTTCTTTGACTCGGTGAGTAGGGAATTGGACTAAGGGAGAGCCCTAGATATGGTATACCTAGATTTCAGTAAGACCTTTGACACCGTTCCACACAGGAGACTTATAAACAAATTGAGCACCCTAAGGCCGAAACTAAAATGACTGAATTAGGTTAGAAATTGATTGAATGGGAGGCGACAAAGGGTACAGGTAAATGGAGGTTACCAGTGGTGTGCTGCAGGGATCCATCCTTTGACTGATTCTTTTTAACATCTTTGTCAGTGATATTGTGGAACTGCTGTCAGGTAAAGTTTGCCTCTTTGTGGATGATTCCAAAACCTGCAATACAGTAGACACCCAGGAAGGAGTAGATAACTTGAGGAGGGATCTAGCTAAGCTTGAAGAATGGTTGAGAATTTGGAAGCTGAGATTTAATGCTGAAAAGTGCAGGGTCATGCATTTGGACTGCAAAAATCAAAGGGAGTGGTACAGTATAGGCAGCAAAATACTTTTGTCTATGAAAGAAGAGCGGGACCTGGATGTGATTGTTTCTGATGATCTGAAAGTGGCTAAACGGGTAGAAAAGGCGATGGCAAAAGCCAGAAGGATGCTTGGGTGCAGAGGGAGAGGAATGGCCAGCATTAAAAAGGAGATGATAGTGCCTTTGTACAAATCTCTGGTGCGACCACATTTGGAATATTGTGTGCAGTTCCTTTAGGATATAAGAAGGATGGAGTCAGTGCAAAGGGTGACTGCTAAGATGGTTAGAGGTCTTTGTTATAAAGCACATGTTTAATGTATAATGTTCCGTTGCAATGTAAACTGCTTTGACTGTAGGATAAAGTGGTATAGAAAAACTGTTAAATAAATATGGGGACAGATTTAAAGATCTTAATAAGTATACTTGTATACATTAGAGGAAAGGCGGGATATAGGACATATGATAGAGAAGTTTAAATACCATCATGGCATAAATTTCCAACAGGGGAGAGCCTCTTTCGATTGAAAGCAAGCTCTGCTATGAAGGGACACAGGATGAGAGTGAAAGGAGATAAACTCAGGAGTAATATGCGGAAATATTTCTTTGTGGAAAGCGTGATAGATGCGTGGAATAGTCTCCCAGTAGAGGTAGTGGAGATAAGGATGGTATCTGAATTCAAGAAAGCATGGGACAAGTACAGAAGATCTCTAAGGGATAAAGCGTAGTTACTCACCTGTAACGGGTGTCCTCCAGGGACTGCAGGAATCAGTCCTCACTTTCTTTGAAAGCTGGGGAATTGCTCCGCATGGGCTCCGTCGGCGCCGACGTCACCTATAAGTGAGGACTGACTTCCTGCTTGTTTCTGGAGAAAAGGGGACTATTGTAGTGGATATGGAAGTGCAGACTAGATAAGCCATTTGGTCTTTTTCTGACATCATTTTCTATATTCCGCCCATATTGCAAGGATATGAGTGCAATAGGTATGCATGAGAGAAATAATTAAATCAATACCTGAGATAAACCATACAGTGAGAACTCCAACAATCTCTAACCAGTGTCAGGAGCAGAACGTCTTTCAAGAACCAAAAATACCAATGCACCGAATCGATGGTTAAAAACATTTTTTTGGTGCCAAACGGCGTTTGCCATGGTGGTAAAAAAACAATCAGAATAACAGCATGTCAGCATTGTCTAGACACACAAGAGATGAAAACCACTAATTAAAAAGATCAATTGAAATGATATAAAAAGTGAATAAAAATGTGACTATAAAACATTGTAAAAAGACATAAAAAATAAAACAGTAGGAGCGAGTATGGGAAGTATTGAAAAAATCACAAAAATGCCAAGCATGTCAAACTGGGCAAAAGTGTAAAGCATAGTTTTAAAATGGACTCCTCCAGTCAGATGAGATGTAAAATGCATGAACATTAAAAACATCTATTTAAAAAACCTGTGTGTAAATGAAAAATAGTGGCAAGACTGAATGTGATTGGTGAGTAATCAGAGTGCAAACCATAACAAGAGCTAGTGGAGGGATCAGTCAGTCAGGATTATAAAAAAGATGAGGGATAAAAAAAAGTAAATCATATATGATAATAACAGGCACATTAACCAATAAAAAATGAATAAAAATAAAGATAAAACTGTGGACATAGAACTCATATGGACTGAAAAACAATCAAAACAACAGGATGAATTCATCCATTGCATTAAAAAGCTTATCAGGTTGTAAAACATGGATAAGAGGGAAAGGAAAAAAGGGGGGAGGGAGGGGAGAGGGAAAGAAGAAAGAGAAGGAGAAAAAGAGAAAAAGATAGGGGCAGAAGGGGGAAGAGGAAGGGGAGGGAAGCAGGAAAAGGAAAGTATTAAGAATAATATAAAAAAATCTGAAAATGCTTATTAAAAAAAACTTAAATCATGACCATATACAGTCATATGGATAAAAAGGAAGAAGAATTAAACCATGTACAATAATAACAGACAGCAAACATAATCAATAAAAATGAGGACAAAACAGTAAGAATAAAACTCAACAAGATAAATCCATTGTATTAAAAGGCTTGTCCAGTTAGTAAAACATAAAAATATATGGATCAAGGGAAGGAGGGGAGGGAGAGGGGGGAGGAAGGAGGGAGGGTGAGGGGGAAGGAAGGGGGAAGAAAAAGGAGAGAAGGGGGGAAAGGGAGGGGGCAGAGAGACTAAGAAAGGACCCAAATATAAAAACAAAACATTTGTATAAAAATTATAAAAAGACAGAGTAATCAATATCAGTGTTCAGTCCATAATGTATATAGTCTTCATTTGGAAAATGTATCTCTGTTCCAGGCATAACAAAACTTGTCAATAATCCCACTTCTCCAACCTGGCTTAATGACCTTCAGTACAAAAAATTTGAAGTCTGAGATCCAATGAGCCTTCTCCATCCAATGTGCAACAAGGGGTTTATCAGGTAATTGTCTCTTGAGGCAGCTCCTATGTTCAATTATTTGATACAACTGTTAGTCTTCGCAATGTACAACATGGAACACAGAAAGACAACAACATATATCACATTTTTATTTATTTAACATTTCTTATATACCACCTTTCATGATATCAAGGTGGTTTACATTGAAGAAACTGAAATTACATTGAACAGGGCATTATAACTTGGAGATAACTATTTTACAGGGAACATGGGCAATGGAGGGTCAAGTGGCTTGCCCAAGGCCACAAGGAGCACCTGTGGGACTAGAAACCTCAGTCCTTCTGGCCCAAGGTTGCTGTCCTCTAGTAGGATTTGAACCCCTGATCTTCTGGCTTGAGGTAACTTGCCCCAACCACTAGGCCACTCCACATTCTCTGTGGAACAGTTGGAGAAGTTGGAGAGAGAGAACATTTTCATAGTAACAGGGTGTTCATAAAAATTCTTAATTGACAAAGCATGTATACATATCGAACATCTTCCACACTGAAAGTGGCCTCTAAGGCAGGGAGGTGCTCGTCTCTCTGGTAGGGTTGAGAGTACAAGGTGATTAGCTAAATTGTTGTTTCTCTTGTGGGCAATAGTTATCTCCTGATGTTCAAAAGCCAGCAATGTTTGTAAAATGTGCACTCATCCCTGATGATGCAACATATTTTCTGTGAAAGATTGAAAAAAATGAGGGGACACACTACCTTCAGCAAAGGGTTTAGTTTAGATTTCTTAAGAGTAGTACGTTCCGTTGTCCTGGCATGGAGATAAGCCTGCTGAATACTCTTCTTAGGATAACCTCTGGCAGAGAATCTATTCTTCATGTCATATGCATGTTTTTCAAAATCAGAGCAGTCAGAACAAAGTCTTCTTGCACGTAAAAACTGACTGACGGGTAAGTTGTTCTTGAATGAACGATTATGAAAACTTGTGTAATGTAACTGTTTTCTATACAGATACATCAAAAACTATGGGGTCCTTTCTTAATAATAATGTCAATATGTGTATAGTTTAGAGGAAAGGTGGGATAGAGGCGATATGATTGTGACATTTAAATACCTCCATGGCATAAATGCATAGGAGGAGAGCCTCTTTTGATTGAAAGCAAGCTCTGCTACGAGGGGACATAGGATGAGGGTGAAAGGGGATAGACTAAGGAGTAATATGCGGAAGTATTTCTTTATGGAAAGAGTGGTGGATCTGTGGAATAGTCTCCCAGTGGAGGTGGTAGAGATGAGGACAGTATCTGAATTCAAAAAAGCATGGGACCAACACAGAGGATCTCTAAAGGTAAAAAGGGGACTGTTGTAATGGTTGATTTGGAAGGACAGACTAGATAGGCCATGTGGTCTTTTTCTGCCGTCATGTTTTTACGTATGGAATCGCACTCATACTAGATGTAGATACAAATTGCAGATTGGGATCTAAAGAAATGATCCACTGAAAAAAATTCTACCAAAACACTGTCCACCCTCCCAAATCATAAGCACATCAATGTATCTGTGCCATATCTTAATGTTCCTGGAAAAGGGGTGGTGTACCAAAAACTTGCATTCAAGGTCTGCCACATATAGGTTGGCAATATCAGGGGGCCATTGAAGATCCTACTGCTGCTCCTTTCATCTGTTTATAGTAAATCTCCTCTCTAAAACAAAAATAACACAGGTACACTAAAAAAATTTTTTTTAAAACTGCCTCTAATGTTTCGATTGATTTTTACGTTTTTTGGTGCGCTGAATCCAAATCTGGTAACCAATTTGCTCCATCACGTACAGATTTTTTGCTACATTGGGTTAGCAGTTTGAGGTGAACGTTTCAGATTGAGTGCGATCGAGATAAAAGTTTCTTGGATGAATTCTTTATACTAATTGTTTAGTAGTTATTCAAATAAGAATAAAGAAAATTGTAACAAGGCAGCACATAAGAATAGAGTAATGTCAATAAAACACACTGTGATGGTAGCAAAATTGTCTGCACTTAAAACAGCCACATACATGTGCACAAACATTGAGCATATAAGAGCGAGGTTAGACACAAAGCAAAGCAAAGAAATGTGCAAAAAATGTTGTACAGGTATGTATGTAAGAATAGAAAACGCAAACCGCACCATTGCAATACATGAAGACAAACACCCGATGGTGTGAAAATAAAATTCTAATAAATGAGATCCGACACTGTGGTAATAACTAGCAAATTTTTATTTCAAAGTTTAGTAAAAACACGATATTTGTCAACACAGTTTAGATTTTAAAGTCATTCTTGGGTCAATCAATCTCCTGGTGGGCCCGTTTCTTCTTCCCCCGAATGCTTCTCTTGGTGCGCTGCTCGGCGTATTTTTCATCTGGGGTTTCCCGCAGCAGCAACCAGCAGAAATCAGCCATCATAGTGGTGTTCCATCTTCCTTGGTACCTTCTCTCTGCGTCCTTGATGTCCTGGTGAAACCTTTCACCTTGTTCTTCACTGTACGCCCCCAAGTTTTCGGGAAAGTAGTTCACATGGGAGTGCAAGAAATGGACTTTCAGGCTCATGTTACAGCCTTGTTCTTTGAAGGCATTGAGCATCCTGGCAACAATATCCTTATAGTTCTCATCCCGCCTGTTCCCCAAGAATTTGAGAACAACATCCTTGAAGGAATCCCAGGCTTCTTTTTCCTTCTCAGACATCGTTTCAGCGAATGCTCCATCTGAAATGAGTTTCCTTATATCAGGGCCAACAAACACTCCTTCCTTTAGCTTTGCTTCAGAAAGTCGGGGGAACTTTGAGCAAAGGTACCGAAAGCACTCACCATCTTTTGGAAGGGACTTGATGAATTGCTTAATGAGACCCAACTTAATGTGGAGAGGTAGTAATAGAATTTTATCATGAGGTACCAAGCTCTCATGAAGAACATTTTTCTCACCGGGTCTCAAATACTCCCGAATTGGCTAGTCTTTTTTCTCCCAGTGTAGGTCGCGGGCCCGGCTATCCCACAAGCAAAGGAAGCAGGGATATTTGGTGAAACCGGATTGCTGCCCTAATAGCATGGATAGAATTTTAAAGTCTCCACAAATCATCCACTTATGCTCATCATAACGAATCTTCTGAAGAATCAGGGCCAAATTCTCGTATTTTTCTTGGAGAATAACAGAGTGAGCAATAGGAACTGAAGCGAATGTGTTGCCATTATGAAGAACACCTTTTATGCTGTCTTTTGACGAATCAATGAACAGCCGCCATTCAGCAGGATCATACTTGAGTTTAAACTTTTCCATCACTCCGTATATATCGTTGCAAAATACCAAATCTTCCTCTTTGCTGAAATACTTCAAAAATTGTGTCTCGCGGTTGCGGTACCAATAAAAAGTTGTTCCTGGTGACAATAGATTTTTCTGTTTAAGCCGAGAACCTAGCAGTTGGGCAGCATCTTTTGGGAGTCCTAAATCCCGGACTAAATCATTCAATTCAGCTTGAGAGAAAAGTTCAGGTTTCGGATCTGGTTCAGTTTCAAACTCGGAAGTACTGGACTCATCGGGAAAAGCCATCTGATGAGTCTCATCATGATCAGAACCGTCCACACAAATATGATCCAAAGATTTTGGTGGTTCAGGCACAGGTACTTCGTTGCTATGAGGCATAGGCCTAATTGCTGAGGGAAGGTTGGGGTAACTTATTACGTTCTTATTTTTTAAGTTGTATCCCTTCACAATGCAAGAGCAAAAATAGCAGTCACTGCTGTGGTCTCTTTGTTCACGCCACATCATAGGTATTCCGAAACGAAATGCTTGTTTTTTACCTTTCATCCATAAGCGTAGATCTTCCTCACATGTCTTGCACACTTTGTGAGGAGCCCACGGTTTGTCTTGATCGCCTAACTTCAAACCGAAATAGGCGAAATATACTTTTTTAATAAATGCAGAAATGTTCCTCTGCCGCTTTTTCACGGTATATTCCCCACAAATAAAATAAAAACTGTCCGGAGAGTTGACGCAACCTCTGGCTCTGTGAGCCATCACAAATACACAGCACTGCAAACTACAACTGTAGTGAACCACTTCGGAATAAAGCTGGATTACGACTGAGCAAACAAAAGGTAATAATGAACTTGCAAGAAACTGAAATTTGACAGGAACGTTCATGTCGCAACCACCGTGTTTGAGCGAGCGAACGAGGCGAGGCGAACAGGAAAGAGCATGCGCCAGCGCAAGTACTGGATTTAGCCCCCCGCCTCCCAATTGTCCTGTTAATGTATAAAATGAATACAAAACACTCTAAAATATCATGAGGGAGTGTTTCTAGTTAGTTAACCATTACAACCTCTATTTTGGGCCAAGAAAATAAACTGCAGTCGGCTAAAAAGAAATTATGTGAACATTCCTTATATGGGTAAGAAATCTAATTTTGCAAGAAAACGTGACGTGATGGAACATTTTGGCTATTTTTCCTGGATTCAGCACCCCAAAATCTATAGGAATCAGTTGCAAAACTGGAGGCAGGTTTTTGGTAGTGTACCTGTGTAATTTTCTGTGAGAGCCAAAGTAGCTAACTGCATCAAATATACAGTGGGAAGTATCTTGGAATTAGGCCTCTCTAACAGTGTCTTCAAGTATGCAGAGAGCCTCTTGCTGGAGTACATTTTCCCCTTCTCCCCTCCCTTTCTTCCCCTTACCCCCAACCACCTGTCTTTTTTGTTTTTCTTTCTCCTTCTTTCTTCCTTCCCTCCCCCTCCTCCCCCCCTTTTTTCCTTTCCCTCCGATCCATGTTTTACAACCTGATAAACGTTTTGATACGATGGATGGATTCATCCTGTTTTGATTGTTTTTCAGTCCATATGAATTCTATGTCCATGGTTTTATCTTTATTTTTATTGGTTAATTCTTGTGCCTTTTAGTATCATATACAGTTTTATTTTTTTTATCCATCATCTTTTTATAGCTGCTGTTATGCTACGATTACTCATCCATCACAAGCAGTCAAGTCTTGCCACTATTTTTCCTTTACACAAAAGTTTTTTAAATATTTTGTTTTTAATGTTCATGCATTTTACGTCTCATCTGACCAGAGGAGTCAGTTTTAAAAGTATACTTTACACTTTTGCCCGGTTTGACATGCTCAGCATTTTTTGTGGTGATTTTTTTCAATACTTCCCGAACTTTCTCTCACTGTTTCGTTTTTATGCCTTTTTACAATGTTTTATAGTCACATTTTTATTCATTTTTTATATCATTTTAATCTTTTTAATTAGTGACTTTCATCTCTTATTTGTGTGTCTGGATAATGCTGATACAAGCCAAAAACTGTTTTTAAATGCCAATTCAGTACATTGTTACTTTTGATTCTTGAAAGACGTTCTGCTCCCAACGCTGGTTAGAGATTGTCAGAGTTCTCACAGTTTGGTTTATCTCAAGTATGATTTAGTTATTTCTCTCTCGCATACCTATTGCACTCATACTCTTGCAATATGGGCGAAACATGTATGGGCTTTCAGTATTATTGCCCCTGGTGCCACTTCTATTGTTTCCACGTCTTTAGCCTCTCATAAACTTGGTGCTATATTACATTTTAGTCCATAGATTACCCGATAATTATAATCTATATATTAATGAGTCAATATACATAATACTTGTATGATATCAGCCAGCTCTCATACATTATGTTTCCTTTACAAGCCCATCCACAGTATCAAAGGACTGTTTCTTTGTGTACCGGATTGGCTAGTGTACTTCATAAGTATAAATAGGCGGTAACTTTCCATTTGCCATATATTTAAAAAATAAACAGTATCTTTTAAAATTCTTATTTAGTTTTCGAGTCACATTATTTCTGGAGCTCCTGACATACGCTACCTGGTAGTGTCAATCACACCTCAGCTTTTGTGTGCTATGACATGTAGGACTGGACAATGCACCTCCTTTCTTATTCTTCTAAGATATGATTATAGATATATAATAATGCTATTGGATTTATAGATTTGAGTAATTTTTTACATACATTTCTTATACTAACCATTTTATATATGTTTTATATAAGTTGTACTCTTATGGTACAGAGTTTGTCCTTGGTGCAAAAAGGTTTGATGCAGTTTTACTGGTTATATTATTTTATTCCTTTGATATTTTATGAATTTGCCACTTTTTATGTTTTAATAGTTTTCTAATAAGTCCTCCTTTCCACGGCCTCTCTCTGTTTAGTCCTTTTTACTTTGTATTTTTTATTATAGAGACTTCAATTGTTTTTACTAGTTTTATGTTCTGCTTTTTTTATTTTATTTGTACTATTACACTGGTCAACATTGAAATTGTTACTGACTTTAAAAGGCCCTAATCTGTAGTATCTTGGTGAGCTGAACATGAATATAACATTAAAAAAAATTTATTGGCTCTTGTCTGAAGATATTGCATGTAGTTCATTTTTGACGTTTCACCGTGTAAATTTATCCAGTAGGACATCAACAACATGCCAAATAAGCCTTGAATGATGTAATATTGCATCACATTGCATAATACCAGAATACCAGCATGCACACATCATCCAGAGTTGACTGCATCATTATCTGATGCAATTCAATACTACTGCCAGATGGCTGCTGAAGCCATCTGACGTCAGCAGTGTACTATACGCAGTCGGAAAGTTGAGCATTTAAAATATTTCAGACTATGTGCAAGACAGTTTAAGCTACTGTTACATGTAACTTTTATTAATCATATAATTATAGCCATTTAGGTACAATACAGAACAGTAATGCCATGAAAGTGCGTTAATATCGTTGACAATTTCTGCTACATTTGGGGGGAAGTAACATTTGCCAACCAGAAGAAAAGTATCACTTCTCAACTGAAGAAGGCATATCATCTTTACTTCGGATGCAAGATTGGTGACCAAGACAAGCCTTGGGCCCCACATATATGCTGTACTACATGTACAACACAGCTTTCACAGTGGTTGAATTGCAAAAGACCATCAATGCCGTTTGCAGTCCCCATGGTGTGGAGAGAGCCAAGCAACCACATAAAGCACAGTTACTTACCTGTAACAGGTGATCTCTGGGAACAGCAGGAATTAGTCCTCACATATGGGTACGTCGGTACCGACGGAGCCTGCGCGGGAAAGCTCCCCAGCTTCCTAGAATGGAAGCTTTTGGGACCTCCCACTGCACATGCGCACTGCCTTCCCGCCTTCCTGAACAGCTCTCCTCAGTTTCGAGTTTATAGCTGAGTCAATAGAGAGAGGACAGGAAGATAGATAGATAAAAGATACAACTCCTAGGGGAGGTGGGTGGGTTGTGAGGACTAATTCCTGCTGTTCCCAGAGATCACCTGTTACAGGTAAGTAACTGTGCTATCTCCAGGAACAAGCAGGAATAAGTCCTCACATATGGGGACTCCCTAGCTTAGATGCGTGGGATCCCCTGTCAAGGTTCGCCATCTTCGTATGGATCTCAGGCATCCATCCTGGGAAGGTGGGCAGGAGTTGTCTAAGAATGGAACAGGTGTTTGAGGACAGCCTGGCCAAACAAGGCATCCCGGCGGGAGTCTTTGTCCAAACAGTAATGGGCTGTGAAGGTATGAACCGAGGCCCAGGTAGCGGCTCGACAGATCTGATCAATGGAAACAGAGTGCAGATGAGCCATAGAAGTTGCCATGGCTCTCACATTGTGAGCTGTGACATGGCCTTCCAGAGGAATGTTTTTACTCTGGTAAGCAAAGGAAATACACTGAGCAATCCAATTGGAAAGTGTACGCTTGGAGACTGGAAGTCCCAAATGTGAAGGATCAAAAGCCACGAAAAGTTGAGAAGACTTTCGATGTGGCTGAGTCCTATTAAGGTAAAAGGCTAGAGCTCTTTTACAATCCAGAGTATGAAGGTTCCTCTCTGCACTGGAGGCATGAGGAGCCGGAAAAAATACAGGTAGATATACCTCTTGATTAAGATGAAAAGGCGAGACCACTTTAGGCATAAAGTGGGGATTCGTCCTAAGGACCACCTTGTCATGATGAAATCTTGTATAAGGTGGATTAGCCACTAGAGCCTGCAGTTCGCTGATGCGACGAGCGGAAGTGACTGCAATTAGGAATAATACCTTCCAGGAAAGAAATTTCAAGGAGGTAGAAAATAACGGCTCAAAAGGTGGCTTCATAAGCTGACCAAGCACTAGATTCAAATCCCATGCGACCGGGGGGGGTCTGATGGGAGGTTTAGTGAGGGTCAGGCCTCTCATGAATCTTGCAACAAGAGGATGAGAGGAGATAGGTTGTCCATTTACAGGTTTCAGGGATGCTGAAATAGCACTTAAATGGACTCTTACAGAATTCGTCTTAAGGCCTGCATTGGAAGATGCAGGAGATAGTCTAAGAGGGAATTCAAAGGAAGTGCCAGAGGGTCAAGGCCCTGCTGAGCACACCAAATGGAAAAACGTTTCCATTTGAAAGCATAAGACCGCCTCGTGGAAGGTTTCCTAGAGGCATGAAGGATATCTTTCACAGGTTGAGAAAGATTAAAGTCTTGAAGACTTAAGCCTTCAGTAACCAAGCTCGGAGATGTAGGGATTTGGGGTTTGGGTGCCACAAAGTCCCGTCCTCCTGAGACAGAAGGTCTGGTGCAGCTCCTAAGTCCAGGGAGGATCCCTGGGAGAGCTGTAGAAGCAGAGGGAACCACACTTGGCGTGGCCAGCGTGGAGCTATGAGGATCATAGAGCCGTGATCTCTCTGGAGTTTGAACAGAGTCTTGGGAATCAGTGGAATGGGTGGAAAGGCATATAGGAACGCCTGACCCCAATGGAGGAGAAAGGCGTCCGTGGCCTGAGCTTCCTGACATGGAGTCCTGGAACAGAACCGGGGAAGTTTGGCATTCCACGGACTTGCAAAGAGGTCTATGTCCGGGGTCCCCCATTCCTGAAAGATTCTGGTTATCTGGTCCACGTGTAGGGACCACTCGTGTGGCAGCAGAACTCGACTGAGCCTGTCTGCTCGAGAGTTTTGAACTCCTGGAAGGTACACTGCTAGCAGATGAATTTGGTGCTCTCTGGCGAAGGCCCATAATCTGAGAGCTTCGTTGCAAAGCGACAGAGAGCCCGTTCCTCCTTGTTTGTTTATGTAAAACATGGCCACCTGATTGTCTGTCTGAACCAGGACAGTCAGGTTGGCAAGGAGGGTATGGAAGACCTTGAGGGCAAGGTAAATTGCTCGCAGTTCCAGGAGGTTGATATGAAGGGTGGCCTCCTGTGGAGACCAAGTGCCCTGAGTGGAGAGAGTTAGCAGATGGGCTCCCCACCCCAATTGGGAGGCATCTGTTGTGAGGGTTGCTTGGGGTAGCAAGGGCTGAAAGGGAGCCCCCAACAACAGATTCTTGGTGGATATCCACCAATGGAGGGACCAAGACAGACGGTTTGAGGTTTGTATTTGGTCTGAGAGTGCTCCCGACGCCTGAGTCCACTGGGTGGCCAGGGTCCATTGAGCTGCTCTCATATGAAGACGAGCATAGGGCACCACATGTACTGTGGAGGCCATATGGCCCAGGAGGCGTAGCATTTCCCTGGCTGTCAAGTGAGTACTGGACTGGGCTTGGGAGGCCAAGCTCAGCAGACGCTGACCCCGAACCAGTGGAAGGTAGGCTCTTGCAGTGGTGGTGTCCAACCGGGCCCCTATGAATTCTAGAGACTGAGTAGGGCTGAGTTGAGACTTGGGAAGGTTTACCACCAGTCCCAGATACTGCAGAAGGTTCCTTGTGCGGTCTAGGGAAATCTGGGCCTGCGACTGAGTTGGAGCTCGAATGAGCCAGTCGTCCAGATATGGGAATACGAAAATCCCCATGCTTCTGAGAAATGCGGCTACGACTGCCATGCATTTGGTAAAGACTCTTGGGGCAGAGGCGAGACCGAAGGGAAGTACTCTGTATTGGTAATGACTTCCCCTGAACAGAAAGCGAAGATATTTTCTGTGGGAGGGATGGATGAGTAGATGTGTATACGCATCCTGCAGGTCTAGA
Organism: Ichthyophis bannanicus; assembly: GCA_033557465.1. Taxonomy (NCBI): domain Eukaryota; kingdom Metazoa; phylum Chordata; class Amphibia; order Gymnophiona; family Ichthyophiidae; genus Ichthyophis; species Ichthyophis bannanicus. The sequence goes on from CM066051.1 coordinate 26,935,651, forward strand.
GAACAAAGCCAGTCCTGACTCTGAAGGTATGGAAGGAGAATGCCCAAAGAGAGCATTTTGAATTTCTCCTTGTACAGAAATTTGTTCAATTCTCTCAGATCTAGGATTGGTCTGAATCCCCCTGTCTTCTTTGGAATGAGAAAATAGGGGGAGTAGAAATCTGACCCCTGTTGATGAAGAGGAACCTCTTCTATGGCCCCTTGGGCAAGCAGAGAAGAGATCTCCTGATCCAACAGGGCTAGGAGAGGAGATGGAGAATTGAAGGGTCTCACCATGTGATGAGGAGGAAGGCTGGAGAAATGAAGTTTGTAACCCTCTCGGATGATAGAGAGGGTCCATTGCTCTGTTGTGATCTGTTCCCATCTGGGAGCAAAGTGAGCTAACCTTCCAGGTATGGTGAGAGGTTCTGGTTGGTCCAGAACCAGGAATGGCAAGTTCTCTAGGGGCAAGTCAAAACCCCTGAGGGGGTGGAGCCTGTTGAGCTGCAGTAGCTGCTGCAGGCTTTGCTCTTGCTTGTTTCGTTTGCTGACGTTTAGCCGCAAAACGAGGTTGAGAAGATTGCTGGCCAGTATTGGAAGCATATCTGGCCTTCTTATAATAAGGCCTCTTGAAAGACTTCTTCTTAGTGGGAGTAGAAGTGGACTTAGAAAGTCTCTCTAAGGTGGCATTTTCAGCGTCCATTTGAGTGGCCTTAACCTGCCACTCTGCACCGAATAAGTTCTCACCTGTACAGGGCAGATTCCGTAAGCCATCTAGAACCCAGGGTTCCAGATCAGAAGCCTGGAGCCAGGCCAGACGTCTGGCTGCGATAGCAATGCCAGAAGCTCTGCTGGCTCCTTCGAAGGAATCAAAGGCAGCTCTGTTGGAGAACTTAGAAACATCTAAAAGTTGTTTCACAACAGAAAGGAAGTCCTCCTGTTTATCCTCAGCCGTACTTTCTTGGCAAGTTCCCATATAGAGGCTGTAGGAATTAATCCTGGCTATAAGCATACTAGCCTGGAAGATTTTCCTACCAAAAGAGTCTAGTGTCTTACATTCCCTTCCTGGAGGTGTAGAAGAGTGCCTTTTAGTACTCTTGATCTTTTTCATTGCAGACTTTACCACAATGGAGTGGTGAGGCAATTGAGTTTTCTGAAAACCAGGAGAAGGAGGGACCCGATACATGGTGTCCAACCTACGGGAATAAGGAGACAGAGTTAAAGGGTTCTCCCAGAAATCCATCAATTGTTCCTGAAGGATTTCATGGATAGGCAGAGTAACTGCTTCTTTAGGAGACTTAGAGTATCCTAAAATATCCAATCTTTTTGACCTTGGTTCCCTTTCAGAGGAGGTAGTGATAGAAAGGCCTTTAGCCATTTCTAAAATAAAGTCCTGAAAGGACAAATCCTCTGGAGGAGACATTCTCCTTTTTGGAGAAGAAGGTTCCTCAGGAAGGTCAAGGGAGAGCTCTGCAGACTCATCAGAGGAGACAAAATCCTCAGAGGAATCAGTGTATTCTCTAGTTTCCTCCAACGCACGATACGCATACCGATCGGTATCGACATCGGGCGTACCGGGTATGGAAGCGGTATGGAGCGAAAGCCCATACGGTACCGATTTGCGTTTAGAAGAGGAAGGCCTGGGTTCCGGCATGGCGGACGATACCGGAACCGGGCTCGGAACCGCTGGAAGCGGTACCGATGGCGTTGCAGCTTTAATGAAAGCCATGACGGCCTGCTGCATGGATTGGACAGTATTGCCCATAGACGCCACGGCTGCCTGGATGTCGGTACCGGTATGGGCCGGTACCCCAGAGCAGTCCAACAGGTGATCTGTCGAGGCCGTGCCATCGATGTCAACCTGTAGCCCCTGTATTGGCGTTTTGGAAGGTAGGGCTTCCCGCCGGGGCTGTTTGGCTGGGGCAGGGTCCTCAAAACTAAGAGCCTCTCGATGCTTTGAAGGAGATTTGCTCTTTGAGGACTTGCCCACAGAAGGTTTGGTTACCTGAGATCCATCCGGGGATGATGACCTGGATGACTGTGATGTTGGATTCTCTGAAGCAAACAGCACATGGAATTTGTTGGCCCGGTTCTGCAGCCCACGCTTAGACATTTGGGAGCAGGAAGGGCAGTCCGGAATGGAGTGGTCAGGCCCCAAACATTTAAGACACCATTCATGGGTGTCTGTGACTGATATTACAGCAGTACACTTGGTACACTTCTTAAATCCAGGGGCTGGCTTCTCCATGTGGAGAATTAAAGTAGGCCTGAAGGCCTAACTGAAGTGACCAAGTGCTGAAAAAAATAATAAAAGAAAATAATTTTTTTAAGAAAGAAAAAGGAAGACCGGCGATACCGGTATCGGTATGGGAAGGCAGGTACGCGGTCTAAAGAAACAAAACAAAAAACTACAATTTCTTCAGCGGTGGCAGGATACACGACCTGCTGGCTCCGCGGAAAAAGAGAAACTGAGGAGAGCTGTTCAGGAAGGCGGGAAGGCAGTGCGCATGTGCAGTGGGAGGTCCCAAAAGCTTCCATTCTAGGAAGCTGGGGAGCTTTCCCGCGCAGGCTCCGTCGGTACCGACGTACCCATATGTGAGGACTTATTCCTGCTTGTTCCTGGAGATATGACTGTTACTTCTGCTTGGTTCCTCCTCTTTCTAGCGGAATAACGAAGCAAAAGAAGTCGAACATAGTCTACCCAAACATTCCGTTCCACATGGTGAGGGACTTCCTATTCCAGAACCCCCATCAGAATATTCTCTTGATTCATCTGATGAGGACAAGGGTGAGCCGACCTGTTCTTCTCCTGGTCCATCAGCATGCAGTGACCCAGATTTTCACTGGGATGCTTTATCAACTCCACACAGAATAACACAGGAAGAACTAAATGACCTGGTTCGTGATTTGGACTTATCCAAGAACAAGGCAGAATTGCTAGGATCAAGACTCCAACAATGGAAAATTCTAGAAGAAGATGTCAACATTACTTCATATCGAAAGCGCCACCAGCAGTTGCAGCCTTTCTTCAGAAAGGAAAGTAATCTGGTATTCTGTTCCGATATTGAAAGCCTCATAAATGCCTTAAAAATCACTCATGACCCACAAGACTGGAGACTATTTATAGACTCTTCGAAACTGAGTCTGAAGGCTGTGCTTTTGAACAATGGAAACCGTCTTCCATCTATTCCAGTAGCGCATGCCGTCCACATGAAAGAGACATACGATAACTTAAAGCATCTACTGACTTCCATTAACTATAACAAGTATAGCTGGCACTTCTGTGGTGACTTGAAGGTAGTTGCCCTTTTAATGGGACTGCAGCAGAGATATATAAAATACATGTGTTTCTTATGTGAGTGAGATAGCCGAGCAAGGGATTGGCACTACTTGCGGAAGGAATGGAATCGCAGACAAAATGTAACAGTTGAAGAGAAGAATATCCAACACCCAGCTCTGGTTGAGGCTCACAAAATCCTGCTACCACCCCTTCACATCAAACTAGGTTTGATGAAAAACTTTGTGAAAGCCATGGACCGCACTTCGCCAGCTTTCCGATACCTGCATGAAAAATTCCCTTGACTCAGCGAAGCAAAGATTAAAGAGGGAGTTTTTGTGGGTCCTCAGAGTCGAGAGCTCTTCAAAGATGACCGGTTCAACAACTTGCTGCAGGGTGATGCGAAACAAGCATGGAATGCTTTTCGCCTAGTGTCAACAAACTTTCTCGGGAATGTTAGGGCAGAAAACTACAAGGAACTAGTAGAAGACATGCTGATGCAGTATCAGAAACTTGGCTGCAATATGTCTCTAAAGATCCATTTCCTTGATTCCCATCTCGATTTCTCTCCTGACAGCTGTGGTATGGTTAGTAATAAACAGGGCAAACGTTTTCACCAGGATATTGCAACGATGGAGCAAAGATACCAGGGAAAATGGTCCACTACAATGCTGGCTGACTACTGCTGGACACTCCCCAGAGAAGCTCTCGAAAAGCTGTACAAGAGACAGGCGAAAAAAATCTAAGAAGTAGTCTATGACTTGTTTTTTCACAGGTATTAATTGAAGGCCTATTATATTTACTATTGACATGCATTTCGTGATGTAAACATTAATTCTTGTAGATTACAAAAAATCTAGAGCCACTTTGCAATTTCACTATCATATTCGTGTTCAGCATATAAAAATTGATAAGAAATGACTATTTTTATTTCAGTAACATTTATTTATTTATTTAATTTTCTTATATACCGCGCTATTTGTCATCAGTGCGGTTTACATTGAAACAATACAACAATTGGTCAGATATAACAGACCTATTACAAGTAACAGGAAAATTAACATGGAAGTAAACAGGAAAATTAACATGGAAGTAAACAGGGAAAATACATGTTGGAGATATATAAAATCTATACAGTTAGTTAGGGTAGGTATGAGGTTAAAAGGATGGGGGAGAGGAAGGGGTGTTTAGGTGTTTGAAGTGTGCGATGAAAAGGTGGTGTTTTGTAAAAGTTTGTTGACCAGTGTTATTTACTTTGTGATGATTATGTTATTATTTATAATATATTGGTTTTTTAAATATTTTAATATATATGTTTTCATTTTTAGTCTTAACGCCTGAGGAAGGCTCTGCCGAAACACGGCAATGTTGGGATAAGTATTCCTATGTGTTTCAATAAAATCCTGGTTTGACACCTCGCTCTGGAATTATTTGTTAGGTTCCTAAAAAGGCACACAGATTCCTCAATGCTTATAAGGTAAGCAATAGATTCCCCGGGTCCTCTTTAATAATAGTTTATGGACCTTTCCTCCAGGAATTTGTCCAAACCTTTTTTTAAACCCAGCTACATTCACAGATTTTACTGAATCTTCCAAAGTTTGATTACACGTTTGATTACAAATTCCAAAGTTTGATTACAAGTTTAGAGAAAAAATATTTTCTCTTATTAGTTTTAAATGGGTTACATTGTAGCTTCATTGCATGTCCCCTAGTCTTTCTACTTTTTGATCAACAACCAATCTACGTTTATCCATTTTACTGTACTCATTAATTAATAGACCTCTATCATATCTCCCCTCAGCAGTCTCTTTTCCAAGTTGAAAAACCCTAACCTTTTAAGCCTATCCTTCCATCGTTTTTACTTTTTTGGTGGTTCTTCTCTGAACCTTTTCTAATTTTGCTATATCCTTTTTAAAATATGACAACCAGAATTGCACATAATATTCAAGATGTGGTTGCATCATGAAATGATACAGAGGCATTATAATATCCTTTGTTTTATTCTCTATTCCTTTCTTATGATTCCTAGCATTCTAATTGTTTTCTTGGACACAGCTACTCACTGGGCAGAGGATTTCAATGTATTATCCATTATGATGTCTAAATTCTTTTCCTGAGTGGTGGTTCCTACTGTGGAACCTTGTATCGTGTAACTGTAGTTTGAGTTCGACTTTCCTATATGCATAACTTTGTACTTGTCAACATTAAATTTTATCTGGCATTTGTATATCCATTCTTCCAGTTTATCAAGGTCCTCTTACAATTTTGCATAATTTTGTGTCACCTGCAAGTTTTCAAGTCTCTTTTTAACATCTTTATTAGTGATATTGCGGAAGGACTGTGGGGTAAAGTTTGCCTCTTTGCAGATGATACCAAAATCTGCAATAGAATAGACACCCAGGAAGGAATAGATAACATGAGGAGGGATCTAGCTAAACTTGAAGAATGGTTGAGAATTTGGCAGCTGAAATTTAATGCTAAAAAAATGTAATCTCGTGCATTTGGGCTGCAAAAATCCAAGGAAGCGGTAGAGTGTAGGGGCTGAAGTACTTTTTTATGATATGCCATACTGGGCCAGACCAAGATCCAACAAGCCCAGTATCCTGTTTCCAAAAGTTGCCAATCTAGGTCACAAATACCTAGCAGTTTCCCTAAAAGACACAGGTTCCACAATGCTTGTACTGGGGCAAGCAGTGGATATTCTAGGTCCACTTCACTGGTAAACAAAATCCAAAACATTTCTGTCACAGAAATGAAAATGGCTGATGTTTGTACTGTTTTTGGTTACGAACTCGGATATGTACTTGGAAATTCTCCATCACGTAACGTTTTTGAGTGACATGTAGTTTAAATTTAGACTATGTTGCTCATATTTACATTAGATGTATATAGATGTATATTGTAAAGTAATGTCTCCTAAAAGGTAGTTGTATATGATTTTCTGCTGTATTGCGCCTCAAGAACATCCCTCTTAAGGGTCCAACAATAGTCTGCAAGCATACTGGAGCTCCACTTGCCCTGGTACCTATTTTCCATTACCAAAATGTCCTGATGAAACCTTTCCCCATGTTCATCACTGACTGCTCCTAGATTTGCAGGGAAAAAATCCAATGCAAGAAGTGCATTTTCAAAGACATGTTACATCCCAGTTTCTGGTAAGATTTCAGTAGAGTATCCACTGATTCTGCGTAGTTGTCTGCCTTGTTATTTCCCAAGAAGTCGCGGCAAACAGTCTTAAAGGACTCCCATGCAGCTCTTTCAGTTTCATTCAACTGACCGTCAAAGTTTTAATCTTCCATCAGTTTTCTAATATCAGGTCCTACAAAGATCCCTTCTTTGATCTTCGCCTCACTGATTCGTGGAAATGTCTTTCTTAGATATGCAAATCCAAGTCCACTTCTATCCATGGCTTTCACAAAGTTCTTCATAAGACCCAACTTTATATGGAGTGGAGGTAGATATACTTTATTCGGCTCCACAAGTGGGTCATGTGCAACATTTTTCTGGCCTGGGACTAGTGATGTTCTCTTTGGCCACCATTTCCAGATGTAATGATTTTTCCTGTCCCTGCTGTCCCACTCACACAGAAAGCAACAATACTTTGTCCAACCAAGCTGTTGTCCAAGCAAGAGGGCAATTACTTTTAAATCGCCACAAATATTCCACTTGTGTTCTTCATACCTGATATTTGTTAGCAGGAGATCGGCTACACAACAGCTTTTACTACATCCTCCGGTACCTAATTCCAGAGTTTGATTACACAGTGAGAGAAGAAATATTTTTTCTTATTAGTCTTAAATAGGTTACCCTGTAGCTTCATTCCATGCCCCCTAGTCTTTCTATATTTTGATGGCATAAACAATCGATCTACATTTATCTGTTCCACTCAATTCATTAATTTATAGACCTCAACACAACTATAATTAAAGTATATGCCCCAACAACAGCTGCTGAAGAGGATGAAGTTGAGTTCTATGAACAAGTACAAGCTGAAATTGACAGAACATGCAAATAGGATAACCTGATGGTCATGGGTGAATGGAATGCAAACGTTGGCAACAAAGAAGGCAAAGTGGATGGAAAATATGGACTTGGCAACAGAAATGAAGCTGGAGAAAGAATGATAGAATTCTACAAGACCAACGATCTATTCATCTCAAACATCTTCTTTCAGCAATACAAGCAGCAGCTGTACACATGGACTTCACCCAGTGGATTGTACAAAAATCAAATTGACTACATCTGTGGAAGTCAACAAAGGAAAAGCTCCATAACATCAACAAAGACAAAACCTGGAGTTGACTGTAGTACAGATCACCAACTACTTGCATGCAAACTCAAACTAAAGTTGAAAAAGAGTAAGCCACTCATAAATATTGCAAAATATGACCTTGAGAATATACCACTGGAATTTAAAGACTACCTGCAAAACCAATTTGCTGCTTTAGATACAAATGATAGAGATCCAGAAGAGGTATGGGATAACATCAAGAAGGTTGTGTTAGAAGAAAGTGAGAAGTCTCTACAAACGGTGAAAAAGCAAGAACAGCAAAATGGATGACCAAAGAAACTCTGAAAATTGCCCAGAAATGCAGAGAAGCTAAAGCCAGAGGAGAAAGAGAGGCAGTCGCAGAACTCAACAGATTTCCAACGTGCAGCAAGACAAGACAAGGAGAAGTACTACAATGACTCAAGCAAGGAAACAGAATCAGAAACTACTACAGGAAGAGCAAGATTGGCTTTCCTAAAGCTACGAGAGTTAAAGAATTATAATGTTACAAGATGCTCAAGGATCCATGCTGAATGATGCTCAGAGGATCAAGAAAAGATGAAAAGAATATACAGTCATTATATGATAAAGATCAAGTGGACCAACAGCCTTTTCAACCTGTACCTTATGATCAGGAACCATTGATGATGAAAGAAGAAATTGAAGCAGCATTGAAAGCCTTATCAAAGAACAAAGCACTGGGCATCGATGGTATTCCCATTGAAGTATTACAGCAATCTGATGCAGCTGTTAACATATTTACAAGGCTCTGCCAGGGAATTTGGAAGACAACATCATGGCCAACTGACTGGAAAAGATCTGTGTTTATACCAATACCGAAGAAAAGTGATCCGACTAACTATGGAAATTATTGCACAATCGCTCTGATCCCACATGCCAGCAAGATTCTGTTCAAGATCATTCAGCAGAGACTACAACCATACTTAGAATGAGAACTGCCTGAAGTGCAAGCAGGTTTCATGAAAGAGCGAGTAACGACAGACATCATCATGGATGTGAGATGGATCCTTGAAAAGACAAAAGAATACCAAAAGGATATCTATATGTTTTATCGACTTCAGCAATCTTTTGACTGTGTAAACCATGAGAAAATCTGGGCCACATTAAGAAGCATGGATATACCAGAACACCTGATTGATCTCTTGCGCAATGTTTATATTGATCAAGAAGCAACAGTTCAGATGGATCAAGGAGAAACGGAAAGTTTTTAAATCAGCAAAGTTGTACGACAAGGTTGCCTACTTTCCCTCTACCTGTTTGTTTAATATGCAGAACAAATCATCAGAGAAGCAGGACTGTATAAAGACAACCAAGGTGTGAAGACTGATGGAAGACTCCATCAATAACCCTTGGTATGCTGATAGGCTGAAAGCGAAGACGATCTGAAGCATTTGCTTCCCAAAAATCAAGAAACAGTCTTAAAATCGGCCTGCACCTTAATGTAAAGAAGACCAGGTTTCTGTCAACTGGCAAAATCAGTAAGTTCATTTTTGATGGAGAAGAAATTGAAATAGTGGACAATTTTAATCTACTTGGATCAACTATCAATAAAGAAGCAACGAGCAGTCAAGAAATTAGATGATGCATTGCTCTTGGCAGAATGGCACCCCCCCTTTACTACCAATACCCCCCGCCCTTCCTCCCGACTCTGAACCCCCCCCCCCTTCCTACTCTCCTCTTCTCTTCCCAATTACAGGGTCAATAGTTCATTCCTCACCGACGGATGGAGAGTGTCCATATAACCCCACCAGAGCAACAAGAAGTGCGCTCGTTTCTCTGGATTCCCTCTTGAGGCCACCAGTTCTTGAGCCATCAGTTGGTGAAAGCTATACCGCCAATCCCAGTAGGAGGGCTCAGACTCCTCTCTCCATTTCTGCACTATAGGCAGTTTCCCCACTAAACACGCTTTCTTGACCAGGTGACGCTCCCATCTACCTTTCAGGGACCGTATGGGTAGGAAATCGGACACCACCAGAGCTGCCGCCCAATGCACTTCCTGTCCTTTCAGGGCCCACATATAGGTTTGGATATGACGCCAATATTGCTGCATCTTCACACAACTCCACCACGTGTCCCAAGTTAGCACCTGCTGCCCCACATCACGGACAATCCCCGTCCGATCTCAGTCCGCTACAAAGCACCCGCATAGACAAGAACTGGGCTCTACATATCACTCGCACTTGGGGTTCTCAAAGCCTAGATGAAGTTGCCACTTCTGGGACCCATCTCAACGCTTCCCATATTCTCGCCTCTGTCATCGTACTCCCACACTCAGCCTCCCACCTTGCACTCAACCTCTGATACTCTTTTAGGGGCAGCCCCTGAGCCAATTTCCGGGCCAAGCTAGCTAATGACATACTCTCTCGGTCTCCAATTTCAAAAAACATTAAGACTCGCGTGGCTTGTTCCACAGCTAGACTTTCCCCGGAAAGGGAGCGAATATAGTGACACATCTGATAGTATGCAAAATGCTTGGGGTTTCCCCAGACCATACTCTTTACAAAGCTCCAGGAGAGGCTTTGGTGTACCCTCCATTGTGAGCACATGACCTATGCTACTGAGCCCCTTCCGCCCCCATTCTCTGAAGATCCAGTTATCCATCCCCGGCTGAAAGTTAGGGTTACCAGGTAATGGTAGGAACCTTGAGGATGTTTCTGACATATTCCATTTTTTATTTATTTATTTTATTTATTTAACAGTTTTTATATACCGACTTTCTACAATTCAAGACGGTTTACAAGGTACATAACAGACAGTATATTTCAACTGAGTACATTGTAACATTTAGAACATTAGAGCACAGTGTAACTGATTAACAAGAAACTTGCTCCTAACGGAGGCTTAAAAACTATTTACATGGCAGTTTAGGGACTATTTACAAAGACAAGTATAGAGGAGGTTAAGGAGGGCTATGAAGTAGGGAGACGTGTTCCTTGAAGAGATAAGTTTTCGATTTCTTCCGGAATTCGGAGTGATTGGGGCAGTTCCTTAGTTCATGTGGTAAGGTGTTCCAGATAGATGGAGCGTAAAGGGAGAATGCCCGATTACAGGTAGTTTGACTACATTTTCTCTTAGATGTTGGAATGGATAGTAGGCTTTTGGTGATGGTGCGGCGTGTTCTCTTGTTGTTGGATTTGGATAGGAGCGAGGAGAGGCAGGGAGAAGATTCATCTGAGATGATTTTGTGAATGAGGGTGATTGCTTTGAATTTAGTTCTGGACTGAATGGGGAGCCAGTGTAAATCATGGAGGTTTGGAGTTGTGTGAGCGCCTAGGGTTATTTGTGATGAGCCGAGCTATTGTGTTCTGTGCCATTTGGATGGGATGTAAGCTGTTTTTAGGAAGGCCAAGATAGATGAGATTGCAGTAATCAAGGGTTGGGATGGTGAGGGCCTGGCAGACAGTGCGAAAGGAGTCTGGGATAGAAGCGGTTGGAGGTTCCAGAGAGTATGTAGCTTGTGACACAGTAGCTCCTCAGGAACAGATGGATACAAGTGAGCAGCCGGTGGTAGAAGCCGGTACTGCAGGAGAAAGCAGGGATTTCTCTGCAGAAAGAAAAAAACACAGTTTCAATCAGGCAAAACAGCTCACCTCGAGGGAGGAGAGTAGGAAGGCTTGTGATTGGGCACGCCCCAAGGGGAGGCGGGCAGTGCAGGCTAGAAGCACCTGGTTAAATACATAGGAACCAGGAAGTGAAAGAGAGACGCAGATGCAGAGGGAGATCCACGGGCAGACGGAGATCCAGAGGCAGATCCAGAGAGAGAAGCCAAGAGAGCAACGGAGGTTTCCTTGCTGTGATAATTTCCCTAACAGTCTGCAGCTGGAAGATAGCTTGGAGCAGCATTCAGATGAGGAAGGAAACTGCTGGAGACAGAGCTCCTTTAGAACGCTGAGAAACCCAAGGCTACAGGACCAGGCAGAGCTGGGGAACAAAGGCAGAAGGATAAAGAATCCTCCAAGAGAGAAGCTCCTGTATAAGGTACCCAGAGAAAGAGGAGTTTATGCTCTAAAGCCAGAAAGTCTATGTTCTGCTTTTAAAAGCAAAGCCAGTCAAGATGGTGGCAGCTGGTGTCAGAAAAGAGAAGCTTTGAATGACAATAATTATTCTTTTAAACTAGCTGAGTCACCTAGCCAGGACAGGGCTGATATACATGCTTTTAAATATTCTCCTAGCACTGCTAAGTTTGAATGCACAGCACCCACGTGTAGGGAAAGGTGAGGAGCTAACGAGAGCCCAGCACATGTTTGTTTTCCAAACGCAAACAAACCTGATAAGGAGCCTGAGATAAATAGGCTCAGTCAATACCTATTCACCGAGGGGACAGGAAGACAGCTCAATGAAGAAAAGTTTCATGCTGAATCACTTCTTAAAGAGTTCCAGAATTATTTAGAACAGAAGAAGAGTTTTAACCACAGTGTTCCAGTTACGGGCTGTAAGGAAGAAAACTCTGTTCATAATTCTGTGTTTTCCTCTGCTGATGATGATGAGATGATGATGGACTGTTCTACCTGTTTAATTGATAGAGGCAATTAAGCAGAGAGAGGATTGTGCTGGTATATGAAGTAATATAACAGTGACGTAACTTTGACCGACACAAGAAAGCTTGTGGAGGGAAACTGAAGTAGAGCACTACTAGTGATTGATAGAACCTGAGCTTTATTAGTAAAGGACTTTTCTGTTATCAGCCTGTATGTTAAAAGCACATGAAAGGAATGTGAAGAAATACAGCATTTAAAGCCAGTCAGGCAAAGTTTCAGTTAATCCTGTTTTATTTGGTTTAAACTTCTGCACCGTCTGTAATCTTCTTTTGAACTGCACAATGGCAATATGAGCCACATGAAAAATAAACCTCATGTAAATAAATAACTCTTGCCAGCCTTACTGCTCGAAGCATAACACAACTACAACTAACTGCCTCAAGGGCATCATAAGGCAACCCCTCCTTAACCCTCAAGGTTAAGGGGCGGGCGGTGTCATAAGCTTTGCATATATCGTGTTAGAAGTTTTTTTTTTATCTGTTCATTGAATGTAAGGTTCTGATCAAGGATAAGACCGAGATATTTCACTTGGCTTTTTATGGTGAGGGTGATATCTCCAAGAGTAAGGGTAGAAGGTGGGGTATAGGAAGCGTTGGTGTTGTGCTTCAGTTTTTGATTGGTTGATTATGAGGTTATGATTTGAAGGCCAAGTCTTCAGGTTTGTAATGCATTCAATTAGGTTTGAAAAGTTTGGGTTTGTTAAATTGAAAGGGGTATAGCACAAAATGTCGTCTGCATATAATTGGTAATAGATTCCATGTTTTTGAAAAATCTTACAAACTGGTTGAAGGAATATATTAAATAGTAGTGCGGATAAACTGGAACCTTGGGGAACTCCCTGTTTAGGATAAATGGGAGGGATATGTCATTCCCTATACGGACCTGTTGAGTTCTGTTTTCTAGGTAAAAGTGGAACCATTTTAGTGTTGTATCCCTCAGTCCTATTTCATAGAGTCTATCTAGAAGTTGGTGGTGAGGAAGGGAGTCAAAAGCTGAGGATAAGTCAAGAAATATAAGAAAGCATCCTTGAGTGGGATTCTGGGTAAATCGGTACAGTGAATCTAGGAGGGAAGCAAAGAGGGTTTCTACTCTGTGGTTCTTTTTGAAGCCATGTTGGAGTAGGTCGAGAGGAGAGTGCTCATCTATGAAGTTTTGAAGCTGATTTTGTACTAGCTTTTCAGTTATTTTAGCAAGGAAGGGGATGCTGGAGATAGGTCTGTATGAGGTAGGGGAGGTAGGGTCAAGTTTTGATCCTTTTAGGATGGGACGGATAAAGGCACGTTTTAGTGGCGCTGGTATGGAGCCAGCCATTCTCTGAAGATCCAGTTATCCATCCCCGGCTGAAAGTCAGGGTTACCAGGTAATGGTAGGAACCTTGAGGACGTTTCTGACGTATTCCATTTTTTATATAAATACCTCCAGATTTTCTGTACTGGCTCTATCAGCAGGCTGCGTTGAAGCCTCTGCGGCACCCCTACTCCCCTCATGTCCAAAATTGCTGTAAGGGAACAGATCTTCACAAATTCCTCCTCCAAGTCCCTAGGAGTAAATTGCTCCGTCTGCCCTATCCAGTCTCTCAGATGTTTCATGGTAGCTGCCCGTGCATAGCTAAGAACATCAGCTATCCCCATCCCTCCCTGGACCCATGAGCCCCCAAGCTGAGAGAAGGGTATACGAGCTAAGCCCCCCTTCCATAAAAATCACCATAGCTCATGTTCTAGACGTTCCACGTCCCAACGAAATAGATGCATGGGCAAGACCTGCAAAACATAAAGAAGCTTAGGGAACAAAACCGTCTTAAAAGCCGCAGCCCTCCCCAACATTGACAATAGCAATGGAGCCCAGTCCTTCATTTTATTAGTTATATGTTCCATTATTTTAGCCCAATTACTTCAGGACAACTGGATGGGATCTCGCGGCATATAAATACCTAAATATTTAAATTCACTATCCGCACACCGCAGTGGAAATGTCTGACCCCCATCTCTCGCGCACCCTGCCAAGAACATCAAGCACTTCTGACTTATCCTGATTCAGTTTTAGTCCCGCCAGTCTCCCAAACAAATCAATAGCTAGTAATCTAGGCAATGCTACCTGCAGGTTGGTGATATGAACCAGTAAGTTGTCTGCGAAAGCTGCCACCTTGAACTAAAGCCGGCCCGTCCTAATTCCTGGAATCGCCCCACACTCTTCCAAGAATCTTATAAAAGGGTCCAGTGATAGGGCAAATAACAAGGGCAAAAGACAGCACGCTATTTACCAGAATTGAAGCTACGGGCTTCGAATACAGGGTACGAATTTGTCGTACAAAAGTCTCTCCCAACCTGTACCGGGGTAACAACTGGAAGAGAGTGTCCTCTTTTCGGCATCAAAACTAATCAGGAGTGAAGGGATCTGCTTTTCTCGCACCCATTCCAGTGAGGTAATAATTCTCCTTATGTTCCTAGTGATATACCACCCCTTCGCAAGACCTATCTGGGACTCGTGTATCAGTTGGGGCAGATACACCACCAACTGGTCTACCAGAATCTTAGCTCATAGTTTACTGTCAAAATTAAGCAGCGAGATGGGCCAATACGACCCCGCTTCCATCGCATCCTTTCCTGACTTGGAAATTAACATAATGTATGCGTGATTGCCTCCCCCCATGTAAAGGTACCTGCTTCTTTTCTAGTCTGATACATTGCCACTAGGGTAGGCCCTATCTCCTCCTGCAACAACTTATAAAATTCTGCCATAAACCCTTTTGGGCAGGAAGCTTTGCAGCACTGTGCCTTAGCAATGTCACTCAGGACTTCCTCCAATGTAGGAGGAGCCCCCAGCTCCTGAGCCTGCGGCCCAGACAACCTAGTGAGGGAGTGCTGCTGAATGTAGATCTCCAGTCTGTCAGGGGAAACCCGCTCCACTGTGTACAATTTCTGATAGAATATTCAAAATTGGCTATGCCTTTGTTATCTTTACACACTCGACCCCCTACCGCCCTTAGGGCCACCACCCTATTTGATTCATGTGCACCTCTCAAACATCTAGCCAGCAGCTTCCTGTTTTAACCCCATATTCTTGTAACTTAAATTTGTAAAACAGATGGGATTTTCTTGCACGCTGATGTAACACCTCATTTAGAGTGGCTTGAAGTTCCAGCAGACACCCCTGAAAGCCCTCCCTGGGGATGTGCAGCATCCAATTGCCTCGCCCATACCAATTGTTTCTCCAGTCTAAGCACTCTTGCATTCAGAAGTCTCTTCCTCCTAGCAACGTACGCCATAATGTCCCCTCTTAATACTGTCTTCGCTGCCTCTCACTATAGCTCAGGGGTGTCTTGATGTTGTTGATTATGGGTTTCATATGCTTGTCATCGAGCCTTCAAATATACCTGAAATTGTTCCTCTTTATATCGTTCCAACGGGAACAGCCACACCCAAATCTGCTCGCTCGTTTTATGTCAGGCCAACTCTACCCAGATCAGTGCATGATCTGAAACTTCCCCTGGCCCTATCTGGGCCCCTTCCACCCTTACAAAAAGGCTTTCTGAAATAAGGATATAATCTATGCGGGCACTCGTACCATGTACCCTTGAGAGGTGGGTATAATTCCACTCTTGCAGGTGCAAGAATCACCATGGGTCCACTGAAAGCAATCTCCACAAAAATCATCTGAGGTCTCTGGATACTTGTATTCTGGCCCCTGGAGCAGCTCTGGAGGGGTCAATCAGGGGATCTAAGATCCTATTTAGGTCCCCTCCCCCCCCCCCCCCACTATCATGGCCACAAGGGGCAACTGTTCTATCTGGGAAGCTACAGTATTTGTGCTAATTGTGCGGTCCATAAATATTACATTGAATTACCGGTTGGCCCTCTAAATCGTCTCCAAAAAATCTCACCCACCCAATCCTGCTTAAGTTTATTATGCTCTGCCATTGGCTGATGTGTCTCTTGGAGTACTGCTATATCGCAATGGTGATGTGCAAGCACATGAAGAATTTTATACCTTTTGATGGGGCTTCCTATACCACAGACATTCCAAGAAAGGATCTTCAACTTATTCCCATTCTCACCCTGGCATCACCATATGATATCATTCTCCCAACCTCTGGGACACCACCTCCCCAGCCTAGGGTCTCCCCTTCTCACCCCCTGAAATTGCTCTGAGGAACCATAACCTTAGCCCCCCACTCTGTTTTATCTTCTATTGTCCTCTCTCTCTCTCAACCTCCC
The DNA here is from genome assembly GCA_033557465.1 of Ichthyophis bannanicus. Taxonomy (NCBI): domain Eukaryota; kingdom Metazoa; phylum Chordata; class Amphibia; order Gymnophiona; family Ichthyophiidae; genus Ichthyophis; species Ichthyophis bannanicus. Next base: position 26,951,949 of record CM066051.1, read on the forward strand.
CTTCCCATTTGGAAGGGGCCTTTGATAAACCCTCTCCCCTCAACCCCCCTCTTCCCGCACCGCACTCCTCTCCCTTCTCTGCTGGATCATGCATAGATGTATGGAAAGGGCCCCCCCACCCCTCCCCCCATGTTCTCTGTCACTCCTCTCGTCTGCTCCCCCCTCTTGCTTCCCTCGCTCTCCCCCCTCCCCCGGAACACTCCCAGCCCCCAATCAATCTGTGTTTTCATTCCTAGTACGCTCAGAAAAATCACCCCTAGCAGACTTCCAATCCCCTTGAAAGGACTCCCCCTCCTGTTACCTCCCACTCCCTGATCCTTTCATCCTCTTGCCTGCTACCCTATCTCCCTTCCCACCACCCTCATCCTCTCTCCCAACCTCCTACCCTTCCCCCTATCTTTCTCCACTCAGTTCCCACTTCCCTGTCCCTAGTACAACCCAAATAAGATAAGCACATTATTTTTGTTAAAGTGAATTCTAAAACAAAAAAGACTGAGAGAACAGAGGTCGTTGATGCAAAACTGGCACAATATTAGGACTTTGGCAAGTGTTAGAAAGTGCCACAAGGAGTCTGAGACCTCTTAGTTCTTTTTAAGTCTAGATTATACAAATTCTTGTTTTAGAATTGGATAAATGATTTTTTAATATCATTTTGGCACATTGGTAAAAGAATCATAGCTGAGAAAAATTGGAGGGAGTGATACTCTTTGTGATAAACAGATCAGCATATATAGCAACGTCAGTTCCTTGCCATTTAAACTTTCCCATGGAACGCATCTTGCTGGCAATTTTGTCCTTAATCTGGTAATCATGGAAGCAAACGATAATGTCTCTAGGCTGTTCCCGTCGCGCTGCTCCAAGCGATCTATGTGCTCGATCCAGCACCACCTCCACCACTTCTTCCCCTGCCTCTTGCAGGACCGCCTCACAGATAGCTTTCGCTGTTTTCATACAATCTTGGTACGTGTCTAATTCAGGGACACCCTTTATGCGCAGATTCTGTCGCCTGGCTCTGTTCTCCAAATCTTCCAACTTCAATGCCATACTCTCCTTGTCATCTTCCAAACTCTTCCAGCTTCAATGCCATACTCTCCTCGTCCTCTTCCAAACTCTTCCAGCTTCAATGCCATACTCTCCTCGTCCTCTTCCAAACTCTTCCAGCTTCAATGCCATACTCTCCTTGTCATCTTCCAAACTCTTCATCCCTTTTTCTAACAATTCAGTGCGCGCCTCCAATGTCTCAAGACATCCTTCAGCTTCCGCCACCCGGCATCCTACTTCGGTTATATCAGCTCTCAGCTGTGAGAACATCCCCTCCACTTCTCCTTTGAACCCAGCAATGTCCATTTTAATTTCATTGAACCACGATTTGAGTTCTTCCTTTGTAATAGCCACAAGAGCACTCGCTGCGAGGGGATCCTTCTTGCCAGAATCAGACACTACCACTCTCCCAGTCGGGCCCTCTGTCATCTGCTTATCCCTCTCCTGAGGCTCTGTGAGCGCACTGCCATAAGCAAATTCCTTTAGATCAGCTGTTTTCTTTCTGGTGGACGCCATAGCTTACGCACAGCTGCCTCCCACCACCACAGATAGTGTCCTGGGCCGTTTTCAGCTACTATTGCAAAGCTGGGCCACCATGACCCTATTCAACCACTAGATGGAGCTAATCATTCATTGCTGCATAGCCATGTGCTCAGTTGGAGAAGAAAAGATAGCAGAATTATAATTTGGACCTCACAGTTAACAACTCAGGGCAGTATACTTATTCTGCTGCAGTTCATGCCCAATTCCTTCCTCCTGGTGTTGTCCAAAGCATCAGCCCCCACAGCTTAATGTACAGGGAGAGAGTATACTGGCACTCAAAGTCAGCTGTAGGTAATTTTCCCACCGCGGGCCCCACTCAGCTCTCTCTGCTCCCCCCCATGCAATAATGGCTGCCACAGAGGTCTCCGGGTCAGGATCGGCACAAAAACTGTCTCCCCTTTCTCACACACACGCGCCCGCAGTGGAGACTCTCCCACTCTTCTGGCACCACCACAGAGCCGCAGCAACTTAAGTCAGCCCTCCCTCCGGTACTCACTGCAGCAATCCCCTGCTAAGGACTCCAGCAGAAGGCACAGCAACCCCCGTTCCTTGGCAGGGCACTTCAGATCCAGCTCTCGCACACGGCAGCTACATCGGGGAACCAATTAATTTCACCAAGTGGGGAGTCCAGGGAGGTAGGCAAGACATCGAGGCTAGCAATCAGGGCCTGTGCAGAGCAACATCAATCAGCCTTTCCTTCCACCGGAGCTGCACAGACCAGGCCTCTCTCGTCGGCAGGTCGGGGGGGGGGGGGCATAGTTTAAGCGGCGGCGATCACATACCGGCCTTCACTCCCTTTTCCGCCTCACCCCTTCTTCCGCTGCACTCAGCCACTCAGCTTATCCCCCAAATCATGGATTCATGTCCTCCCCTCCAGTAATTGTGGGACGCCCGGCACGGAACCTCAGGGAGATGCTGCCATGTCAGTTCGGGCTCGCTAGCGCCCCCCCCCCCCACCCCCCCCCAGTTCTCTTTGTTTTTGCCTGCTGTGCTAAAGATGCTCTAGGAGTCCGTGCCTGTTGATGTCGGCTGTAGCTCCATTAAATGTTTAGGTGCAACCGCCGCAGATTCAATTCTCATCATGTTGTTAACAAAATCTTTGAGACACGCAGGATATAGAACCACAAACCTCAATTTGCACTCCATTAGGCATTGGCAAACTGTCGCATATGCTCTGTGTCTTTGGCTCAGCTCCACGGAGTAATCTTGGAAAATTCATATATTGGTGTCTCCATGCTTTATTGGGCCCTTGTTCTTTGCTGCCCATAAAATCAAGTCTTTCTGGGTGTAGTTTAAGAACTGGGTTATAACCAGGCGTGGACGAGGGTCCTCCAGTCTCGTCGGGCCTACTCTATGCGTTTGCTTGATTGTTGGGGTCCCGAAGTCAGCTCCCAATGAAAAGAGCAGGGGCAGCAGCGTTTCAAGGTACCCTTTCAGTTCACTGTCAGCTAGTGTAGATGGTATTCACGCAAACCTCAAATTGTTTCTGCAGCTTCTGTTCTCCAAGTCATCAATCTTAGCTGCCTGCATCTCTGCCTGCGTCTGCAGCCTGCAGATCTCCCGCGCTTGGGCCTCTGTCACTTCCTCCATTTTCTTCATTTGGCGTTCCGCTTCCTGCAAGCGATCTCTGAATGACTCTAATTGTAGCAGCAAAGCGCAGACAAACCAATGATACCAGGAGTCTGTTCAGAAGGTCCAAATCATTTATTTGTGCACAAGTCTCGAACCAGTCAATTTCAAAAATGGCTGAGCAAAGTTTTCAAGCATTACAACAACTTTTATAGACTTCTGTTCCATTCTAGGTATGGAAAAACATTTCATTGGTCCCGGTAACCTCCCGTACCTCTTCCATTGGTCCCGGTACTGATAAGTTTATCCAATTATGTCCCTTCTGTGGGCATGACACCTGCATACCCCCCTTCTAGTCCCAATTACAATGGTCAGTTCATCAACTTGTTACTTTCACACTCTCAAGGCCATAGAACCAATTTGTGCGTGCAGAGGAGCAGGGTTCTGCAACTCATCTGTCAGCACTCCCAATTATTTCTTTGCAGATGTACTTTTTCTTATCAGTAACTTTTAAACGTCTTTCTGTGTTTTTCCATCTTTCAGCTCTGCAGTTCTGCCTACCTAAGCTAATTCAATACTTCTACTGAGTTCTATCTTACAATAGCAGCATATTGGGGGATGTGCAATCCTATATGCATCTCCACAGGCCTCATTTACAGGTCAAGCTAGCCATGCTGGCCTGCTTATGTTCAGACACCGTGGGTCACAGGCCTGCACCTGCCACATTCCCCCCTTTGATTAATCTCACCCTATTACTCAATAAGGTGTGAGAGTTAAATCACCTTTTGAAGAATCACATCATGATTGAAGGATTTCGACTAGGACTAGCTTTGTATAAAGCCATTATTTTAGTTGCGGTCTTCCGCTCTACTGTACTATCAATAGCATTATGAATGGAACGCATACAACAGGGGATTAGACATGGTAATAAGAAGATAACAGCAACAAGGATTAGTACTAAAACAATGAAAGTCTTAAATCCTCCCACCCATGAAAAGAGGTTAGCAAACCAGTTAGGAAATTTCAATGAGTGCCAAGTCTGTACTGGCACATAAGCATGTCTTTGCATATCTTTAGCAATTTCTTCAACTACTTGACCTTTATCATCTATTTTCAAACAGCAATTAGTTAAATTCAGTTTACCACATACTCCTCCTTCAGCTGCTAACAAATAATCAAGTGCTAAGCGGTTCTGATATATAGCAGTGCGCATCTGTGTACTTTGTCTAGCTAAGAGCGTAAGAGCATGACTAGTTTCATTGGTTATTATTTCAACTACTGCTTGTAAGCGAATAATACGATTAATCATATAAATTGGGGTACGATAACCATACATACCATCATCATTCCAAGTGGCAGGTCCATAATACTCAATGATTCTTTCTGGTGGCCAATCATCACCTTGCCACTTCTCCCACTTGCCTATCTGTAAGGCTTCTCTTTTCTGTCTTAATGCTCTCTTGTGTCGGTGGGTAGTGTATACAGGGTATCCTAATTGTTCTCCATGTTCAGTGTTTAAAAGAAAGAAAGAAGGTCTGATGGTTCCTAAGACACATGCTCCTCCCCAGTGTGGCGGAAGTTGTGCATATGCTCGGTTTCCACAGATCCAATATAGGCCAGGTGGGGCTTGCCAGGCTTGGACTTTGGCAAGGTTAGTCCATAGACCAGCAAGTTCAGGGAATCTGGCTAAAGGGTTAGGAGGTTCAGGGTGTCTGATTCCTGACCACCATGCTGTCTTTTTGGTCGTGGCATTATAGTACTTCTGGCTAAGACAGACCAGCTGTCCTACCTTTTGGGTGAACTGGGGTCCAGTTCTGGCATAGCAAAGACGTCCAACGATTGAGTGCGCTAACACCCATTCACTGGTAGCCTTGTGTAATTCAGTCTGATTGTAAACCATAGAATAATTCAATTCTTGGGCTTCCCAGGGCCATTGGTCTCCCATTTGGGTTCCACCACAGAAATAACAATCTGTGATCTTAAGACTAGATACTACTGCTCCGGCTAATTCTAGAAATAAATTCTGTGAGGGGTGAGGGATCTCAAACTTATTTACATGCATGGCTTCATAAAAGGTATTATGAATATGATATTTAGATGACTTGTGGGCTTGGGTATTCAATCTGATATACACAATGGTCCCTGGATCTATTGCTCCTCCAGCAATACGTAAACCAAACTTGTATCCTTGTTTCCATGCATGGGGATTGTGTATACGTAAGTGTAAGGGGTTGCAAGCATCTTTCTGACATTTATCATTTGTGGTTGGCTTGGTTAGAGTAGCCATCCGTTTATCTATTTTCTCATCAGTTATACCAGTGTTCCAGGTAGCATAAAAAACACATCCCCAATACGGGCAATAGTAGTCTGCCGCTGTTGCAGTACTATAGCCTGATCCCGTTTTACCTGTACACTTCCACCAATTTGTGGCACCTTCTGGACACATATACTTATGGTCATTTCGATACGCTTTCTCCCATGTACCACAGGTGGACTGACTATCTCTATTAATAGCATTACATGCATCAAAATTCAAAACAGCAGATTTAGTAATGTCTTTAAGTGGTGGTGTAGCAGCTAGTATAGGTCCATCTGCATCCTTCCATCTTATTTCCAACGTGTAATAGGATGGATTCTGATGCGGATTATAGCATGCTTTGATTTTGCCATGAGTGCAAACATTTAGTTCAGTGGTGTTATAGATACACCGAGTTACTGTTCCCTTGCAGGTATAGTAAGAATGATAAAGCAAAGTCTGAGTTACTTTCAGTCCAGTTCTAGTAGAAGTAATGCAAGCAGTGCATGGAGGTAAAGCATAAGTCAGTTCAAAACCTCCAAAGAAGGCAACCAAGGTAAAGCAAAAACAAAGATACATGTTGATGTTGATTGGAGTTCTTCTGAATCCTCAGCTTGCTGATCTTGATCACGACGGTCTTTTATTCTTCGTCCCGTTTGCTAATGAAGCAATTTAACGGGTGCTGAGTGTTGATTGAAGATCCTCAAGATGTCCAGTACACATTGACCAACTTTTTAGCAATTTCAGTTGGCTTGTGAAGTCTGGCTTAGTCAATGTAGTCTCAAAGTAGTGTGTCAAATCACACACAAATTGGGTTCGTTGAAACAAAACTGTTGCTGCATGGAAAACAGCAATCCTCTTCGAAAGACTTGGCTACTGCAAAGCACTTGTGATGAAGTGTCTAAGCTGCTGGTTTCCGTCTCAGAGTAACTCGCAAGGGTGCATCAAGATGCTGTTCTGCTGTCCACTGCTCTGGTTCAGGATCGGCGGCGGGCTTGACTCTGCTGTGGTGGATCCAGGCGTCGATCTCGGCTACCTTTACTGCAGTTGGGGTAGACAGGATGACGGTGTACGGTCCCTTCCAATGGGGTTCCAACGGTGTCTTCTTCCAATCTTTCATCCACACCGAAGTACCAGGCTGATAGGGATGCAAGGGTTCCGTCAAGTTGATAGACAACTGGTCTTGGATCCACGTATGGAGAGTCTGCAGAACAAAACTAAGAGCTAGGAGTTCTTGTCTGGTTACTTCTGAACCAATCTGGGCTAAACTTCCTTTGACTCCCTGCACTATTGGTGGGGGTTTACCATACAGAACTTCAAAAGGGGAAAATCCTGTTGACTTTACAGGGGCTGAGCGTATTCTGAGTAAGGCTATGGGGAGCACTTGGGGCCATTTTAAGTGTGTCTCCTGACAAAGCTTGGACATTTGGGCTTTCAAGGTACGATTCATTCGCTCAACTTTCCCTGAACTCTGGGGTCTGTATGCAGTGTGGAGTTTCCATTGTATCTGCAAGGCTTTTGCTAACTGCTGAGTAACTTGGGAGACAAATGAGGGTCCATTGTCTGACCCTATTACTGCTGGAATTCCGAATCTGGGGACAATCTCTCTCATTTAAGACTTTGGTAACTTCTCGGGCTTTCTCAGTTCTGGTTGGGAATGCTTCTACCCACCCAGAGAAAGTACAAACTAATACTAATAGGTAATGGTATCCATTGGCTCTTGGCATTTCAGTAAAATCAACTTGGAGGTTGTGCATGGGGGTGACACCTCCTGACTGAACTCGGAGTGCCGTTATAAGGCCTTGCTTGGCATTATTTTTGGCACAGGTTAGACATTGACGTGCTACTGAGGCTGATATGGTTGTCATCAGAGGGATGTAGAAATGTGGTCTGAGTGCTTTTTCCATAGCACTCTTCCCATAGTGGGTAGCTTCGTGGAAAGCTTTGACAAATGATGGTCCTAACAGTTCAGGAATTACTATTCGTCCCGGAGGTTGACTGCCCTCTTCTGGTGGCAGCTCAATCCATCCATCTTTCAGTATTCCATCTTCTCTGTTACAATAGTAATCCAATTCTTTGGTGGTATATCGTGGGGTCCATAGATTCAAAGGTACTGGAAACAATGCTGCTTGCATTGGCATAGCTTGTGGGGCAATCTGTCCTGTCATAGCTGCTTGTCGTGCTGAGGCATCTGCAAATCTATTTCCTCGGGCAACTTCTCCTTTTCCTGCTTGATGTCCTCTACAATGCATGACAGCTACACGTGTTGGGGCCCAAACTGCATCAAGTAACATCAATATCTCGGGACCATACTTGACTGATTTTCCTCCGGATGTGATGAGTCCTCTTTCTTTATAGAGAGCTCCATGGGCATGCAAGGTAGTGAAGGCATATTTGGAATCTGTATATACATTCAGCACAAGTTTTTCTCCTAGCAGCAATGCTCTGGTAAGTGCTATCAATTCGGCTTTCTGGGCTGATGTGCCTGAGGCTAGAGCTGATGATTCAACTACTTCGTGTTGAGTGACGACTGCATATCCGGCACAGCGTCGTCCATCAAGGATGAGACTGCTCCCATCAACATAATAGATTTGGTCAGGATTGTCTATGGGCACATCTGTCAAGTCGGGTCGACTGGAGAACACAGTTTCCATGACTTCGATACAGTCATGTTCTGGGAGTTCTTCACTGATAGGTATCAAGGTGGCTGGATTCAAGGCATGGCTCACTTCAAGTTGTATCTGTGGGTTTTCACATAACATGCTCTGGTACTTCAACATTCGGGAATTGGTGAGCCAATAATTTGCTTTCTGTTCCATAAGGGCAAGGACTGCATGTGGCACAGTGACTCGTATGTTCTGTCCTAATGTGAGTTTGTCTGCTTCACTCACTAGTAGCGCTGCAGCTGCAACTGCTCTCAGGCATGGTGGCCATCCTTTGGCCACAGGGTCCAATTGTTTCGATAGGTATGCTACAGGTCGCTCCCAATTTCCCAATTTCTGAGTCAACATGCCCAAGGCATTTCCCTGTGCTTCATGTACAAACAAGTGGAAAGGCTTGTGGACATCTGGTAGTCCAAGTGCTGGTGATGACATCAATTCTTCCTTTAACGTCTTGAAGGCTGTATCCTGCTCAAGTCCCCACTCCAGTGGCGACGTTTCTTCTTCTCCTTTTGTGACTTCATACAGTGGTTTGGCAATTTGGGCGAAGTTAGGTATCCAGATTCGGCAATATCCTGCCGCTCCCAGAAAGGCTCTGACTTGCTTTCTGGTTGTTGGAGTTGGAATTCTACATACTGCTTCTTTTCTTTCTCTGCCCAATCTTCTACTTCCTTGGGTAATACGAAAACCCAAGTATTTCACTTCTTTTTGGCATAGCTGTGCTTTTGCTCTGGAAACTTTGTATCCAGCTTCATCTAGTAACTGCAAGAGGTCTTTGGTGGCTAGTATGCATTCACTTTCTGATATGGCAGCTATCAACAGATCATCCACGTATTGGAGAAGCACTCTCTTCCCCGGGGCTACTGGATAGCTTGAAAGGTCTTGATTCAGTGCAGCACTAAAGATGGTAGGCGAATTCTTGAATCCTTGGGGTAATCTTGTCCAGGTGAGTTGGCCCCCTCTTCCAGAGATGGGGTCCTGCCATTCAAATGCGAACAATATTTGGCTTACAGGGGCTAATCTTATGCAAAAGAATGCATCTTTCAAATCCAGTACAGTGAAATGGGTAGCTTCAGCAGGTATCAGTCCTAGAAGAGTGTAAGGATTGGGTACAACTGGATGTATGGTTTCAACTGCATCATTTACTCTTCTCAAATCTTGTACTGGGCGATAGTCATCCGTCCCAGGTTTCTTTACTGGCAAAAGTGGAGTGTTCCATGGGGATTGACATACTTTGAGTAGGCCATACTCGAGCAATCTTTGTAGGTGGCGATGAATGCCTTCAATTGCAGCTCTTGGGAGAGGGTACTGTTTGACATGCACTGGTGTAGCACTAGGCTTAAGGGTTACAATCACTGGAGCTATATGCTTGGCTAGGCCTGGGGGACTGCCTTCTGCCCATACTCCAGGTGGTGCATCGATGTTCTTTAAAGTTTGTTCAAAATAGGTGTCTTGGATGGAGTCATCAACGTAATACCTCCATTCTTCTTCTCGGGGCACTGTCAGCAGCATTACTCCTGCTGGTTTGGCTTGGGAATTTACTGTCATTTGCATTTCTCCTTGTTCAGAGAAAGATATCTGTGCTTGAAGCTTGGCTAGCATATCTCGTCCCAGTAGTGGCACTGGACATTCGGGCATGTAAAGGAATTGATGAGTTACTTGCTGTCCTCCTAGACTGCATATTCGATTTTGAAGAAAAGACTTTGTGGCTTTGGCACCAGTTGCTCCTATAATGGTGACTGCTTTTGTAGTAAATGGGGCTATCTTTTTGTCTATTACTGAATGTTGTGCTCCAGTATCAACCATAAAGTCCATAATTTGGTCTCCTATTTGTATTCCGACCATAGGCTCCTGGAGACCTAAAGCAAACTTGGAGCCCGGTCTGTCCTAATCCACGTCATTCTCATCATGGGCTGGTGTGGCCAATGCTTGAATGGCATCTCCTCTCTCTCGCTGGAATTGTTCTCGATTGGCTCCTCCTCGGCTTCGGGGATAGCCTCGTCTTTCTTCTCGCCACTGATGACTGCTGTCGTCATCGTGCTGGGCGTCTTCGAGTTGCGGGCACGTATCTCTCCAATGTCCTTCCTCTCTGCAGTAGGCGCATTGGTTCACGCCTAGCCTCTGGGTCCGGCCTCCGCCTTGACCCCGCCCTCTTCCTCTGCTCCTTCGACTAGGGACACCTCCCCTTTTCTGTTCCACTATGGCCGCAGCCAAAAAATCAGCTTTCTTCTTCATCTTTCTATCACATTCTCTCTGTCTTTCATTATCACGATTCACATACACTTTATGAGCGACTTCCAATAACTGTGTTGCATTCATGCCCGCAAACCCTTCTAATTTCTGTAATTTACGTCTAATGTCTGGTTGAGACTGGTTTACAAAAGCAGAATTCACCATACATAAACTTCCTGGTGCCTCGGGATCATAGGGAGTATACATTCTGTATGCTTCAGTTAATCTCTCATAAAAATCTGCTGGGCTCTCATCTATCCCTTGGATAACTCCTGCAACTTTGGAAAGGTTCATAGCTTTTTGGCCCCCCCTTTTCAGGCCTTGTAAAAAGCCTTGGCGAAAACGGGCTAGGGCTGTGGATCCTTCATCTGTATTTGGATCCCATTGGGGGTCTTCATTCGGGAATTCTCTCTGAGCTGCTTCCCGACGGTCTATTATATTCTGCCCCTGTGCCGGAGCTACAGGGTTTTCTGCCATCCATTCAATAGCTGCTTTTCTAATTCTTGCTCGTTCTTCTGTAGTGAATAGGGTGGTCAGGAGCTGACGGCAATCTGGCCAAGTGGGTTGGTGAGTTTCCATAATACTAGTTACTAATTCTGTCAGCTCCTGGGGCTTACTAGTATAGGAGGCATAATGCGACCTCCAATTTAATAAATCAGTTGTAGAGAAAGGGATATACACATAAGTTAGGGGTCCCGCTACCACTTCATCATTATCATTCTTTACGGGCATTCCCGGGACTTGTCGTAAGGGAAACATTTTGGCTGCCGTAGGTGTCTTTTGGGATCTAAGGGTTATTGTCGTAATTGCCTTTGAAGGAGTCACTTTCTTTTTCTCAACAGGTTTTGCTTTGGGTTTAGCTTTTACTGGCGTGCTAGTGCTAGCGCTGGCTTTCTCAATTACTTGTACACTGTCCTCCTCGTCTGGGGGATTCTCTCTTTCTCCTTCTTCTATCTCCGCTTCTGGCTCACTTTTTATGTCCTCCTCTTCTCTTTCAGCTAATTCCTCCTCTTCCTCCCCTCCGGGAGGTGGATCTGGGGTTGGTTCCCGCTCCGGCCGTCTCTGGGGTTCTGGGGCAGGACGCCGGGCTACTCTTATTGGACCTGGGGTTCGGGGCTGCCTGAGAATTATTTCTGGGGAATCAGGATCTACCAGGATGGGCTTTTTTCTGGCTTTCTTATCCTGCTCTTTCATTTTGGGCTGTTCCGCTTTCTGTCTAGAATCTGTTTTCGCTAACATTATTCTGCACTGTTCCTCATAACAGCGCTGCGCCCAGGGGGGCGGATCTTCACAAATACTTAACCAGGAATCTATATAGGGGTACTGATCGGGGTGCGCTATCCGCACTCTACGGTGTATTGACTGAATAATCTCTACATTGAACGTTCCCTCTCGGGGCCAGATGGGGTCTAGATCGGGCCACTCCCTAGTACACAAAATCTGCAAACGGGCTGCTGTCATTTTAATACCATAATCTCCTGAATATCCCTCTTTAAAATGTGCGATCATACATTCTAATGGAGTGTTTCTAGTAGACCCCGCCCCTCCCATTTTGATGTGTGCGCGCAACAACAGACAGAAGGGAAAAGGAGGGCGGACCGTGGGTAAGGGGTCCTCACGGCCCTGGAAACGTATAAGGAGTACAAATAACAAGACAAGACGACAATCGCTTCCCCCTTTTCGCGACCTGAACGCGGTCGCCCGGTCAGGAAATGCGCTACTCAGGGGTCCGCCTTCACTTGGTCCGTGCTGCCAGACCTCTCATTCACACTTCGTTCACACAATCATGCTAGCAACGTATCCCAGAATGCATTCGTTTCTATCTGTTCTGACTAGTCTTTTTCCCAATTACAAAAAGGATGAGGGTTTCACCCGGCGAATTCCCATGCGGGGTTACTCGGCCCTTCCTTGAGAGTTGATCATGCTCTCTTACCAATTCCCAATATCTCGAGATTACAAATTCCAAGTTCCAATGGCAGTACTGCTCTTTCTATTTCTGTCTAGACACCAAAATCAAAACTATACTCACCGGATCCGGTCCTCAAACTTCCCAAGCAGGCGCATGAGTTGGACCTCGGACTCCCCTCACTCGGGTTCGAGGCGTTGGCTCCAACCGGGCCCGGTACCCGCCGAGGTCCGACCAGCTCCCTCCGATACAAGGGACCGGTGGCGCCAGGGAGCAGCCCTCGTCGGAAGGGCGCGATCCCGGCAGGACCAAGCCTATAGAGGCGGAAAGTCGTGGTATATTGCCCTATATACACTTTGATTCCACAACTTCCCGGCCAACGCACCAAGAATATGTAGCAGCAAAGCGCAGACAAACCAATGATACCAGGAGTCTGTTCAGAAGGTCCAAATCATTTATTTGTGCACAAGTCTCGAACCAGTCAATTTCAAAAATGGCTGAGCAAAGTTTTCAAGCATTACAACAACTTTTATAGACTTCTGTTCCATTCTAGGTATGGAAAAACATTTCATTGGTCCTGGTAACCTCCCGTACCTCTTCCATTGGTCCCGGTACTGATAAGTTTATCCAATTATGTCCCTTCTGTGGGCATGACACCTGCATACCCCCCTTCTAGTCCCAATTACAATGGTCAGTTCATCAACTTGTTACTTTCACACTCTCAAGGCCATAGAACCAATTTGTGCGTGCAGAGGAGCAGGGTTCTGCAACTCATCTGTCAGCACTCCCAATTATTTCTTTGCAGATGTACTTTTTCTTATCAGTAACTTTTAAACATGTCTTTCTGTGTTTTTCCATCTTTCAGCTCTGCAGTTCTGCCTACCTAAGCTAATTCAATACTTCTACTGAGTTCTATCTTACAATAGCAGCATATTGGGGGATGTGCAATCCTATATGCCTCTCCACAGGCCTCATTTACAGGTCAAGCTAGCCATGCTGGCCTGCTTATGTTCAGACACCGTGGGTCACAGGCCTGCACCTGCCACATAATGATTTGTTAATGGCTTCGATTTTTTGCCCACAATATCTCCCAATTGTTGTGACAGGGCGCCTACCACTGCCGCCGTTACCTCCTCTACAAGAGTCATCTGGTGTGGGGAATTTGGAGAGGACGGCTGCTCTACCATTTTAGCGCTACTCGGGCCCGGCTTCTCCCATTCCCGGTGGATTTCATGTCCAGGTTCCTTCCCTTTCCACCCAGGACCGTGCCCTCTGCAATCCTCCCTGCTTTTTAGTATTAACCAGGCAATTTTGCCGTTCTTGGGGAGGCTTTTGGGGTCTATTGGGGAGGGCCCCTCCGGAGCGAGAGCTCTGCACGTCTGCTCTCCCTCAGCACATAATGTGATCTCCAGGGTGCTTAGTTTGTTTATAAGTCGCTTGTGTGGAACAATGTCAAATGCTTTAATGAAATCTAAATATACCACAACTAGGGCTCTCCCTCGGTCCAACTCCCTGGTCACCCAGTCAAAGAAATCAAGCAGATTTGTCTGACAAGACCTGCCCTTGTTGAATTCATGCTGCCTCGGATCCTGCAATCTGTTGGACTCCAGAAACCTCACTATTTTCTATTTCAGCAGCGTTTCCAATAATTTACTCACCACTGAGATCAAACTAACCGGCCTGTAGTTTTCACCCACATCCTTACTTCCGCTTTTGTGTAACAGGACCACATGTGCCTCTCTCCAGTCCTCTGGCACCACCCCCGACTCCAAAGAGGCATTGAAAAAGGTCAGTCAGTGGAGCTGCTAGAATGTCCCCAAGTTCCTTCAGTATTCTGGGATGTATCCCATCTGGTCCCATCGCTTTGTTCACTTTTAGTTCAGCTAGTTCCTCACGAACATAGTGTTCTCACAATCGTTTGAGATGCCCCCTCGCTTTTGTTCCTGTTTGTGGGTGTTTTCTGAGGTCCTGCTCCTGGTTCTTCATCTGTGAACACAGAACAGAAATATTTGTTAAGCAATTCCGCTTTATCCTCATTAGCTTCTACATATTCCTCCCCTTCACCCTTGAGTCTTGACAATACCACTTTTGCCCTTCCTCCTCTCACTAACATATCTAACATAGTAACATAATATATGATGGCAGATAAAGACCAGCATAGTCCAACTACTCTGCCCAGCAAGGCGGCAAGAGTAGGTGCACCTGCCGCTCCGTGCAGGTCGCCCCTCCCCATGCTTTTGTTTAGGGGTATACCCACCACTCTGTAGGTCACCCCTATTTGTTGAGATATAAGAGAGAGTTATGTTTATTTTTATTTTATCCTGTTGCTATAAAGGGATCCACTGTGCCTGTCCCATGCCATTTTGAATTCTGTCACTATATTTACCCCCACAACTTCCATCGGGAGGGCATTCAAGTATTTCCTGACATTACCGTTCAATTTACCCCCTTGCGGTTTCATGTTATGCCCTCGTCTTTGGAAGAGGTTTGTTTGTTCATTAATACTCTTCATATTTAGGTCTTCAAGTCTCTTCTCATAAGTCTTCTGATGCAGACTCCAAATCATTTTGGTCGCCTTTCTCTGAACTGCTTCCAGTCTTTTTTATATCCTTTGCAAGATATAGTCTCCAAAACTGAACACAATATTCCAAGTGAGACCTCACCAGCGACTTGTACAGTGGCATTAGTTACTCTTCCTTCCTGCTGGTAATTCCTCTCTGTATGCAACCCATCATCCTCCTGGCTTTTGCCACCGCCTTGTCGCACTGTTTCACTACCTTGAGATTCTCAGAAACAATCACTCTGAGGTCCTTCTCCTGCTCCATGAACCTCTTGCCCCTTATCACAGACAGTTCCCTTGGATTTCTGCTTCCTGAGTGCATGACAATGCACTTCTTCACATTAAATCTTAACTGCCAAGCATTAGACCATTCTCCCATCTTTTGTAGATCTTTCCTCATGCTCTCCACTCCCTCAGGGGAGTACACTCTGTTGCACATTTTCATTTCATCTGCAAAAAGAGAGACTTTTCCATTCAGTCCTTCAGCAATATCACTGACAAATACATTGAACAGTATCGGTCCCAGGACCGAACCCTGGAGCATACTGCTAATCTCCAAGAACAAGCAGGAATGTAGTCTTCATATATGGGTATCGTCGGTACCGACGGAGCCTGCGTGGGAACGCTCCCCAGTGTCCAATAGGAAATCTTTTGGGAGCATCCCACAGCGCCTGTGTGCTGCCTTCCCACCTTTCCCAACTGTCCCTCTCCAGTACTTCGTTTTCCGCGGAGCCGACAGGTCGCACATCCTGTCACTGCAGAAAAAAATCCCTTCTATTATTTTTTGTGGTCGCGTCTGCCTTCCCTCGACGCTACACCGGTACCGCCGGTTCTTCTTTCTTTCCTTCTTAAAAAAACCAAACAAACTTTCTTCTAGAGTCTTTCCAGTAATTTTCTCTTTCTTCAGGACCAAGCAGGAAGTCAGTCCTCACATATGGGTGTCATCGACGCCGATGAAGCCCCAGCGGAGCATTTCCCCAGCTTTCTATGAAAGCCTTTGGGAATGCAGGCACGCATGTGCGGTTCCCTTCCCGCCTAAAGGTGCCATCTTACCTCAGTCTCTCTTTTTCCGAGAAGCCCACTGGACGTGCGTCCTGTCATCCCGGATAAAAGTTTGATTTTTTCGGCGATTCTCGCTATTTTTTCTTCCCGGTTCAACGCCGGTTCCCCTCCCGCCGGGTTTGGTACACCGGTATCGAGCCCGATTCTTATTTTTCGGTTTTTGCCCTTCGTGGCTGGCGTTTGCGCCCTTTTTTGATTTTTCCCTGGAAGGCCAGTCCTTTGACCTCACGGGGACTCTTTTTTCCCCGATTGCTTCCAGCGGTTTCAAAAAGTGTGATTGGTGTAAGAAGTTGATGTCTCTCACCGACACACACGACTGCTGCCTTCGGTGCCTCGGTTCTGATCACGACCCTAAGACATGTGGACCATGTGGGAAGATGTCTTCCAAGGCACTCCGAAGTCGCCAGCAGCAGAAAGAAAGGCTTTTCTCTGACTCCGCCTCCGGCCGGGTCCGGACCTCGTCTGAGGCCTCGACATCTCGGGATTTGGATCCCGAGCGCCGTCGAAGCTCCTCGGACAGGGGGTCCCCCGACAGGGAACGCAAGAGGAAGAAGCGGCTCGTGAGGGCATCGTCGGAAGAGGTCCCTGGCTCCTCGAGGGCCAGGTCTAAGACCCCCGACCACCACCCCGGGCCCGTGGAACAAGAGAAGCCTGCCAAAGTTCCTCGCGTGGAGCTAGAGTCTGCTGGACACGTAAGCCCTGTGGTCCTCGAGGACTCTCCTCCCAGAGAGCCGACGTCGGGCCCGGCGCCGCTGGGGCCCGAGTCGGTGGCTGTTGCGTCTCCCGAGCTGAGTCTCAGGATGACAGCCTTGGAGAGCAGACTGTCTGCCTTCATGGAACAGCAGCGGGCACTGATGGCCAGCCTGTCTGGCGCATCTGCCCCGACCACCGGGACATCGACATCGAAGTCGACCCTGGAGACCGAGCCGATACTTGAGTCCATCATGGCTCGAAGTCGACCTCGGTCGCGGTCTCCCTCGACCTCCCGTTTGGGACCGAGGGCATCGACGCCAGTGCCTCCGGCGTCGGGGCGGGTGCTCCAGGGCCCCGCGGGGTTGGATCCTGACTCCTTGTCGGACGAGTCCACCTGGGAGACGGCAGATGAGGAGTCCCCTGACACATTCAAGACTCGGTACGTCCCCTCGGATTCACCGCAGTCTGAGCCCCGAGGAAGAGCCTCGAGCTGAAGAGCTTGAGGCCCTACAGTACGACTCTCCTCCGAAGGAGGCCTTTACTGTCCTGGTTCCTCCGATGCTGGAACGGCTCCTCTTCCGGATGTGGGAGGCACCAGCCTCGGCGCCGGTTCTAAGCAAGCAAGTCGATTCAATTTATCGACTCCAGAAGAGCTCTGGCTTTCAGAAGGCGCAGCTACCACACCATTCCATGGTGGTGGAATCGGCCATGCATCGTCTGAAAAGCCAGAAGATGCACTCTGCGGTGCCCCCCGGCAGGGAGGCCTGGAACCTCGATGGTGTGGGTAGAAAGTGCTTCCAGGGCTCGATACGTGCTTGCCGTGTCCAGTCTTACCAGCTGTACATGGGCATCTACTTGCAAGACCTGGCCAAGGAGCTGGCCGGGTTCTCTGCTGGTCTCTCCGGGGAGCCCTTGCAGAGATTCAAGTCCTTGTCCTCGGGGATTAGGGACTGCTCGAAGTATATGTCCTGAAATCTTACCACTTGATCTAGACCAGGCCTCACAAACCCTACCTTT
This sequence comes from Ichthyophis bannanicus, assembly GCA_033557465.1. Lineage (NCBI taxonomy): Eukaryota > Metazoa > Chordata > Amphibia > Gymnophiona > Ichthyophiidae > Ichthyophis > Ichthyophis bannanicus. Next base: position 26,969,528 of record CM066051.1, read on the forward strand.
AAAACTCAAGCATTTAAGAACCTATTGTAAATAATTGAAAATATCTGTTAATTGTTAATCCCTGTTATCCATGTTTTTATTCCCTGTTCTCTGTAAACTTAACTTAACATTTGTTTTTATGTTTAAGTACAAAACTTGTTAAAATGTAAACCGCGCTGATGTCAAAAGTGCGGTATATAAAAGCTGTTAAATAAATAAATAAATAAATATGTCCCGCGCCGCCTACGATGGCTTCGAGGCTTCGGCCCGAGTTGCGGCAGCCGGTATCGTGGCTCGACGCCAGGCATGGCTGCAGTCATCCGACCTCGAGCCATGGGTTCAGGACAAGTTGGTCGATGTCCCTTGCCGAGGTGAAAACCTTTTTGGCAAGCCCATGGCCGAGAAGGCCGCACAGCTCGAGACTGAGCACCTTACAAGGACAAGGCTGTCTAGGAAGACCTCTGCCCCTTCTCACAAGAAGAAGGCCTCGGGTAAGAAGCCCTTTTATCCGAGGAAGGCCACTGCCTACAAACAGTACCCTCAGTATCAGGCTGCCCAAGCTGCACTCCAGAGTCAGCAAGCCAAGGGGCAGGGTAATGGGCCCCGTAGGCAGAGGACCCCCAAGCCTCTGGCCCCTGCTCCTACTCAGCAGGGTGGGGGGTTTTGACTCCTTGAGCGTAGCCTCTCCGTCCCTGCTCTCCCAACCCTGCACAGGAGGTCACCTCGCCCTCTTTGCCCACCAGTGGCCCCACATCACTGGGGACATTTGGGTGTTGAACATAGTCCACAGGGGCTATGCACTGCATTTTCACCAACTGCCTCCGCCATACTTTCCAGGGGAACCTCCAAGGCCTCCCCTGCACACAGACCTTCTCCTTCAAGAGTTTCAAGGTCTGTTGATGGACAGGGCAATGGAGCCTGTGCCTCCCCACTTGCAAGGTCACGGATTCTACTCCAGGTATTTCCTGGTGCCCAAAAGAACCGGTGGCCTTCGACCCATTCTGGACCTCAGGAACCTCAACAAGTTCCTAGAGAAAGAAAAGTTCAAGATGCTTACTCTTGGAACACTTCTGCCCTACCTCCAGCAGGGAGATTGGCTATGCTCCTTAGATCTAAAGGATGCGTACACTCACATCCTCATTCATCCAGACCACAGAAAGTACCTCAGGTTCATTGTGGGAGGAAACCATTATCAGTACAGAGTACTGCCTTTTGGCCTCACCTCCGCTCCCAGGGTCTTTACCAAATGCCTGGCAGTGGTGGCGGCCTACCTGAGAAATCAGGGAATCTCTGTCTTCCCCCATCTGGACGACTGGCTCATCAGGGGTCAGACGTGCCAGGAAGCCAGACAAGCCACCCTCACAACTATTGCTCTTCTTCAAAGCCTGGACAGTGGTGCCTTCGGACTCAGTGGTCCCAGGCCACAGGCAGCCTCAGGGACAGGATAAGGGTGTCCAGACAATTTCTGAACTCCCTCAGCTGGTGGTTGCACCCACCCAATCTACTAAAAGGGGTGCCCTTTCAAATTCCTGGGTACACAGTGGTACTGACCACAGACGCCTCCCTGCAGGGCTGGTGAGCTCATTGTCTGAACAAGTGCACCCAGGGCCTGTGGTCTCCTTGGGAGGCTGCACAGCAGATCAATCTCCTACAACTCAGGGCTATTCGATTAGCACTCAAAGCTTTCTCTCCTACCCTGGCCCATCAATCTGTCCTGGTTCAGACGGACAACCAAGTAGCCATGTTTTATGTGAACAAACGGGGCGGGACTGGGTCCAGACTCCTCTGTCGGGAGGCTCAGGACCTTTGTTCATTTGCCCTCAAGCACGACATGCTCCTCAAGGCTGTGTACCTTCCAGGCCAGGACAACTACCTGGCCGACAGGTTGAGCAGGATTCTACAGGCCCATGAGTGGCAGCTACACCCTTTAGTAGTTCAGAAGTTCTTCCTAAAATGGGGTCTCCCTTTGATAGATCTCTTTGCCAGTCCACTGAACAAGCAACTGCCAAAGGTCTGCTCCAGGCAACCGCATCCTCTGAGAATAGCAGCAGATGCTTTTCTGATTCCCTGGTCTCAGGGCCTCCTGTATGCGTTTCCTCCCACGCCCTTGGTGGCCCGAACTCTCTTCAAGATTCTTCAGGACAAGGCCTCAGTCCTGCTGGTGGCTCCCAGGTGGCCGAGACAGCCTTGGTTTCCACTTCTGCTTCAACTGGCGGTGGATCCCCCACTGCCTCTGGGGTTGCAACCCGACCTTCTCTCACAGGAGCAGGGTTCCCTTCTGCACCCCAATCTCAAAGCTCTCAATTTGATGGCCTGGAGGCTGCAAGGGTAGTTTTGGCTCCCTGGGGCCTACCTCAGGAAATTGAGGGGGTTGTCCTAGCCTCTAGGAAACAGTCCACTAGGAAAACCTATGCTCCCAAATGGAAAAGGTTTTCTGTGTGGTGTCAGCTACGTACAGAGGATCCTTTCTCCTGTACTGTGCCAGTAGTGCTTCAGTACTTACTGCACTTGTCCAATCAGAGACTTAAGTCCAATTCTGTTCGGGTCCACCTCTCAGCTCTAGCAGCTCACCACTCACTGGTGGAAGGACATTCTCTGTCGGTTCACCCCTTGGTGTCCTGCTTTCTCAGGGGCTTGCTTTTGCTCAAGCCTCCAATCCGTCCTCCTGCTCCTGAGTGGGAGTTGAATGTAGTCTTGCAGCAGCTGACTTGCCCACCCTTTGAGCCGATGGCTACTTGCCCTCTACGCTTCCTGTCCTAAAAGACACTCTTCTTGGTAGCCCTTACCTCGGCTATGCGAGTGGGTGAACTTCAGGCCCTGGTCTGTGATAGGCCTTACACTCGCTTCTATAGGACAGGGTAGTCCTTAGGACTCATCCAAAGTTCCCCCCCAAAGTTGTCTCCTCCTTCCACCTTAACCAAGAGGTGGTTCTTCCAACATTCTTCCCTAGGCCTCATGCAAGCCAGGCTGAAGCAGTTCTGCATACCCTGGACTGTAGGAGGGCCTTATCCTTCTACCTTGACCGTATGCAGGGGCATAGAAGGGCTACTCAGCTCTTCCTATCTTTTGACCCTAATAAGTTGGGGTTGGCTGTGTCCAAGCGTACCTTGTCCATCTGGGTTGCTGACTGTATCACCTGGGCTTATAGGGCGGCTGACGGCCCACTGTGTCAGGGCAATGGCTGCCTCAGTGGCTCATCTCTGCTCTGTGCCCTTGGTAGACATCTGCAGGGCTGCAACTTGGTCTTCAAGCCAGACCTTTGTGGCCCATTACTGTCTGGAGAGGGAGTCCTGTAGGGACAGTGCTTTTGGCCAAGCAGTACTCAGGAATCTCTTTGAGGTTTAGGCAACTCCTGCCCTCCTGCCCTTTGTTGGGCTACCGGTGGAGGTTGTGTCAGTGCAAAGCCTTTCTTTGCAGCTGGGACTAGAGGGAGTCCTCTTGTTCAGCCTGGGTTCCTTGGTAGCCCAGAGCTAGGGAGTCACCCATATGTGAGGACTGACTTCCTGCTTGGTCCTGGAGAAAGAGTAGTTACTCACCTGTAACAGGTGTTCTCCAGGAGCAGCAGGAATCAGTCCTCACAACCCTCCCTCCTCCCCTTGGAGTTGCAGTTGTACATAGTTTATTTTTCATTTTTGTGTGCTGTTCTTAGCTATGTCATTTGACTGAGGTAAGATGGCACCTTTAGGCGGGAAGGGAACCGTGCATGCGTGCCTGCATTCCCAAAGGCTTTCATGGAAAGCTGGGGAAATGCTCCGCTGGGGCTTCATCTGCGTCGATGGCACCCATATGTGAGGACTGATTCCTGCTGCTCCTGGAGAACACCTGTTACAGGAGAGTAACTACTCTGTAGGTGCCATGCACCATTTTGGGCACTAGGCCCAACTTTTTCCTTCAAAATGGAAAAACCTGCTTCGGGTTTTAAAAAGTGTTCTAAGTGTGGCGGTACCATCTCCGTCACTGACACCCATGAGTGGTGCCTCAAATGTTTAGGTCCTGACCACTGTATCTCTGAGTGTGTTGCCTGTGGAATGATGTCGAAAAGGAGCCGGCAAAACCGAGCTGCTAAACTTAGCACCCTTTTTCCCTCCGATGCAGCCTCCGTGGCATCGACGTCTTCCAGGGCTTCGTCTTCCTCCCATGGATCTCAGGTAACTAAACATAAATCTAGCCGGTCCTCAAAGGGTAGATCTCCTTCTAGACATCGAGGGACTTTCACCGGCAAAATTGCCCCGGCGGGAGGCTTCGGCTTCCAAAGCACTAACAGGGCTCCAGGATGTTCTCGAGGCTTCAACCTTGGCAGAACTACTGCTGCCATACTCTGGGGTACCGGCCGCTTCATCCGGTACTGATACCCAAGCATTGGCAGCTTCGATAGACAAGAGATTCTTGGCTACTGAATGCAGTGTGGCAGCTCTTCTCACGGCCTCGATGCCCCTGAAACCGCTTCAGACAATTCAACCGGTACCGGCACCGACTCCGGTGCTGGCACAGACTGCATCGACATCGGCAGGTATTCAACCGGGACCAAGTCATGAGTGTCTATCCGGCATCGACAAGTCGGTACCGGACCACTCTGATGCCGACTTCGATCGGTATCACTACCATGCTTTGCACGATCATCCAGATCGTAGATACTTTGAATCCTCAGATGAGTATGAAGACTCTGAAAGCTCTGCCGATACCAGAGTGCTTCTTCCTGAGGATTCCTCTTCTCCTCAGCGTAGGATGTCTCCACCAGAGGATATGTCCTTTCAGGATTTTATCCGAGATGTGGCCCGAGGTCTTTCCATCACAGTGGCTCCTGAAAAAGAGCCTAGGGCAAAGGAATTAGAAATCCTGCAATACCCTAAAGCTCTCCCAAGGAGGCAGCTACCTTACCTATTCATGAGATCTTGCATGGGCATCGTTTAGGTCAGTCTGCTCAAAAGGGACAGCAGCAACAACCTAGGCAAAGAAAGACAAAAGCAGCTAAGCTCAACCGGCTCAGCAGACTCAGCCTCCACAGGGGCTTTGACTCCTATCTAGAGAACTTTGCCTTCCTGGCCCTGAACGGTACAGAACCCTCCACCATCCCAGGAAGGTTATGTCATTTTGCTCCCAGATGGGGTCAGATAACAGTAGAAAATTGGACTCTGTCTATTGTAAGAGAGGGGTACAAGCTTCATTTCCTCAGCATGCCCCCTCCTACAATGGTAAGACAGTTCAATTCTCAGACCTCTCTCAATGACCAGTTAGGTCAAGAGATCACTGTGCTCCTTGCTCAAGGGGCAATAGAAGAGGTGCCCATTCCCCAACGGGGTACAGGGTTTTACTCCCCCTATTTCCTTATTCCAAAGAAAACAGGAGGACACAGACCCATTTTAGACCTCAGAGAATTGAACAAATTTCTGTTCAAAAAGAAGTTCAAAATGATTTCTCTAGAAACTCTGCTGCCATACCTTCAGAGTCAGGATTGGCTTTGTTCTCTAGATCTCAAGGATGCGTACACTCATGTTCTCATCCATCCAACTCACCGAAAGTTCCTTTGCTTTCTGTTTCAAGGGAAGCACTACCAATACAGGGTTCTTCCCTTTGGCATGGCCTCTGCACCAAGGATGTTCACAAAATGCATGGCTGTGGTGGCAGCATTTCTCCGCACCCTGGGAATATTCGTCTTCCCTTACTTAGATGACTGGCTCATTCGAGCCACTTCAGAGCCAGAGGCCGGGGTTGCCCTCACTCGCACAATGTGCATCCTTCAGTATTTGGGACTTGTCATAAACTTCCCAAAATCCAACCTTGCTCCCACTCAGTCCCTAGAGTTTATAGGAGCTCTGCTGGATACCAGACAGACAAAGGCCTACATTCCACAGCCCCGCTGCCTTCGCATTGTGCAGTTAGCTTCCCAAGAAGTACTAAAACCTCACCTCACTGTTCGGGAAATGTTACAGTTGCTAGGCCACATGGCATCCACCGTGCATGTGGTTCCTTATGCTCGCCTCCATATGAGGGCAGCCCAGTGGACTTTATTCTCTCAGTGGACTCAGGCGTCAGGTTGCCTGTCAGACAAAATAGCAAACTCAGATCGCCTTATTTTGTCCCTCTAATGGTGGCAATCACCCCAAAACCTTTTGGAGGGGTCTCCTTTTCAGCAACCCCCCACCCCAGGCCACTCTAACAACAGATGCTTCGCAGAGCAATTTTCCTTGCTCTTCGAGTATTCCACACCCAGCTCATCTACAAGACAGTCTTAATTCAAACGGACAATCAATAAGCTATGTTCTATGCGGACAAGCAGGGCAGAACAGGCTCTCTGTCGCTCTGCAACGAAGCTTTGCGACTATGGGCCCTCGCCAGAGAGCATCAGATTCATCTCCTTGCGGTATATCTTCCAGGCATTCAAAACTCTTGGGCAGACACACTCAGTCGAGTTCTGCTTCCACACGAATGGTCTCTCCATGCAGACCAGGTGGTCAAAATTTTTCAAATTTGGGGAACCCCGGACAAAGACCTTTTTGCAAGTCTGCTGAATGCCAAACTTCCCTGGTTCTGTTCCAGAATTCTGGCTCAGGGTTGTCAGGCCAGGGATACTTTCCTCCTCCATTGGGGTCAGGACTTCCTGTATGCCTTTCCACTCATTCCCCTAATTCCCAAAACCCTGCTCAATCTTCAGAGAGACAAAGGTCTTATGATTCTCATAGCTCCACGTTAGCCACGGCAAATGTGGTACCCTCTGCTCCTACATCTCTCTCAAGCTCCGCCTTTGGAGTTAGGATCTGCTCCAAATCTCCTTTCTTAAGAGGACGGGATGCTGTGGCATCCCAATCCCCAATCTCTGCATCTCAGGGCCTGTTTGCTGAAAGCCTAGAACTCCACGGTCTTAACCTTTCCCAGCAGGTAAAGGATTTCCTTTATGCTTCCAGGAAGCCTTCCACAAGATGCTCTTATGCATTTAAGTAGAAAAGGTTTACCATATGGTGCTCGCAGAAGGGTCTTAACCCTCTTGTGATACCTCTGGAATCATTACTGGAGTGTATCCTTCATTTATCAAATGCAGGGCTTAAGACCAATTCAGTGAGAGTTCATTTGAGTGCTATTGCAGCTTCTTTCAAGCCTCTAAATGGACAACCTATTTCCTCTCATAGCGAGATTTATGAGAGGCCTTCTTTTAACTAAGCCTCCCATTAAGCCACCACTGGTGGCATGGGACTTAAATCTGGTTCTTGGGCAGCTCATGAAACCGCCTTTTGAACCATTAGCCACTACCTCTTTGAAATTCCTTTCTTATTGCAATCACATCAGCACGTCGCATGAGTGAATTGCAAGCATTGTTGGTTGATCCTCCTTTTACAAGGTTCCATCATGATAAGGTAGTCCTTAGGACTCATCCACACTTTGTCAAGGGTGGTGTCACCTTTTCATTTAAACCAAGCAGTTTACCTTCCTGTATTCTTCCCAAGGCCTCACGCCTCAAATGCAGAAAGGAATCTTCATACTTTGGACTGCAAAAGGGCTTTGGCCTTTTACTTGCAAAGGACACAGCAACATAGAAAATCCTCTCAACTCTCGTTGCTTTTGATCCTATTCATTTGGGAATTCCAGTCTCCAAAAGAACACTGTCCAGCCTATGAGAGTAAAAACCTTCCTCTTGAAGGCCATGTCACAGCTCACAATGTGAGAGCCATGGCAGCTTCTATGGCTCATCTTCACTCTGTGTCTATCGACGACATCTGTCGAGCAGCTACTTGGGCTTCGGTTCATACCTTCACAGCCCAATTACTGCTTAGACAAGGACTCCCGCCAGGATGCCTTGTTTGGTCAGGCTGTTCTTCAACACCTGTTCCATACTTAATCAATTCCTACCCACCATCCCTGGTAGGATGCCAGAGATCCATGGGGGGAAGTGGAGCCCTTTCAGAAGTGCACACAACTTCTGGGGCTTTCTCCCTGGCATCTGCAGCTAGGGAGTCCCCATATGTGAAGACTACATTCCTGCTTGTTCCTGGAGATAGCATAGTTACTCACCTGTAACAGGTGATCTCTGGGAACAGCAGGAATTTAGTCTTCACAACCCACCCACCTCCCCTCGGAGTTGTATCTCTCTATCTCTCTCTCTTTCCCTCTCTCTTTTGTCTCAGCTTTAAACTCAACTGGAGAGAGACAGTTGGGAAAGACGGGAAGGCAGCACACAGGCACTGTGGGATGCTCCCAAAAGCTTTCCTATTAGACGCTGGGGAGCATTCCTGCGCAGGCTCCATCGGTACCGTCGATACCCATATGTGAAGATTAAATTCCTGCTGTTCCCGGAGATCACCTGTTACAGGTGAGTAACTATGCTATCACCTTCCTTTCATCCGAGTGAGTTCCATTTATCTTCACCTTCTGTTGTCTGTCAGTCAACCAATTTGTGATCCAGTTCACCACCTTGGGACCCATCCCCCAAGCTATTGAGTCTATTAATAAACCTCCTATGAGGAACAGTATCAAAGGCTTTGCTGAAATCCAGGTAGATGACATCCATCGTATGCCCTTGATCTAGTTCTCTGGTCACCCAGTCAAAGAACTCAATCAGATTTGTTTGGCAAGATCATCCTTTGGTAAAACCATGTTGCCTTGGATCATGCAACCTGTTGGTTTTGAGAAAGTCCACTATTCGCTCTTTCAGAAGCACCTCCATTACTTTTTCTGCCACCGAGTTGACTTACCAGCTTGTAGTTTGTCACTTCTCTGTTACCACTTTTGTGAAGAGGTACCACATCAGACCTTTTCCAGTCCTGTGGAACTTCTCCTGTTTCCAAGGATCTATTAAAAACATCCTTTAATGGCCCTGCAAGAACCTCTCTGAGCTTTTTCAGTATCCTGGGATGTATCCCATCTGGTCCCATGGCCTTGTCCACTTTCAGTTTTGCGAGCTGTTCTAACACATCTTCTGTGAATGGTGTGGTATCTACTCCATTCCCATTTGTATATTTGGGAATCACAGATGGTCCTTCTCCAGGATTTTCTTTAGTAAAAACAGAGCAGAAGTATTTGTTTAGCATTTTCGCTTTTTCAATGTCACTTTCCACAAATCCCAGCATTTTTGAGTCCTGCAATTCCACCTCTGATTTTCCTCCTCTCCCGAATATACCTGTTGCCACAATTCACATCTTTAGCCATCTTTTCTTCTGCCTTTGATTTTGCTATCCTTATTTCTCTTTTTGTCTCTTTTAGTTTGATCCTGTATTCCTTTCTGTGTTTCTTTGTGAACTTCTTAATTTTGTGAAAGATGTGTTTTTTGCCTTTATCAGTGCAGCCACTTCTTTGGAGAACCAAATAGGTTTCCTTTTCCTACATGTGTATCTGTTGCCCCTTTTATTGCCTCCTTTAGTTTAGACCATTACCATTCCACTTCCCATCTCCCCTCTCACCCTGCCAACTCCTCCTTCAATTACTTGGCCATTTTACTGAAGTCAGTGTTTTTGAAGTCTAGGACTTTGAGCTGCTTGTGATTGGACTCCACCCTGGCTTTTATCTCAAACCACACTGTGTGATGATTGCTACTGCTCACATGGGCACCCACCCAGATATTTGACACGCTATCTCCGTTGTTGAGCACTAAATCCAGCATAGAACTTTCCCTGGTCGGTTCCATCACCATTTGTCTAAGTAATGCATCTTTGAAGGCATCCACAATTTTTTTTACTTCTTTCCAGATATCTGAAAAATGTCTTTACCCCCCCCCCCCCCCCCCCCCATTTTATTGCATTGGCTATTTCTTCTTCTTTTTGTATCTTTTGCTTTCCTGACTACTTTGCCAGACTCTTTAGTTTTTCCAAATACTGATCTTCCTCTCTCTGTGATCTCTTGTATTTCATGAAGGCCTCACACTTTTTCTTCACCTTTTCAGCTACCTCTTTTGAAAAACATAGTGACCTCCTTTCCCTTTTATTTCCCATTCTAACAAAAAGGTTGGTTGCCCTTAAAACATCCCCTTTCAGTTTTGCTCAGTTTTTCTACATTCCCCAGCTGTTCTCAACCCGTTAATGACTCCTTGGGGCATTGGCCCATCTTGGCAAAGTTAGTTTTCCTGAAGCCTAAGTCCCTCACTTTTGAATGAATTTTATCAGCCCTATGCTAATATTGAACCACACCATCTGGTGATCAGTGGATGCAAGATGATCTCCCACTATACCATCAGAATCATTTTCCCCATTGCTAACCACCAATTCTCCAGGACCAAGCAGGAAGTCAGTCCTCACATATGGGTGACGTCGGCGCCGACAGAGCCCTCGTGCGGATCATTTCCCCAACTTTCAAAGAAAGCCTTTGGGAATGCAGCGCGCATGTGTGGTCCCCTTCCCGCCCAAGGGTGCCATCTTGCTCAGTCTTCTTTTTTCCACGGAGCCTGACGGACGTGTGTCGTTGTCACCCGGTAAAAAGTTGATTTTTCCTGCGTTGTATTTGTGGTTTTTGCCCGGTTTGACACCGGTTCCCCTTCCCGCCTGGGCCCAGTACACCGGTATCGAGCCCGGAGCTAGTTTTTCAGTTTTTGTCCTTCGTGACTAGCGTTCTCGCTTTTTTCTCTTTCTCACTGGCAGACCGGTCTTTTGACCTTGCAGGGGTCCTTTTTCCCCCGATGGCTGCCAGCGGGTTCAAGAAGTGTGATCGGTGTAAGAAGCTGATGTCTCTCACCAACACACATGACTGCTGCCTCCGGTGCCTCAGGCCTGACCATGACCGAGTCCGACCCTGAGCACCGTCGAGGCTCCTCTGAAAGGGGGTCTCCTTCTTGGGAACACAGAAGGAAAAAGAAACCCATGAGGGCGGCGTCGGTTGACGCTCTTGGCCCCTTGAGGGCCAGGTCGCATAGCCCCGACCGCCGTCCCGGGTCCTCGGAGTCGGAGAGGCCTGCCAAGTTGCCTCGAGTGGAGCCGGAGTCCCCGAGTCACGTGAGTACTGTTGTCCTCGTAGACTCCCCTCCGGGGGAGCCGCCATCGGGGCCCGAGTCGGGGGCTGCTGAGTCTCCTGAGCTGAGTCTCAGGTTGACGGCCTTGGAGAACAGCTTGGCTGCCTTCATGGAACAGCAGCGGGTACTGATTGCCAGTTTCACCGGTGCATCTGCCCGACCACCAGGACCTCGACGTCCAAGTCGACCCCGGAGGCCGAGCCGATCCTCGAGTCGATGCGGTCTTGAGTCGATCCTCGGCCAAGGTCCCCCTCGGCCTCCCGCTTGGGGCCGAGGTCGTCAACGCCGGTGCCCTTGGCGTCGGGGTGGATGGCATCGATGCCCGCCCGGCCGGAGCCGCTCGAGGCATCGATGCCCGCCCGCCCGGCCGGAGCCGCTCGATTCCTCCTCGGAGGGGTCCGAGTGGGAGACGGAGGACGAGGAGTCCCCGGACACTTTCCGGACCCGGTGTGTCCCATTGGACTCACTGGAGTCCAAGCCTCGGAGACGGTCCCCACCGGAGGATACCCGGTTCTCGGACTTCGTGAGAGACATGGCCAAAGCCTTGGCCTTTCCCGCGGATCCCGAGGAGGAGCCTCGAGCCGAGGAGCTCGAGGCCCTCCAGTATGACTCTCCACCTAAGGAGGCCTTTACTGTACCGGTTCCTCCGATGCTGGAACGGCTGCTCTTCCGCATGTGGGAGGCACCAGCCTCGGTGCTGGTTCTCAGCAAACGGTTCGATTCCATTTATCGAGTCCGTAAGAGCCCTGGGTTCCAGAAGGCACAGCTACTGCACCACTCCATGGTTGTGGAATCGGCCATGCATCTTCTGAAGAGTCAGAAGATGCACTCCTTGGTGTCCCCCGGCCGGGAGGCCCGGAACTATGGATGCCCTCGGTAGAAAGTGCTTCCAGGGCTCTATGCTGGCTTGCCGTTTCCAGACTTACCCAGCTGTACATGGGCATGTACCTCCGAGACCTGGCAAAGGAGATTGCCGGGTTCTAAACTGGCCTCTCCAAGGAACCTTTGCAGAGGTTTAAGGCTTTGTCATCCGGGATTCGGGAGTGCTCAAAGTTTATCTCTCGAGCAGCCTATGATGGCTTTGAGGCTTCGGCCCGAGTAGCCGCGGCCAGCATCGGTGCACGCCGTCAGGCCTGGCTACAGTCATCGGACCTCGAGCCATGGGTATAGGACAAGTTGGTCGATGTCCCTTGCCGAGGTGAGAACCTTTTTGGCAAACCCATGGCTGAAAAGGCTGCAGAACTCGAGTCTGTGACTCTCACCAGGACAAGGCTGTCCAGGAAAACTTCTGCCCCTTCTTAGAAGAAGAAGGGCTCGGGGAAAAAGCCCTTTTACCCGAGGAAGGCTACTGCCTACAAATCCTACCCTCAGTTTCAGGCCTCTACAGCTCCCCATCAGGGTCAGCAGGCCAAGGGGCAGGGACATGGGCCATCAGCTCCAGCTCTTGCACCGCAGGGAGCGGGGTTTTGACTCCCACTGCATAGCCTCTCCTCCTCAGCTGGCTTCTCTCAGCACTGGAGGCCGGCTGACACTGTACGCCCACAGGTGGTCAGCCATAACAGGGGATACTTGGGTACTGAGCATAATCCAGAAGGGCTATTTGCTCCACTTCAACCAGTTACCCTCCTCCTATTTTCCAGGGGAGCCTCCAAGACTCCCTCTGCACAGGAACCTCCTCCTTCAGGAGTTGGCAAGTCTTCTACAGGAGCAGGTGGTGGAACCGGTGCCTCACCACCTGACAGGGCGAGGCTTCTATTCCAGGTACTTTCTAGTACCAAAAAAGACTGGAGGCCTCAGGCCCATCCTAGACTTGCGAAATCTCAAGTTCCTGGAGAGGGAAAAGTTCAAGATGCTTACTCTTGGAATACTGCTGCCCTACCTCCAGCAGGGAGATTGGCTATACTCCTTAGTCCTGAAGGATGCTTATACTCACATCCTTATTCATTCAGACCACAGACAATATCTCAGATTTGTAGTGGGAGGAAGTCATTTTCAATACAGAGTACTTCCATTTGGCCTCACCTCTGCCCCCAGGGTTTTCACCAAATGCCTGGCGGTGGCGGCGGCCTATCTCAGAAACCAGGGCATCTTTGTCTTTCCATATCTTTACGACTGACTCATCAGGGGTCAGTCTCCACAAGAGGCCAGACAGGCCACCCTTCACACTGTTTCTCTTCTCCAGCATCTAGGCTTCGTAATAAACTTTGCAAAGTCCACTTTGCTTCCCTCACAGGACATGGAGTTCATAGGGGCAAGATTGGATACCCTCCAAGCGAAGGCTTATTTGCCCGAGAACAGGGCCCACAGACTGATGGCTTTGGCCAAACAGTTCCACAGCGGTTCTCTGGTCTCCGCCAGAAACTTCCTAAGGCTCTTGGGCCACATGGCATCCACGGTCCATGTAACTCTGAATGCCCGTCTGCACATGCGACCTGCTCAGTGGTGCCTCAGAGCTCAGTGGGTGCAAGCCACAGGCAACTTGAAAGACAAGATAAGGGTGTTCAAACTGCTGGCAGCCTCCCTACGGTGGTGGCTGCATCTCCCGAACCTGGTCCAGGGAGTGCCTTTCCAGACGCCTCCACACACACAGGTGCTGACAACCGATGCTTCCCTTCAGGGCTAGTGTGCACATTGCTTGGGAGTCCACACAGCAGATCAATCTGTTGCAGTTGAGAGCTATCCGCTTAGCTCTACAGACTTTCTCTCATGTCCTCTCTCACCAGTCTGTCTTAGTTCAGACAGACAATCAAGTGGCAATGTTCTACGTGAACAAGCAAGGGGGCACAGGCTCCAAACTTCTGTGTCAGGAGGCACAAGCCCTGTGCTCCTTGGCAATCAAACACAACATGTTTCTCAAGGCAGTTTATCTGCCTGGCCAGGAAAATTCCCTGGCAGACAGACTGAGCAGGATTCTACAGCCTCACGAATGGCACTTGAATCCTATGGTGGTCCAAGGGATTTTTCTAAGATGGGGTCTTCCAACTATCAATCTCTTTGCGAGTACACTGAACCATCAGCTACCCAGGTTCTGTTCCAGGCAACCGCATCCTCTGCAAATAGCAGCAGATGCGTTTCTAATCTCTTGGTCTACGGTCCTACTATATGCGTTTCCTCCCACGCCTCTAGTGGCCCGCACCTTGTTCAAGGTTCTTCAGAACAAGGCCTCGGTGATTCTGGTAGCCCCCAGATGGCCGAGGCAACCATGGTTTCCACTCCTTCTGCAGTTGGCGGTGGACACTCTACTCCCTCTGGGGGTGCAACCCGATCTCCTATCTCAGGATCAGGGATCTCTCCTGCACCCCAACCTCAAGTCCCTCAATCTGATGGCCTGGCTGCTGAAAGGGTAGTTCTAGCCCCCATACCTCTACCTAAGGAAGTGGAAGAGGTGGTTTTGGCCTCTAGGAGGCAATCCACCCGGAAATCTTATGCCCTCAATTGGCGTAGGTTCTCCACCTGGTGTGCTCAGCGCCAGGAGGATCCTTTTTCGTGCCTGGTGCCAGTGGTGCTGCAGTATCTGCTTCACCTGTCGCACTTAGACCTTAAAGCCAACTCTGTCCGGGTCCACCTCAGTGCTCTATCAGCACACCACTCACAGGTAGAGGGCCAATCTCTGTCGGGCCACCCCTTGGTGTCCCGCTTCCTCAGAGGCCTGCTTTTGCTCAAGCCTCCGATCCATCCACCAGCCACTGAGTGGGATTTGAATGTGGTCTTGCACCAACTTACTTGCCCACCGTTTGAGCCGATGGCTACCTGTCACTTACGCTTCCTTTCCTGGAAGGCGTTGTTCTTAGTGGCTCTTATCTCGGCCAGGCGTGTGAGTGAACTGCAAGCTCTGGTTTCTGATAGACCGTACACACGGTTCTATAAGAACAGGGTGGTCTTATGGACTCACCCTAAGTTCCTTCTGAAGGTTGTCTCCTCCTTCCACCTCAATCAGGAGGTGGTTCTTCCAACATTCTTCCCAGGCCGATGCCAGCCGGGCTGAAACAGTCCTGCATACCCTGGACTGTAGAAGGGTGTTGTCCTTTTACATAGACCGTACGCAGGGGCATCGAAGGGCTCCTCAGCTCTTCATATCTTTTGACCCTAATAAACTGGGGTTGCCTGTCTCCAAGCGTACGTTGTGCCTTTGGGTAGCAGATTGTATTGCCTGGGCATACAGGGCAACCGGCCTCTCCTTGTAGGGTCGAGTCACAGCCCACCATGTCAGGGCGAAGGCCGTGTCAGTAGCTAATCTCCGCTCTGTTCCATTGGCAGACATCTGCCGGGCCGCTACTTGGTCTTCAAGCCAGACGTTTGCGGCCCACTACTGCCTCGAGGAGTCCCGTAGGGACAGTGCTTTTGGACAGGCGGTACTCCGTAATCTCTTTGAGGTTTAGGCAACTCCTACCCTCTGGCCCTTGTGTTGGGCTACCGTACGGAGGCGTTCTCAGAAAGGATTCTTTCACGGATGCTGATGCTCTAGAGGGAGCTTATTTTTCAGCTTGGGTTCCCGGTAGCCTGAAGCTGGGGAGTCCCATATGTGAGGACTGACTTCCTGCTTGGTCCTGGAGAAAGAGTAGTTACTCACCTGTAACAGGTGTTCTCCAGGAGCAGCAGGAATCAATCCTCACGACCCTCCCTCCTCCCCTTGGAGTTGCAGTCATATAATTAATTTTGTTTTTTTGCTGTCTTTTAGCTATGTCATCAGACTGAGCAAGATGGCACCCTTGGGCGGGAAGGGGACCGCGCATGCGTGCTGCATTCCCAAAGGCTTTGAAAGCTGGGGAAATGCTCCGCACGAGGGCTCCGTTGGCGCCGACGTCACCCATATGTGAGGACTGATTCCTGCTGCTCCTGGAGAACACCTGTTACAGGTGAGTAACTACTCTTTCCAGTATGTCCCCTTCACATGTGGGTTCTATTACCAGTTGCCTGAATATTTCTTCCTGTAAAGAATCCAGGATCTCCTTACTTCTAGATGACACCACAGCAAGGATGCGCCAATCAACATCCGGCATATTGAAATCCCCTATCAGTAGCACTTCCCCTTTCCTAGCAATGTTGCGTATGTCTTCTCCCTGTGATGGAGGTCTGAATATTACACGAAAACAAATGGAAGGGGATAGACTCAGAAGTAATATGTGGAAATATTTCTTTATGGAAAGAGTGGTAGATGTGTGGAATAGTCTCCCAGTGGAGATGGTAGAGATGAGGACAGTATCCAAATTCAAAAAAGCATGGGACAAACACAGAGGCTCTCTAAAGGAAAAAAGGAGACTCTTGTAGAGGGTGATATGGAAGGGCAGACTAGACAGGCCATCTGGTCTTTTTTTCTGCTGTCATGTTTCTATGTCTTTATTGGGATGAAAATGTCAATGTTGCTATTCACAATGACTCCAGGATCTTTTACTTGAGTGATGAATCATATCTCGGAACCCAGCATTTTTTGCTGTAGTTGGGATTATTTTTCCCTATGTGCATTGCTTTGCATTTTTCCACATTAAATTTCACCTGCCATTTAGATGCCTGGTCTCCTAGTCTCACAAGATCCTTCTGCAAATCCTTGCAATCCTCTTCTGTTTTCTGTGAAGTGGAATGGCTATGCTCAAAGCAGCCTGGGCTTTATCAAAGACTTCAAATCAAAGCTAGCCTATATGTACGGAGAACCTAACTAGTCATGACAGTTTCGGAATGGCACTTGAACACCTTCATCAGATCCAAGTTATCCCATCTTAAGAGAACTCACTGGAGTTATAAAGGGTTTCTTTACCAATTCCATTTGGATCTCCTTTGTATTCACGCACCCAGATTGCTTGGCAGCAATCCCAAGATACTGACTTGGGCTATCAATCAGCACATCTACCTCCATAGAGCAATGGATGATCTGAACAGTAGTGGTATAGCTTCACTATTTCTATTGCTGCTGCTGCTACTACTACTGAACATTTGTATAACGCTACAAGACATACACAGCGCTGTATAGACACATGTAAAAGATGGTCCCTACTCATCAGAGCTTACAATCTAGTCAAGACAAACACAGTAGCTGTAGACGCAGGATACAGCTAGGGGGAATGGTAAGGACACAAAAAGGAGATCAGGTGAATCACTTGGCTTCTAACTGGCCCTGGGATAACCTTGCATGCAATGGCCATCAATGTACTTCAATAAACATAGGAATTCTGGATGTTTTCAACTATGGTTCGGCTAGTTTTGGTAACCGTGTGGATTATTAGAAAGTGTGGCCATTTTAGAGAGAAGGCTTAAGACTTTACTAATAGGTAGGACCTTGGCTTGTCCGAGTTAATTTTAAAACTGGAAAAAGTGGTAGCCCTTTCAAAAGTATCAACACCACTGGGGAATCGATCTCTGTGAGTTGTGTATGAGTGAGGACACAATTTCATGATAATTATGAATTGAGGTAAAAATGGGCAGAAATGGAAAAATAGCAATACAGTGCATGGTACAAGCAAATATTTATTAAATAACTTTGCTTGAACAATTTTAAAGAAATCTAATGCATAAATTTATATCAAAATCAATTTTACAAATATTAACATAAAATACACTTATGTAACATGGGTCATCGGCTATGACGACATATTCATTTGTTAATCACAGAGAGACTAATGGACCCTTTAGTAAAGGCTGCTAAGGCTTTGCACTTAATGTATGTTACAAATGCACATTTAGTGCAAAGCCTCCACATTAGCTGTTGAGGTGTGACCAGCATGTTCCCAGCAGCTAACCCAAAACCAAGTACCTTAACATGTGGAGCACAACACGGGTGCACCTAATGACAGCCACAGATGCGCTTCCTCTAACTGCTACATTGCCACTGAGTACAGGGTGACGGCCCTCATGCTAGCAGCAAAGTGTTCTCCACATCCATATTCTGTCCACTTCCAGCCCCATGACACCATGGATAATTTTCATGTATTTTAACACACATTTGCTAGCATGCCTCCACCTTAGTATTCCCTTCTGCCAGTTGCCGCATGTTAAAACGCACATTTAACTGGTTTCTGGGCTTTAGTAAAAAGGCCTTTAATGTTCAAAATAGAGCTTGCTTAAACCTGTTTCTGTGATGTAAACAAATTATTCTATATAGTTTGTGGCTTGATGAATTCTCATTTTATTCACAAAATGCACCTCGCATAGCATCAGAATTTTCATCATTTATTAATGAATTAAATGTCTGGTGGTGTGAATATCTGAGAAATTATTCTGAAAAAACTTTGATAAACACAACTCGGTTCCTCAATGTTTTCTAATACACATTTGTGTGATTTTTCTCTTGGGGTTCTGTTCCCTGACCAGGTCAGTGTTCTCCATTTCTTTCTAGCTTGCCTTCTGTTTCAGGACTGATCCAGCAGCAGTCCAAACTCTGGCATGGGATAAACACAGAGGCTCTCCGAGGGAGAGGAAGGGATTCTAGAGCTGAGCAGTTAGTGTGGATGGGTGATCTGGATGGGTGATGTGGTCTTTTTCTGCCATCATGTTTCCATTAGCCATGTTCTTGTTAAGTACCATCGAGCTGATGTCGACTCATGGCGACCTTCTGGATAGTTGACCTAAACTGTGTTCGGTCTTCAGTCAGGCAGCTCATTGCTGACAGTGACATCCATAGTTGCTGTTATTGTATTGATCCATCTCATTGCTGGCCTTCCTCTTTTGTGTTGACCTTCTACCTTGCCAAGAATAATATCTCTTCGCATGATGTGTCCAAATTATGAAAGTCAAAGTCTTGTCATCTGTGCCTCTAAAGAAAGCTTAGGCTTCACCTCCTCTAGTACTGACTGGTTTGTTCTTCGGGCAGTCCATAGTATACATGGTATTCGTCGACAGCACCATAATTTAAAGGCATCGATTTTCTTCCTATCTCTTTCACTGTCCAACTTTCACATCCATATGACATTACTGAAAATACCATGACTTGAACAAGTCAAATTTTGTATGGAGAGAGACATCTCTGTTCTTGAGAATCTTGTCTATGACCTTCATAGCCATTCTGCCAAGAGCAATGCATCATCGGATTTCTTGACTGCTTGTCGTTTCTTTACTGATAGTCAATACAAGTAGGTTAAAGTTGTCAACTATTTCAATTTCTTCTCCATCAATGATGAACTTACTGATTTTTCCAGTTGTCAGGGTCTTTACATTGAAGTGCAGACCTATATTTTAAAACTATGTTCACTGATCTTGAGAAACAAATGTTTCAGATCATCTTCACTTTCAGCCAGTAATATGGTGGTATCAACATAGCGAAGGTTGTTGATCATCTTTCATCGATCTTCACACCTCGCTTGGTTTCAGAGTCCTGCTTCTCTGATGATTTGTTCTGCATATAAATTAAACAGATAGGGGAAAATAATGCAGCCTTCTTGTACAACTTTGTTGATTTCAAACCCTTCTGTTTCTCCTTATTCAGTGTGAACTGTTGCTTCTTGATCAAAGTAAAGATTGGGCAAGAGAACTATCAGGTGTTCTGGATATCCATGCTTCTTAATATGGCCCAGTTTCTCATTGTTTACACAGTCAAAAGCCTTGCTGTAGTCAATAAAAAACATATAGATATCCCTTTGGTATTCTTTTGTCTTTCCAAGGATCCATCTCACATCAGCAGTGATGTCTCTCGTTCCTCACCCCTTCCTGAACCCTGCTTGCACTTCAGGCAGTTTTCATTTCAAGTATGGTTGTAGTCTCTGCTGAATGATCTCGAGTAGAATCTTGCTGGCATGTGGGATCAGAGCAATTGTGTAATAATTTCCAGTCAGCTGGATCACCTTTCTTTAGTGTTGGTATAAACACAGATTTTTTCCTGTCAATTGGCCATGATATTGTCTTCCAAATTTCCTGGCAGAGCCTTGTAAGTATGGTAACAGCTGCATCCAATTACTGTAATGCTTCATAGGAATGCCATCAATGCTTGGTGCTTTGTTCTTTGAAAAAGCTAGCCAGTTGAGTGCCTTTGAACCTGGGGGTCTCATCTCCCAGCACTACAGTGCAATTTGTTCTGTTGTGACAATCCATTGGGCTTTTGTGGCAAGATACGGAAGTAGATTGCCAGGCCTTTCTTTCGTGCAAGTAATTCTAGTGTTGCCATTATCAGAGAAAAGTGATCCTCCGCCATCAACACCGTCCCATTCTACTGCTGCCCAGATGGGTTGTTTGCCTTGGTCTGGTACCTCAGCTGAGATCTATCCATCTTGGGAGATCCTGGCAGTAGTTAAGCTACCGATAGCTTAGCTCTCGCATCACTGATGCACACAAGCCCTCACAGCATGACAAGCTGCAAACCAAGTGAGGGTCTATTAGGCACAAAAAATCCAATATAAAAGGGAATAGTTCTATGCAGATCAAAAAGCCACACCACAAAGAGTAGAATACAGTTTTACAATGCCACCATAGAAGAAAAAAAATCTTTTAATTTTGAATCTTCACTTTTCTACTTAAAGGGAGTATTAAAATTAAATATGCCATGGCAACAACATGGTAAAATAAGTGTGGCACATTAGAAGATTGGTCATGGATGCTGAAGTTAGACCCTTTTGGCAATAATTCTAGCAAGCTCTTAACTTGCTGACTTGGGCTACTGAAAGTTTCATATTTTAAGTGGTGTTTCCCCCATGTAAATATGATAACAAGCTTCTGGAGTTTCTCTCATTGTTAACGTGACAAAAAGCCTTTGGTGTTTTTCCAAATGGTATATGGCAATTTAAGCTAAGTGTCATTTTCCTTGCTTATTTCATATTGGTAAACCTTCAAGCACTAAGAATATGACAGTAGCCAATATAATACTTTCCACTTTCATGACGGGTTGGCAATAAAAAGCTAAAATAACTGGGGAAGGGGGGGGGTAAATAATGAGGTCATAGTTAATATGACACATCTGAAATGAAGTACAGCATTACTGACAAGAGTTTGTCATCACTGCATATTCAATTTTGATGTTCCCTTTGAACAGAAAAGTTAAAGATTAAACAAGTATATTTTCCTCTGACGTGGCATTATAAAGCTGTTATGTCTCTATTAGCCCATGGACGCAAACTTTGCTTATAAAAGGCTTAGGTGCACATAAAATACTCCCCCACACATACCATCCCTTCCTTCTCCAGCTATCCTAATTTCCTACCAGGCACATGAGCAGATTCATAGCATCCGTGAGGACTGCACATGGGAAAGATCCTCCACAACTTAGCCAGCAAGGGGAATTTTTCTACTTTTAGCTGATAGGGACAAATCAGAAACCCAGCCAGGAGATTCTGCAATCACTCCTGTGAACAGCAGGAACCCTCACGTTGTTGCTTCCCAGCACAGAAGCCTTGCATGGGAAAGTGGAACACGACAGAAGCAGCCTGGAATTGTGTGCAGGCAAGAGGGAAACCCTGGAATGGAAAAATGCAGCAGGACGGGCATCGGGTTCCTCCTCTTCAAAAGCATGGCAGCCCTGATGGTTAACTATCTTGTCATGTATAAAAACATATGTGAGAGGAGGTGGAATGGAAGATTGATGGATTCTCCAGCTCCTAATTTATGTCCAATTCACTGGAAAAACTGGGGTTAAAACCACTAAGTCCCAGTTTCTTATCCAAAAGAGGTGTGTCTGTGTCTCCCTGAAATCCTTGGATCAGGCCAAGAAATCTGGGTTTCCCACCCTTCCCTCAGTCCCTCCAACAACTGGCTCACAAGATGACATCAAGATCAGTCTCTCCTCAAGCTACCGTCACAGGACAGACATCCTAAAGCCAGTGAAATGAGGCCAGGAAGCATTAGGAACCCATGCCCAGTGATGAAGCCTTCACATGGTGCACAAGAGGACCATAAATCCAAGATCAGGTCCCATTCAAGAAAACATGATTCGGTGCAGGTAAGTGAAAGGTGCTATGCTAAAATAGCACAAACCCCCTCAAAGTAAGTTCTGTGAATCACGTGGAGAGGGAGAAGATACTCAATACCATGAAATGCAGTCGGAGACCAAGACAAAGATAGCGAGATATTTCCCATCACATTGTGTGCCACAAGCTTGACTAAGAGGAATTTCCAAGTGCACCTTGACAAGTCATCTATCAGTAGCACTTCTCCATTCATGGCAATATTGTGTATTTCTTCTATTAAATCTTCATCCACTTCTACGCCCTGCAAGGGAGATCTGTATATAACTCCAATGCAAAATGGATTTCCCTTTCCCTCTTTCTAGTTTAATCCGCAGTGCCGCCGTTCTTCCTTTTCAGCCCTGCAATCCTATAGCTTTAATATTATTTTTTACATATAGTACCACTCCACCACTTCTTACCCTGTGCTTCCTGAATAAAGTAGAGCCCGGTATAATTACATCCCAGACATGGTTTTCCGTGAAAAATTTAGAAACATAGAAATATGATGACAGAAATAGACCACAGGGCCCATCTAGTCTGCTCTTCCATATCAACAACTACAACAGTCCCCTTTTTACCTTTAGAGATCATCTGTGTTTATCCCATGCTTTTTTGAATTCAGTTACTGTCCTCATCTCTACTACCTCCACTGGGAGACTATTCCACGGAACCACCACTCTTTCCGTAAAGAAATATTTCCGCATATCACTCCTGAATCTACCTCCCTTCACCCTCATCCCATATCCCCTCATAGCAGAACTTGCTTTCAATTGAAAGAGGCTCTCTCCCTGAACATTTATGCCATGGAGGTATTTAAACATCTCAATCATATCACCTCTATCCCGCCTTTCCTCTAAGGTGTACATATTAAGATCCTTCAGTCTGTCCTCATATGCTTTATAATGAAGACCACTAATCATTTTAGTAGCCACCCTCTGCACCGACTCCATCCTGTTCAAATCCTTTTGAAGGTGCGGTCTCCAGAACTGCACACTATACTCCAAATGAGGTCGCACCAAAGACTTATAGAGAGGCCTTATCACCTCCTTTTTTCTGCTAGCCATTCCTCTCCGTATGCACCCAAGCATCCTTTTAGCTTTTGCCGTCGCCTTTTCTACCTGTTTAGCTACTTTTAAGATCATCAGACACAACCACGCCTAGCTCCCGCTCTTCTTTAGTGGACAAAAGTACTTCACCCCTTATACTATATTGCTCCCTTGGATTGCTGCAGCCCAAATGCATGACCTTACATTTTTTAACATTAAATCCCAGCTGCCAAATTCTAGACCATTCTTCAAGCTTAGCTAGATCCCTCCTCATGTTATCTACACCTTCCTGGGTGTCTATTCTATTGCAGATTTTGGTATCATCCGCAAAGAGGCAAACCTTACCCGACATCCCTTCCACTATATCACTAACAAAGATGTTAAAAAGAATCGGACCAAGGACAGATCCCTGGGGCACACCACTGGTAACATCCTTCTCCTCAGAGTGAGCTCCATTTACTTGTACTCTTTGTCGCCTCCCACCCAACCAATTTCTAACCCAAGCAGTAACTTTAGGGTCCATCCCTAGGGTGCTCAGTTTGTTTATAAATCGCCTGTGAGGAACAGTGTCAAAGGCTTTACTGAAATCAATTTGTCCATAACCGCCACTAAATCCAAGTCAGCCTCTTCCATTAAAGCCTCAACATCTGAGATCTTATTTCCCATACTACGGACATTTATGCACACCACTTTCCAGATGTTGCCCCTATTACCCATTTCTTCAGAGGTGTTTAATCTTTCACTTACCTGGGGGTTCTCTTCACCCATCCCCTACAAATCTAGTTTAAAACCCTCTTCAGTAGGTTAGCCAGTTCTTGGACAGATGGACACCATCTCTGCCCTTCAGCCCTTGGAACCTCATCCCATGGTCCAGGAAACCAAAATGCTCTCAATGATACCATCCACACAGCCATGCATTCATCTCCAGGATGCGAGCTTCTCTGCCTCGGCTTTCACCCTCAACAGGGAGGATTGAAGAGAACACCACTTGTGAACCTATGTTTCATCCTCTGTCCCAAAGCCATGAAGTCACTTTTGATATGCTTGGAAGGATACCTAGCAGTATTTGTGCTGATATGGATGAGCAACATCTGATAAGTCCGTAGGGTTGATGAGTCTTGGCAAACTCTCTGTAATATCTTGGATTTTGGCACATGGCAGAATTTCTGAAAGGATGTTTGGAACGGAGTGTGGCTGGCAGTTCTTAAAGACCATGCCCCACTGGACAGACTCCATCCAATTTATATCTTTTTGAAGGTGCACTCTGCAGTGTTTCACGCAATACTCCAAATGAGATCACACCAGAGACTTACATAGAGGGACAATCACCTCCTTCTTCCTGTTGGCTATTCCTCTCCCTAAGCACCCTAGCATTCTTCCGGCTTTCGTTGTTGCCCATACTCCCTATCTGGCTATCTTAAGATAATCCAATGCAATCACCCCAGGTCCCACCCTTCATTCATGCACTAAAGTACTTCTCCTCCCCTAATGCACTGCTCCCTTGGGTTAGAACATAATATATACCATACTGGGTCAGACCAAAGCTCCATCAAGCCTAGTATCCTGTTTCTAACAGTGGCCAATATAGGTCACAAGTACCTGTCAGGTTCCCAAAAGTATGACTCTACACTTTTTTTAACATTTTAACTGCCAACTCATCAAGCTTTGCTAGATCCCTGCTCATGTTATTCATACTTTACATGGTGTCTATCCTGTTGCAGATTTTGGCATCATTCACAAACACAAAGAAAGAGGGAGAAGGGAACTCTGCATAAAACACAGTTCAGCCCAGAAGCAGAGAAATATCACGTCCACACCAGGTATGTCTTCACAAGCCAAAATGTTTGAGGGGACCTGACTTGGCCATGTTTCGGCACTGAGGTCTACATCAGGGGTCTCAATCCAAGGCAAAGCAGTAGACCACCATTATCACCCTTATCCTCTTTGTTGTCTCCCTCTCAATTGGTTTCTGACCCAGTGAATCACTTTAAGGCCCATACCAAAGACACGCAGTTTATTTCTAAGTCACCTATGCGCAACCGTATCAAACTATGTCTGACAAGACCCCCTTCTAGTAAAACTAAGCTGCTTTGCAATCCAGAAACTGCACTATACAGTTTTTAGCTACTTTTCTATTAATTTACTGACTGAAATAACTACTGTACCTGAATGTAACTTGCCTTGAACCTCGAATGGAAAAGGTGTGGGATAAAATACTTATGGAGATCAGACTAACCAGCGTGAAGGTCCCAGTCTTCTTACTTCTGGTTTTGTAGACATGTACAGCATTCAGCCACCTCCGGTGCTCGGTTAATAGAAGCTCACTTTCCATAATACAGGGGAGGTGGTAGTATGGCCACAGGCTTGGAGAAATTAAGACACATATGGTGGTGGCATGTTTAAAGTGGAGACAGTCAATATATTTTAAGACTGTCTTCCTTTCTATTCCAAATAACTTGGGAGGCAAAGAACTAGTTGAAGTACTGAGCTGGTCTGCACTATATGCTGTGACTATAAAAGAATAAATATGAGGAATAGCCAATCGATTTTAAGTCTGTGGATCACTATTCAATAAAAAAAGACCAGAGAAGCAATTATATCTGCAGACATTTTCAGGACTCTGACATCCCTGCCACTGTTCAGCTAAGCTTCCGTGATCTAGATCCAAGTAGATTGTACATACACAAAAATATGTTTTGTTGCTTCTGTGGACAGGAAAAGCTAATCAGGACAGGCATTGAGGGGCTCGACAGTTAAAGAAATGCTTAATATAGGATATTGGGGAAGGTTTCGCTCATCTTGCCCAGGAAGGGATTTCAGTGCTCAAAACTTGGACAGAAGGCATTTCCTGATCTGAGATGGAGAGGACTGCCTGTATCGATAAAAATGAAGAATTTGAAAGAAGTAATTAGATCTTACCTGCTAATTATTGTTCCTGAAGGAACGACAGTCCAGTCCCTTTACTTCAGGGTTGCGTAACCCTTCCAGCAGCTTGGAGGCTGAGCCCAACCTTTTTGGAGGTGGAGCGGTACAAATACCACTGAGACCACCCACCAACCCCAGTAATCGACTGAAAAAGTAGCCTAAGTGAACCTTGTCACAACTAAAAATCAAACCTAACAAACATGCAAACTTTTTTTTTTTTTTTTTTTTTTTTTTTTAATAAGTAAATATGAAAAAAAGGAGTAGGGGAGGGAGAGGAGGAAAGGCGCCGAAGGAGGACTGCTCGCCTACTTACTCCTGGCCTCCCTCACCCCGATCTGGTCCCCCGCTCGGTTCGCTGTTCCGCCCTTTTCCGACAGGCCTTCAGGTCCGACATAGCCGGGTGGGATCAGGGACTGGACTGTCGTTCCTTCAGGAACAATAATTAGCAGGTAAGATCTAATTACTTCTTCCTTATCGTCACTCCAGTCCAGTCCCTTTACTTCAGGGAAGTACCCGAGCAGTTCAATTCTGGGTGGGATTCGGCAAACCGGACTGAAGAACCGCTAGGCCAAACCGAGCATCCGCTGAGCTCTGCACGTCCAGCCTGTAGTGCTTGGTGAAGGTATGTAGGGAGGACCAAGTTGCCGCTCTACATATATCCAGCGGGGGGACTAGACTGAATTCTGCCCATGAGGTAGCCTGAGCTCGGGTGGAATGAGCCCGCAGCCCCCCCGGAACCTGCTTGCCTTTCAGGATGTAGGCGGAGGCAATCGCCTCCCTAATCCACCTAGAGATGGAGGCCTTGGCCGCCGCTTCCCCTCTGTGGGGGCCTCCGAACTTGACAAACAGCCGGTCTGACTTCCGGAACGGAGCGGTTCGGGAGAGGTAGCGCTTTAGGGTTCTCTGAACGTCCAATAGCCGCAGCCTGCTATCCTTGCCTGCCAGGCCCCCGGTTGGGAAGGCCGGGAGCGTGACAGTCTGGTTTACATGAAAAGGAGAAATAACCTTGGGAAGGAAGGAGGGCACCGTGCGCAGAACGACCTTGTCCTTGAGGAAGGCCAGGAAGGGGGGCTTGGAGGAGAGAGCTTGTAGCTCGGAGACCCGCCTGGCCGAGCAGATCGCAACCAGGAAGACTGTCTTCAGGGTTAAGTCCTTCAAGGAGGCCCTCTTTACCGGTTCAAACGGTTCCCCCATCAGTGCATTTAGTACCAGGTTAAGGTCCCAGGTGGGTACGACCGACCTCCGCTGGGGACGCAGCCGTCGTACCGCTCTTAGGAACCTGGTGACGTCCGTGTGCACCCCTAACGGCTTGCCGTGGATCTTTCCTCTATAGCACGCGATAGCGGCTAGTTGTACTCGAAGTGAGCTGTGCGCTAGACCCTTGTCGAACCCTGCTTGCAAAAATTCCAGGATTTCTGGGACTGAGGCGGTCAGGGGCTTCCTACGGCGCTCCGCGCACCATGCCTCGAAAATGCGCCAGACCCTTACATAGGCGAGACACGTCGAGCGCTTCTTAGCGCTCAACAACGTTGAGATTACTGCCGCCGAATATCCGCGCTTCAGAAGCCGCGCCCTTTCAAGAGCCAGGCCGTAAGCGAGAACCGATCCACGTGAGGCATCAGGACCGGGCCTTGCCTGAGAAGGTCGCTCCTGCAGGGCAGCCGCCATGGGTGGTCGGCTAATAGTCTCACCAGGTCTGCATACCAGGGGCGGCGGGGCCAATCCGGAGCTATGAGGATTATCCGGCCCTGGTGAGATTCCACTCGTTGAAGAACCTTTCCGATCAGAGCCCAGGGAGGGAATACATAGAGGAGGCCCTCTGCTGGCCACTTCTGAGACAGGGCATCCAGACCCTCGGACATCCTCTCCTTTCGTCGACTGAAGAATCGGTCCACCTTGGCCGAAGAGAATCTTGCCATGAGATCCATTAGTGGGAGACCCCACCGAGCCACTATTTGTTCGAAGACTGCCTGCTCCAGTTCCCACTCTCCGTGGTCTATTCTGTGCCTGCTGAGGTAATCGGCCGTGACATTGTCCGAGCCTGCCACGTGCTGGGCCGAAAGCGCTTCGAGGTAGACCTCCGCCCACTGGAGGAGAGTGTCTGCCTCCTTTTCCAGGGCCGGGCTGCTGGTGCCGCCCTGGTGGTTGATGTACGCCACCGTTGTGATGTTGTCGGAGAGGACGCGGATTGCCCTTCTTCGTACCCGGGGCTCGAGTTTCTTGAGCGCTAGGGTGACGGCCCGTAACTCCAGTCTGTTGATGGGCCACTGAGATTCCATCGGGGACCAGCATCCCTGAACGAACTGGTCCTCGCAGTGTGCCCCCCAGCCTGACAGGCTGGCATCCGTCGTCAAGAGGACCCACTGGGGGGGCTCGAGGGGCATTCCCCGTTCCAGGTTTCTCGGGTGTTGCCACCATCGAAGAGCTCGTTTGGTCCGCGGAGCGCAGGGTAACTGTGTTGTCAGAGGATGACGTTGCGGAGACCACCGACGCAATAGGGATCGTTGCAATGGGCGCATGTGGGCTCTGGCCCAAGGTACTACCTCTATCGTTGCTGCCATCGTGCCCAGGACCTGAAGGTAATGCCATGCTGAGGGGTTTCGCCTGCTTAGGAACCGAGTGATCAGAAGCCTTAGGTTCCCGGTCCGGGAAGAGGGCAAGAACACTCTGCCCCTGCCGGTGTCGAACCTTGCGCCGAGATACTCGAGATTCTGGGAGGGGGTCAGCCTGCTCTTTGCTCGGTTGATCACCCATCCCAATTCTTCTAGCAAGCGAACTACTGTGTCCGTCGCCGAGCGACTTTCTTTCTCTGACTTTGCCCGGATCAGCCAATCGTCTAGATACGGGTGAACCAAGATCCCCTCCTTCCGGAGGAAGGCCGCTACTACCACCATCACCTTGGTAAATGTTCGTGGAGCTGTCGCTAGGCCGAAGGGAAGGGCCTTGAATTGAAAGTGACCCGCTGGTACCGCAAACCTTAGAAACTGCTGATGGGATTTTCTGACCGGGATATGCAAGTAGGCCTCTGACAAGTCGAGGGCTGTCAGGAACTCCCCGTTCCTTACGGCAGCAATGACTGACCGCAGGGTCTCCATCCTGAAGTGCGGGACCCTGAGGCAGCGATTGACCTGTTTTAAGTCCAGAATCGGTCGGAAGGTGCCTTCCTTCTTTGGCACCACGAAGTAAATCGAGTATCGACCTGAGCCGCACTGATCTGGGGGCACTGGAGACACGGCCCCGAGTGCAATTAAGCGCGTGAGGGTAGATTCCACCGCTGTCTTCTTTGCGGGGGTACTGCAGGGGGACAGAACAAAGGCTGGTGTTATTGGTTTCGAAAATTCGAGGGCGTAGCCCTCTCTGATCACCTCTAGTACCCATTGATCCGACGTGACCCGGGACCAGGCGGGAAGGAACTGTCTTAAACGTCCTCCTATGGGCAGCTCTTCCCCCTGGGCCCCCGCGGCTTCATTGTTGTTTTCTGAAAGACGAGGAAGAGGAGAAGGAGGTGGTCGCCCCAAAACCGCGACCTGCTCCCCGAAACCCTCGAAAGCCCTGGCCCCTCGAAGGGAAACGCCCCCTGGAAAAGGAGCTGGATCTGGCGGGGCGAGATCTCCGGAAATCCCTGGGCTGAGTACGTGCCGGGGGAAGTGAGCGGTTTTGCTTCGGTCTATCTTCCGGGAGTCTGCCACCCTTTGACTCGCCCAGATCCTTTACCAATTTCTCTAAATCCTCGCCGAACAACAGTTTCCCTTTAAAGGGGAGGCGACTCAGGCGAGCCTTCGAGGAAGTATCCGCTGCCCAATTGCGTAACCAGAGATATCGCCTGGCAGCCACCACCGAGGCCATGTTCTTTGCCAGGCTCCTGATGAGGTCATACTGACTATCCGCCAAGTAAGCTGTTCCAGATTCCAACCTGCTTGCGTTGGTCCGCGTCTCCTCCGAGGGACTTTCGTCTGACTGCAGGTGTTGTGACCACCTTAAACAGGCCCTAGCCACCCAAGCTCCGGAGACCGAGGCTTGCAAGGCGAGGGCGCTTACGTCAAAGGCCTGCTTCAAGAGAGTATCCAACTTTCTGTCTTGAGGATCCCTTAGGGCAGCACTGCCCTCCACTGGAATAGTGGTCTTCTTGGTGACCGCTGACACTGCCGCATCTACCCTGGGAGACTTTAGCAGTTCTTTGTCAGTCTCTGAGAGGGGATAGAGACGAAGCATGGACCGGACTCCCCTTAGACTTGACTCGGGTTGGTCCCATTCTTCCTGGATCATCTGTCTCACTACCCTATGTACCGGAAAGACCTTCTGGGATCTTCTAATGGCCTGGATCAATGGATCCTCCAATGCTTCTTCTTCTGCAGGTGTATCGGAGGACATGTTGAGGGCCTTCAGGGACTCGTTAATCAAGGCCGGAAGCTCCTCCCGACGAAATACTCTAATTATCCTAGCCTGGTCTTCTTCTGGAATCTCACCTTCTTCTAACTCCTCCTCATCCTCACCAAAGTCCTTGTCCGATGGCGTTTCTTCCGGAGATCCCTGTGAAAGGGTCTCCTCTTCGCTCATCCGGAGGCGCTTAGGTGGGACGTCGGAATCTGGATTGGCCGCCCTCGCGGGCCTGGCTGTCTTGGCCTCCGCTGCCGAGGGCGCCGCACCCGCTTTCCCTGAACCTTGCTTACGTAGGCAATATGCCTTGTGGAGTAAGAGAATGAAGTCCGGGGAGAAGAAATCTCCTACCCCATCCTCCCCTGCCGGGAGAGGGGCGGGGGATAAGGAAGGGGTGGGCAAGTCCGAGGACGTAGAAGGAGGGGCTTGCATCTCACTCTCCCCTACTGGGAGTTCGTCTGACCCTTGGGAGGCCTGGGCCATGGTTAAGGTAATGTCCTGCTCTGCCGAGGCTGCCAGCGCGGTACAGTTCCTGCAGATACCTGTTTCTGCGGAAGTACCCCTGCGGATTCCACAGGAAAGGCAGCGTGCTTTGGTTGACATGACCCGGGGCTGAGGACCTTCCCGTACCAGAACTCCAGGCCCGTGGGGAGGGACTCTTCTCTACTATGGAGGCTAGCTCTACCCTT
Organism: Ichthyophis bannanicus; assembly: GCA_033557465.1. NCBI lineage: Eukaryota > Metazoa > Chordata > Amphibia > Gymnophiona > Ichthyophiidae > Ichthyophis > Ichthyophis bannanicus. The sequence continues at coordinate 27,000,330 of CM066051.1, forward strand.
CTCTACAATGAAGGCTAGCTCCTCCCTGGCCAACCAAACCGAGGTCTCTTTTCCTTTTTCTCCCCTCCCCAAGGGATCCCACAGGGAAGAGACCGGCTATCAATTTAGAGGAAACCAATGAGCAATTAAATGAAACATAAAGTGGATTTAAAATAGAAGGAGCACCCTGTAGCCAAACATTAGTTAAAAATAGCGTTAAAATAAAGTTACAAATAAAAAATTTAGAAATAAATTAAAGCTAACAGCACTTGTTGCTAGTTAAAATTAGGATTCAAATTAATCACAGTTATATCCCTTCTACTTGCGGTTAGCTGTGCTGGGAATCTGTAGCCGATTCAGCGCTGCATACCCGTTGGCTCTACACGTGGTGGGCCTCACCACGTGGAGCCAGGACGGGGAACCCTTAGGCTCTCTCCCGGTCGCGGTCGCACTCTCTCCTTGCTCACTGCAGACTGAAACCTCTGTTCCTGTGAGAATCGCCGCCTAAGGTTTTCCCCGCGGTCCTTGGGGGGGCCGGACTTCGCCGCCGCGTCCTGCAGTCTCCGGACGGGTCTGGCGGTATCGGCAGGCCAGCGATGCTGCCTCAAGCGCTCAGCCTCCGTGGGGCTTCGGCGCGAGGCAGCAGCGATCCGCGCGTCTCAGCAGCAGGGGAGCAGAGAAGCAAGAAACCCTCCTCGATGCTGCGAGTCGCGGCTCTCCTCCGACGCCTGATCCGGTGAGGGGGGGGGGGGGCGGGTGGAGGAGGGAGAGGAGAGAGCCGGAGAAATTAAAGAGACAGAGCTCTTGTTAAAAGTAAACCCAGCAAGAAACTGTAGTGGAAATCAAAGAAATTAAATGAAGAATAAAGTAAAGTAAAGAAATTTAAAAGTTTAAAATTTAAAAATAAGGACTCCAGTAAGCCCTAGGCTTACGGAACCCTCCAGCTGCTTGGAGGCTGAGATTACTGGGGTTGGTGGGTGGTCTCAGTGGTATTTGTACCGCTCCACCTCCAAAAAGGTTGGGCTCAGCCTCCAAGCTGCTGGAAGGGTTACGCAACCCTGAAGTAAAGGGACTGGACTGGAGTGACGATAAGGAATATGTAATAGGGTGATTTGTTATATGCACTAGTCTTCTCTTGCCCATGGAAAGAATAAAGTTGCCAACACAAATACTTATCCACTTCCTTTCTACCATCATCCAAAAATCCAATTTTCTGGCCAAAATGTTTCTCCCATCACAGATTTAGCACACTAGATCCCAAGTTTGGTTCTTTTTTTTTTTTTTAAATTCCTGTGCTTCTGCTTCTGATTGCTGGTCTGCTGGTACCAGCTATTGGCCCTTGGCCATGTTCTCCCCATGCTTGCAACAGCAACTCTCATTTTCCTCATTTGCACCCACCTCCTCAGCTCGGCAAGGCATTCAACAGTTCAACCAGCAGTATCCGCATAGGACTTTCAAAGATTCAAACCCAATAGACACTCACCCCCGTGGATTTTTTCAATTTCATCAAGAAAAAATATTCTTATACATTCCTCCTTTCTCACTACATTTGGTTTCCTAGCCAGGTTTTTTTTTTTTTAAGCCACTGCACTAGCAGCGGACATCACAAGGAGGTGTTTGAAATGCCTGGTTAGTGAGAAGGAGACTTCCTTCATTATCTGCAATATTCCCAGGCTCATAGATCCCACCAGCGTGTTTTTTGTACTGGGATGCTACAGTGTTCACAGGATAAAGACTGGTGTCCCAGGTATTGAAGAAATGCAACATCTATCTTAAGTACCCATCAGATGCAGAACATATAGACGGTCTCTTTTCCCTTATTGTCTCCCTCTTCTGTGTGGTATTGCTGGTGTGACTCAAAGTCTGTCCGGCAACTAAAGCTCTTGCTACATTTAGGACACTTGTAGGATGTTTCTCCTGTGTGGTGCTTCTGGTGTGAGTTCAGTGTGGATTTATGTCGGAAATTCTTGCCACATTCCAGACATTTGTAAGGTTTCTCTCCTGTATGGTACCTCTGGTGCGACTCAAAGTCTCTCCTGCGGCTGTAGCTTTTGTCACACTCAGGACATTTATAAGGTTTCTCTCCAGTGTGTTGTTTCAAGTGCGTCTGAAGATTAGACTTTTGGGTGAAGCTGCGAGCACATTCAGGACATGTATATGGTCTCTCTCCTGTATGTTGCCTCTTGTGCGACTCAAGATTTGACTTAAGGCTAAAGCTTCTCTCACACACTGGGCATGCATGTGGTCTTTCTCCTGTATGAGTTCTCTGATGTGCCAGGAGATTGGACTTCTGACTAAAACGTCTCTCACATGCGGGACACTTGTATGGTTTCTCTCCCGTATGCTGCCTCTGATGAGAGTTGAGGGTTGACTTATGCCCAAAGCTTTTGTCACACTGAGGACACCTGAATGGTTTTACCCCCGTGTGCGACCTTTGGTGCACCTCTAGGGATGACTTCTGACTGAAACCTTTCTCACATTCTGCACATATGAATGGTTTCTCACCCGTGTGTGTTCTATGATGAGCTAAAAGTTTGGAAGAGCTGCTGAAGCTCTTCTCACATTGGGAACATGTATGCGGTTTTCCCCCCGTGTGGCTCCTGAAGTGGATTTTGAGACTGCAGATGTCAGGAAAGTTCTTGCCACACTGAGGACACTGATCTGGTTTCTCCTCATTGTGGCTCTTCCAGTGAGTTTTCAGCCCCTTCGCAGTGGGGAAGCTTTTCTCACATTCAGTACACTTGTATTGCTTTCGTCCAGCTCGGGACTCCCAGTAAGCTTGGACCTGGTATTCACAGAGAATGCTATCTCTCGATCTCCATAATTCTGCCTCCGGCACCTTCAGTCCTTTCTCGGGCTCCATCTTCCTGGTCTTGTTTCCGTTCTCTTCCTCTGTAGAGGTAAGAAGAAAACGCTCTGTTACAAAGATGGGAAGCTATAGCCAGATTCCACTTTTTAAATGTTACTTCCAGAAGATTATTTGAGCTTTTCTCAAGAACATAAGAACTGCCGCACTGGGTCAGACCAAAGGTCCATCAAGCCCACCGTCCTGTTTCCAACAGTGGCCAGTCCCAGGGCATATCTCAAAAGTAGTTAGTTTCGTGCTACTTATCCCCACAGAGAAGCAGAGGCTTTCTCCCGGTCTACCTTAACAGTTTATGAACTTTTCCAGCAGGAACCTGTCCAAACCTTTTTTAAACCCAGCTACTGCTTTTAGTACATCCTCCAGGAATGAGTTCCAAAGCTTAATTAAGCATTGACCAAAAAAAAAAATTTCTCCTATTTGTTTAAAGTGTGTCATTAATAGGTTTGTAGCATGTCCCCTAGTCTTTGTAATTTTGAAAGAGTAAACCATCTATTTGCGTTTCCAGTTCCACGCCACTCAGGATTTTATAGACCTCTTATCTTCTGCTTTCTCAACAAATCATTACAAGCCAACCAAGTGCTGCAAAAAGGGAAACAATATTATTCGCTGGTGAGATTAAAAAAAAACAACAACACCCTGTCTGCCAAACACATTTTCCTAGACCCTTATGGGAAAATGTTATCTATATTTCAACACCTGCAGAAAAAAAATTACTACAGAGGAGAAAAACACTAAAACTTTCTCACAACTGAAACAGTTACTTAAGGCTGCTTTTTGTTTGTTTTTTTATTTTGGTGTTTGGATTGAAGATAAAGAGCAACCAAAGGAGACCACAAATCATAGAACAAGTACTGCACATCCCCCTTTATAAACACACACAGCACAAACACTGCCCCCAGAGGACAGGCAGTGCAAGCTTCCTTCTATATTACCAACTGCTTTCAGCATTTATCAACAGGCTGGCCCAGTCCCCGGTTTCACTCTACAGTATTTCATGCACGCATTTCTGATTTCTTAGGAAAAAAGAGGACATCCCGTGTGTGCAGGTCTGGATTATCTGCCAATAAAACCCACAGTCCTTACACACTTCCCTGCCTATGTGTTTGGGCAACAGACAAATGCCCCTCTTCAGATGAAAGGGCTTTGCCTCTCTTTGGAGGCTGTAAACAGTGATGCTAGTTGGGGCCAAACTTTGGCAGTGGCTGAAGAGGAGTGCAGGCCAGTCCAGTAGGGGCAGGCAGGCAGGGGAGAAGAGGAAATTGGACTGTGTAGTGACTTATTTTGTCTACACCAGGGTTCCCAATCCTTTTTGGTATGTGGACCCTTTATAGACTTCAAAAAAGTTTAGGAACTCCCAGTTCATCTCCGTCACTCTTCTCAGACCCCTCTACTACGTGTCAAGCCTGTCCCCTACTAACTCTCTTTACTTCCCCTTCCTGTCTCCCTCTTCTCTAGCCAGTCCCCATCAGAGTCAGTCAATTTCTCTGTCTCCCCAGCCAGTTTCTTCCCCAATCGCTCTCTCTCCCCACCAACCAATCTCCAGCGCACACTCTCTTTTTTTCTCTGCCCTACAGAACCCTGTAATGGTCTTGCAGACCCCCAGGGTCACAGGTTGGGAACCACTGGTCTACACCACTAATACTACTACTTGTCATTTGTATAAGTGCTTCAAAGCATACCCAGCGCTGTACAGACACATGTAAAAGACGGTCCCTGTTTATCGGAGCTTACAATCTAATCAAGACAGACAACACAACAGTTGAGGAGAAGGACACATGTAGGGGAGCGGCAAGGAAACACATAGGAGACCAAGTGGATCAGGATCCAAAAGCAGACTCGAAGAGGTGAGTTTTCAGCCTGGATATGAAAAGGGCCAGAGATGAAGCCTGATGTACAGACTCAGGTAGTTTGTTCCAGGCGTAAGGAGCAGCAAGGCTTCGTGCTCCTGTCACTAAGCAACTGAACTGGACCTGATCCTGTCTACTGCCAAAATATTTAACATTTTCAAGATGACACACATTCTGTGCAGGAGAGAGAACTCGCCCTTAGGAGCCCACTGAGACACCCATGTGTAGCATCCTTACTGCTCTTCTCCCATGTCTGCTGCATATCTGGAAGTGATGTATAAAGAGAGGCAATGTAACTTGACCCTTCCTCTACTACAGTGACCTATCTGCCCATATCAGCCACAGTGGCTCGAGGGTGTAGCTCTGACAAGAGATCAGAGGCCCTCAGAATGCCATAGATAGATTTCTAGAAAAAAATTCCGATCAATCATTCAAGGAACTATCCCTAGTATAGATTATTTTTGTTGGAGCTACCAACCCAGTGAAAGGAATCAATCCATTCACCACTGTGGTTCCTCCGTTTTAATTAGAAAATTTCTTTAAAAAAAACAGCTAATCATTGTACTTAGCTGAATCATGAGATCCTTCAGGCTGTTCTGAAAACCACAAAGACAAACGACGTGTCACGTTTCGGGTTTAAGATTTAGAAACCCTGCTTCAGGTCAAGCTGCTCAATGCGGTCAATCTTCAGCCAAAGTGAAATAAAAAAAGCTTTGAGCAGCTTGACCTGAAGCAGGGTTTCTAAATCTTAAACCCAAAACGTGACACGTCGTTTGTCTTTGTGGTTTTCAGAACAGCCTGAAGGATCTCATGAGTCAGCTAAGTACAATGATTAGCTGGGTTTTTTTGAAGAAATTTTCTAATTAAAACGGAGGAACCACGGTGGTGAATGGATTGATTCCTTTCACTGGGTTGGTAGCTCCAACAAAAATAATCTATATTAGGGATAGTTCCTTGAATGATTGATCGGAATTTTTTTCTAGGTCATTGTTATTTGATTTTGGTCGAGGGTTTTTTGTTTGTTGATATAGATTTCTGGCTTTGTTTTCCCAATATTTCAAATTACCGCCACTAACATGTGGAAAAATGTGGGTGACAAGCTGAATAACTCACTACACTTGCTATCAGTAAAGGGAGCCACTGTTGAGGGCAGAGAAACTGTCAGGCCTCCATCCCACACTCTTCCTGAGAGCAGATCAGAGGCAGCGATGGGGACCCAGCTTCAGGCCAAATACAGCTGTGGTCAACATTATTAGCACCCTTCCATTTTAGGTATGTTGTCTACAATATCTTGAAAAATAATTTGAAGTATTCCAACTATATGCCATCATATTTTAATAGTATGTTCAAAAGGTATACAACAAAAAAATATGTCTGTGCAACTTAGACATAGTAATTTCTCAGAAAAATAAAATAAAATATGACCTAGACAGGATTAATGTCATCCTTCACTAATATTTGGTTGCACAACCTTTGGCAGCGATGACAGCCTTCAAACATTTCTTATAGCCATCTGTAAGTTTCATACATCTGTCTGCTGATAGTTTCTCCCACTCTTCAGCTGTGATTTGTTCCAGTTCATGAATGTTTCCAGGATTCTTTTTACCAATGGGAGATTTCAGCTTTTTCTAAAGGTTCTCGATTGGATTGAGATCAGGACTCATTGCTGGCTAGTTTATAACAAGCCATTTGTTCATTTTTAACCATTCTTTTGTACTTTTAGATGTATGTTTTGGGTCATTGTCCTGCTGGAGGACCCATGACATTTGACCCCGACCTAGCTTTCTGGCACTAGGTAGCAAAATACCTTGGTAGTCCTCTGACTTTATGATTCTTTTAATACATTCCAGGCCTCCAGTTCCTGGGGCAGCAAAACAGCCCTACAACATTATGGAACCTCCACCATATTTAACTGTAGGAAGGGTGTGGTTTTTTCCTTATAAGCTTCATTTCTTTGCCTATAAATGTATTGCTGGTCTGCATTGCCAAAGAGCTCAAGTTTAGTTTCATCTGTCCACAGAACATTTTACCAGAAGGATTGTGATTTCTGAAGGTGGGTTTGGGCAAAGATCAAGTGTGCCTTTTTATGTCTGTCTTTGAGCAGTGGAGTCCCTCCTTGGCCTTCACCCATGAAGTCTTTCTTTGTTTAGTGTGTGGCATATGGTATGGGTTGAAACTATCACTCCAGATTGCTCCAGGTCAGCCTTAAGCTCTTTGGATGTTGTACATGCTGTTTTTCCAACAGTTCACACCGCCCTTTGAAGACTTCTTGGATTTATTTTCGTCTTCCCACCATGTCCTGGGAGGTTCTTGATAGTTTCATGAGCAGAAAACTTAATAACATTGCAAACTGTAAACACAGGAATCCCAACGTCTTTGGAGATGACTTTGTACCCTTTGAAGTTTGGTGATAATAGCTTTTCTGATGGTCTCAGGCAGTTCTCTTGTTTTCACCACTGTGAAAATGGAACAGAGAGTGAATGTGGCCATTTTAAACAGTACAGTCGTCATTCACTTGATTAAAATTATGTGAGCACTGACAATTGATCACAAGTGCATCTAATTTTACTGCAATGGGAATGTGGTTCTTCTGTTTAAACTGATTTGAATTGTTTATAAGGGTGCCAATAATCATATCCTGGCAATGTCCCAGTTTTCATACTGTTTCCTTTTTTAATTGGTCTTGTTTTATTTGATTCTTTAGTGTGTCAAATATGTGTGCATATATAGTCCAGAGCCATTTCATTGGCCACTTTTATTTAGGAGATATTGAATATTAAGGGATTGAACTGCAAGGGTGTCAATAATGTTGACCACAACTGTATCTCTAGGAGCTCAGTTCACACCATAGCTTGACAAATTCTGCAGGAAAAAGTCTAAAGTCTTTGGCAGGCTGTCCTCATTGCATCTGGACATGGAAGGACACCAGATGTGGAAGTGGCGGGGGTGGGAGGTGTTTTTAAAGGGGGTTTTCTTTCATGGACCAGTCTTTGATCATGCCTAAGGGTGCCCAGCTTCTCAATCCTCTCTGCTTTATGCCCCCAATTGCTCATACCCTTACGCCTCACTTTTCACAATGCAGGCAAGGAGATAAGGAAATGCTTGAGAACAGCAGTGGGTAGCCATATTTAATGTGCAGAGAAGTGAAGGGTAGCCCACCCACAGTGAGTTTTATTGTCACAATAAATGAGGCTGCTTTAAGAGAAGAACAAGCTGGATAGCTAAGAGCTCCTTTCTCTATTCCTAAGCCACTATCACATATTTATTAATGCGCATTATAGACGTGGCCAACACAATCATTAGGTAAATTAGGTGACTGCCTAGGGCGGCAGCTTCTTTTTCTTTCGAGGGGGTGGCGGCAGCAAAGGTCAGGGCATTCAAAGCTAAACAATATATTTTGACAGTCAAGGGTGTGTCTCAAGGCTTAACACTGTCTAGGGCGCCAACATCTTGAATCAACTCTGGGGTTGGCCCTGGTTACAGAGCACTTCAACCCGGCTAACATTAGGGCAGGGGTGGCCAACTCTGATCCTAGTGCACCACGATCCAGCGTGGTTTTCAGGATGTCTCTAATGAATATTCATGAGATATATTTGCATACAATGGGATGCCATGGATGCAAATGTGCCTCATGAATATTCATTAGGGACATCCTGGAAACCCAGGCTGGATTGTGGTGCACTAGGACCAGAGTTCTCCACCCCTGCATTAGAATGACTTATCACAGAATTCAAACTTCTTCTACTGACCTCATTACCTCTCCTACTACTACTACTAATCATTTAATCTCTCCCTACAACTCTCCTTGGAACGCCGCTCATCAGGCAAATCCCTCTTATCTATGTCCTTCTTCTTCTTCTTCTTCTTTATCTTTATTCAAACACTTGATAGACCGCCCAGGCCGGAGCATCAGGGCGGTGTACAATACAAAAATGTCAGCTGCTGGAAACAAAAGATGGAGAGGAACGCCAAAATACGATAGGACAGAGAGAGACAGTTAAATAGGATAGAGGACAGAAAAGGCCCAAAGAGGGACGAGAGGAGGGGAGAGGGGAAGGGAGGAGAGGGAAACAGGAAAGAATCATGGAGGATGGAGGGCACGACTGGGGGATGAGGCACCATCAGCAGGGGGAGGAAGGTCGAAGGCCTGACAGAAAAGGTGGGTTTTGAGGAGGGCTTTGAAGCGGGTATAGGACAGTTCAGTGCGGAGAGGAAGGGGAAGGAGTTCCAGAGGGCGGGTCCTAGGAAAAAAAAAAGCGGAATGGTGGGTAGATTCCAGGTGGGCCTGAGTAGGAGAAGGAAGGAAGAGACGGTTACCATGGGTCGAATGAAGAAGGCGGGGAGAGGGCTGAAGATGAATGATGTTGGCCAGGTACTGGGGGGTGTCGGTGTAAAGAACCTTATGAGCGATGATGAGCAACTTGAAGTCAAACCTGAACTTGATTGGAAGCCAGTGCAAAGTGAGGAGACACGGGGACACATGAGAACGAGCAGGGGAGGAGGTGACAAGACGGGCGGCGGCATTCTGAGCAAGTTGGAGACGGCGAAGCTGGGAAGAAGGGAGGCCTGCATAGATAACGTTATAGTAATCCAAACGGGAGATTACCAAAGATAGGACGAGAGTAACAACAGAAGGTGGAGGAAGTAGTGATCGGACGGCCTTGATACGACGCAGGTGGAAAAAGGAGGTACGAATAACAGAGGAGATATGTTTGTGGAAGGAAAGGGATGGGTCTAAGGTAATGCCCAGGTAGCGAAGGGTTGGTACCAGAGGGATAGAATGAGAGCCCATAACAGGTGACAGACTGGGAGGTGGAAGCCTAAAGGAAATCCAGATTGCGGAGGACTTAGCGGGGTTAGCATGTAGAAAATTGGACTCAAACCAGGAGGCAATGGAAGAAAGACAGCGGTTGAGTGAACATAAGATATGCCATACTGGGTCAGACCAAGGTCCATCAAGCCCAGTATTCTGTTTCCAACAGTGGCCAATCTAGGTCATATGTACCTAGCAGTTTCCCCAAGGGACACAGGTTACACAATGCTTGTATTGGTTCAAGCATTGATATCCTGGGTCCCTTCTTAATAATGGTTTATGGACCTTTCCTCCAGGAACTTGTCCAAACCTTTTTTTAAACCCAGCTACACTAACAGCCTTTACTACATCCTCCGGTAACAAATTCCAGAGTTTGATTACACGTTGAGTGAAAAAATATTTTCTTTTATTAGTCTTAAATAGTTTACCCTGTAGCTTCATTGCATGTCCCCTAGTCTTTCTATATTCTGATAAGGTAAACATAAGAACATAAGAAATGCCATACTGGGTCAGACCGAGGTCCATCAAGCCCAGTATCCTGTTTCCAACAGTGGCCAATCTAGGTCATACGTACCTAGCAGTTTCCCCAAAAGACACAGGTTCTGCAGTGCTTGTACTAGGCCAAGCATTGATATCCTGGGTCCCTTTTTAATAGTGGTTTATGGACCTTTCCTCCAGGAACTTGTCCAAACCTTTTTTAAACCCAGCTATACTAACAGCCCTTACTACATCCTCCGGTAACAGATTCCAGAGTTTGATTACACGTTGAGAGAAGAAATATTTTCTCCTATTTGTCTTAAATAGTTTACCCTGTAGCTTCATTACATGCCCCCTAGTCCTTCTATATTCTGATAGCGTAAACAATTTATCCACGTTTATCCGTTCCACTCCATTCATTAATTTATACACCTCTATCATATCTCCCCTCAGCCGCCTCTTTTCTAGGTTAAAGAGCCCTAACCTTTTTAGCCTCTCTTCATAGGAGTAGCCTTCCATCCCCTTCACCAATTTGGTGGCTCTTCTCTGTACTTTTTCTAATAACTCTATGTCCTTTTTAAGACACGGTGACCAGAATTGCACACAATATTCAAGGTGCGGTCGTACCATGGAGCGATACAGAGGCATTATAATATCCTTTGTTTTATTCTCCATCCCTTTCCTTATGATACCTAGCATTCTATTTGCTTTCTTGGCCGCCGCTGCACACTGGGCGGAGGGTTTTAACATGTTATCCACGATGACTCCTAAATCTTTTTCCTGGGTGGTGGTTTCTAATGTGGAGCCTTGCATCTTGTAACTATAGTGTGGGTTGTTCTTTCCTAGGTGCATAACTTTGCACTTGTCCACATTAAATTTCATCTGCCATTTGGATGCCCAGTCTCCCAATTTATCCAGATCCTCCTGCAGTTTTCCACAATCCTCTTGGGTTTTAACAACTTTAAACAGTTTTGTGTCATCTGCAAATTTGATTACCTCACTAGTTATTCCCTTTTCCAGGTCATTTATGAATATGTCAAAAAGTAGCGGACCCAGTACAGATCCCTGGGGTACTCCACTATTCACCTTTTTCCATTGGGAATATTGGCCATTTAGCCCTACCCTCTGCTTTCTATCTTTTAACCAGTTCCCGATCCACAATAGTACACTGCCTCCTATCCCATGACTTTTTAGCTTCGCCAAAAGTCTCTGATGGGGGACCTTGTCAAAAGCTTTCTGAAAGTCCAGATACACTATATCAACCGACTCACCTTTGTCTACCTGTTTATGCACACCTTCAAAAAAACAGATCAGATTAGTAAGACAAGATCTTCCTTGTCTAAAGCCATGTTGGCTGTCTCCCATTAGGCCATGACTATCTACATGCTGTGTAATTTTGTTCTTTATGATGGCTTCTACCATTTTCCCTGGTACTGACGTCAGGCTCACCGGTCTGTAATTTCCCGGGTCACCCCTGGAACCCTTTTTAAAAATTGGTGTTACGTTGGCGACCCTCCAATCTTCAGGTATTACAGATGATTTTAATGAAAGTTCACAGATTACCAATAACAGGTCTGCAATCTCATATTTCAGTTCTTTCAACACTCTGGGATGTATACCATCCGGTCCAGGTGATTTGCTACTATTCAGTTTATCAAATAGTTGTAATGTATCTTCCCGGTGTAGCGATATTTCTCTCAATTCCTCTGCAGTATCACCTTTAAATACCACTTCAGTCTTGGGTAACACCCCTACATCTTCCTCAGTAAAGACCGAAGCAATATTCAAGGTGCGGTCTCACCATGGAATGATATAGAGGCATTATAATATCTTTTGTTTTATTTTCCATTCCTTTCCTTATCATACCTAGCATTCTATTTGCTCTCTTGGCTGCTGCTGCACACTGGGCCGAGGGTTTTAACATGGTATCCACAATGACGCCTAAATCTTTATCTCCAGGAACAAGCAGGAATAAGTCCTCACATATGGGTACGTCGGAACCGACGGAGCCTGCGCGGGAAAGCTCCCCAGCTTCCCAGAAAGGAAGCTTTTGGGGCCTCCCACTGCACATGCGCGCTGCCTTCCTGCCTTCCTGACCAGCTCTCCTCAGTTTCTCTTTTTCCGCGGAGCCAGCAGGTCGTGTTCCTGTCACCGCTGAAGAAATTCTTATTTTAGTTTGTTTCTTTAGACCGCGTACCTGCCTTCCCCATACCGAAACCGGTACCGCCGGTCTCTCTTTTCTTTTTTTTAAAAAAAAAAACCAAAAAACTTTTATTTTAGCAACTTGGTGACTTCGGTTAGGCCTCAGGCCTACACAAATTCTCCTCATGGAGAAACCAGCCCCTGGTTTCAAGAAGTGTACCAAGTGTAGTGCTATTATTTCTGTTACAGACACCCATGACTGGTGTCTTAAATGTTTGGGGCCTGACCACTCCATTCCGGACTGCCCATCCTGCTCCCAGATGTCTAAACGTGGTTTGCAGAACCGGGCCAACAAATTCCATGTACTGTTTGCTTCAGATAATCCAGCATCACAGTCATCCAGGTCTTCCTCTCCGGATGGATCTCAGGTAACCGAACCTTCTTCGGGCAGGTCCTCAAAAGGCAAATCTCCTTCAAAGTATCGAGAGGCCCTCAATCTTGAGTCAGAGGACCCTGCCCCAGCCAAACAACCCCGGCGGGAAGCTCTGGCTTCCAAAGCTCCATCTATGGGGTTACAGGTTGACATCGATGGCACGGCCTCGACTGATCACCTGTTAGACTGCTCTGGGGTACCGGCCCATGCCGGTACCGACATCCAGGCAGCAGTGGCGTCTATGGACAATACTGTTCAGACCATGCAGCAGGCCATTCTGGCTTTCATTAAAGCTGCGACGCCCTCGGTACCGCATCCAGCGGTTCCGGGTCCGGTTCCGGTACCGTCCCCCATACCGGAACCGAGACCCTCGTCTTCCAAACGCAGATCGGTTCCGCATGCCGGATCCGGGTTTTCGCCCAATACCGATCCCATACCCGGTACACCTGATGTCGATACCGAGCGGTATGCGTATCGTGCGTTGGAAGCAAATAGAGGATACTCTGATTCTTCTGAGGATTTTGACTCCTCTGATGACTCTGATGAGCTGTCTCTTGTTCTTCCTGAAGAGCCTTCTTCCCCAAAGAGGAGAATGTCTCCACCAGAGGATTTGTCCTTTCAAGACTTCATTATAGAAGTAGCTAAAGGACTTTCTATTACTACATCCTCTGAAAAAGAACCTAGATCAAAGAAATTGGATATTTTAGGATACCCTAAGGTTCCTAAAGAGGCAGTCACCCTGCCTATCCATGAAATCCTTCAAGAACACTTGATGGACTTATGGGAGACTCCTCTTACGTTGTCTCCTCATTCCCGTAGGTTGGACACCATGTACCGGGTCCCTCCTTCTCCTGGTTTTCAAAAGACTCAGCTGCCTCACCATTCCATTGTGGTGAAGTCTGCGCTGAAAAAGATTAAGAGTACCAAAAGGCACTCTTCTACCCCTCCAGGGCGAGAATGTAAGACCCTAGACTCTTTTGGTAGGAAAATCTTCCAGGCTAGTATGCTTATAGCCAGGATTAATTCATATAGTCTGTGGCATGTTTCTAAGGGAACTTGCCCTAAAGGTACGGCATTTTGCCCCCTTTATCCCTGAGGATAGAAAGGAGGAGTTCATTTCTCTGGTGAAACAGCTTCTAGATGTTTCTAAGTTCTCCAACAGAGCAGCCTTTGATTCCTTTGAGGGTGCCGGTAGAGCTTCGGGCATTGCCATTGCAGCCCGACGACTTGCTTGGCTCCAGGCCTCAGACCTAGAACCCTGGGTCCTGGATGGCTTACGGAATCTGCCCTGTACAGGTGAGAACTTATTTGGTAAAGACTGGCAAATTAAAGCCACTCAAATGGACGCAGAAAATGCTACCTTAGATAGACTTTCTAAGTCTACCTCTACTCCTGCCAAGAAAAAGTCTTTCAAGAGGCCTTACTATACGAAGGCCAGATTTTCCACAAATACTGGCCAACAATCTTCTCAGCCTCGCTTTGCTGCTAAGCGTCAGCAACCTAAACAGGCAAGGTCAAAGCCTGCAGCGTCTGCCACTCCTCAACAGGCTCAACCCCCTCAGGGGTTTTGACTTGCCCCTAGAGAACTTAACCTTTCTGGCTCTAGAACAACCAGAGCCCCTCACCATTCCCGGAAGGTTAGCTCACTTTGCTCCCAGATGGGGGCAAATTACATCAGAGCAATGGACCCTCTCTATCATCAGAGAGGGCTACAAACTTCATTTTTCCAGCCTTCCTCCACATACCATGGTGAGGCACTTCAATTCTCCCCCATCTCTCCTGGCCCTCTTGGGTCAGGAAGTGTCTTCCCTCCTTGCCCAAAGGGCAATAGAAGAGGTTCCTCTTCTTCAGCAAGGGTCAGGTTTCTACTCCCCTTATTTTCTCATACCAAAGAAGACAGGGGGATTCAGACCTATCCTAGATCTGAGAGAATTGAACAAATTTCTATACAAGGAGAAATTCAAAAAGCTTTCTCTGGGCATTCTCCTTCCATACCTTCAGAGTCAGGATTGGCTTTGTTCTCTAGATCTCAAGGATGCGTACACACATATACTCATCCATCCATCACACAAAAAATATTTTCGATTTCTGTTCCAGGGAAAACATTTCCAGTACAGAGTACTTCCCTTCGGTCTAGCCTCTACTCCAAGAGTGTTCACCAAATGCATGGCAGTCGTAGCCGCATTTCTAAGAGCCATGGGAATTTTCGTATTCCCATATCTGGACGACTGGCTCATCCGAGCTCCATCTCAGTCAGAGGCCCAGATTTCCCTGGACCGCACAAGGCGCATTCTGCAGTATCTGGGACTGGTAGTAAACCTTCCCAAGTCTCAACTCATCCCTACTCAGTCTCTGGAATTCATAGGGGCCCGGTTGGACACCACCACTGCAAGGGCCTACCTACCTCAAGTCCGGGGCCACCGTCTGGTGTGCTTGGCCTCCCAAGCTCAGTCTAGCAGTCACTTGACAGCCAGGGAAATGCTGCGTCTTCTGGGCCACATGGCCTCCACGGTACACGTGGTGCCCTACGCTCGTCTTCATATGAGAGCAGCTCAATGGACCTTGGCCACCCAGTGGACTCAAGCATCAGGAGCGCTCTCCGACCAAATACTCACCTCAAAACGTCTGTTTTGGTCCCTCCAATGGTGGATATCCACCAAAAATCTGTTGTTGGGGGCCCCCTTCCAACCTTTGTTGCCCCAAGCAACCCTCACAACAGATGCCTCCCAAACAGGGTGGGGAGCCCATCTCCAACACCTCTCCACTCAGGGTACTTGGTCTCCACAAGAGACCACCCTTCACATCAACCTCCTGGAACTGCGAGCAATCTTCTTTGCCCTCAAAGTCTTCCATACCCTCCTTGTCAACCTGACCGTCCTAGTTCATACAGACAATCAGGTGGCCATGTTCTACGTAAACAAACAAGGAGGGACAGGCTCTCTGTCGCTCTGCAACGAAGCTCTCAGATTATGGGCCTTCGCCAGAGAGCATCAAATTAATCTTCTGGCAGTCTATCTTCCAGGGGTTCAAAACTCTCGGGCAGACAGTCGAGTTCTGCTTCCACACGAATGGTCCCTACATATGGACCAGATACGCAGAATCTTTCAGGAATGGGGAACCCCGGACATAGACCTCTTTGCAAGTCCATGGAATGCCAAACTTCCCCGGTTCTGTTCCAGGACTCCGTGTCAGGGAGCTCAGGCCAACGACGCCTTTCTCCTGTATTGGGGTCAGGAATTCCTATATGCCTTTCCACCCATTCCTTTGATTCCCAAGACTCTGTTCAAACTCCAGAGGGATCACGGATCGATGATCCTCATAGCTCCACGCTGGCCACGCCAAGTGTGGTTCCCTCTACTTCTGCATCTCTCCCAGGGACCCTCCCTGGACCTGGGAGCTGCGCCAGACCTTCTGTCTCAGGAGGAGGGGACTTTGTGGCACCCAAACCCCAAGTCCCTACACCTCAGAGCTTGGTTACTGAAGGCCTAAGCCTTCATGACTTCAATCTTTCTCAACCAGTGAAAGATATCCTTCATGCCTCTAGGAAACCCTCCACGAGGCGTTCCTATGCTTTCAAATGGAAACGCTTTTCCATTTGGTGTGCTCAACAGGGTCTTGACCCTCTAGCACTTCCTTTGAATTCTCTACTAGACTATCTCCTGCATCTTTCTAATGCAGGCCTTAAGACGAATTCAGTAAGAGTCCATTTGAGTGCTATTGCAGCATCCTTAAAACCTATAAATGGACAACCTGTCTCCTCTCATCCGCTTATTGCAAGGTTCATGAGAGGCCTGACTCTAACTAAGCCTCCCATCCGACCTCCTCCGGTAGCATGGGATTTGAACCTAGTTCTAGGTCAGCTTATAAAGCCACCTTTTGAACCGTTGGTTTCTACCTCCTTGAAATTTCTTTCCTGGAAGGTCCTTTTCCTTATTGCAGTCACTTCGGCTCGCCGCATCAGTGAACTACAGGCCTTAGTGGCTCATCCACCTTATACTAGGTTTCATCATGATAAGGTGGTCCTTAGGACGAATCCCCACTTTATGCCCAAAGTGGTCTCGCCTTTTCATCTTAATCAAGAGGTATATCTACCTGTCTTTTTCCCGGCTCCTCATGCATCCAGTGCAAAGAGGAACCTTCATACTCTAGATTGTAAAAGAGCTCTCGCCTTTTACCTCAACAGGACTCAGCCACATCGAAAGTCTTCCCAACTTTTTGTGGCTTTTGATCCTTCTCATTTGGGACTTCCAGTCTCCAAACGTACACTTTCCAATTGGATTGCTCAGTGTATTTCCTTTGCTTACCAGAGTAAAAACATTTCTCTGGAAGGCCATGTCACAGCTCACAATGTGAGAGCCATGGCCACTTCTATGGCTTATCTTCACTCTGTATCCATAGATCAGATCTGTCGAGCCGCCACCTGGGCCTCGGTTCATACCTTCACAGCCCATTACTGTTTGGACAAGGACTCCCGCCGGGATGCCTTGTCTGGTCAGGCTGTCCTCAAACACCTGTTCCATACTTGAACAACTCCTGCCCACCTTCCCAGGATGGATGCCTGAGATCCATACGAAGATGGCGAACCCTTGGAAGGGGATCTCCCAGGCATCTTAGCTAGGGAGTCCCCATATGTGAGGACTTATTCCTGCTTGTTCCTGGAGATAGCACAGTTACTTACCTGTAACAGGTGATCTCTGGGAACAGCAGGAATTAGTCCTCACAACCCACCCACCTCCCCTAGGAGTTGTATCTTCTATCTATCTTCCTTTCCTCTCTCTATTGTCTCAGCTATAAACTCGAACTGAGGAGAGCTGGTCAGGAAGGCGGGAAGGCAGCGCGCATGTGCAGTGGGAGGCCCCAAAAGCTTCCTTTCTGGGAAGCTGGGGAGCTTTCCTGCGCAGGCTCCGTCGGTTCTGACATACCCATATGTGAGGACTAATTCCTGCTGTTCCCAGAGATCACCTGTTACAGGTAAGTAACTGTGCTTTCCTGGGTGGTAGTTCCTAATGTGGAACCTTGCATCGTGTAACCATAGTTTGGGTTGTTCTTCCCTAGGTGCATAACCTTGCACTTGTCCACATTAAATTTCATCTGCCATTTTGATGCCCAGTCTTCCAATTTATCAAGATCCTCTTGCAATTTTCCACAATCCTCTTGGGTTTTAACAACTTTAAATAGTTTTGTGTCATCTGCAAATTTGATAACCTCACTCGTTATTCCACTTTCCAGGTCATTTATGAATATGTCAAAAAGCAGCGGACCCAGCACAGATCCCTGGGGTACACCACTATTCATCTTTCTCCATTGGGAAAATTGGCCATTTAGCCCTACCCTCTGCTTTCTATCTTTTAACCAGTTCCTGATCCACAATAGTACACTGTCTCCTATCCCATGACTCTTTAGTTTTGCCAAAAGTCTCTCATGAGGGACCTTGTCAAAGGCTTTCTGAAAGTCCAGATACACAACATCAACCGACTCACCTTTGTTCACCTGATTATTCACTCCTTCAAAAAAACATAACAGATTAGTAAGACAAGATCTTCCTTGTCTAAAGCCATGTTGGCTGTCTCCCATTAGGTCATGACTATCTACATGCTGAGTAATTTTATTCTTTATGATGGTTTCTACCATTTTTCCCAGTACTGACGTCAGGCTCACCGGTCTGTAGTTTCCCGGATCACCCCTGGAGCTCTTTTTAAAAATTGGTGTTACATTGGTGATCCTCCAATCTTCAGGTATTAGAGATGATTTTAATGATAGTTCACAGATTACTAATAGCAGGTCTGCAATCTCATATTTCAGTTCTTTCAACACCCTTGGATGTATACCATCCGGCCCAGGTGATTTGCTACTCTTCAGTTTATCTAATAGTTGTAATACATCTTCCCGATGTATCAATATTTCCTTCAATTCTTCTGCACCTTTAAATACCACTTCAGTCATGGGTAACATCCCTACATCTTCCTCAGTAAAGACCGAAGCAAAGAATTCATTCAGTCTCTCCGCTATCGCCTCGTCGCCTCTTAGTGCTCTTTTAACCCCTTTATCATCTAATGGAGAAACTGACTCTCTCACAGGTTTTTTGCTACGAATGTACTTGAAAAGGTCTTTACTTCGCGTTTTTGCTTCTGCAGCAAGCTTCTTCTCAAATTCTCCCTTTGCCTGCCTTATCAATGCCTTGCATTTGACTTGCCAGTGCTTGTGCTGATTCCAGGTTTCGTCGTTTGGCTCTTTTTTCCATTTCCTGAAAGATGCTTTTTTGGCAACAACAGCCTCTCTGACCTCACCTTTAAACCATGCTGGCAGTTTTTTGGACTTCCTTCCACTTTTCTTAAAGCGTGGAATACAGCTGATCTGGGCTTCCAAGATAGTATTTTTCAAGAACAGCCAAGCCTGATGTACGTCTTTAACCTTTGCAACTACTCCTTTTAGTTTTTTCTTAACTGTTTTCCTCATTTTATCATAGTCTCCCTTTCGAAAGTTAAAAGGTAGTACTGTGGATTTCCTTACTATCCCTCCTCCACTAATTAAATCAAAGGCAATCATGCTATGTTCACTATTTCCAAGTGGCCCCAACAACCTTATCTCTTGCACTAGATCTGGTGTTCCACTAAGGACTAGGTCCAATATGGTCCAGTGGGCCAAGGTCCGGGGAGAAGGAAGAAGTGTGATGAACTAGAAGGATGTCATCGGCATATATGTAAAAGGAGATAGCGGACTGTTGAATAAGCAGGGCTAAAGGAGCAAGGAAAACATTGAAAAGTAGGGGGGCGAGGATAGAACCCTGGGGGATGCCACAGACAGAGGGGGACGGGGGAGAGACTGAGGTACCAGAATGGACCGAGAAGGTACGGCAAGACAGAAAGGAACGAAACCACCGTAGAACGGTGCCATGAACACCAAAATCAGACAGACGAGACAGGAGAGTGCGGTAATCGACTACATCAAACGCAGAAGACAGATCCAAAGATACCACAAGAGAGAAATCACCATGGTCGTGAGAGCGGTGGAGTTCAGAGAGTAGTGCTGTAAGGACGGTTTCGGTACTGTGGCCGGCGCGGAAACCGGATTGGCGGGGGTGGAGGGCACAGGTGGAGTCGAGATGTGAGGCTAGTTGGGAGAAGACAAGTTTCTCGAGGACTTTAGAAAGGAAGGAGAGGTTGGAGACAGGCCGCCAGTTTGCGGGGGAGGTGGGATCAAGGGTAGGTTTCTTCAAAAGGGGGCGGACAATAGCGTGTTTCCAGCTGGAAGGGAAGAGACCGGAAGAAAGACTAGAGTTAAAGATGGAGAGAATAAACGGCACAAGAGAGATATCGGGATTGAGCAGCCAAGAGGAGGGCACTTATATAGTGCTGCAACATACGAAGCGCTGTACAAACATACAAGAGAGACAGTCCCTGCTCATTAGAGCTCACAATCTAATAAGACAGAATACAAAATAAGTTACAAAATACAAATAACAAAATTTACAGGACAAAGTAAACAGTTGATGGAGAGATCAAGATAGGGCAAGAAAGGAACGAAAAGCAGTAGTGAAGAGGTGGAATTTGAGTCTGGACTTGAAAATAAGCAAGGATGACGCCTGGCGCACAGAGATAGGAAGACTATTCCAAGCAAAGGGTGCTGATAGTTGGAAGGAGCGAAGTCTGGAATTGGCAGTACGAGTAAAGGGCACAGATAAACGAAGACTATTAGAAGAGCGAAGTAACCGAGAGGGGGTGTAATGAGAGATAAGAGACAAAAGGTACTAGGGGGCAGAAGAATGAATACATTTATAGGTTAGGAGGAGAAGTTTAAATTGGATACGGAGATGGATGGGAAGCCAATGAAGCGAGATGAGGAGAGGAGTGATGGTGGGAAAAGCGAGACTGGCGGAAAATAAGTCGAGCAGTGGAGTGTTGAATTGACTGAAGGGGAAAGAGGTGGCTCGCAGGGAGGCCGGCAAGGAGAAGGTTACAGTAATCAAGACGGAAGGTGATTAAGGAGTGGACAATCATCTTAGTGGTATCAACAGAGAGGAAAGGGTGAATTTTGTAGATATTGTATAGAAAGAAACGGCATGTTTTAGCAATGAGCTGGATATGTGGAAAGAAAGAAAGAGAGGAATCAAAAATAACACCAAGGTTACGTGCTGAAGAGTCAGGGAGGATTACAGTTATCCACAGAGAGTGAGAAAGGGGAAAGAGGAGGAGAGGCATACGGGGGAAAGATAAGGAGTTCAATTTTGGCCATGTTCAGTTTTAAGCGGCGGTGGGACATCCAGGTAGCAATGTCAGAGAGGCAGAGTGAGATCTTAGACTGGATTTCAGGAGAGATAACAGGTGCAGAAAGATAGATTTGAGAGTCGTCGGCATAGAGATGATAGTGAAAGCCATGGGAAGAGATAAGGGCACCAAGGGATTGGATATAGAGAGAAAAGAGGAGCGGACCTAAGACGGAACCCTGAGGAACACCTACAGGTAGTGGGGTTGAAGAAGAGGAGGAGCCACCAAAGCACACACTGAAAGAGTGATGGGAGAGACAGGAGGAGAACCAAGATAGTACAGAGTCTTTGAAACCAAGTGAGGACAGGGTGATAAGAAGAAGGTTATGGTCAACAGTGTCAAAGGCAGCAGATAGATCGAGAAGAATGAGGACAGAGTAGAAGCCTTTGGACTTAGCCAGGAACAAATCATTAGAGACCTTAGTAAGAGCTGTTTCAGTGGAGTGTAGGAGCCTGTGCGGGAATGCTCCCCAGCGTCCAATAGGAAAGCTTTTGGGAGCATCCCACAGCACCTGCGTGCTGCCTTCCCAACTCTCCCTCTTCAGTTCTTCGTCTTCCGCGGAGCCGACAGGTCACATACCCTGTCACTGCAGAAAATTTATTCTTATTCTTTTGTTTTTTGTGGTTCTCTTCTATTAACAACGCCAGACTCCATTCTTTCCAGCTTGCTGTCCCATATGCTTGGAATAGACTGCCCGAGTCAATGTGTCAAGCTCCATCTCTGGTCCTATTCAAGTCCAAGCTAAAAACCCACCTCTTTTGAGGCTGCTTTTGGATCCTGATCCATGTATTCTTTTTAATACTCTTGTGTGCGTTAATCATTTCTCTCTGAAACTACCTCCATCCCCTGTTTGTTGTGTTTGTCTGTATTGATTAGATTGTAAGCTCGATGGAGCAGGGTCTGTTTTGTAGGTGTTTGTGTACAGCATTGCATCTGCCTTGTCGTGCTATACAAATGCTTAGTGGAAGTAATAGCACAGTTGTATACTTTACTAGAATAGCCCCCTAATGTGAAGAAAGATAGATAACTGGCTATGGGGGGTTACCCACCAGCACGGTGCATGGGCAGAATAGGGTTATAACCCAAACTTTACTACAGACGTGAAGGGGGAAGAAAGAGCACTCGAGCCATGCAAGCTCACACGCCAGCTATGCAAGTGAAACCTTGAAGTCGGCTGTAGTTTAGCTAGTCTTCCTGTTCTTTATTTGTTGCGGACAGAATCATTACAAAATCCAGTTATTTTGTGGACTGTATGCAGGCAAGCAGCTAACCACTTTGTCAAACAGTATCCAAGCTAAGCAACACACACGGGGGGGGGGGGGGGTGTAACTAGCAACAGCTCAGAATTTGGGTATTGAGGGACACTGCATTTGATTCTTGTATATTACATCTTTTTATGAATTTATTTTGTACATAACTTTAATATTGTTATTTGTTTTATTTTGTTAGACTTACTCTGAGCTCTTTTGAAAAATTGCATAATTAGTTTAAAATAACAAAAGATGGAGGCTGGAAAGCAAATGCCATATGAATCCTTGACAATGTCAAGGAGGTGAGATTAATTATTTCAGGAGTTAGAGCTGGCTTGAACGAAGGTGACTGGAGTGCTTTAACTTCTAATGGAAGCTTTCATTACATTCAATCTCCAGGAACAAGCAGGAATGTAGTCTTCACATATGGGTATCATTGGTACCAACGGAGCCTGTGCGGGAATGCTCCCCAGTATCCAATAGGAAAGCTTTTGGGAGCATCCCACAGTGCCTGTGTCCTGCCTTTCCAACTCTCCCTCTTCAGTTCTTCGTTTTCTGTGGAGCCGACAGGTCACATACCCTGTCACCGCAGAAAATTTATTCTTATTCTTTTGTTTTTTGTGGTCGCGTCTGCCTTCACTTGACGCCTACAGGTACCACCGGTTCTCTTCTTTAAAAACAAAACAAAACACTAACTTTCTAAAAGATTTTTTTCTCAGGGGCCTCTCCCCTCTTGGCGCTAGGCACCATTTTGGGCACTAGGCCCACTTTGCTTCAAACATGGAGAAACCAGCTAGTGGTTTCAAAAAATGTTCTAACTGTGGTGGTACCATATCTGTCACTGACACCCATGAATGGTGTCTTAAGTGTTTAGGTCCTAACCATTCTCCATCAGAGTGTTTCTCCTCCAGAAAGATGACCAAGAGGGGCCTGCAGAACAGAGCTGCAAAACTCGGTACCCTTTTTGCCACAGATACGATGTCAGTCGCATCAATGTCTTCTAGGGCTTAATCTTTCTCCCATGGATCTCAGATAACTAAACCTAAGTCTTTTAAGATTAGCCAGTTTAATGGGGCTCCAGAATGTTCCAGAGGCTTCCACCTCTGCAGAACTACTGGTGCCATGTTCTGGGGTTGTGGCCGTTTCCACCGGTACCGACACCCAGGCATTGGCAGGAGCGATGGATCAAAGAATCCTCGCTATCAAACGCAGTCTAGCAGCTCTCTTAGCAGCTTCGGTACCACTAAAACTGCTACAGACGGTTCCACAGGTATCAGTACCGACATCAGTGCCGGTACCGACTTCACCTGCCTCGGTCGGTATACTTCCTCCCATGCCAAGCCTTGAGTTTATTTCAGGTATCGAAAGATCGGTATCGAGACACCTTGATACTGACTTCGAGCGATACCGGTACCGTGCGTTGCAGAACACCCGGCACAGAGATACTTCGAATCCTCCAATTTCGATGACTCTGATGATTCTGCCGGTACTAGAGCAATCCTTCCAGAGGATCCCTCTCCTTCTCCTTAACGCAGAATGTCTCCTCCAGAGGACATGTCCTTCCAGGATTTCATACGTGATGTAGCTCAAGGTCTTGCAATCACGGTGACTCCAGAGAAGGAACCCAGAGCAGAAGAATTAGAAATTCTTCAATATCCTAAGGCTCCTAAAGAGGCAGCAACTCTGCCCATTCATAGGATCTATTTTTCGTTGTAAACAACACTAGATTATAGTCCGAATCTTCTTAAACGGTAAACATTCAGCAATATGTTAACATACCCGTTTAATGTTTAAACCAAGCAACAAGCAAGCTTTTATACCCTTCACAGCAAAACGGGTCTCAGAAAAAACTAGCGGCACTCAACCATGGGCGCTGAGCCCCTTAACGGTGCCAGTTTTCACATCAGTGACCCTTAAGCTTTTTGATGTTTTAATTCTTATTTTTTCTTTGATTTTCTTTTTTCTTCTTAAACTTTTGTTATCATAAGAACAAAAGTTTAAGAAGAAAAAAGAAAATCAAAGAAAAAATAAGAATTAAAACATCAAAAAGCTTAAGGGTCACTGATGTGAAAACTGGCACCGTTAAGGGGCTCAGCGCCCATGGTTGAGTGCCGCTAGTTTTTTCTGAGACCCGTTTTGCTGTGAAGGGTATAAAAGCTTTCTTGTTGCTTGGTTTAAACATTAAACGGGTATGTTAACATATTGCATTCATAGGATCTTGCATGACCTTATGTCAAGAATGTGGGAAATCCCTTTAACGGTGTCTCCACACTCCCAACATCTCGATACCATGTACCGAGTTTCAAGCTGTCCTGGTTTTCAAAATACTCAATTACCACACCATTCAATGGTAGTGGAATCGGCGATGCATAGGATTAAGAGTGCTAAAACGCATTCTTCCAATCCTCCAGGCCGTGAATCGAGGACGCTCGATGCCTTTGCACGTCGATGCTTCCAATCCTTCATGTTGTCAGCCAGGATCAGCTCTTACATTCTCTATATGGAAATGTTCCTCAAGGAGGTTACAGGAGACTTGGAGCTCATGAGCCCTCTTCTTCCTGACAACAAAAGAGGGGAATTTCTTACTCTGGTCAAACATGCCCAGGATGTCTCTAAGGTCGTGAACCGTGCAACCTTTGATTGCTTTGAATGTATTAGCAGAACCTCTGCTATTTCAATTGGGGCACGTCGTATTGCCTGGCTTCAGGCATCAGACTTAGAACAATGGGTGCAAGATAAACTGGGAAACATCCCTTGCACAGGAGAAAATCTCTTTGGCAAGGACTGGGCAAGACAAGGCAAATCAGATTAAATCTGAAAATACTACCTTGAACAGACTATCAAAGTCTACAGCCAACCCAGCAAAGAAAAAGTCAGTCAAGAAGCCGTTTTTCAACAAGAAAAAGAGGTTTTACCCATCTTACACCTATCATGCTCACTGTCTAGTTCATGTTCCCCAAAAGGGGCAGCAACAGAACAGACAGCAAAGGAAGCCACAAGTTCCAAGAACTCAACCGGCTCAACAAGCTCAGCCTCCTCAGGGGCTTTGACTCTTTCCTAGAGAACTTAGTCTTCCTGCCCCTGAAATGTCCGGAACCCCTTACCATTCCAGGCAGGCTATGCCATTTTGCCAAAGATGGCAACAAATAACATCAGAAAATTGGACTCTGTACATTGTACGACAGGGGTACAGACTTCATTTTCACAGCATGCCCCCTCCTACAATGATAAGACAGTTCAATTCTCAGGTAACTGCCACCAATCTCTTGGGTCAGGAGGTCGCATCACTTCTTGCTCAAGGAGCAAAAGAAGAGGTACCCATATCCCAACAGGGAACAGGATTCTACTCCCCCTACTTTCTCATCCCAAAGAAAACAGTGGGACACAGGCCCATTCTGGACCTCAGAGAATTAAACAAATATCTCTTCCGAGAAAAATTCAAAATGATCTCCCTCGGAACACTCCTGCCATACCTTCAGAGTCAGGACTGGCTGTGTTCTCTAGATCTAAAGGATGCATATACGCATATCCTCATCCATACAGATCACAGGAAATTCCTTTGGTTACTTTTCCAGGGAAGACACTTCCAATACAGGGTTCTTCCCTTTGGTCTGGCTTCTGCCCCAAGGGTCTTCACGAAATGCATGGCAGTAATAGCAGCATTTCTAAGAACTCTGGGAATATTCGTCTTCCCTTACATAGACTACTGGCTCATTCGAGCATCAACAGCTCTAGAAGCCAGCTTTGCTCTTTCTCGCACGATGCAAATTCTGCGTTATTTGGGATTGGTCATAAGCCTCCCAAAATCTTAGCTCACCCCTTCTCAATCTCTAGAATTCATAGGGGCTTGTCTAGACACAAGACAGTCAAAGGCTTTCCTGCCACAGCTGCGCTGTCTTCGTATAATACAGCTGGCATCCCAAGCAGCTTTGAAACTCTTTCTGACTGCTTGGGAGATGCTTCAGCTTCTGGAGCATATGGCATCCACTGTCCATGTGGTTCCCTATGCTCATCTTCATATGCGAGCAGCCCAGTGGATCCTATCCTCTCAGTGGACACAGGCCTCGGGTCGCCTATCGGACAAAATGAGAAACTCTCTACGTCTCATTTCGTCCCTCCAATGGTGGTGATCACTGGAAAACCTTCTAATAGGATCTCCTTTCCAGCAGCCTCTATGCCAAGCCACCCTAACAACAGATGCGTCCAAGTTGGGTTGGGGGGGGCTCACTTGCATGATCTCTCCACTCAGAGTCTCTGGACCCCACGGGAGGCTTGTCTTCACTTAAACCTCCTAGACCTCAGAGCCATTTTCTATGCTCTTCAAGTATTCCAGGACCAGCTCAGCTACAAGACAGTTCTGGTTCAAACCAACAATCAAGTAGCCATGTTCTACGTAAACAAGCAGGGCGAAACAGGCTCTCTGTTATGCAACGAAACTTTGCAACTGTGGGCCCTCGCCAGAGAGCTCCAAATCCACCTCCTAGTGGTATATCTTTCAGGCATTCAAAACCTTTGGGCAGACAAACTCAGTCGAATACTGCTGCCACACGAATGGTCTCTTCATTCAGACCAGATTGCTCGAGTGTTTCGAATCTGGGGAACCCCAGATATAGACCTCTTTGCAAGTCCACAGAATGCCAAGCTTCCCTGTTTCTGTTCCAGAATTCCAGCTCAAAACTGTCAGGCAAGAGAAGAGATGCTTTCCTTCTCCAATGGGGGAAGGACTTCCTCTATGCCTTTCCACCCATTCCCCTCATTCCCAAAACAAGCTTATACTCATACTCATAGCTCCACGTTGGCCACAGCAAACGTGGTATCCTCTGCTTCTACGTCTCTCTCAAGCCACGCCACTGGAGTTGGGATATGCTCCAGATCTTCTTTCCCAGGAGAACGGGATGCTATTGCACCTGAATCCCCAGTCCCTGCATCTCAGGGCCTGGTTGCTAAAAGCCTAGGGCTTCCAGATATCAACCTTTCTCAACAGGTAAAGGATATCCTAGTGGCCTTCAGAAAACCCTCCACAAGGCAATCATATGCCTTCAAGTGAAAAAGGTTCTCTGTATGGTGTTCTCAAAGTGGGCTTCACCCCCTTTCGGTGCCTCTGGAATCGCTACTGGAGTATCTCCTCCATTTATCAAATTCTGGTCTTAAAACCAATTCAGTAAGGGTCCATCTTAGTGCCATTGCAGCTTCTTGCAAGCCTTTGGATGGACAACCTATTTCCTCTCATCCACTCATAGTAAGATTTATGAGAGGCTTACTCTTAACAAAACCTCCCATGAAGCCACCGCCGGTGGCATGGGATCTAAATCTTGTTCTCGGGGAGCTCATGAAACCGCCCTTTGAGCCTTTAGCCACTACAGCTCTAAAGTTTCTCTCCTGGAAGGTCATCTTCCTAGTTGCTCTCACTTCTACAAGACGCATCAGTGAGTTATAGGCTTTAGTGGCAGATCCTCCTTATACAAGATTTCACCATGATAAGGTAGTTCCTAGGACTCATTCCCACTTTATGCCAAAGTGGTTTCGCCTTTTCATTTAAACCAAGCGGTTTACCTTCCTGTATTCTTTCCTAGGCCTCATGTCTCTAATGCAGAAAGGAACCTTCATACTTTAGATTGTAAAAGAGCCCTGGCTTTTTACCTTCAAAGAACTAAGCAACACTGAAAATCTTCTCGGCTTTTTGTTGCTTTTGATTCTAGTCATTTGGGACTTCCAGTTTCCAAAAGAACTCTCTCTAGGTGGATTGCAAATTGCATATCCTTTGCATACGAGAGTAAGGGACCATCTCTCGAAGGCCATGTCACAGCTCACAGTATGAGAGCCATGGCATCCTCTATGGCTAATCTTTGTTCTGTGTCCACTGACGACAGCTGTAGAGCAGCCACTTGGGCTTTGGTACACATCTTCACAGCCCATTACTGTTTAGACAAGGATTCCCGTAGGAATGCCTCGTTCGGCCAGGCTGTTCTCCAGCATCTCTTTCAGACTTAGTACAACTCTTACCCGCCGTCGCGGGTTTGGATGCCAGAGATCCATGGGAGGAAGCATGACCCATCTCTCCATGGGTTTGCAGCTTCCTCGGGTCATCCCCCTGGCATCTTTCAGCTGGGGAGTCCCCATATGCGAAGACTACATTCCTGCTTGTTCCTGGAGATAGCGTAGTTACTCACCTGTAACAGGTGATCTCCGGGAACAGCAGGAATAAGTCTTCACAACCCGCCCACCTCCCCTAGGAGTTGTCTTTCTCTTTTTTTTCTCTCCTTTTGTCTCAGCTTTAAACTCAACTGAAGAGGGAGAGTTGGGAAGGCAGCATGCAGGTGCTGTGGAATGCTCCCAAAAGCTTTCCTATTGGACGCTGGGGAGCATTCCCACGCAGGCTCCGTCGGTACCGACAATACCCATATGTTAAGACTTATTCCTGCTGTTCCTGGAGATCACCTGTAACTACGTTGTATACGCACATGGTTTCTCTGAGGTGCAGTGTCTCCAGAAGAGTGTGTTTTGCGTGTACCATGACGGGAATGAACCCCACTCTTAATCCTCAGCATGCTGGTTATAACCTCAGTCTCTCTGATATGCCACTCGGAATATGCTATTCTAAATACTTGCTCTCTGCCTAAGAGAGTTTGCTTTCAGAGCTCATGCACTGTAATTTACCGATATTTCTATTGACATATCCATTTTCGCATTTTACTTAGTTATGTTTGACTTTCTAGCATCACGCTTCATATCAACTGGAAAGAGAATGTCTCGGGTAGTCACATCTTCATTTTCTGCAAATCTGACAGGATTGTGACCACATTTATTAGGTAAAGCAGTGTTACAATGGTTACCCAGTTTTCACTGGATGAGCCATCCGACCTCCTGCGCCTGTTTGCAAACTTTCATATTTCATCAGACTTGATTTTAGGGTGAAGGATACAAAGGAACTATGAAGAACTGAGTGGCAGGAAGGCAACAGGCACAAAGGAGAAAGAGCTTGTCAGAGGGGAAAGCACATGCGTGGAAACAAAACACACAAATGCGAGGGAAAGTTAGTTAATGAACCCCTAACCTTCAAATAGGTACGGTAATCGCCATCTATCAAAAGTGGGAGATGGAGAGGTTTCGGTCGGATGTAACAGGTACATGATATGTTGACAAACATTCTATATTTTAACCACTGACAGAAGAGAAGTGGAGAGGGGCCATGATTATAGTAGAGGGTAAATTTATAAACTGGTGCCTAGTTAACATGCGTTTTCACGTGTGTACTTTACAAAATAGGAATAAAGTCAAGTGCACATGCACTTTATAAAATAGAGCAGAAGTGCGAAAGTCCACAAGCAATATTAAGGTGCGACCAGTTACATCAAATGACCACACTTACTTTTTGCAATTACCCATCTAAACTAAAGAATGTTTTAACTGATGCACATAATTGCTTAGACCACCCATTCTCTGTCCAAACTCCACCCACATACACACCCACAGTGAAAGTACAACGAATGCAAACCACAAGCATACTTTCACACTAGTCAGAATTTTTATTACAAGCCACTTACATTATAAATGACTAAAATATTGGAATTCACGTGCATTGTTGGCATGTAAATCTAGGTGGCTACTTATAAAATTACCCCCTTAGAGTCCAGGAAAAAGAAGAGGTGGGCACTCTAATGGTATAGAAAGAGCAAATGGATGATCTTCTTTATAAAAAGGTACCAAACAGTAGCAAGGAGAGCAAGAGGGACTCAGACAGCAAACTTGCTTTGAACAAGAGATTTTTAACCATCCAGACATTGATGGCTTGCCAAAAAGGACTGTGCTTTTTAATATTGTAACCTTTGTCATATACAGTCAACAAGAGCCCCTTCTGGACCACTTCCCTCCTGGTAGAGTGAAACAAGGTAGCTCCTGCTAATAGAAGTGGATGTTTGAAAACACAGAGGCAACCAGGAAATCCTGTGTACATAAAGAACCAGATAATGGCGTCCAAATCATTTTACCTCCCAATGGTGTGGTCTTGACATTAAAATTTACAAAACATCTTAACAGTTTATTTTCGGATTGGTCCCATGTTCTCCAAAAAACTCTTAAGCCTGGTCCCTCAGCTCTAAAAGATGGTTAGGAAATAGATCATAGTTACTCACCTGTAGCAGGTGTTCCCCGGGAACAACAGGAATCATTCCTTACAAATAGGTGATATCACCGACGGAGCCCATACAGGAATGCTCCCCAGCTTCCAAGGGAAGTTTTTGGGAGGTCAACCATGCATGCATGCCAATCTTCCTGCCCAAAGGAGCCATCTTACCACAATATGATGATATAGCTTAATTAAACAAAAAAAGAAACAATTCCACAGGGAGGATGGAGGGTATGAGGACTGATTCCTGCTGTTCCCAGAGAACATCTCGAGTAACTACACTTTCTCTGGGATCAAGCAAGAAGTCAGTACTCACATATGGGACTCCCCTACTACTGGCTACCGAAAAAACCTGTAAATAGCCCAACAGGGCAACCAGAAAAAGAACCAAGAACAGCAGCAAGTATAATTGCTGAAAGGTTACGAGAGTCAGCATCCAGCATGGACATCAACAGCAGGTCGACTCTATGGTAGCCTGATGGACAGAAGGGTCAGTGAGAAGAGCTGCCTTAATTCCCAAACAGGTGCCAGAGTACATCTTGGCTGAAGTTGCTGTCACATTAAGAATCTCCATCCAGACAGTAATGGGCTGTAAAGGTGTGGACGGAAGACCATGTAGCAGCTCTACAGATCTCCACCGTGAGACGGAATGCAAGTTGGCTACCAAAGCAACCATAGCTCAGACATTGTGAGCCATGACACGGTGTTCCAAACTCAGACCAGCTTGATCATAAGCAAAGGAGATGCAGACTACAACCCAAAGCGAAAGGGAACGCTTTGAGACTGCCACACCCAGCCTATTGGGATCAAAAGAGACAAAGAGCTGGGAGGAACGGTAGTGAGCTTTCATACGTTTGCGGTAGAATGCCAGCACTCTCTTACAATCCAATGTGTGCAGAGTGGCCTCAATCCTGTTAGCGTGAGGTCTGGAAAAAAAAGATGGGCAGTACCACTGACTGATTAAGGTGAAAGGCAGAAACCACCTTAGGAAGAAAAGATGAGTCCAGAGGATCACTCTATTGTGACGAAATCTTGTGTATGGAGGATGTGCCACTATTTATTTATTTATGTATTTGGCTGAACCTTTACACCGTTTTTCCACAGAGGTCAAAGCAGTGTCCATAGAACTCTGAACTGGTTAAACAGCGCTTACAAGGAACGGTAACTTTTTATATTAAGTTGCAGTAAAAGCATGGTACCTTAACTATTTACAGAGCATTCTTCGTTGTGGGAGGTAGGGTTGACAATGGGGGGGGAAAGGGTTAGGTGGTGGGTCCAAAATACAGGATGAACAGGTGGATTATGGGGAGTTTGAGGAATGTGAGGGAGTCTTTGGTGTTCCTAATTGTGTAGGGGATGGAGTTCCAGATGGCAGGGGCATAGAGTTCAAAGGATCTAGCACATGCTGACTGAGTGCTTCTTGTTTTTACTTGAAGGGTGGCTAGGATGTTCCTTGTGGAATGTCTTCTTGGTCTTTTTGTCTGGGGTGGTCCAATTAGGGTTTGAAGGTGGGGTGGATGACTGGTGAGAGTTTTGAATATCATTAATAGAAGTTTGTATTGTATTCTGCTCTGTAGTGGGAGCCAGTGCAGGTGCTTAAGGATGGGGGTGACATGATAGTATCTGGAGGCTCCTTGGATGATCCGAGCTGTTGTGTGGAGAACTGTTTGCAGAGGAAGAAGCGTTGAGTGTGGCAGTCCATGGTAGATGGAGTTAAAGTAGTCGACGTGTGGTATATCAGAGCTTGTAGGGTAGAGCGAAAGTCTGGTGGAGCGAGAAGAGGGCAAACGTGCTGAAGGGTTCAGGTTTTGTAGTAGATTGACTTTGCTGTGTTCGTTACGGGTCTTCAGGGTGAGGTGACAGTCTAGGGTGATTCCTAGGTATTTTACTTTGGGTCATACTTTGAATTTCTATGTGGTTCAGGGTGATGGATGTGGGAGGGGTGAATGAGTCACTCTTGATAATGAATAAAGATTGGGTTTTCTTGAGGTTTATGGATAGGTGGTTTGTG
This sequence comes from Ichthyophis bannanicus, assembly GCA_033557465.1. Classification (NCBI taxonomy): domain Eukaryota; kingdom Metazoa; phylum Chordata; class Amphibia; order Gymnophiona; family Ichthyophiidae; genus Ichthyophis; species Ichthyophis bannanicus. Next base: position 27,032,537 of record CM066051.1, read on the forward strand.
GCTAGCCATTGTGAAACATTGCAGGTCATTGTAGGAGGGTTTGTTTAGGTTGAATGGTGCATACAGTATGATGTTGTCGGCACAGATGTGATAGTGAATGTTATGTGATTGGATGACTGAGCAGAGCGGTTGCATGTAGATGTTTAAGAGTAGTGCTGAGAGGGTGGATCCTTGAAGGATACCTTGTGTCTGGGGGTAGGGGGTTGATGAGATTGCCCCAGTTTTTATTAGTTGGAGCCAGTTGTGCAGGTAGGCTTGGAACCATTTTAGTATGGAAATTTGGATTCCTATTAACTGTAGGCGCTGTAAGAGGATGTTGTGGTTGATGGTGTTGAAAGCTGAACATAAGAAATGCCATACTGGGTCAGACCAAGGTCCATCAAGCCCAGTATCCTGTTTCCAACAGTGGCCAATCTAGGTCATAAGTACCTAGCAATCTCCCCAAAAGACACAGGTTCTTCAATGCTTGTATTGGGTCAAGCAGTGATATCCTGGGTCCCTTTTAATAATGGTTTATGGACCTTTTCTCCAGGAACTTGTCCAAACCTTTTTTTAAACCCAGCTACACTAACAGCTTTTACTACATCCTCCGGTAACAAATTCCAGAGTTTGATTACACGTTGAGTGAAAAAATACTTTCTCTTATTAGTCTTAAACAGGTTACCATGTAGCTTCATTGCATGTCCCCTAATCTTTTTATATTCTGATGAAGTAAACAATCGATCTATGTTTACCTGTTCCATTCCATTCATTAATTTATAGACCTCTATCAGATCTCCCCTCAGCAATCTCTTTTCCAGGTTGAAGAGCCCTAACCTTTTTAGCCTCTCTTCATAGGAGTATCCTTCCATCCCCTTTACCATTTTGGTGGCTCTTCTCTGTATCTTTTCTAATAACGCTATATCCTTTTTAAGATACGGCAACCAGAATTGCACACAATATTCAAGGTGCGGTCGCACCATGGAACGATACAGAGGCATTATAATATCCTTTGTTTTATTTTCCATTCCTTTCCTTATAATACCTAGTATTCTATTTGCTCTCTTGACCGCCGCCGCTGCACACTGGGCGGCGGGTTTTAACATGTTATCCAAGATGACGCCTAAATCTTTTTCCTGGTTGGTGGCTCCCAATGTGGAACCTTGCATCGTGTAACCATAGTTTGGGTTGTTCTTTCCTAGGTGCATAACTTTGCACTTGTCCACATTAAATTTCATCTGCCAATTGGATGCCCAGTCTTCCAATTTATCAAGACCCTCTTGCAATTTTCCACAATCCTCTTGGGTTTTAACAACTTTAAATAGTTTTGTGTCATCTGCAAATCTGATAACCTCACTCGTTATTCCCTTTTCCAGGTCAATTATGAATATGTCAAAAAGCAGTGGACCCAGTACAGATCCCTGGGGTACTCCACTATTCACCTTTTTCCATTGGGAAAATTGGCCATTTAGCCCTACCCTCGGCTTTCTATCTTTTAGCCAGTTCCTGATCCACAATAGTACACTGCCTCCTATCCCATGACTTTTTAGTTTTGCCAAAAGTCTCTGATGCAGGACCTTGTTGAAGGCTTTCTGAAAGTCCATATACACTATATCAACCGACTCACCTTTATCTATCTGTTTATTCACACCTTCAAAAAAACATAACAGATTAGTAAGACAAGGTCTTCCTTGTTTAAAGCCATGTTCACTGTCTCCCATTAAGCCATGATTATCTACATGTTGAGTAATTTTGTTTTTTTATGATGGTTTCTACCATTTTTCCCAGTACTAACATAGGCTCACCGGTCTGTAGTTTCCCGGATCACCCCTGGAACCCTTTCTAAAAATTGGCGTTACACTGGCGATCCTCCAGTCTTCAGGTATTACAGATTATTTTAATGATAGTTCACAGATTACTAATAGCAGGTCTGCAATCTCATATTTCAGTTCTTTCAACACCTTTGGATGTACACCATCCGGTCCAGGTGATTTGCTACTCTTCAGTTTATCTAATAGTTGTAATACATCTTCCCGGTGTATCGATATTTCTTTCAATTCTTCTGCAGTATCACCTTTAAATACCATTCAGTCATGGGTAACATTCCTACATCTTCCTCAGTAAAGACCGAAGCAAAGAATTCATTCAGTCTCTCCGCTATAGCCTTGTCCCCTCTTACTGCTCCTTTTACCCCTCTATCATCTAATGGTCCAACTGACTCTCTCACAAGGTTTTTGCTACGAATGTACTTGAAAAAGTCTTTATTATGCGTTTTTGCTTCCACAGCAAGTTTCTTCTCAAATTCTCTCTTTGCCTGCCTTATCAATGCCTTTCATTGCCAGTGTTGTTTCCCGTTTTCATCAATTGGCTCTTTTTTTCCATTTCCTGAAAGATGCCTTTTTGGCAACAACAGCCTCTCTGACCTCACCTTTAAACCATGCTGGCAGTTTTTGGACTTCTTCCACTTTTCTTAAAGCGTGGAATACAGCTGGTCTGGGCTTCCAAGACAGTATTTTTAAACAACACCCAAGCTTGATGTAAGACTTTAACCTTTGCAACTGCTCCTTTTAGTTTTTTCTTAACTGCTGTGATGTCGAGGAATATTAGTATGAAACCTTGGTGGGTGTTCTGAGTTCCTTTTATGATGATGTTCATAAGGGAGGTTAAGAGGGTTTCCACTCCATGGTGCAGTCACAATCCATGTTGTTGCAGATTAAGCAGGGCATGTATGTCGAGGTATTCTTGCAGTTGATGTTGGACAGTCTTCTCAATTATTTTGGCTATGAATGGTAGGCTTGCTATGGACTTATAGGATGAGGGGTCAGTGGAGTCTAGATGGGTTTTTTTATTAATAGTGGATGAATTGAGGAGGTTTTTAGACAGGTTGGTATTTTGCCTTGTTGCAGGAAGGTTTGAGTGAGCCTTGCAAGAAATGGTGAGTTTGGTCTTTGCGACTTTGATCCAGCTCACCAAGCAAGGGTCCAGTGGGGACATTGTAGTGTTGAGGGATGAGATGGTGGTTTTGACATTTTCGTTGGTGATGTGGTCGAAGGTAGTCCATGAGTGAGTTGGAGGAGTTGTTGCGGATGGCGAGTGAAGAAATAGTCGGCCAGCTGGTTTGGGATGATGGAGACATTGGAGGTGGTGTTAGTGGAGTGTTTTATGAGTTCTTTTACTAGGGTGAATAGTTCTCTTGTCTGATTGAGTGAGCTTTGAATTAGATTAGCGTGGCAGATTTGCTTGGAGCAGTTTGTAGTGTGGGTTGTATTCTCTTAGTAGGGTTATGCAACAAGATTGGTCTGAGGGTAGCTGAGATTTCCTCCATTTGTGTTTTTGTCTTCGGCGTTGTCATTTGAGTCTTCAGAGGTCTGGAGTGTACCATGGGGTCCATTTTGTAAACTGGGGGCCATGGATGGGTCACGGTTGAGACCACATCAGTGATGGTTTGGTTACAGGAGATTATGGTTGTGTCCACGTCCAGTATGTCAGTGTTGAAAAGTGGGGCGATGTGGGAAAGGAAGGAAAGTGGGACTTTCCTTGAGCACAGTAGGTGGTTGAACTCCAGTAATCTCTTCAGCTTTGGGAACTGCTAACACCTAATCAGGAGTTAGTGGGCCTGATTACCTGAGAGCAGCTGAGGACCTGCATAAAAGGCTCCAGTGCCCTGCCCTGTTCAGGCTTTCCTACAGGAGCTCTCCAGATCAACCAACAGTAAGGATTTAAAGGTTTGTTTTATTATATTAAATTGTTAGCTCTCTGACTGGGAGCTCTTAAAAGGGTTTTTTGTACATTTTTAAAGCAAGGTTACTTTCTTTTTGGTGCTTTAGTGGGACTTTCCTTGAGCAGAGTAGGTGATTGAACTCCAGTAACCTCCTCAGCTTTGGGAATCAGAAAGTAACTAGAGTAGAACCCCTTCCTGACCTGAGAAGGAGGAACCAGCTCGACAGCCAGGTCGGCCAAGAGAACCTGAACCTCCCTCTGGAGAAGTTCTCAGTGGGGCGGATTGAGGGAGTACTCCCCTGGGGGGAAAAAAGGGGGAGGAAGTTGATTGAAGTGCAACAGGTACCCCTCCCAAACTATTTTGAGGGCCCAGGAGTCTGATGTTATGGTTGACCACCTGCAGGCAAAATGGATCAATCTGCCTCCCACCTGAAGTGGATCTGTGTTTGGAACAGGAAGGGAGGCCATGCTCCTTAGGAAGGAGCCAAAATCCTTCGCCAGGCTATGGTTGCGGCGCAGGCTGTGACTTCTGGGGTGGCGATGCTGGCGCTGGCCTTGACCCTTCTGTTGCTGCTGCCCCTGCTGAGAGCCATGATAGGGCTGATATGGCAGATAGCTAGCATAGTACTTCCTCTTCTTTGGATAGAAAGCCTCAGAAAAGGAGCCTTTCTTCTTAGAGGGGTCACACATCTTATGAGAAAGTCTATTCATTGTTAACTGCTCCCACTGTAGCTCTCCAGTCTTGTCCTCCATAGGTTTGCCAAATAGGTTCTTACCCCGGCAGGGCACATCCGTTAGCTTGTCCTGCACCACTGTTCTAAGTCAGAAGACTGCAGCCAGGTTAGGTGGCGAACACCAATGGCCACAGCGGCCAACCAGCCCACTAACTCAAAGCCACCATAAGCCACCCTGATCATATATTTTGAGTACTCTTTCACCCTGGAAAGAAGCCTACAGTAGTGCTCAGTCCATTCTTCTGGAACGGCAGTTGAGAAATCAGCCAGATGGCCCACTAGATCCCTGAGGTTCATACCCACGTAGAGTTGATAGGCTTGAATGTGTGCCACCAACATGGAGCCCTGGTAGTACTTTCAGCCAATGCCATCCAAGGTCCTGGCCTCCCTCCCTGGGGGCATGGAGGATTGGGTCTTAGTGCTCTTGATTCTCTGTATGACCGACTCCATGACCATAGAATCGTGTGGAAGCTGTAGTTTCTTGAAGCCTGGGGGCTCTTGTGGACTAGATCCATGGAGTCCAATTGTCTACTCACTGGGGGCACAGTGAGGGGAGTCTCCCACATGCAAAAACAGCAGCTGCTCAAGAATCCTGTGGACAGTTACCGTAATAGCCTCCTTGGGAAGGGTGGGGGGGAGGATCTCCAACTCTTCCGCCCTGGGCTCCTCCTTAGCCTTAATGGAAAAAGGCAAGGTCTTGGCCATGTCCCTCGCAAATTCATGGAAGGAAATGACTTCTGATGGGGACTTCCTACACTTATAAAGTGGAGAGGGATCTGAAGGAATGTCTCGATGGCACTCAGGCACCAGGGATTCCTCCTCAGTTTTCCAGTCATCGGAACCGAGTCAGTGAGGAAATCAAAATACCGACGCAATTCCTCATGGCATTGACGGTGAGGGGAGGATAAAGTCGGAGACTCTGGATGGTCTGATCCAGAGGTGCTTGGGGGAGAACCTGGGGGCACTGAGAGGGACTTTGATCGCCTGTCTGAACCATTTCCCTGGCCGGGGAGAGCATGGAGCTCCAGGATGGGCAGCATCGCCAACAGGGAAACACCTGCTGAGGATGCCCTTGGCAATGAGGAATCCAAGGGTATTGGGTGTCGGGCTGCCTTGGGAAGTGAGGAACCCGAGGGCATCGAGTCCCAGGGAGCCTGCGAGGCCAGGAACACAGTCAAGCTATGCTCAAGGGCCTACTTGCACTAGACTAGGAGCGCAGTGTCTGAAAGCATGAGAATCGAGGGCAGCAACTGCAGTCTCAGGTGCCAGTACCTGTGTCAGGGACTCCACGATGGTGACAGTATCGGGAGTCACCTGATGGCCCTGTTGGGCCTTGGAAGGCAACTCCTCCCACCAGGGCAGCTTTGGCAGCCATTGCCGAGGGGGGCTGTGATGCCAGTGACCATGGGACTTATCCCGTCTCCCCCCTTGACTTCGACAGGGCAGAAATATGGTACTTCTGGGGCCATCCCTCATCGAAGGATGGTTGTTGGTCTGATGCAATGTGGTCCGTTTTCTCTGAATGAGCCTGGCCCCCAGAGGCCTTCAAAGGCAGACACCGATGCCTTAGACCAGGGGTCTCAAACTCCAGTCCTGGAGGGCCGCAAACCAGTCAGGTTTTCAGGGTATCCCTAATGAATATGCAAGAGATATATTGGCATGCACAGCCCTCATTGTATGCCAATATATCTCATGCATATTCATTAGGGATACCCTGAAAACCTGGCTGGTTTGCGGCCCTCCAGGACTGGAGTTTGACACCCCTGCCTTAGACTCTGAGGACCTGAACAGTGATTCCCACTGTTTTTCTCGGTTTCTGAGCTCCTTGTGCATCATCTGCAAGCAGAGAGCACAGGTGGAGGGCTCATGGTTGGGCCTGAGCCATTGAAGGCATTAGTTATGGCGGTCCGTCATGATGATCCAGCCACACTGGATCTTAAAGTCACTGGCCGGCTTTGACATGTCTGTGAAGACTGCTTCCGCCAAGTCAAAGGACTCCAACATCCCAGCTGACCAGGGGGTGTGGGAGAAAAAAAAAAAAAAAGAACCTGAGAAAAAAGTGGAGCGCCAAAGCACTGAGCTCCTGGGGACGGCAGGAAGATGGTGATGAACATGCGACCGAAAAATCACTGAGAAAAAGAAAAAAACAAAAAACCACATAGCGGAGAGGTATCAACAATTTTCCAAGGACAGACAAGCATCTGTAAGGCTCTGTAAAAAAAAAGATGACTACGGTAAGATGGCTCCTTCAGAGTGCGAAGACAGGCACGCATGTGTGGCTAACCTCCCAAAAGCTTCCCTTGGAAGCTGGCGAGCGTTCCTACGTGGGCTCCGTCGGTGACATCATCCGTATGTGAGGACTGACTTCCTGCTTCGACCCAGAGAAAGTCAGTTCTCAACGCTGGGCAGTCAGAGGACACAAACAAAATGAAAAATGTGTTATTTCCCTGCAGCAAGGTCTGAAAAATGAAAATCAGGGTGGCAGGCACAGATTCTCTCCTCTGACAAAGTCAGTCCTAGAACAAGGCACTGCACCAGATGTTCGGGGGGGGAACCCCCCATTAAGTTAAAAAAAAAAAATATATATATATATATTTAAATATAAATTTTAAAAAAACAGCTTTCAAGGAAAGCCAGGCCTTTGCTGTGAAACTGAAAATCTGCAAAAGCAATCCCTAGCCATTTACAGCCCAAGATCATACACATATGCACCAGACCCAATGCTGCCCCCCGGGTTCCACCTATCCAAAGATTAGAAGAGAGGTCATCATATTGACAGTATGAAATTGTACTTTTTCAGCTCTTTCAGTGGGCGATTAAATCAAGAATCCCCTCCTCCTTCAGTCCCCAATTACTCTGCATAGCTGGTAAGTGCATAGAATCTATGGAAACGCCTGCAATTGAGCTGCATCTGTTGTTATGACTCAGGGAGACAGTTAATGCTGTGCTGACTATCATCAGAAAGGCCTCCTCCAACCCCCACTAAAAGGGCATCACGTTGTAAAACATGAATTCAGCACAGATGGTGCGGATCTACACCAGAGCCCCATGTAAGTATTGCGCTGATGCAGGTAAAGCATGAACACAGCACAGACAATGCAAGATCTCCATCCAAGCCCCATGTTGGTGTTGCGCTGATGCATGTAAAGCACCAGCAACTAAAGCGCAGACCGTGACAGGGGAATCGAAATAGAGGGCGTATCCATAATAAGACTTTTCCCCAAAATATTCAATTTCAAAGGAATAAAGTTAAAAAATTGGACTTTCAAATCGTGAAGAAAGCGGCATAGCCCCCAAGCAGAGAGACGCTATTTTGCAGGAATTGCCTGGGGTTGCTGTGCCAATTGCCTCTGATTCAATGGTTCTCAATGCAGTCATCAGGGCACACCCAAGCCAGTCGGATGTCTGGAGGGGGTGTTAGTTCACAGCTTTTCAGTAGCAGTTTAAGGTGAGTTACAATTAAGTACAGTAGGTATTTCTCTATCCCAAGGGCTTACAATCTAAGGGGCACTGTGATTTTTCACCTAATGCACCAATAGCATACAAAACCATGATGAGTTAGGTGCAAGACCACCGCGGTAACTGTTGGGGGTGTGGACAGTATGTTCCTGTCAGTTAATGCACTGCACTGTACCCCATCATGTGCAACAATTAGCCCGGGTTGCACTTACCTCCACCTGCAAGGCACTCACCAGGCCCATTCTCCACTCCTAACCCATCCACCCGCCTACCTACCACCCTAATGCATAAAGCACAACAGTGTGGAAATCGGGCCACGCTGTTACCATGGGTCACAGTACATGCTTAACACACACCAAAAACCTGTACTAACGGCATAGCACGCCTTAATAAAAGGGCCCCTAACTTTGTACCAATGGAGGGTTAAGTGACTTCCCCAGGATCACAAGCAGCAGCAGTGGGATTTGAGCCTCAATTTCCCTGGTTCTCAGCCCACTGTTCTAACTACTAGGTTGCTCTTCCACATGAATATTCATAAGGTTGATTTGCATACAGCAGAAGCAATGCAGGCAAATCTCTCTCATGCATAGTCAATGTGGACAATCTAAAAATCCAACTGACTGGATGTGTCCCGAAGACTGGGTTGAGAAGAACCCCTGCTGTTAAGTAAGGCAGAAACAAGTCTCAGCATACACCTGAGGAAGTTCAGAGTGGTGGTAACACATGGACTGGATCAAGCCTGTTCTGGGTGATCTAGAGTTTCCAGGTCACTCTAAAACCAGTGCTGCTGAATTGGGGAGGCAAGGGAGAATGCAGGTATTCCTGGCTAGGGATCAGGATCAGGATTGCAACAGCTGGGTCACTGGAGGCACAATGTATGCAAAAATATCTTACAGGTAGTCATGTGAGTCACCGGGACAAGTTAGGAAGCCCTGTACTAAGTGACTCCCTCTTCCTCACATTCCTAGCTGAGGTCCCACTGTATAAAGCTTCTGCAAAGATATTCAAACCTTAAAAATCGGTGCTCATCCTAAAAATATAGAAGAGTCAGCCCACTCTAGGACGGTTTTGCTTTTTATAGATATCCAACGGACTTCCGTTCCTACTTTTCCCCCATCCTAGTCTGATTGTATCCTTAACCCTCACCATGCCTGAACCCCGCCCTTTCCTCTCACAAGCAACACAACATGGTAAAGCAACCTGGCTCCTTTGGGAGAAACCTCTGGCCCCTAGCTGATATTCTGAACCTCTCTATCCTTGTAGCATGATGGGAGGTAGGAGGGAACATTATCCTGGGCCCCATCCAGATAAGAATGTACCAGGATAGTGGGCAGGGCAAGGTCAGATATCCAGGGCTGGCCTGGCATCTCGCTGCACTACTGACCACGACCAATTCCACTGGTGATGTGTTAAAAGGGTAAGGAGAGTGGGAATCTCAGGAAACAGGCCTCCCCCTCTAACTGTGCAAAACATCCTGTGCATTGAGTGATGGTCAATAAGCCAGTGGAGAAAACAATTTAAAATTTAAAACAAACAAACAAACAAACAGCATTTAAATTTGACATGGCATGAAAAAGGATCCAGTGTCACACAGCCAGCAAGCCACAATGAAACATGTTTAAGGTTGACTTGGGAGTACAGACCACATTATACCAAGGAGCAATTGCTCTCCACATCTGCCATAGAATAGACTCTTAATGCTAATGGTTTCAAGTCTAGCAAGTCAGTCAACAGTTATCTGCTTCCCTTACCACTGAAGCCATCTACACACTGATTACTCGTCATCACTGGGATGCCAAAGTGAGATATTGCCCCATCAGTTTAAGTCTGCCCCAGTAGCTTCCCTTCAACGCTTTCAAAGCGGTATACTCAAGAAATCAATAGTATCATGAACCGGTCCAGCCGTGGCTCATGTCTAGGTCTGATAGCTTCTGGGATCAAGTCCGCCCCTTCCCACATTCCCTAAACCAGCGGGTGCTGTGGATTCTCCGGTGCCTCACAAGACTGCCCTTCCGGGGGAATCTCTTTCCACATTCAGCACAGGAATAAGGTCTCTCCCCCGTGTGGATCCGGCGATGACTCTGAAGATCCGTGTTCTGGTGGAAGCTCCTCGCGCACTCTGTGCACGCGTACGGTCGCTCCCCCGTGTGGGTCCTCTGGTGCCGGTTGAGGCCCGACTTCTGGCTGAAGTGCTTGCCACACTGAGCACACTGGTATGGCTTCTCCCCCGTGTGCGTTCTCAGGTGCATGAGGAGGTTTGACTTCCGGCTGAAGCACTTCTGACATGCTGGGCACTGGTGAGGCAAAACTCCACTGTGCAGCTGCCAGTGAACTTCCAGATTATAAGCCCTGGGGAAGTATTTCCTAGACAAACTAGAGTTCGAGAGTGGCATTTTTGGGAGCAGCGCCATGTCAGCTCTGCAGTTTTCCGACTTCACAGAACCTTCCCCATATTCTAAAACCGGCTCTTCTCTTCTTCCTGGGTGGATCCTTCTGTGGGCAAGGCGAGCCAGGTTCTCAGCTAATTTCTTCTCACATTCAACACTGGTGCAAACGCCTTCCCCTGTGTAGACTCCCTGGGGCAAGATGGTCACGGCCAGGTTTCTGATTTCACGTCTTTGTCCTGGAAAGTCTCTCAGACTCCTTTCTGTTCTGCGCTGCATGCTGTGGGCATCTCTCCTGTCCAAGTGCTGGAGATTGCTGTCGACTTTTTTCCTGAACACGGTCTCCGCCCTTCTCTGGCAATCTTCCAAGCTCCTCCAATTCGGCCTTCCCTCTGTGTGTCCATCCTCTGTTGGATTAACACGAAAGTCACAATTTACTTTCAACGGTCAGGAGGGAACCAGGAAAGAGGCACCGAGAGGGATTCAGCAGGACATAGGCATGTGCATTTCATTTGGGCACCTAACATTAAAAGTGCTTGTCAATTGCTTGTGCGCACATATAACTATGAATATATGTGCGTATAATAGATTTGTGCGAGCAAAAAAGCCAGAGCACGCATAGTATGCACACAATTGAGACAAATACACGCAAAAAAAGAAAAAAATACTCCAAAATGCCTAAAACTTTGTTTTAAACAAGAATGAAGATTTTGGGGAGGGGGGCTGCACATGCCTAGTAGGTCGTATGGCAGTGTTCCCTCCTCACATGCAACACTGGTGCCCCAGACACAACAATAAACACAGTCACATGGCATGCATATGGACGGTAAGGAAGAGTCACAATCAGGCACTACTGCAATGCATAGGGCTCAAACTGCTCTGCTGTCAGAAAAACTGTTTACAGGCACCTATGGAAAACTGAACGGACTCAGAAACTCACAGTGCTGTTTACGCTTAGCTACAGCCACTGTTAAGGCTTCAAAGATCACTTTCTGGGTCTTCCCCAACGTGCCGATAGCACTCAGAAGTGCCCTGTTACTAGGGAGGTTGCAAGACCCAACCTTTGAGAAAAGCTTATCAGCTTAGGTCAGCTGGGCAGAGCTGCTTTGGGGGCTCACATAAGGGTCAAGCAGAAGGTGAGCACCTCTTAGTTGGCCCCGAAAGAGGACCATGATGTTAGCATTGGAAAGGTTGGCTTTTTTTTTTTTTTGCTCTATCATGGGGTATTCAGAGAAGGAACTAGTGCCCCTGCCCCCAGGGTCATGGTAATTACTCCTCATTTGAATCTATAAAGAAGGCCCCAACATTCTGCATCCTAATTGTTCCTGCCTTTGCTCGGCCCCGCCCCCCATCATGCCCTGCTCCTACCTCCCCCTCCCCACCCACCCTAGTCGACCCTGCACCTCCTCCTGTATATAGCACATTCTGCAATTTAGTTATACTTTAGTTACACCTACCTAAACACACCTATATAGCCACTGCATGCCTATACACTCGCACTATGTAACATGATTTGGTTGAAGTGTAAACTGCTTTGATTTACAGGATAAAGCGGTATATAAATCCTTTTAAATAAATAAAATAAATCATTGATTGTTAGAGACTGTTTGTTCTAGAGTGCTTGTGAACTGTATGGTCAAATCAGACAAAAGCTATTTTCATGCATGACTTTATCTCGGACAAAAGGCTCATTACTGTGAACGAGGGAAACCAGGGTTCAAATCCTGCTTCTGCCTCAGACTCTCCTTTTGACCTTGGGCAAATCACTTCACCCTTAATAGCCTCAGGTACAGTTTGCGCTGACAGTCCACTTGGACAGAGAAATAAATTTAGTACTTGAACTTAATAACTTGCCTTGAATTCTGATTTGGAAAGACAAGTAATCAAATCCCTAATCCAAATTTCTGTTCAGTTGTGCCATTAGGCTATAAAGTATTTGTGCAATCGGGAAGGGGGAAGCTGGGGAGGCTGTGTGCACCTTGCAGTGCTATACAAATGATAAGCAATATACCGGAAGTGATTGGTAACACAACTATCCCTAGTGGGCCCTCTAGGTACTGCCAGGTCAGTAGTGAACCATGGCAGCCAGTGTTTTATTTCAAACAGCAGCTGCCTCAGCTAAAAACACCCAGATATTCAGTACCAATATTCACATTGTCGCTGCCACTAAATATGCAGATAATGCATCCAGAGCCATAAGAACATAAGAGATGCCAAACTGGGTCAGACCACGGTCCATCAAGCCCAGTATCCTGTTTCCAACAGTGGCCAATCTAGGTCATATGTACCTAGCAGTTTCCCCAAAAGACACAGGTTCTGCAATGCTTGTACTAGGCCACCGCTTTATGGATAGCGAGCTGTACAGTGGCACACAGCGTCCCCATTAGATGGATAAGGGGCGGCTCCGCTCAAGAATCCGAGGCGGTCTGTAAGGCTTTTCAGTGGCATTATCCATATACTACCACTAAAAATACCAGTCTGCTATTCAGATAAGTACCCTGGAATACACACCCTTGCATATCTATGGTTATAGCAACATTTCACTTGGAAAGTAGGGCTGCTGGTGATTTTCACACCCTCTCGCAGCTACTGGAGGCAAAGTCACTGTTTCGTTAACAGAGTTTTACTTAGGTTTTCCGATTAGAACATTGCTGAGGATTTTAATTTACATGTTGATGACCCGCTGTGTGCAAGGGTCTAGATCATATGCAGCTGGTTAAGGGCCCTAATTAAAGTCAGATGTTGCATTTAGTCATTGAATCTACAGCTGTGGTCAACACTATTGGCACCCTTGCATTTTAGGTTATGTTGTATACAATATCTTGAGAAATAAATTGGAAATATTCCAACTGTATGTCATTGTAATATTTTAATAGTATGTTCAAAGATATATAACAAAAAAAATATGTCTGTGCAACTTAGATGTAGTAATTTCTGAGGAGGAAAAAACCAAAACAAAATATGACCCGGACAGGATTAATGCCATCCTTCACTAATATTTGGTTGCACAACCCTTGGCAGTGATGACAGCCTTTATATGTTTTGTACATCTGTCTGCTGGGAGTTTCTCCCACTCTTCAACTGCGAGTTATTCCAGCTCATAAATGTTTCCAGGATTCCTTTTACCAATGGCAGATTTCAGCTCTTTCCAAAGGTTCTCCATTGGATTAAGATCAGGATTCATTACTGACTAATTTAAAAAAGTCCATTTTTCCTTTTTAACCATTCTTTTGTCCTTTTGGATGTATATTTTGGGTCACTGTTCTGCTGGAGGACCCATGACCTTTGACCCAGACCTAGCTTTCTGGCACTAGGTAGCACATTTAGCTCCAAAATACGTTGGTAGCTCTCTGACTTCATGATTCCTTTAATACATTCCAGGCCTCCAGTTCCTGAGGCAGCAAAACAGCTCCACAACATTATGGAGCCTCCACCATATTTAACTCTATAGGAAGGGTGGTTTTTCCCCTTATAAGCTTCATTTCTTTGCCTGTAAATGTATCACTGGTCGGCATTGCCAAAGAGCTCAAGTTTGGTTTCATCTGTCCACAGAACATTTTCCAGAAGCATTGTGGTTTCTCAGGGTGGACTTCTCTGTCTTTGAGCAGTGAGGTCCCTCCTTGGCCTTTTCCCATGAAGTTCTTCTTTGTTTAATGCATGGGGTATGGTACGTCACTATTCCAGATTGCTCCAGGTCAGCATTAAGCTCTTTGAATTTTGTATGTGGTGTTCCAACAGTTCACACTAACCTTTGAAGGCTTCTTGGATTAATTTTCCTCATTCCACCCCATCCTGGGAGGAGATGTCCTTGTACGCCTTTGAAGTTTGTAATGGCTTTTCTGAGTCTCAGGCAGTGAAAATGGAACAGGGCGTGAATGTGGCCATTTTAATCATTGGAGCCATCATTCATTGGTTAATTCAAGTCATGTGAGTACAGACAATTGATCACAGGTGCATCTAGTTTTACTGCAGTGGGAATGTGGTTCTTCTTTTCAAACTGATTTGAATTGTTTATAAGGGTGCCAATCATCATGCCCAGTCCCAGTTTTTATACTATTTCTTTTTCTAATTGGTCTGTTTGATTCTTTTATGTGCCACATATGAGTGCATATATAGTCCAAAGCCATTTCGCCAGCCACTTTTTTTTTTAAGAGATTGGATATTAAGGAGTTTAAGTGCAAGAGCACCAATAATGTTGACCACAACTGTAAGTTTCCTAACTGGGTGTTGTGTATTAAGGATGTATCACTTATCTCATGGTCTGACCACCATCTATTTCCTTCATGGAGTGGAGGAATAGCCTAATGGTTAGAGCAGAGAGCTAGAGTCAGGGATTGAATTCTACTGGTGTTCCTTGTTGTTTTGGGCAAGTCACTTAACTCTCCATTGCTCTGGGTACAAATTTAAATTGTAAGCCCTCCAGGAACTGGAAAATACCTGAATGTTACTTGCCTTGAACTTCGGGGAAAAGGTGTGACCTTTCACATTCTGGGCGTGTGCAGAAGATAGGAAATAAGAGAGAATCGGGCAAGAGGAAAAACACAAAGGTAGGATGTTTTTGGGACTTATTATCCCAGGATATAACTGCCTTAGTTGAAACCCTTGTCCATTCCTGGCTTTTGAAGTGGTTTGGACCAAACTGACACTGACCTGCCTATAGACTTTCTTTGTTTACAGAAGATATGTGAAAGTTAAAATAGAAGGATGGAGGTGCAGTGGGCAAACAAACCTGCCCAGAAATTAAGACAGTATGATAGACTATTGCTAACGCTATTGTGTATATTGTTAAAACTGAGTGGGGTTTTTTATTTTTTGTATGACATCAGTTGAAATAGTAACTAATGTTAAGAATTATTTCCGAGATTCACAATTTGATGGTAAAGACTCTTACAGAGGAATGCAGATCCTTGTATTCCTGAATGTATGAAGTTTGCTTAACCCTTTGAAGGCCTACTTTAAATTTTTAATCCACATTCTGCAGCCGGGTTAATTTTTGCATATTTCAGGAAAATTGTACCCGTCTTATTCAATATGTTGTAATAGTGATTTTCCTTCTGCTATGGTCATGTATTATATACCATTTGATAGGAATATTTAGTCAGAATTTTGGATCCAGAGAGTTTTGGGCTTGGCCTGGAAAGGCTTAATTGTGGATCATATTGCTAATCTGAAACCTGGCCTTTCAGTGTGGGATTCAGGAGTTGGGGAACGGGGGGGGGGGGGGGGGGGAGGTTGTTAGGAAAAGGAGATGGCCAACCCTCCATGTAAATTCAGGTCATTGCAGATTGCACTTTTCTCTGTTGGCTCCTGATCAACATATTGGTGTTGGCATCTATGCCCAGCCAGGCTTCAGGAGAAGTTTCCCAATTAGGTTCTGGATTTTTTGACACATACTGCGAATTCATCTTTGAGAAAAGGCTTGATCCCTGCCCACTGGAGACATTCTGTCATGGTGCCTCTAGTAAAGGCACCTGCTCTGGACGTCTCAAGTTGTGTGAAATCTCAGTCAGTCACCAGTATTCCTCAATAAGCGAATCGTCAGGTTTTAGCATTCCTCTTTCTTGGAGGAGACCCAAGGGTCTGTACTTCCATCAGAAAGGTTTTCAAGCTAGACGTGGCACTGAACAATACTTATTTCCATGCAGGACGAAGCTCTTTGTGCTGGTGCTTTTGATATTGCTGGACATGCAATCAGCTTTCAATTTCAGTTAGTATTAAGGATGCCCTATCACACCTACTACTAATCATTTGTATAGTGCTACAAGGCTTATGCAGCACTGTACATATAGATGTAAGACACAGTCCCTGCTCACCAGAGCTTACAATTTAATGAAGACGAAACACATAGCAAAACCGGGGACTAGAGTAAGACTATAAGAACATAAGATATGCCATAGTAGGTCAGACCAAGGTCCATCAAGCCCAGTATCCTGTTTCCAACAGTGGCCAATCCAGGTCACAAGTACCTAGCAGTGTGGTAAAATACACTTAAGTAGTCGACAAGAGAGTGAGGAGTATCGGGATCGAAAAGAGGCCTCAAAGAGGTAGGTTTTTAGCCCCCTTTTGATCTATCACAAAGGGCCCCAAGGACTAAAACTTTAACAACTTTTTGCAAGCTTTAGGAAGACTTTTACATTTGCGGGGCCTCACTGAGTATTATTCATACAGATGAAATAGCATAGTTACTCACCTGTAAAAGGTGATCTCCAGGAACAGCAGGAATTTAGTCTTCACATATGGGTATCGTCGGTACCGACGGAGCCTGCGTGGAAACGCTCCCCAGCATCCAATTAGGAAGCTTTTGGGAGCATCCCACAGCACCTGCATGCTGCCTTCCCACCTTTCCCAACTGCCTCTCTCCAGTTGAGTTTAAAGCTGAGACAAAGAGAGAGAGGGAAAGGGAAAGAGATAGAAAGATACAACTCCTAGGGGAGGTGGGTGGGTTGTGAATTCCTGCTGTTCCCGGAGATCACCTGTTACAGGTGAGTAACCATGCTATCTCCAGGAACAAGCAGGAATGTAGTCTTCACATATGGGGACTCCCTAGCTTTTGTTACTTGTTAACTGTAATTACCTAACTACAAATTGTTATATGTAAAAACAGATCACCCTGTTTATTGTTGTTATATGGAAACCGCACCTGATCAATGGAAGGAGCGGTATATAAATAATCATTAAATTAAATTAAATTAAATTTAGATGACAGGGAGAGACCCCAGAAGTTGTGTGTCCCTGTGAAGGGCTCCACTTCCCCCCATGGATCTCTGGCATCCAACCAGGGATGGCGGGTAGGAGTTGATTAGGTATGGAACAGGTGTTGGAGAACAGCATGACCAAACAAGGCATCCCAGCGGGAGTCCTTGTCCAAGCAGTAATGGGCTGTGAAGGTATGAACCGAGGCCCAAGTGGCTGCTCAAAAGATGTCGTTGATAGACAGAGTGTAGATGAGCCATTGAAGCTGCCATGGCTCTCACATTGTGAGCTGTGACATGGCCCTCCAGAGGAAAGTTCTTACTCTGATAGACAAAGGAAATACACTGTGCAATCCAGTTGGACAGTGTTCTCTTGGAGACTGGAAGTCCCAAATGAGAAGGATCAAAAGCAACAAAAAGTTGAGAGGACTTTCTATGTTGCTGTGTTCTTTGCAAGTAAAAGGCTAAAGCTCTTTTACAGTCCAAAGTATGAAGATTCCTTTCTGCATTTGATGCAGGAGGCCTTGAAAAGAACACAGGCAGGTAGACCGCTAGATTAAGATGAAAAGGCAAGACCACCTTTGGCATAAAGTGTGGATGAGTCCTAAGGACTACCTTGTCATGATGGAACCTTGTATAAGGTGGATCAGCTACTAGTGCCTGCAACTCACTGATGCGGCGTGCTGATGTGATTGCAATGAGAAAGATAACTTTCCAAGAAAGGAATTTCAATGAGGTAGTAGCTAAGGGTTTGAAAGGTGGCTTCATGAGCTGACCAAGAGCCAGGTTTAAATCCCATGCCACCGGTGGTGGCCTAATGGGAGGCTTAGTTATAAGAAGGCCTCTAATAAATCTTGCTATAAGAGGATGAGAGGAGATAGGATGTCCATTTAGAGGCTTGAGAGAAGCTGCAATAGCACTCAAATGGACTCTTACTGAGTTAGTTTTAAGTCCTGCATTGGATAAATGAAGGAGATACTCCAGTAATGATTCCAGAGGTATCGCAAGGGGGTTAAGACCCTTCTGTGAACACCATATGGTAAACCTTTTCCACTTGAAAGCATAAGAGCGTCTTGTGGAAGGCTTCCTGGAAGCATAAAGGACATCCTTTACTTGCTGAGGGAGGTTAAGATCATGAAGATCTAGGCCTTCAGCAACCAAGCTCTGAGATGCAGAGATTGGGGATTGGGATTCCATAACATTCCGTCCTCCTGAGACAGGAGATCTGGAGCAGATCCTAACTCCAGGGAGGGAGCTTGAGAGAGATGTAGAAGCAGAGGGTACCACATTTGCCGTGGCCAATGTGGAGCTATGAGAATCATACGCCCTCTGTCTCTCTGAAGCTTGAATAGGGTTTTGGGAATTAGGGGAATGGGTGGAAAGGCATAAAGGAAGTCTTGACCCCAGTGAAGGAGGAAAGCATCCCTGGCCTGAGAGCCCTGAGCCGGAATTCTGGAACAGAACCAGGGAAGTTTGGCATTCAACGGACTTGCAAAGAGGTCTATGTCCGGGGTTCCCCAAATTTGAAAAATCTTGGCCACCTGGTCTGCATGTAGAGACCATTCGTGTGGAAGCAGAACTCGACTGAGTCTGTCTGCCAAAGAGTTTTGTATGCCTGGGAGGTACATTGCCAGGAGATGAATCTGATGCTCTCTGGCAAGGGCCCATAGTCGCAAAGCTTCGTTGCAAAGCGACAGAGAGCCTGTTCCCCCCTGCTTGTTCACATAGAACATGGCTACCTGATTGTATGTATGAATGAGGACTGTCTTGTAGCTGAGCAGGGTATGGAACACTCGGAGAGCAAGGAAGATTGCTCTGAGCTCTAAGAGATTGATATGCAGATGAGTCTCCTGTGGAGTCCAGGTGCCTTTGGTGGAGAGGTCCTGCAGATGAGCTCCCCAACCCACTGGTGAAGCATCTGTTGTGAGAGCTGCCTGGGGTAAGGGTTGTTGAAAAGGGGACCCCAGCAACAGGTTCTGAGTGGACTGCCACCATTGGAGGGCCAAAATAAGACGATTTGTATTTGCTATTTTGTCTGACAGGCACCCTGATGCCTGGATCCATTGAGTGGATAAAGTCCACTGGGCTGCTCTCATATGGAGGCGAGCATAAGGAACCACATGCACCGTGGATGCCATGTGGCCTAGTAGTTGTAGCATTTCTCGGGCAGTGAGATGAGATTTTAGCACTGCTTGAGAAGCTAACTGCACCATGCGAAGGCAAAGGGCCTGGGGGAGATAGGCTCTCGCCTTTTTGGTATCCAGTAAAGCTCCTATGAACTCTAGAGACTGAGTGGGAGTTAGACTGGATTTTGGGATGTTTATGACCAGACCCAAATACTGAAGGATACGCATTGTGCAAGATAGAGAAGTCCTGGCCTCTGACTCTGATGGGGCTCGAATGAGCCAATCATCTAAGTAGGGGAAGACAAATATGCCTAGAGTGCGGAGAAATGCTGCTACCACAGCCATGCATTTCAGGAACACTCTTGGAGCTGATGCCAGGCCAAAAGGAAGCACCCTGTATTGGTAGTGCTTTCCTTTAAAAAGGAACCAAAGGGACTTTCTGTGAGTTGGATAGATGAGAACATGGGTATACGCATCCTTGAGATCTAGAGAACAAAACCAATCCTGACTCTGAAGGTATGGCAGCAGATTTCCTAGAGAAATCATCTTGAATTTCTCTTTGAACAGGAATGTTTTCAATTCTCTGAGGTCCAAAATAGGTCTGTATCCCCCTGTTTTCTTTGGGATAAGGAAATAAGGGGAGTAAAACCCTCTACCCTGTTGATGAATGGGTACTTCTTCTATTGCCCATTGGGCAAGAAGTATGGTGACCTCTTGATCTAACAGGTTGATGAGAGAGGTCTGAGAATTGAACTGTCTTACCATTGTGTGAGGGGGCATGCACAGGAAGTGCAGTTTGTACCCCTCTCTTATAATGGAGAGTGTCCAATGATCTGCTGTTATCTGCTTCCACCTGGGGGCAAAGTGACATAACCTTCCTGGAATGGTGGAAGGCTCTGGTCCATTGAGGGCCAGGAAGGCTAAGTTCTCTAGATGAAAGTCAAAGGCCTTGTGGCTGCTGAGATTATATATTTATTTAGACAGTTTTGTATACCGCCTTATCCTTCAATCAAAGCAGTCACAACACAATTGGGGGATACATTTAACACATGGGGATATGAGACACATACACTAATACTTACAGGGAACATGGGCAATGGAGGGTTAAGTGGCTTGCCCACGACCACAAGGAGCATCTGTGGGACTAGAAACCCCAGTCCTTCCAGCCCAAGGTTGCTGTCCTCTAGTGGGATTTGAACCCCCGACCTTCCGGCCCGAAGTACCTTGCCCCAACCACTAGGCTACTTCTCCCTCCTACTACTGAGATGGTTGCTTTCCTTTGTTTAGGTGGTTGCTGACCCTTCCAGGCAGGCTGACCTGCAGAACGTCCCTGCTGGGAATAAGAGGGATAAAACCTCTTCTTTTTATGAGAAGAAAGGCTTTTGAAAGATTTCTTTCTTGCAGGATCAGCTGTGGCTTTGGATAGCCTATCCAAAGTGGTGTTGTCAGCATCTAATTCATTGGCTTTTTCTTGCCAAATAGATTCACACCTGTACAAGGGATATTGCTCAGTTTGTCCTGCACCCAGAGCTCCAAATCAGATGCCTGGAGCCAGGCAATTCTACGTGCACCTATGGCAATGGCAGAGGTTCTGCTTATGCACTCAAAACAGTCAAAAGCTGCATGGTTGACAAACTTAGACACATCCTGGGCATGTTTGACCAGTGTGAAAAAATCCTGCCTTCTATCCTCAGGAAAAAGAGGGCTCAAAACCTCTAAATCACCTGTGATCTCTTTAAGGAACATTCCCATATATAAAATATAGGAACTGATCCTGGCAGAAAGCATGGAAGCCTGGAAAGTACGACGTCCAAAGGCATCCAAAGTTCTACACTCACATCCTGGAGGATTAGAGGCATGCCTCTTTGCACTCCTGATCCTTCTCATAGCTGATTCCACTACAATAGAGTGGTGAGGAAGCTGAGTTTTCTGGAATCTAGGACAAGGAGGGACTCGATACATGGTATCCATTCTGCGAGAGTGAGGAGAGGCGGTGAGAGGTGTCTCCCACATTCTCAACATGAGATCATGTAAGATCTCATGGATAGGCAAGGTAGCTGCCTCCTTAGGAGCTTTGGGATACTGTAAAATCTCCAACTCCTTAGCTCTGGGCTCTGTCTCAGGAGTCACAGTAATGGACAATCCACGAGCCACCTCCCTGATGAAATCTTGAAAGGAGATATCTTCTGAAGGAGACATCCTTTGTTTAGGAGCGGAAGGCTCCTCTGGGAGTAGTATCCCGGTACCGGCAGAGCTATCAGAATCCTCGGAGTCCTCCGAGGATTCGAAGTATCGTCTGTCCGGATGCTCTTGAAGAGCCCGATACCCGTACCGACCGAAGTCGGTACCAGGGGTAATCGGTACCGGTGTATCGGCACCAGAAGGCATCACATGACTGGGTGCCGGCAAAGTCGATGCCGATGCTATCGGTACCGAGACCGGTGCCGGTACCAGTTGAATCGTCTGATGCGGTTCCGAGGGCATTGATGCCGCAAGGAGAGCTGCCAGACTGCGTTCAATAGCCAGGAACCTCTGGTCTATCGACGCTGCCAATGCCTGGGTGTCGTTACTGGAGACAGCTGGTACCCCAGAGCATGGCACCAGTAGTTCTGCCGAGGTTGAGGCCTCAAGAACATCCTGGATCCCCGATAATGCTTTGAAAGCCGAAGCCTCCCGCCGGGGCAATTTTGCCGGTATGGAACCCTCAAGGGCCAGACGCATCTCGATGCTTGGAAGGAGATCTACCATTTGAGGACCGGCTGGACTTATGTTTAGTTACCTGTGATCCATGGGAGGAAGACGAAGCCCTGGAAGACGTCGATGCCACCAATGCTGCATCGGAGGGAAAAAGGGCTAGGTACATATGACCTAGATTGGCCACTGTTGGAAACAGAATACTGGGCTTGATGGACCTTGGTCTGACCCAGTATGGCATATCTTATGTTCTTATGTAAGGGCACTGAGCTTGGCAGCTCGGTTCTGTCGACCCCCTTTTGGACATCATGGCACAAGCCATGCACTCGGAGATGGAGTGGTCAGGACCTAAACATTTAAGACACCACTCGTGGGTGTCGGTGACTGAGATGGTACTGCCACACTCGGTACATTTTTTAAAACCTGAGGCAGGTTTTTCCATGGTGGAGGAAATTTTGGGCCTAAGGCCCAAAATGGTGCGTGCACCTGGAAAGAAAAGTTTGGAAAAAAGAATACTATTTTTTTTTTTTTTTTGAAAAAGAAAGAAAGAAGAACCGGCAGTACCGGTATAGCGTCGAGGAAGGCAGACGTGACCACAAAAAAGAGAAATAAGAAAATAATTTTCTGCGGTGACAGGAACACGACCTGCTGGCTCCGCGGAAAATGAAGAAATGGAGAGAGGCAGTTGGGAAAGGCGGGAAGGCAGCACGCAGACGCTGTGGGATGCTCCCAAAAGCTTCCTAATTGGACGCTGGGGAGCGTTCCCGCGCAGGCTCCGTCGGTACTGACGATACCCATATGTGAAGACTACATTCCTGCTTGTTCCTGGAGATACACTTTATCTGTTCATTAAGAAAGGGTGAATTGGATTTTTTTTTACATCTAGTAGTTAGGTTCTAACAAAGGTTTTGTACTGACTGTTAGCCACTAACTTGGTTTTTAAATCACATAGAATCCCTGTTTGTCTTTCAGAGGATTCTTTGGTGGTAGAAAAGGTAAGAGATTTAGGATTGATCTTCAATTCTAAGTTTAACCTCAATCATCATAGTCCAGCAGTTGTAAGAATAGCTCTCTTTAAACTTGTGACATTACCTACAATGTTCCCAGTTTTGGATTTCAATACCTTTAGGACTGTAGTCCAGGCTTTAGTGTGATGTTATCTGAACCCCTGTACTGGCTTTGAGTAAGCCTCCCACAGAGGCTCATGGGCAGGCTATAGAATTGTTCAGAAGGCATCTGCACATTTGCTCATGCTTCTCCACTGGTGCCTGATCAGGTCTCACATCCAGTTCAAGATTCTCTCTTTAGCTTTCCCAGATACTTATAGTAGTGTGAAAACGTTTTGCATAGGTAGTGCCAAATTGGCAGTTTTTAGTTATTTGGATCACAGGGACAAAAATGCATTACAATTTACAATCCCTTCTGCATGCCATTTTTCTCTTCTGTCTTTTGTACAAATCTGAAAAGTTTGCCATGAACTGAGCATTCTTTTAGGATTAAAACCCATGTTTGTTTGATTGTGAACCTGTGTACAAAGATGCCATGTGTGCCTAAACAGTTGTGTTTTCTGTTCTGTGTATGTTGGCAGTGTGCATATTTTCTTAATTTCATTAGGTAGTCCTGAAAAGGGCTGCTTTTTGTTGCTGGTGGCCATTAGTACTTGAAGGGCCAGCCCTTGCTCTTTCTCACCAGGTAACATCTGTCTGGCATGGAGTGGAATAGTTTGATGAGGTGTTCTCATGTTATGCTAGATTCTAGGCTGCAATCAGTGACTATCAGCTCTCGCATGGACTGCAGCTGTTTCTTGGCGATCTTAACTGATACCTTGTACCGAACATTCTCAATCAGGTGAGTGAGCTGGTCAGTCAATGGTCTGAACTCAGTTTATTTTCTTCCAGTCGGCGACAGTTTTCCCTCAGTGGCAAGGTGCATTGTTATCCTGGAAGAAATATCTGTCAGGAAACAGCTGCTCAGCTGATGGCAGCATGCACTTCTGCAGAATTCCTACATACGTTGCTGCATTCACCATCCCGTCAACGATATTGAGTCTTCCAACACCACTGGCTGCTATGCATCCCCAGATCATGACCTTGGTTGGATGCTTCACAAAGCTCTTCAGGCACTCTGGTTTGTACTCTTCATGAGGAAGCCTCTTCATGTAGGTTTTGCCCTGGTCAGACAGAATGTAGAATGTGCTTTTGTCGCTGAACAGAACTTTCTCCCAGTCAGCCTTGCTCCATTTTGAGTACTTGAATGCCCACTCAATGCATCTCTTCCTCTGTTCCACAATTAGTAGCAGCGCCTTAAAGCCCCCTCAACCCGTACTCCAAGCATCGTCTCCTCAAAGTGGAAGTGCAAACTGCAATGGAACACTTTTCTTTCCATTCCCGCAGAAGCTCAGGGGAGGTTAGCTTGTGGTTGCTAAGAGATGTCCTTATCAAGACCCTGTCACCCCTCTTGGTTGACTTCTAGGCCGACTGCTATAATGTTGGTCCTGCGTATTTCCCATTTCCTTATGCTTCTGCAGAATGTGGACAACCATGCTCTGATTACAGTTGACCTTTGCTGCACTCTTCCGGCTAGAATGCCCCTCTTCAGGCAAAATTACCACCCAGACCTGCCCCCTCTATTGATAGAAAATGCAACCTTTTCATCATGCCAGGACATTGAGTGGCAGATGTGATATATACCAGTTGATCCACATTAAATTCAAACCTTATGTGCCAACAAAATACCATGCACTGATTGGCTATTAAATATGGTTTTCTATTGGCTGAGGAAGTACAGTATTCTATTGGTTCATTTCGATCCCGCTTTGACACCGACTCCAATTGATTGTACTGGGACATTGTTTCCTCATGACAGCCATACAAATGTTCACAAACAGTACAAAACAGGTGCACCAAGGTGATGTTCTAAAGCTTTATTATTGAACCCCCAACGCATTTTGGCTAGATGCCTTCTTCAAGGGGTATTTGTCTCAAAAAATACATAAATGATAAATAATGAACATAGTAAAAGCAATTATAAAATGAATCATCAAATCCAAAACTCACAGAAACAGACACAAGTAAATAGCAATGTAAATAAACAATTATACATAGAATTGGATTTCATGATTCACTTTGTCCCTGGACCTGGCTAAAACGTGGCTAAGTTCCATTCTTCAGCAAACCTGT
This sequence comes from Ichthyophis bannanicus, assembly GCA_033557465.1. Classification (NCBI taxonomy): domain Eukaryota; kingdom Metazoa; phylum Chordata; class Amphibia; order Gymnophiona; family Ichthyophiidae; genus Ichthyophis; species Ichthyophis bannanicus. Next base: position 27,057,504 of record CM066051.1, read on the forward strand.
AAGCCACTGGTTGTACATTTCCTTTTCGCTGGTTATTGGGGGGTAGAATTAGATAGACTGAAAGATTTAGTTTTTGCTTTCATAAGTGCAGGGCAGAACATGTGACTTTTGGTAATTTAGGAATTTATCTATTAGCTGTTTACATAAACCTTTTGCTAGTTGTGGCTGTTTTGAATCATTTCTATCTCTTGTGTATAGTTTCATAATAGTTTGTGAGTGCTATTCTTCCATCATAACAGATCATAATATATATAGAACCCACTCATCACCAGTAGGCGACAAGAACCAAAAAGGTTTGGTGCAAATAAACCCTAGATGTAGTGAGCAGCTTTTTGTGCTACATATGGTGGATCTCATCCTTGTGACAGGACTCCGTAACCCTAGAGAATAAACAGGGGTGCCAAACCCAAGGTTCCCAGGCTGTTTTGACCAATGACCCTTTACTCCATTATGACAGATTATGGATGCTCCGTAGCATCCATTATCTGTCATAAGCACACACTATTGAACATTCACACTGACACAATGACAGCACAGTGCGCTTCTGGTTCTGTGCTTATTCTCCAGGACCAAGCAGGAAGTCAGTCCTCACATATGGGTGACACTGACGTCGATGAAGCCCTTGCGGAGCATTTCCCCAGCTTTCCAAGAAAGCCTTTGGGAATGCAGGCATGCATGCGCGGTTCCCTTCCCGCCTAAAGGTGCCATCTTGCTCAGTCTCTCTTTTTCCGTGAAGCCCACCGGACGTGTCCCCTAGTCCTCTCGGAAAATAGTCATATTTTTTTGCGATTCCTTTGCTATTTTTTCTCTGGTTCGACGCCGGTTCCCCTCCCGCCGGGTTCGGTACACCGGTATCGAGCCCGATCTTCTTTTTTCGGTTTTTGCCCTTTGTGGCTGGCGTTCGCGCCTTTTTTCTTTTTCCCTGGAAGGCCAGTCCTTTGACCTCGCGGGGACTCTTTTTTCCCCGATGGCTTCCAGTGGGTTCAAAAAGTGTGATCGGTGCAAGAAGCTAATGTCTCTCACCGACACACACGACTGCTGCCTTCGGTGCCTCGGTCCTGACCACAATCCTAAGACGTGTGGACCATGTGGAAAAATGACTTCCAAGGCGCTTCAAAGTCGTCAGCACCAAAAGGAAAGGCTTTTCTCCGACTCAGCCTCCGGCCGGGCCCGGACCTCATCTGAGGCCTTGACATCTCGGGAATTGGATCCCGAGCACAGTCGGGGTTCCTCGGACAGGGGGTCCCCCGACCGGGAACAAAAGAGGAAGAAGCGGCTCGCGAGGGCATCGTCGGAAGAGGTCCCTGGCTCCTCGAGAGCTAGGTCTCAGACCCCCGACCGTCGCCCCGGGCCCGTGGAACAGGAGAAGCCTCCCAAAGTACCTCGAGTGGAGCCGGAGTCTGCTGGATACCTAAGTCCTGTAGTCCTCATGGACTCTCCTCCCAGAGAGCCGCCGCCGGGGCCCGAGTCGGGGGCTGCTGAGTCTCCTGAGCTGGGTCTCAGGCTGACAGCCTTGGAGAGCAGACTGTCTGCCTTCATGGAACAGCAGTGGGCACTGATGGCCAGCCTGTCTGGCGCATCTGCCCCAACCACCGGGACATCGACATCGAAGTTGACCACGGAGACCGAGCCGATACTCGAGACCATAAAGGCTCGAGGTCGACCTCGGTCGCGGTCTCCCTCGACCTCCCGTTCGTGACCGAGGGCGTCGATGCCGGTGCCTTCGGTGTCGGGGCGGGTGCTCACAGGCCCCGCGCGGTCGGACCCCGATTCCTCATCGGACGAGTCTGCCTGGGAGACGGAGGACGAGGAGTCCCCCGACACCTTCCGGACTCGGTGTGTCTCGTCGGACTCACCGCAGTCCGAGCCCCGGAGTAGATCCTCCCGGAGGATACCCGGTTCTCAGAGTTCGTCCGGGATATGGCCACCGCGTTGGCTATCCCTGCGGACCCCGAGGAGGAGCCTCGAGCCGAGGAGCTCGAGGCCCTACAGTACGACTCTCCTCCAAAGCAGGCCTTTACTGTTCCGGTTCCTCCAATGCTGGAACGGCTCCTCTTCCGGATGTGGGAGGCACCGGCCTCGGCGCCAGTTCTAAGCAAGCGGGTCGATTCGATCAATCGACTCCAGAAGAGCCCTGGCTTTCAGAAAGCGCAGCTACCACACCATTCCATGGTGGTGGAATCGACCATGCATCGCCTGAAAAGTCAGAAGATGCACTCCGTGGTGCCCCCTGGCAGGGAGGCCCGGAACCTCGATGGTTTTGGTAGAAAGTGCTTCCAGGGCTCGATGCTTGCTTGCCGTGTCCAGTCTTACCAGCTGTACATGGGCATGTACTTGCTAGACCTGGCCAAGGAGTTGGCCGGGTTCTCTGCTGGTCTCTCCGGGGAACCCTTGCAGAGGTTCAAGTCCTTGTCCTCGGGGATCCGGGAATGCTCCAAGTTTATGTCCCACGCTGCCTACGATGGCTTCGAGGCTTCGGCTCGTGTTGCGGCAGCCGGCATCGCGGCTCAACGCCAGGCATGGCTGCAGTCATTGGACCTAGAGCCATGGGTTCAGGACAAGTTGGTCGATGTCCCTTGCCGAGGTGAGAACCTTTTTGGCAAGCCCATGATCGAGAAGGCCGCACAGCTCGAAACCGAGCACCTCACGAGGACAAGGCTGTCTAGGAAGACTTCTGCCCCTTCTCACAAAAAGAAGGGCTCGGGTAAAAAGCCCTTTTACCCGAGGAAGGGCACTGCCTACAAACAGTACCCACAGTACCAGGCCGCCCAAGCTGCCCCTCAGGGTCAGCAAGCCAAGGGGCAGGGTAATGGGCCCCGTAGGCAGAGGACTCCCAAGCCTCCGGCCCCTGCTCCCACTCAGTAGGGTGGGGTTTTTTGACTCCTTAGGCATAGCCTCTCCGTCTCTGCTTTCCCAGCCCTGCACAGGAGGTCACCTCGCCCTGTTTGCCCACAAGTGGCCACTCATCACTGGAGACAGTTGGGTGTTAAGCATAGTCCACAAGGGCTATCTGCTACACTTCCAACAACTACCTCCTCCATACTTTCCAGGGGAGCCTCCAAGACCTCCCCTGCACACAGATCTTCTCCTTCAGGAGCTCCAAGGTCTGTTGGCGGACAGGGCGGTGGAGCCTGTGCCTCCCCACTTACAAGGTCAAGGGTTCTACTCCAGGTATTTCCTGGTACCCAAAAGAACTGGTGGCCTTCGGCCTATTCTAGACCTCAGAAATCTCAACAAATTCCTAGAGAAGGAAAAGTTCAAGATGCTTACTCTTGGAACACTTCTGCCCTACCTCCAGCAGGGAGATTGGCTATGCTCATTAGAGCTAAAGCATGCGTACACTCACATCCTCATTCATCCAGACCACAGAAAGTACCTCAGGTTCATTGTGGGAGGAAACCATTATCAGTACAGAGTACTGCCTTTTGGCCTCACCTCCGCTCCCAGGGTCTTTACCAAATGCCTGGCAGTGGTGGCGGCCTACCTGAGAAATCAGGGAATCTTTGTCTTCCCCTATCTGGATGACTGGCTCATAAGGGGTCAGACGTGCCAGGAGGCCCGACAGGCCACCCTCAGAACTATTGCTCTTCTTCAAAGCTTGGGGTTTGTAATAAACTTTTCAAAGTCCACTTTGCTCCCCTCCCAGAACTTGGAGTTCATAGGGGCAAGGTTGGACTCTTTCCTGGCAAAGGCATTCTTGCCAGAAGACAGAGCCCAAAGACTGATAAACTTAGCAAACCGGTTTCTCAGAAGGTCACTGTCTCCGCCAGACTCTGCCTGAGGCTTCTTGGCCATATGGCTTCGACAGTACATGTGACCCCCAATGCCAGGCTCCATATGAGGCCTGCACAGTGATGCTTTCGGACTTAGTGGTCACAGGCCACAGGCAGCCTCAGAGACAGGATAAGGGTGTCCAGACAATTTCTGAACTCCCTCAGCTGGTGGCTGCACCCACCCAATCTGCTGCAAGGGGTACCTTGCTCAGTCAAATGACATAGCTAAAAACAGTACACAAAAATGTAAAAATAAACTATGTCATTTGACTGAGCAAGATGGCACCTTTAAGCGGGAAGGGAACCGCGCATGTGTGCCTGCATTCCCAAAGGATTTCTTGGAAAGCTGGGGAAATGCTCCGCAAGGGCTTCATCGACGTCGATGTCACCCATATGTGAGGACTGATTCCTGCTGCTCCTGGAGAACACCTGTTACAGGTGAGTAACTACTCGTTATCATCGTGCCTCGCTATGGGCCCGGAAATACTGTGGAACTCTCTGCCAGCTGAAATAAAACATAGCGATGATGGTTAGTCACATGCTCAGCTTAATTTCAGTCGATTTAAATGACTGTGCTAATTATGAAATGAGGTGCAGGCCGGGTCTCTCACAGCTGATAATAACAATAAACACATATAATAACCTAGATGTTTTTGAGTGTATTAGCTTTTAAGTTAGAATTTACTTATGTATGTACTTTAGTTAGGCTGGAAAGATAGTGGAAGCAGCAGGAGGGAGGGAGTTTGAGGGGTGCCTTCCATGAATGGAGCTCACTTTCAGCACATGAGTATATTTGGGGCTATGGAGTTCTGACTGAACCACTGCCATTGCCATCCTAGTGGTTGGGGCAAGGTACTTCAGGCCAGAATGTCGGGAGTTCAAATCCCACTAGAGGACAGCAACCTTGGGCCGGAAGGACTGGGGTTTCTAGTCCCACAGATGCTCCTTGTGGTCTTGGGCAAGCCACTTAACCCTCCATTGCCCATGTTCCCTGTAAGTATTAATGTATGTGTCTCACATCCCCACGTGTTAAATGTATCCCCCAACTGTGTTGTGACCGCTTTGATTGAAGGATAAGGCGGTATACAAAACTGTCTAAATAAATAAATAAATCCTACAGCATCTTGTCAGGAGGGAGAGCATGAGACGAGACTGAGACATAACATTTCATTGCTCCACAAAGCTCTGCTATATCGGAGTTTCTCAAGTAGCGGAAATGAAAATGTAATTTGGTTGAACTTCTCACTTGCTCTCGTCCCTGGACTTCCTTCTGCCCCTACAAGGAAATAGTGAAGAAGGGGCGGGGGGGGGGGGGCTACTGAAAGAGAGGGCCGCTCCAGGGAACAAGGAGTATCTGTTCAATTTAACTACATTAAACATAGCTTTGAAGGGGGACAGAGAGAGAGAGATGTGTACAAAGGGAGGAAGGTTGAGAGTAAAAATAAGAGCTGAGGAAAGGGCGGAGAGAGAGAGTGTGTGCTAGGAACCAGGAATATCTGCTTGTTTTAAATATATTAAAAATGTGCTAATGTACCCCTTTAATTTTTCCCCTTGCATGGTTGGCCACAACATTGAAAGTGGACAGTCCTCTCATACCCTCTCAACCACCAGTCAGTCCGCCCATATGGAGTGCCTTTCCCCCCCCCCCCCCTTTGTGACCCAACAACAAAATGAGTTTGATCCCTCCCCCTTTGTTCCCACCTTGGGACCCATCCCCAATAGTTTGGGGATGGGTCCTAAGGTGGTGAACTGGATCAGAAATTGGTTGACTGACAGTCGACAAAAGGTGATGGTAAAGTGAACTCACTCGGATGAAAGGAGGGTGATTAGCGGGGTGCCCCAGGGTTTGGTCTTGGGACCGGTACTGTTCAATGTATTCGTGAGTGATATTGCTGAAGGACTGAATGGAAAAGTCTGTCTTCTTGCAGATAACATGAAAATTTGCAACAGAGTGGATTCCCCTGAGGGAGTGGATCACATGAGAAAAGCTGGAAGAATGGTCTAATGCTTGGCAGTTAAGATTTAATGCGAAGAAGTGCAGTGTCATGCACTTGGGAAGCAGAAATCCAGGTGAAATGTACGTGATAGGGGGCGAGAGGTTGGTATGCACAGACCAGAAGGACCTTGGTGTGATTATTTCTGAGGATCTCAAGGTAGCGAAACAGTGCAACAAGGCGGTGGCAAAAGCCAGGAGGATGTTGGGGCGCATACAAAGAGGAATTACCAACATAAAGGAAGAAGTACTAATGCCACTGTATAAGTCACTGGTGAGGCCTCACTTGGAATACTGTGTTCAGTTTTGGAGACCATATCTCGCAAAGGATATAAAAAGACTGGAAATGGTTTAGAGGAAGGCGACCAAAATGATTTGGAGCCTGTGTCAGACTTATGAGAAGGTGCATAGGAGAGTTCCAGTCGAAGGGTAGGGGGAGGAAAGCATTACAAAGGTGAGGACCAAGGAAATAAAAGACAGGTCAGGTGGATTCATATCTAGCTTGGGAGGCGGAAGGAAGGCGCAAGCGGTTGGAATGGAGTGACTGGAGGGAGCAATACGGAGCATGAAGGATGATAGAAGAGAGAGAGGAGGAAATACCTACATGGAGGACTTTATGAACCAGTGCGAGAATCTTAAAGCAGATAAAATATTGTTTGGGGAGCCAATGACAATGTATCATAAAGAGAGCGACATGATCATAGTGAGAGGCATGGGCGAGGAGACAGATGGCAGTAGTCCGTATGACCTGAAGTCTTGTGTAGCTGATGTTTGGGAAGGGTTGTCTACTGATTGTAGGACAGACCAAAGAGGTTGCAACTTCCATAATTAGTTAGAGCAATGGCTATTTCCTTAAAATGGGATGTAGAGAGACATGAGCATTTTCATGACCTAAAGGCTTTTCATCTGTACACCGTTTTGGCATCCTTAGGCAATTGTTGATATGTCGTCTGTGTCTTTCGTTTTATTGTAGTAACGCCCTAGGTGGTCTTTGTGCAGGTAATTTTATAAGAAGGTGTTTACTCTAAGCATGAAGGTAGGCCCCCAAAAGGGTCTACATTGGTCTTTTTTTGCATGGTATGTGGTCACATAGGCATGTAAGTGTAGTTACTCACCTTGAAACAGGTGTTCTCCGAGGACAGTAGGAATCAGTCTTCACACATGGGTGATGTCAGCACCGATGGAGCCTTCGTGGAAGCATCCCCCCCAGCTTTCAAAGAAAGCCTTTAGGAGATGCCACCACGCATGCGTGGTTCCCTTCCCAACCAAGGGTGCCATCTTGCTCAGTCTCCTTTTTTCCACTGAGTCCTTCAGACATGTGTCTGGCTTGTCCCCAGAAAAAGTTCATTTTTCTCTGAGTTTCATACTCATCTCCGGTATCGCACTGGTACTCTTCCCGCCATTGACCTTGTTGCCTCGGCGTCGAGTTCGAGTCTATTGTTGTAGTTTTCTTTTCCCAGGGTCTTCGCGCCTTTTTTCTCCCAACTGGCAGCCCAGAGAGTCTTCGACCTCGCAGGGGTATTTTTTTCCCCCATGGCTACCAGTGGCTTTAAGAAGTGTGATCAAAATTATGTCTTTGACAGACATACATGCCTGCTGTCGTCGCTGCCTTGGGCCAGACCATGACCCGGCAACCTGTGGTCTCTGCAAAAGGATAGCACATAGTAACATAGTAAATGACAGCAGATGAAGACCAGCATGGTCCATCCAGTCTGCCCAGCAATATGGCAAGAGTAGGTGCACTTGACGCTCTGTGCAGGTCACCCCTCCCCATTTGTTTGTTTAGGGGTGGACCCACCACTCCATGTAGGACACCCCTATTTGTTGAGAAGTTAGATGGTTCAGTTTATTTTGTTTTTATCCTGTTGCAGTAAAGGGATCCGCTGTGCTTGTCCCATGCTGTTTTGAATTCTGTCACCGTGTTTGCCCCCACCACTTCCATCGGGAGAACATTCCAAGCATCCACCACCCTTTCAGTGAAAAAATATTTCCTAACATTGCCTTTCAATTTTCCACCTTGCAGCTTCATGTTATGCCCTCCAGTTTTGCAGCTTCCCCGTCTTTGGAAGAGGTTTGTTTGTTCATCGTTCCTCTTTAAGTATTTAAAGGTCTGAATCATATCTCCCCTATCCCTCTTCTCCTCCAAAGTGTACACATTTAGGTCTTCAAGTCTCTTCTCATAAGGTTTCTTACGCAGGCTCCAAATCATTTTGGTTGCCTTCCTCTGAAGACTTTCCAGTCTTTTTACATCTTTTGCAAGATATGGTCTCCAAAACTGAACACAGTATTCCAGGTGAGGCCTCACCAGCGACCTGTACAGTGGGCATAAGTACCTCTTCCTTTCTGCTGGTAATCCCTCTTTGTATGCAGCCCAACATCCTCCTGGCTTTTGCCACTGCCTTGTCGCACTGTTTTGCCACCTTGAGATCATCAGAGATAATCACACCAAGGTCTTTTTCCTGAACCATACACACCAACCTCTCGCCCCCTATCGCGTACATTTCCCTTGGATTTCTGCTACCTAAGTGCATGACACTGCACTTTTTCGCATTAAATCGTAATTGCCAAGCATTAGACCATTCTTCCAGCTTTTGTAGATCTTTCCTCATGTTATCCACTCCCTCGGGGGAGTCCACTCTGTTGCAAATTTTTGTGTCATCTGCAAAAAGACAGACTTTTCCATTCAGTCCTTCAGCGATATCACTCACGAATACATTGAACTGTGCCGGGCCCAGGACCGAACCCTGGGGCACCCCGCTAATCACCTTCCCCTCATCCGAGTGAGCTCCATGTACCATCACCCTCTGTCGTCTGTCAGTCAACCAATTTCTAATCCAGTTTACTATCTTGGTACCCATCCCCAAGCTACTGAGTTTATTGACAAGCTTCCTATGAGGAACAGTATCAAAGGCTTTGCTGAAATCCAGGTAGATGACATCCATCGCATGCCCCTGATCTAGTTCCTTGGTCACCCAGTCAAAGAACTCTATCAGATTAGTTTGACAAGACCGTCCTTCAGTAAAACCATGTTGCCTCGGATCTTGCAACCTGTTGGTTTTGAGAAAGTTCACTATTCGCCCTTTCAGGAGCACCTCCATTACTTTTCCCGCCACCGAGGTAAGGCTCACGGGTCTGTAGTTTGACACTTCTTCCCTGTCACCACTTTTGTGTAGAGGTACTACATCAGCCATTTTCCAGTCCTGAGGAACCTCTCCTGTTTCCAAGGATCTGCTGAATACATCCTTTAACGGCCCTGATAGAACTTCTGGGCTCTTTCAGTATCCTGGGATGTATCCCATCCGGTCCCATGGCTTTGCCCACTTTCAGTTTAGCAAGTTGTTCCAACACCTCGTCTTTTGTGAATGGTGTGGCATCTACTTTGTTCCCATTTTTATATTTGGGAGTCCCAGCTGGTCCATCTCCAGGATTTTCTTTAGTAAAAACAGAGCAGAAGTATTTGTTTAGCAATTTCGCTTTTTCTATGTCACTTTCCACGAGTCTTTTCCCAGCACTTCTGAGTCCTGCAATTCCAAATCTGATCTTCTTCCTTTCCTGAATATACCTGAAGAAAGTTTTGTCGCCACCCTTAACATCTTTAGCCATCTTTTCCTCTGTCTTTGATTTTGCTATCCTTATTTCTCTTTTTGACTCCTGTATTCATTTCTGTGTTCTTCTGTTTGCAAGCTTTTGAATTTTGCGAAAGCTGTGTTTTTTGCCTTTATTTGAGCAGCCACTTCTTTGGAAAACCAAATAGGTTTCCTTCTCCTCTTGTTTTTGTTTACTTTTTTAACATATTTGTCCGTTGCCCCTTTTATTGCCACCTTTAGTTTATCCCATTGCAATTCCACTTCCTTTATCTCCTTCCACCCTGTCATCTCCTCCTTTAGGTACTTGGCCATTTTATTGAAGTCAGTGTTTTTGAAATTTAGGACTTTGAGCTTGCTATGTTTGGCCTGTACCCTGGCTTTTATCTCAAACCACACTGTGTAATGATCGCTGTTGCTCACTGGGGTACTCACGCAGACATCTGACATGCTATCACCGTTGGTGAGCACTAAATCCAGCGTTGAGCTTTCCCTGGTTGATTCCATGACCATTTGTCTAAGTGATGCATCCTGGAGAGCATCTACAAATTTTTTGCTTCTTTCCAGATGTGCAGAAGGAGTAATCCAATCCACATCAGGTAGATTAAAGTCACCCAAAATGATTACGTCCCCCTTTGTGGCTATCTTGGCAATATCTTTAATCAAATCGTTATCTATCTCTTCAATTTGAGTCGGAGGTCTGTAGACTACAGCAGTACGGATGACAGTGCCATCTCCTCTTTCCAACACAATCCAGAGCGCTGCTTCTTTTCCCCATGCCCCCTGCGTTTCAGTAGCTTTAATATTGCTTTTGACATACAAGGCCACTCCTCCTCTTTTTCCATTTTCTCTATCTCTTCTGAATAGATTATAGCCAGTTATGGCTACATCCCAATCATGCGATTCATTGAACCATGTTTCTGTAATGGCCACAATGTCCAAATCCATTTCCACCATTAGGGCTTCCAGGTCCAGAACTTTGTTGGCTAAGCTGCGAGCATTTGTGCTCATTGCTTTCCAGCATTTACCTGGCTTGTGTGTATTTTGCATTGATTTTGTTCTGCCCACATCTTCCCACTTGTTTGTGATGTGTCGTTTAAAAGTGTGTCTGTTTCTGATATTATTCTGCTTTTGCAGGGGGTGGCGTGCCGGTCTTGACCTTCCACATCCGTCACCCCCTTTTCCTAGTTTAAATGCATATCCACATAGTGCCTGAATTTTTCACTTAAGATTCTTTTCCTTGCGACAGAGAGATGTAGTCCATCAGCACAGTATAGTCTCTTGTTGGTCCATCTGTTTCCCCAGTCGCCAATAAATCTGAATCCTTCTTGTTTGCACCAGGTCTGGAGCCATGTATTAAAGCTGTTAATGCGATGCAGCCTTTTTGTCCCCTTACCAAGAACAGGCAGAACCTCTGAGACTGCAACAGTATTCACAATGGGCTTGAGTTTCTCTCCCAGAGATTGGAAGTCCTTTTGGACAGTAGAGGCACTGTTTCTAGCCAGGTCATTTGTGCCTAAGTGGATAACAACATCAAGTTTGGAGTGTTCACTTTTTGTGCTAAATACTTCAAGAATTTGGTTTGTATTCCTGCTGGCTGTCGAGCCTGGTAGGCACATGACTATCTTCTCTCCTTTGAACTGTGTTCTCAAGTTGGTGCCTCTGATGATGGAATCTCCAAGTAGTAGTAGTTTTCTGTTTGGTGAGGTTTTCTTCATATTTGGTGCTTTAGCAGGAGACTGGGCAGTGTCTGACAAGTAATGATGACAAGTAAGGCCCTCAAGAGCCGCTAGCAGCAGCAGGGTAAGTTTTTCCCCAAGTTCCTGGAGCCTCCGAAGGCCAGGGCCTCATCTGAGGCCCCGACGTCTCAGGTGGAACCTCCTGAACCAGAGCCCTGCGGTGGGTTCTCAGAAAAGGAGTCTCCCTCGAGGGAACCCAGGAAGAAGAAGAAACCTTTGAAGATAGCATCCTTGGATGGTTCCAACCGGCCGGGTGCTCCCTGTGCCCGGTCTCACTGTCAGAGACGTTCGTCAGAAACTTTGGAGAGGGAGCGGCCTATACAGGTCCCCCGAAAGGATCTGACCGCAGACCGTCCTCGGTCCCCAGACATCATCCTCGTCAAGAATTCCCCTATGGGGGAGCCAGCATCGGGTCAGAGTTCCTCAGTGCCTGCGCCAAGAGCTGTGGAGCCTTCTGGTTTGGAGTCCAGAATGGCAGCCCTGGAGCGCAGTTTGCCTGCCTTCATGGACTAGCAGCAGGTGCTAGTCCATGAAGGCAGACAAAGATTTACACAAACAAACGGCTATATCACTATTGTAAATAAATCCCGGTAACTCAATTATGTTATGATGACCTGTACATAGTTTGAATTCTAGTTAATGTTCAAAACATGTTCAATGTAACTAAACGTGTATATAGTTAACACAAGTTCCATGTAAAATATACAGAAGTATATTGATTTTTGTTCGATGTGAACCGCCCCTGATCTCTGGAAGGGGCGGTATATAAGAAACTGTTAAATAAATAAATAAATCACCGGTTCATCTGCCCCGACCACTGGGCCCTCGACATCCAAGATGTCCCCAGAGGCTGAACCGATCCTCAAGGTTCTTTAGCCAAGTCGATCCTCAGCTGAGGTCGCGCTCCGAGTCCCACTTATCAGGACCGTGATCATCCCCAAGGCCTCAAAGCCCGCAGAGCAGCCCTCCTACGAGTCCTCAATGGACTACTCCGAGTGGGAGACTGAGGATGAGGAGTCCCCCAATACCAGTCACCACCACAACGTCCCATCTGACTCTCCCATCTCTGAGCCTTGATGGCAGTCCCCACCAGAGGATAAGGGCTTCCTTGATTTCGTCAAGGACATGTCAAAGGCCCTGGCGTTCCCTACTGAGGCGGAGGAGGACCCTCAGGCAGATGAGTTGGAAATCTTCCAGTACGAGGCTCCTCCGAGGGAATCTCTCATGGTGCCCATTCCTCCCATCCTGGAACGACTGATGCTCCAGATGTGGGAGACACCAGCTTTGGTACCGGTGGTGAGGAAACGGCTCAACTCAATGTACCGAGTCCGCCAGAGTCCAGGCTTCCAGAAGTCACAGCTGCCGCATAACTCCATGATGGTGGAGTTGGCCATGCATCGGTTGAAAAGTCAGACGACGTACTCCTCGGTGCCCCCCCAGCAGGGAGGCCCGCACCCTGGACGCCCTCAGCAGAAAGTGCTACCAGGGCTCAGTGCTCATCGGCCATATCCAGGCCTACCAGCTGTACATGGGCATGTACCTGAGAGACCTTGCAAAGAAATCGCTGGGTTCTCAGCTGGTCTCTCCAAGGAACCCTTGCAGCGGTTCAAGAACCTGGCCAAGGCAGTCTGTGAATGCTCCAAATTCATGTCTCGAGCGGCCTATGATGGGTTCAAATTGGCGGCATGAGTAGCAGCAGTGTGCATCGGGGCATGCCGCCAAGTTTGGTTACAGTCATCCGACCTCGTGCAGTGGGTTCAGGACAAATTGGTCAATGTCCCTTGCCAAGGAGAGAACTTCTTTGGCAAACTCATGATCGACAAGGCTGTCGAACTGGAGACAGAGTTCATGACTAGGACCAGGGTCTCCAAAAAGACCACTGCCCCTCCCCAACTGAAGGGCTTGGGTAAAAAGTCCTTTTACCCGAGGAAGGGAGCTACTTACAGAAACTACCCACCTTTTCAGGCCTCCCCAGCTCCCCAACAGGGTCAGCAGGCCAAGGGATATGGGCATTGCCCTCGTAAGCAGAAGGCTCCAAAATCCCAGGCACCGGCTCTGGCCCAGCCAGGGGGAAGTTTTTGACTCCTTGAGCATAGCCTATCTACCCCAAAGAGAGCAGCAGCCCACAGGGGGACATCACCCTCAATGCCCAGAGGTGGTTGACCAACACCACCGACTCCTGGGCACTATGAGTAGTCAGGGAGGGTTACCTCCTCCGCCTGACTCAGACACCTCCCCCTTATTTCCCAGGAGAGCGCTTCAGGTCTCCCCTCCACTGGGACCTTCTACTGAAGGAGTTGGCAGGTCTTCTCGAGGACAAAGCGGTGAAACTGGTGCCCGACCATCTCAAGGGCGAGGGGTTCTAACTCCAGGTACGACCTCGTGCCAAAAAGGACAGGGGGCCTACAACTCATCCTTGACCTGCACAACCTCAACACATTCCTGGTGAGGGAGAAGTTCAAGATGCTCTCCCTTGGAACTTTGTTGCCATACCTCCAGCAGGGAGATTGGCTATGCTCCTTAGACCTCAAGGATGCTTATACTCACATCCTCATTCACCCCAACCACAGGCAGTACCTGCGGTTTGAAGCAGGGGGCAGGCATTTTCAGTACAGGGTGCTCCCCTTCGGCTTGGCCTCGGCCCCTAGAGTCTTCAGAAAATGCCTGGCAGTCATGGCTGCCTTCCTCCGCCTCCAGGGGATGTTTGTCTTTCCCTACCTGGATGACTGGCTCATAAAGGGAGGCATGGGCTCCGAGGTGCAGCAGGCCACCGCACGCACCATCCATTTCTTGCAACACTTGGGGTTTGTCATAAACTACCCCAAGTCTCACCTTCTCCCGACACAGTGTCTAGAGTTCATCGGGGCAAAGCTCAACACTCTCCAGTCGAAGGCCTTCTTGCCCGGGTCAGAGCCGACCGTCTCAGGACTCTGGCATGGGACATACAATAGCATGGTTCCTGCTGCTCCTCTGGTTGGCGATGGGAACCCCATCCCCTTGGGGACTGCCCTGGGACTCCAGTCTCAAGAGGGGTGGTATCTTCTGCACCCAAACCCGGGGTGGGTCCCTGTCGCTGACAGCGTGGCTGCTGAGAGGGTGACTCTGGCCCCTTTCGGTTGAGGTGGATGAGATTCTGCTGGCCTCTCGCAAGGCCTCTATTAGGAAGGCTTATGTCCTCAAGTGGCATAGGTTCTTGGCTTGGTGCCCCGAGCACAGGTCTGACCCATTCTCCTGCCCAGTAGGACTGGTGATACAGTATCTTCTCCACCTCTCTCATGCCGGGCTCAAGTCTAACTCCGTCCGAGTGCACCTTAGTGCCCTGGCGATGCACCATCACCCGGTGGATGGTAAGCCCCTCTCGGTCCAACCTTTGGTGGCCCGTTTTCTTCGGGGCCTGCTCTTATTTATTTAGCTGTATTTATATCCCGCTTTTCACCGGGTCAAAGCGGTCAATTGGGGGATACATTTAACACGAGGGGATATGAGACACATACGCTAATACTTACAGGGAACATGGGCAATGGAGGGTTAAGTGGCTTGCCCAAGACCACAAGGAGTGCCTATGGGACTAGAAATCCCAGACCCTCCGGCCTGAGATTGCTGTCCCCAGGTGGGACTTGAACCCCCGGCCCTCCGGCCTGAAGTACCTTATCCTAACCACTAGACCACTCCTCCCTCCCAAAGGGAGGAGTGGTCTAGTGGTTATCAAAGCCCCCCGATTTGCCCTCTGGCAATCGAATGGGACCTCAACGTAGTACTGGGGCAGTTCACTTGCCCACCCTTCGAGCATCTGGCTACCTGCCACCTTCGCTACCTCTCTTGGAAAGTGGTTTTCCTGGTTATGCTCACCTCCGCTCGCAGAGTTAGTGAGCTTCAGGCCTTTGTGGCAGAGGTGCCTTATACCAGGTTCTACAAAAACAGGGTGGTGCTTCGCACACACCCCAGATTCCTGCCGTATGTAGTATCGCCCTTCCATCTCAACCAGGAAGTAGTGCTCCCTACCTTCTTTCCAAGACCTCACTACAGCCAGGCGGAGACAGTCCTTCACACTTTGGACTGTAAGAGGGCTTTGTCCTCCTATATCCAACGCATTCAGGGCCACTGCAAAGCTTCTCAGCTTTTCATCTCCTATGACCCCAGTAGGCTGGGGGAGGTGGTGACCAAGCGTACACTGTCCAACTGGGTGGCAGACTGGAAGGCTGCATCATGGTGCACTGTGTCAGGGCCATGACAGCCTCGGTGGCAAACTTGCACTCTGCCCCAATGGTGGACATTTGCTGGGCTGCCACCTGGTCTTCAGTCCATACCTTCGCAGCTCAATACTGCCTGGAAAAAAAGTCCCGACAGGACAGTGCCTTCGGCCTGTCTGTGCTCTGTAACCTTTTTGGGGTTAAGGCAACTCCTACCCTCCAACCCTTCTGTGTTCAGGCTACCGGAGTGCTGGTTTCATCGGACATAGGCGTCCTACTGTGGTCTGTGGACACGGACTCATTTGCTGCTGCATGCAGCTCACGGTGAGGGAGCCCCTATTTTTGTTATGGGCTCTCAATAGTCTGTAGCTGAGGAGTCCCATATGTGTGAGGACTGACTTACTGCTTGTTCCTACAGAAATCATAGTTACTCACCTGTAAACAGGTGTTCTCCGGGAACAGCAGGAATCAGTCCTCACAACCCTCCCTCCTCCCCTTGGAGTTGCTCCTTTACCATCTTATTTTTTGCAGTCTTTTAGCTATGTCATCTGACTGAGCAAGATGGCACCCTTGGGCGGGAAGGAGACAACGCATGCATGGTGGCATCTCCCAAAGGCTTTTTTTGAAAGATGTGGAGATGCTTCTGAGAGGGCTCCGTCGGTGCCGATGTCACCCATATGAGGACTGACTTCCTGCTTGTTCCCAGAGAAAAGGCATATATGTGCACACATTAATTTGATTGTGCATACTTTTACTGTGGATGTGCACAGGGGAAGAGTTTGGGCAGAACAGGAAACTACACACGTAGTTTGTAGAATACTTTAATCTGTGTGCATAGATATGTAAAGTATGCTCAAGGAGGTGTATCTTTGAAGGATACTAGCAAAGAGGGAAATTAGGGCATCCTGACAGAGAGGTTCCAATAAACATAACAGTAACCCAGATGTCCTTAACTACAGTGCTGAAAGATTCCAAATAGCGTAGTTACTCACCTGTAACAGGTGATCTCCGGGAACAGCAGGAATTTAGTCTGCACATATGGAATGTAGTCTTTACATATGGGTATCGTTGGTACCAACGGAGCCTGCGTGGGAACGCTCCCCAGCGTCCAATAGGAACACTTTTTTGGAGCATCCCTCAGCACATGCGCGCTGCCTTCCCGCCTTTCCAACTGTCCCTCTTCAGTTAAGTTTGTAGCTGAGTGAAAGGATAGAGGGAGAGAGGAAAGAGACAAAAAGATAGAGAGACAACTCCTAGGGGAGGTGGGTGGGTTGTGAAGACTAAATTCCTGCTGTTCCCAGAGAACATCTGTTACAGGTGAGTAACTACGCTTTCTCCAGGACCAAGCAGGAAGTCAGTCCTCACATATGGGTGACGTCGGCGCCGACGGAGCCCTCGCGGAGCAATTTTCCCCAGCTTTCAAAGAAAGCCTTTGGGAATTGCAGCGCGCATGCGCGGTCGCCTTCCCGCCCAAGGGTGCCATCTTAGCCAGTCTTCTTTTTTCCGCGGAGCCCTACAGACGTACCCGTCGTGTCCCCGCGAAAAAGTTGATTTTATTCATAATATTCTCTTTTTTCCTTCGGTTCGACGCCGGTCTTTTTCCCGCCCGGACTCGCGACGCCGGTCACGAGTCCTCTTCTTCTTTTTCTGATTTAGTCAGTTTCGTTTTCGGTTTTTTCACTGGCAGCCCGGTCCTTTGACCTCGCAGGGGCCCTTTTTCCCCCGATGGCTGCCAGTGGTTTCAAGCGGTGTGGTCAGTGTGACCGAAATATGTCACTAACTGACACACACGATAATTGCCCTCCGCTGCCTGGGCCCGGATCATGAAGAAATGATCTGTGGGGCCTGTGGCAAAATGTCCTCCAAAGCATTGAGAAGTCGGCGGCATCAGCGGGATAGGATCTTCGCTGACCCCAGCCGTACCCGGACCTCGTCGGAGGCCTCGGCGTCCAGAGGTTCCAGCTCGGACCGTCGCCGGACTTCCTCCGACAGGGGTTCTCCCTCCGGGGACCATCGACGGAAGGTGAAACCCGCGAGGGCGGCGTCGGTGGACGCTCCTGGCTCCGCGAGGGCCAGGTCGCATAGCCCCGATAGCCGTCCCGGGTCCTTGGAGAAGGAGCACCTCTCGAAGCGACCTCGCATGGAGTCGGAGCTGCCTGCTCGGGTAAGTCCTGTGGTCCTCCTGGACTCGCCTCCGAGACCGCCGACGTCGGGGCCCGAGTCGGGGGCTGCTGGGTCACCTGAGGTCGGACTCAGGTTGACGGCCTTGGAGAGCAGACTGTCTGCCTTCATGGACCAGCAGCGGGCACTGCTCGCTAGCCTCGCTGGCGCCGCTGCCCCGACCGCCGGGACGTCAACGTCTAAGTCGACTCCGGAGACCGAGCCGATCCTCGAGTCCATGCGAACCCGAGTCGATCCTCGGTCGAGGTCACCCTCGGCCTCCCGTTCGGGACCGAGGTCGCCGACGCCGACTCCCTCGGCGTTGGGGCGGCGGGCGCCGCAGCCTGCCCGGGCCGACCCCACCGATTCCTCCTCGGAGTCGGTCTGGGAGTCTGAAGAGGAAGAGTCACCTGATTCTTTTCGGACTCGGTGTGTCCCCTCGGACTCGCCTGAGTCCGAACCTCGGAAGCAGTCCCCTCCGGAGGATGCCCGGTTCTCGGACTTTGTCAGGGATATGGCCAAGGCTTTGGCCTTCCCTGCGGACCCCGAGGAGGAGCCTCGAGCCGAAGAGCTCGATGCCCTCCAGTATGACTCTCCCGCCAGGGAACACTTTACTGTACCGGTTCCTCCCATGCTGGAACGACTACTCTTCCGCATGTGGGAGAGTCCGGCCTCCTCGCCGGTCCTGAGCAAGCGGGTCGATTCTATCTATCGAGTCCGCAAGAGCCCTGGCTTCCAAAAAGCACAGCTACCACACCATTCCATGGTAGTGGAATCGGCCATGCATCGTCTTAAGAGCCAGAAGATGCACTCCTCGGTGCCTCCTGGCAGGGAGGCCCGTAACCTGGATGGCCTTGGTAAGAAGTGTTTCCAGGGCTCTATGCTTGCGTGTCGTGTCCAGACCTACCAGCTATACATGGGCATGTATCTTCGAGACCTGGCTAAAGAGCTAGCCGGATTCTCCGCTGGATTGTCCGAGGAACCCTTGCGGAGGTTCCTAGCCTTGTCCACTGGCATTCGGGAATGCTCAAAATTCATATCCCGAGCAGCCTATGATGGCTTTGAAGCATCGGCTCGAGTGGCCGCAGCCGGCATCGGTGCCCGCCGACAGGCTTGGCTTCAGTCGTCTGACCTTGAGCCCTGGGTGCAGGACAAGTTGGTTGATGTCCCCTGCCGAGGTGAAAACCTCTTTGGCAAACCTATGGCAGAAAAGGCTGCACAGATCGAGACGGAGACTCTCACCAGGACTAGGCTTTCTAGGAAGACCTCCGCCCCTTCCCAGAAAAAGAAGGGCTCGGGAAAGAAGTCCTTTTACCCGAGAAAGGCGGCTGCCTATAAACACTACCCCCAATATCAGGCCCCCGCAGCTCCCCAACAGGGCCAGCAGGCCAATGGACAGGTGAACGGGTCCCGTAGGCAGCAAGCCCCCAAGCCTGCACCACCAGCCCCTGCTCAGCAGGGTGGGGGCTTTTGACTCCTTAAGCATAGCCTCTCCCCCTCCGCTGGCTCCTCCCAGCACCAGAGGCCGGCTGGTTCACTTCGCCCACAGGTGGTCCAACATCACTTCAGATGCCTGGGTGCTTCAAGTCGTAAGAGAAGGCTATCTTCTCCACTTCCACCAGGTCCCTCCCCCCTATTTCCCGGGAGAACCTCCACGACTCCCCCTGCACAGGGACTTACTCCTTCAGGAGTTAGCAGGTCTTCTACAGGAACAGGCGGTGGAACCGGTGCCCCACCACCTGAGAGGTCAAGGCTTTTATTCCAGGTATTTTCTAGTACCAAAAAGGACAGGAGGCCTCAGACCCATCCTGGACTTGCGCAACCTCAACAGGTTCCTCGTGCGGGAAAAGTTCAAAATGCTTACCCTTGGAATCCTTCTGCCCTACCTCCAGCAGGGAGATTGGCTATGCTCCTTGGATCTAAAGGATGCCTACACGCACATCCTCATCCACCCAAGCCACCGCCAATACCTAAGATTTGTGGTGGCAGGAAATCATTACCAGTACAGGGTACTGCCCTTTGGCCTGTCCTCCGCACCGCGAGTCTTCACAAAATGTCTCGCGGTGGTGGCGGCCCATCTCCGGCTTCACGGCCTCTATGTCTTCCCGTACCTCGACGACTGGCTCATCAGAGCAGCGTCCGCTCCGGAGGTCACCAACGCCACACGCCGCACGGTGACTCTTCTGCAGTACTTGGGCTTTGTCATAAACTTCGCAAAGTCCACTTTGCTCCCCTCACAGGATCTCGAGTTCATCGGCGCAAGACTGCACACTCCTCAGGCGCGAGCTTTCCTGCCTCTCGACAGGGCTCAACGGCTCATGGACCTAGCCGACCGTTTTCGCAGCCAGTCCCTGGTCTCCGCCAGGCGCTTCCTGAGACTGCTCGGCCATATGGCTTCCACCGTCCATGTGACCCCCAATGACCGCCTGAATATGCGGCCTGCTCAATGGTGTCTTCGCAAGCAGTGGCAACAAGCCACAGGCGGCCTAGCAGACCTAGTGCGCGTCTCCGAGCCGCTGGCCTCGTCTCTCCAGTGGTGGCGTCATCGACCGAACCTGGTACTCGGCATGCCTTTTCAGTCACCTCAGCCGGCCCAGGTACTGACGACAGATGCGTCCCTCCTGGGTTGGGGAGCACATTGTCAAGGGCACGTACTCAGGGCCTCTGGACCACGTGGGAGTCTGCTCAGCAGATCAACTTCCTAGAGCTCAGAGCGATCCGCCTGGCTCTCAAGGCTTTCTCCCACCTGACCTCTCACCAGTCCGTCCTTGTCCAGACGGACAATCAAGTTGCCATGTTCTACGTGAACAAACAGGGGGGCACAGGCTCCTTCCTTCTCTGTCGGGAAGCACAGAAGCTCTGTTCTTGGGCCGTCAGCCACGGCATTCTTCTCAAGGCAGTTTATCTCCCAGGCCAAGAAAATTGCCTGGCGGACAAACTCAGCAGGATCCTCCAGCCGCACGAGTGGCGCCTGGATCCCTTAGTAGTTCAGAAGCTCTTTCTAAAGTGGGGCCTCCCCACGATGGATCTCTTTGCCAGTCCTCACAACCGGCAACTTCCTCGCTTCTGCTCTCGTCAGCCACATCCCCTTCGAGTTGCGGCGGACGCTTTTCTACTCTCATGGTCGGAGAGCCTCCTGTATGCTTTTCCTCCCATCCCGCTAGTCTCTCGAACTCTTTTCAAGGTTCTCCGAGACAAAGCTTCCATGATCCTGGTGGCCCCTCGCTGGCCCAGACAGCCGTGGTTTCCACTCCTGCTGCAATTAGCGGTAGAGGATCCACTCCCTCTGGGGTTTCAACCGGATCTCCTCACTCAGGATCAGGGGTCTCTGCTACACCCCAACCTCAGATCCCTCAATCTAATGGCCTGGCTGCTGAGAGGGTAGTCCTTGCTCCCCTTCTCCTGCCAGCAGAGGTGGAAGAGGTCGTCTTAGCTTCTCGGCGACCTTCTACCCGCAAATGCTACGCCCTTAAATGGCGTCACTTTTCCGTTTGGTGTACCCAGCAGTCTCAGGATCCCTTCTCCTGCTCGGTGTCGGTGATCTTGCAGTACTTGCTCTACCTCTCTAATCTGGGACTTAAGTCCAACTCCGTCAAAGTTCACCTCAGTGCTCTTTCAGCACATCATGTACCGGTGGACGGCAGACCTCTTTCCAGCGACCCTCTCGTGGCGAGGTTTCTCCGAGGTCTCCTTCTACTTAAACCACCTCTGCGCCCGCCAGCGCCTGACTGGGATCTGAATGTGGTTTTACAGCGGATCACCTGTCCGCCTTTTGAACCTATGGCTACCTGTTCTCTCCGTTTTCTCTCTTGGAAAACATTGTTCTTGATAGCCCTCACTTCCGCTAGACGCGTAAGTGAATTGCAGGCCCTCGTGTCTGATCCCCCTTACACTCGATTCTACAAAAATAGGGTAGTCCTACGGACTCACCCAAAATTTCTTCCAAAAGTGGTCTCCCCTTTTCACATCAATCAGGAGGTGGTACTTCCGACCTTCTTTCCCAGACCACACTCCAGCCGAGCTGAAATGGTCCTCCATGACCTGGACTGTAGAAGGGCATTGAACTTCTACCTTGACCGTACGCGGGAGCACCGTAAGGCTGCTCAGCTTTTTGTGTCTTTTGACCCCAATAAATTGGGGCTCCCGGTCTCCAAGCGTACTCTGTCCATCTGGGTTGCGGACTGTATCAGTTGGGCTTATGGGGCAGCCGGACTCTCCTTGGATGGTCGAGTCACGGCTCATTGTGTTCGGGCAAAGGCTACGTCAGTGGCTTACCTCCGCTCTGTTCCGCTGGCAGACATCTGCCGGGCCGCTACTTGGTCTTCGAGCCAGACTTTTGCGGTCCATTACTGTCTCGAGAGGGAGTCCCGCAGGGACAGTGCTTTCGGGCAGGCAGTCCTCCGTAACCTCTTCGAGGTATAGGCAACTCCTACCCTCCATCCCGGATGTTGGGCTACCGGTTGGAGACGTATTCAGAGAAGATTCCTTCCTTCTGTGCTGCTGAGCTAGAGGGAGCTCATTTTTGTGCTTAGGGTCTCCGGTAGCCTTAAGCTTGGGAGTCCCATATGTGAGGACTGACTTCCTGCTTGGTCCTGGAGAAAGCGTAGTTACTCACCTGTAACAGGTGTTCTCCAGGAGCAGCAGGAATCAGTCCTCACAACCCTCCCTCCTCCCCTTGGAGTTGCAATCATCTGCTTAAGTTTTTTTGCAAATTTTTCTGCTGTCTTTTTTAGCTATGTCATCTGACTGGCTAAGATGGCACCCTTGGGCGGGAAGGCGACCGCGCATGCGCGCTGCAATTCCCAAAGGCTTTCTTTGAAAGCTGGGGAAAATTGCTCCGCGAGGGCTCCGTCGGCGCCGACGTCACCCATATGTGAGGACTGATTCCTGCTGCTCCTGGAGAACACCTGTTACAGGTGAGTAACTACGCTATCTCCAGGAACAAGCAGGAATGTAGTCTTCACATATGGGGACTCCCTAGCTGAAGATGCCAGGGAGATAGCCCCAGGAAGGTGCCACCCTGGAAAGGTGGGAATCCTTCCTCCCATGGATCTCTGGCATTCCACCAGGGTTGGTGGGTAGGAGCTGAATTAGGTCTGAAAGAGATTTTGAAGAACAACTTGGCCAAAGAAGGCATCCTGACGGGAGGCTTTATCCAGGCAGTAGTGGGCTGTGAAAGTGTGTACCGAAGCCTAGGTGGCTGCTCGACAAATGTCATCGATAGACACAGAGTGGAGATTAGCCATGGAAGTTGCCATGGCTCTCACGTTATGAGCTGTGACATGGCTTGAAGAGGAAGACCCTTACTCTCATAAGCAAAGGAAATGCATTGGGCAATCCATTTAGATAAAGTTCTTTTGGAGACTGGAAGTCCCAAATGACTAGGGTCAAAAGCTATAAAAGGTTGCGAGGACTTTCTATGTTGCTGTGTTCTCTATAGGTAAAAGGCTAAGGCTCTTTTACAATCGAAAGTATGAAGGTTTCTTTCTGCATTAGAGGTGTGAGGCCTCGGAAAAAATACAGGAAGATAAATTGATTGATTTAAATGAAAATGCGAAACCACCTTTGGCAAAAAGTGTGGATGAGTTCTAAGAACAACCTTATCATGATGAAATCTAGTATAAGGAGGATCAGCCACTAAAGCTTGCAGTTCACTAATGCGACGTGAAGAGGTGATTGCAATTAGGAAGATGACCTTCCAGGTCAAAAACTTAAGGGTTGTAGTGGCTAAAGGCTCAAAAGGCGGCTTCATGAGCTGCCCGAGAACTAGATTTAGATCCCATGCCATTAGTGGTGGCTTAATGGGAGGATTGGTTAATAGAAAACCTCTCATAAATCTGGATATGAGTGGATGAGAGGAAATTGGTTGTCCATTCAGAGGCTTATAAGAAGCTGCAATTGCACTACGATGGACTCTTAACCAAATTGGTCTTTAGACCAGAATTCGATAAGTGAAGGAGATACTCTAGTATCAATTCTAAAGGTATGACAAGGGGGTTTAATCCCTTCTTGGAGCACCATATAGTAAAACGTTTCCACTTGAAGGCATAAGACCTTCTTGTGGAAAGTTTCCTAGAAGCCTGAAGGATATCCTTTACCTGTTGGGACAGGTTGAAATCCTGGAGGTCTAAGACTTCAGCAATCAGGCCGTGAGATGCAGGGACTGGGGATTCGGGTGCCATAGCGTCCCGTCCTCTTGGGAAAGGAGATCTGGATTATGCCCTAACTCCAGAGGTGCAGCTTGAGAGAGATGTAGAAAGCAGGGGATACCACGCTTTGCGTGGCCATCGTGGCGCTATGAGAATCATGCGACCCCTGTCTCTCTGAAGCTTGAAGAGTGTTTTGGGGATGAGGGGAATGGGTGGGAAGGCATAAAGGAAGTCCTGACCCCAGTGAAGGAGGAAGGCATCCCTTGCCCGACAATTGTGAGCCGGAATCCTGGAACAGAACTGGGGAAGTTTGGCATTCAGTGGACTTACAAAGAGGTCTATGTCTGGAGTGCCCCAGAGATGAAATATCTTTGCCACCTGGTCTAAGTGGAGGGACCACTCGTGAGGCAGCAGTACTCGACTGAGCTTGTCTGCCCAAAGGTTTTGAATGCCTGGAAGATATACCACTAGAAGGTGAATTTGATACTCTCTGGCGAGGGCCCACAGTCGCAAAGCTTCGTTGCATAACACCAGAGAGCCTGTCCTGCCTTGCTTGTTCACACAGAACATGGCTACTTGATTGTCCGTCTCGACTAGGACTGTCTTGTAGCTAAGCTGTGCGTGGAATACTCGAAGAGCTAAATAGATTGCTCTTAATTCCAGGAGGTTTATGTGTAGACCAGCCTCCTGTGGAGTCCAGGTTCCCTGGGTAGAGAGATGATTCAGGTGTGCTCCCCAACCCACCTGAGATGCATCTGTTGTTAGGGTGGCCTGAAAAAGGGGTTGATGAAAAGGAGACCCTATTGTCAGATTTTCTAGGGATTGCCACCATTGGAGGGACAAAATTAGTCATTGAGAGTTTATTATTATGTCCGATAAATTACCTGTGGCCTGTGTCCACTGTGTGGATAGAGCCCACTGAGCTGCTCGCACGTGGAAGCGAACATATGGGACTACATGAACTGTGGATGCCATATGTCCCAGCAACTGTAGTAGCTCTTGAGCAGTTAGGAAGGATTTCCCTGCTGCTTGAGAAGCTAGTTGCATTATGCAAAGACACCGGGCCTGTGGAAGGAAAGCCTTTGCCTGTCTGGTATCTAGACAGGCTCCTAAGAATTCCAAGCATTGGGAAGGAAGAAGTTGGGATTTTGGGAAATTTATTACCAACCCCTAGTATTGGAGGATTCGCATTGTGCGAGACAGTGCAGTGCTGGCCTCTGCAACTGTAGGGGCTCGAATGAGCCAGTCGTCTAAGTAAGGGAAGACGAATATCCCCAGGGTTCGTAGAAATGCAGCTACTACTGCCATGCATTTTGTGAATACCCTTGGTGCTGAAGCTAGACCAAAGGGAAGAACCCTGTACTGGAAATGTTTTCCCCTGAAAAGGAATCATAAGAATTTCCTGTGATCTGGATGGATCAGAATGTGAGTGTATGTATCCTTTAAGTCTAGAGAGCAAAGCCAATCCTGGCTTTGAAGGTATGGCAGAAGAGTTCCTAGAGAAATCATTTTGAACGTCTCTCGAAACAGGTATTTGTTCAATTCTCTGAGGTCTAAAATGGGTCTGTGTACCCCTGTTTCTTTGGGATAAGTAAATAGGGGGAGTAGAACCCTGCACCCGTTGAAGAATGGGTACCTCCTCTATTGCCCCTTGGGCAAGAAGTGTTCAGACCTCATGATCTAACAGATTGCGGAAGTTTGAGAATTGAATTGCTTTAGAATTGTAGGAGGGGGCATGCTGTGAAAATGAAGTTTGTACCCTTCTCCTACAATGGACAAAGTCCAATCTTCTGCTGTTATTTGATGCCATCTGTTGGCAAAGTGGCATAACCTGCCAGGGATATTGAAGGGTTGGGGACCCCTCAGAGGCAGGAAGGCTAAGCTCTCTAGGAAGGAGTCAAAGCCCTTGAGGGGGCTGAAACTGCAGAGCTGGTTGGGCTCTGGGGCCTTTTGGCTTCTTTTGCTGTCTAGTTTGTCCCTTTTGGGCAACCTGACCCTGAGATTGACTCTGCTGGGTATAGGAAGGATAAAATTCCCTCTTTTTGCTGAAAGAGGGTTTTTTATAAGACTTCTTTTTGGCTGGAGTGGCTGTAGATTTTGACAATCTATCAAGAGTAGTATTGTCAGCATCTAACTCATTAGCTTTTTCCTGCCAGTTCTTGCCAAAGAGATTCTCTCCTGTGCAAGGAATGTTGCCTAACTTGTCCTGTACCCAAGTCTCCAAGTCTGATGCCTGAAGCCAGGCAATCCGTCATGCGCCAATGGCAATAGCAGAGTTTCTGCTGATGCATTCAAAGCAGTCAAAGGCTGCACGATTTACAAACTTGGACACATCTTGAGAATGCTTAACTAGAGCAAGAAAGTCTTGTCTCTTGTCATCTGGGAGAAATGGGCTCATAAGCTCCAAATCTCCTGTAACTTCCTTGAGGAACATTCCCATATACAGTATATATGAACTGATCCTAGCTGAAAGCATGGAAGCCTAAAAAGTTCGGCGCCCAAAAGCATCCAGAGTCCTGCATTCACAACCTGGAGGATTGGATGCATGCCTCTTTGCACTTTTCATCCTATGCATGGCTGACTCCACCACCACTGAATGGTGTGGCAGCTGAGTCTTTTGAAATCCAGGACATGGCGGAACTTGATACATAGTATCAAGTCTCCTAGAGTGAGGAGATGTAGTCAGAGGTGTCTCCCATATTCTGAGCATCACGTTATGCAGAATTTCTTGGATGGGCAGAGTGGCTGCCTCCTTTGGAGCTTTAGGATATTGGAGAATTTCCAATTCCTTTGCTCTGGGTTCCTCTTCAGGAGCCACCGTGATTGAAAGGCCCTTGGCCATATCACAAATAAAATCCTGAAAAGACATGTCCTCTGGAGATGACATTCTGCATTGGGGAGAAGAGGGATCCTCTGGGAGAAACCCTCTAGTACCAGCAGAATTGTCAGTCTTCGGAATCGGAGGATTCGAAGTATTCCTGACCACGATGCTCATGCAAAGCATGATCCCAGTATCGATCGAAGTCGGTACCGAGTTGATCCGGTACCGATCTGTCGATTCCAGCAAAAGATGGCGTGGGAAGAATTCCCACCGGGGCCAGTACCGTTGGTACCGGTATCGTCAGTACCGGTATCAGTACCAGTACCGGTGTCTGTACCGGTGTAGGTACCAGTATCGTGTCTATGTCAGTACCGGTGCCCGTTGGACCAACGGTACCGCAGCTGAGAGAAGAGCTGCGATGCTGCGTTCGATAGCGAGGAACCTCTCGTCTATCGCCGCTGCCGATGCCTGGGTGTCGGTACCGGTGAAAACAGCTGGGACCCCTGAGCATGGCACAGGTAGTTCTTGCGAGGTCGGGGCCTCGAGAACATCCTGAAGCCCCATTGATGCTTTGGAAGCTGAAGCCTCCCGCCAGGGCTGCTTTGCCGGTGTGGTTCCCTCAAGGGCAATGCCAATGGCCTCTCGATGCTTAGCAAGAGAGCTACCCTTTAAGGACCGGCTTTTATGTTTAGTTACCTGAGATCCATGGGAGGAAGAGGAGGCCCTTGAAGATGTCGATGCAATGGATCTGCATCCGAAGAAAAGAGGGTACTGAGCTTTGCAGCCCGGTTCTGTCTTCCTCTTTTAGTCATCCCCATACAGGAGAGACATTCAGATGGAGAATGTTCAGGCCCTAAACATTTCAGACACCAATCATGGGTGTCAGTGACAGAAATAGTACCGCCACACTTAGTACATTTTTTAAAACCACTAGTTGGTTTTTCCATGTTTTAGGAATATGGGGCCTAGTGCCCAAAATGGCACCTAGCACCAAAAAAGAAAAGTTTCTGAAGAGAAACAGCTCAAAGTATAAGGTTTTTTTGGGGTTTTTTGGAAAAGAAAAGAACCGGCGGTACCGGTAAGCGTCATGCGGCAGGCAAACGCGACCACAAGAAAACAATTTTAAAGACTGAATTTTCTGCGGTGACAGGGTATGGATCCTGTCGGCTCCGTGGAAAACAAAGAACTGAAGGAGGACAGTTGGAAAGGCAGCGCGCATGTGCTGAGGGATGCTCCCAAAAGCGTTCCTATTGGACGCTGGGGAGCGTTCCCACGCAGGCTCCGTCAGTACCGACGATACCTATATGTGAAGACTACATTCCTGCTTGTTCCTGGAGATTACCCTTATCAACTGATAGCAGGATTAATATGAATAAAATACAACTTCTAAAATGCCTGTATGCAAATGCTAGAAGTCTAAAAAATAAAATAGGAGCGCTAGAATATATAGCATTAAATTAAAGGTTAGATATGGTTGGCATTTCTGAGACTGGTGGAAGGACGACAACTAATAGGACACTGATAACTGGTTACAAACTATATCGCAATGATAGAGTAGATCAAATTGGTGAGCATTGAATCACATAGGATTATAGTTTTGCAAGAAAGCATAGTTACTCACCTGTAACAGGTGATCTCCGGGAACAGCAGGAATTTCGTCTTCACATATGGGTATCGTTGGTACCGATGGAGCCTGCGCGGGAACGCTCCCCAGCGTCCAATAGGAAAGCTTTTGGGAGCATCCCTCAGTGCCTGCGTGCTGCCTTCCCGCCTTTCCCAACTGTCCCTCTCCAGTTGAGTTTATAGCTGAGACAAAAGAGAGAGGGAAAGAGAGAAAGACAGAGAGATACAACTTCTAGGGGAGGTGGGCAGGTTGTGAAGACTAAATTTCTGCTGTTCCCGGAGATCACCTGTTAAAGGTGAGTAACTATGCTATCTCCAGGAAAAGCAGGAATGTAGTCTTCACATAAGGGGACTCCCTAGCTGTAGATGCCAGGGAGATGGCCCCATAAAGTTGTGTGCCCCTGTGAAAGGGCTCCACTTCCTCCAATGGATCTCTGGCATCCTACAAGGGATGGTGGGTAGGAGTTGATTAAGTCTGGAACAGGTGTTGAAGAACAGCCTGACCAAACAAGGCATCCCGGTGGGAGTTCTTGTCTAAGCAGTAATGGGCTGTGAAGGTATGTACCGAAGCCCAAGTAGCTGCTCGACAGATGTTGTCGATAGATACAGACTGAAGATGAGCCATAGAAGGCTGCCATGGCTCTCACATTGTGAGCTGTGACATAGCCTTCAAGAGGAAGGTTTTTACTCTCATAGGCAAAAGATATACACTGTGCAATCCAGCTGGCAGTGTTCTCGTGGAGCTATGAGGATCATAGATCCTTGATCCCTCTGAAGTTTGAACAGAGTCTTGGGAATCAAAGGAATGGGTGGAAAGGCATACAGGAAGGCCTGACCCCAATGAAGGAGGAAGGCATCCTTGGCCTGAGCTCCCTGACACGGAATTCTGGAACAGAACCGGGGAAGTTTGGCATTGCACGGACTTGCAAACAGGTCTATGTCCGGGGTTCCCCATTTCTGAAAGATTCTGAGTACCTGATCCATGTGCAGGGACCATTCGTGTGGAAGCAGAACTCGACTGAGTCTGTCTGCCCAAGAGTTTTGGATTCCTGGGAGGTATACTGCCAGGAGATGGATTTGATGCTCTCTGGCGAAGGCCCACAATTTTAGAGCTTCGTTGCAAAGCGACAGAGAGCCAGTCCCTCCTTGTTTGTTTATGCAGAACATGGCTACTTGATTGTCGGTATGAACAAGGACTGTCATGTTGATGAGGAGGGTATGAAAGACCTTGAGAGCAAGGAAAATTGCTCGCAGCTCCAAAAGGTTGATATGAAGGGTGGTCTCCTGTGGAGACAAAGTGCCCTGAGTGGAGAGGTCTTGGAGATGAGCTCCCCATCCTGTTTGGGAGGCATCTGTAGTGAGAGTTGCTTGGGGTAACAAAGGTTGGAAGGGGGCCCCCAACAACAAATTTTGAGTGGATATCCACCATTGGAGAGACGAAAAGAGACGTTTTGAAGTTGCTATTTGGTCTGAGAGAGCTCCTGATGCTTGGGTCCACTGGGTGAACAAAGTCCATTGAGCTGCTCTCATATGTAGGCGAGCATAGGGCACCACATGAACTGTGGATGCCATGTGGCCTAGCAGTTGTAGCATCTCTCTGGCAGTCAAGTGGCTTCTGGACTGAATTTGAGAGGCCAAGTGCACTAGACGGTGGCAACGGGCCTGAGGAAGATAGGCCCTTGCAGTGGTGGTATCTAGCCAGGCCCCTATGAATTCTAGGGACTGAGTAGGGGTGAGTTGAGACTTTGGCAGATTGATGACGAGTCCCAGATACTGCAGTATGCGTCTGGTGTGGTCCAGGGAAGTCTGAGCCTCGGACTGAGATGGAGCTCGGATGAGCCAGTCGTCCAGGTATGGGAAGACAGATTCCCAGAGTCCGTAGAAATGCAGCTACTATTGCCATGCATTTGGTAAATACCCTTGGAGCAGAGGCTAGACCGAAGGGAAGTACTCTGTATTGGAAATGTTTTCCCTGGAACAGAAACCGTAGGAATTTTCTGTGGGATGGATGGATGAGTATATGTGTGTACGCATCCTTGAGATCTAGAGAACAAAGCCAGTCCTGACTCTGTAGGTATGGAAGGAGAGTGCCTAGAGAAAGCATCTTGAATTTCTCCTTGTATAGAAATTTGTTCAATTCTCTGAGATCCAGAATGGGTCTGTACCCCCCCTGTTTTCTTGGGAATGAGAAAATAAGGGGAGTAAAAACCTGACCCTTGTTGAGGAAGAGGAACCTCTTCTATTGCCTTTTGGGCGAGAAGAGTGGTCACCTCCTGACCCAACAGGTACAGGAGAGATGGGGAGAATTGAATTGTCTCACCATGGTATGGGGAGGAAGGCTGGAGAAATGTAGTTTGTAGCCCTCTCTGATGATAGAGAGGGTCCACTGTTCTGATGTGATTTGTTCCCATATGGGAGCAAAATGAGTTAACCTTCCTGGAATGGTGAGAGGCTCTGGTTGTTGCAGAGCCAGAAAAGTTAAGTTCTCTAGAATCAAGTCAAAAACTCTGAGGGGGTTGGGACTGCTGGACTGCAGCAGCCCCTGTAGACTTTGTTCTGGCCTGTTTAGATTGCTGACGCTTAGGAGCAAAGCGAACTTGGGAAGATTGCTGGCCAGTATTTGTGGAAAATCTGGTCTTTTTATAGAAAGGCTTCTTAAAAGGTTTTTTCTTGGCAGGGGTAGAGGTAGACTTAGAAAGTCTATCTAAAGCAGCATTCTCTGCATCCATTTGAGTGGCTTTGATTTGCCACTCCTTGCCAAACAGATTTTCACCTGTACAGGGCAGATTGCCCAAGCCTTCTTGTACCCAGGGTTCCAAATCAGAGGCCTGGAGCCAAGCAAGTCTGCGAGCAGCTATGGCAATGCCGGAGGCTCTGCTAGCTCCCTCAAAAGAGTCAAAGGCTGCTCTGTTGGAGAACTTTGAAACATCTTGAGTTTGCTTTAGCAAAAGAAGGAACTCCTCCTTTTTATCCTCTGGGATAAAGGGGAGAAAATGACGTATCTTCAGTGCAATCTCTTTCAAAAACATGCCCATATAGAGGCTGTATGAATTGATTCTGGCAATAAGCATGCTAGCTTGGAAGATTTTTCTACCAAAAGCATCCAGAGTCCTACATTCTCCTCCTGGAGGGTAGAAGAGTGCCTTTTGGTACTCTTTATCTTTTTCATAGCAGACTTCACCACAATAGAGTGGTGAGGGAACTGAGTTTTTTGAAAACCAGGAGAAGGAGGAACCCGATACATGGTGTCCAAACGTCGAGAATGTGGAGATAGGGTGAGAGGAGCCTCCCACAAATCCATCATGTGTTCTTGAAGAATTTCATGTATGGGTAAGGTGGCTGCCTCTTTGGGAACCTTAGAGTATCCTAAAATATCCAATTTTTTTGCTCTAGGTTCCTTTTCAGAGGTTACAGATATGGAGAGTCCTTTAGCTACTTCAATAATGAAGTCTTGAAAGGACAAATCCTCTGGAGGAGACATTCTCCTTTTTGGAGAAGAGGGCTCCTCAGGAAGAGTAAAAGAGACATCAGCAGAATCATCTGAGGTATCAGAATCTTCAGAAGATTCAAAGTACCGCCTATTAGCTTCCAGAGATCGATACGCGTACCGACCGGTATCGACATTGGGCGTACCGGGAACCGGATCGGTATCGAGAAAATCTCCGGAACCGGAGACCGGAACCGGCATACTACTGGAAGTAGATGCTCTGGGTACCGG
This sequence comes from Ichthyophis bannanicus, assembly GCA_033557465.1. NCBI lineage: Eukaryota > Metazoa > Chordata > Amphibia > Gymnophiona > Ichthyophiidae > Ichthyophis > Ichthyophis bannanicus. The sequence continues at coordinate 27,089,254 of CM066051.1, forward strand.
TATCGGTTGTGGTACCGGAACCGGAGTCGGAACCGATTGTCGCGGTACCGAGGGCGTTGCAGCGTTAATGAAAGCCAGTATGGCCTGCTGCATGGATTGTACCGTAGTACCCATAGACGCCACAACTGCCTGGATGTCGGTACCGGTGTTAGCCGGTACCCCAGAGCAGTCTAACAGGTGATCGGTCGAGGCCGTGCCATCGATGTCTACCTGTAACCCCATAGGAGGAGCTTTGGAAGCCGGAGCTTCCTGCCGGGGTTGTTTGGCTGGGGCAGGGTCCTCAGGGTCAAAGCCAAGGGCCTCTCGCTGCTTAGAGGGAGATTTGCCCTTTGAGGACCTGCCTGAAGAATGTTTGGTTACCTGAGATCCATCAGGAGAGGAAGACCTGGAGGATGTTGATGCTGGAGTATCTGCAGAAAACAGCATATGAAACTTGGCTGCTCTGTTCTGTAAGCCCCGTTTGGACATCAGAGAGCAGGATGGACAATCCGGAATGGAATGGTCAGGCCCCAAACATTTAAGACACCATTCATGGGTATCTATGACTGAAATAGTACTGGTACACTTGTTGCATTTTTAAAACCAGAGGCTGGTTTCTCCATGAGGGAGAATCTGAGAAGGCCTAGAGGCCTCACAGAAAAAACACACCAAGTGAGGAAAAAGTAATTATTATTATTTTTTTTTTTAAAGAAATAAATGAAAAAAGACCGGCGGTACCGGTCCGGAATCGGGGAAGGCAGACACGCGGTCAAAGAAACAAATTAAAATAACAATTTCTTCAGCGGTGACAGGAACACGACCTGCTGGCTCCGCGTAAAAAGAAGAACTGAGGAGAGTTGGTCAGGAAGGCAGCGCGCATGCGCTGTGGGAGGCCCCAAAAGATTCCTTTCTGGGAAGCTGGGGAGCTTTCCCGCGCAGGCTCCGTCGGTTCCGACGTACCCATATGTGAGGACTTATTCCTGCTTGTTCCTGGAGATAAAACTTCTTCTTACTGCAGAATGGTTTCTTAGAGGATTTTTTCCTCGCAGGATCAGCTGTAGATTTAGACAATCTATCCAAAGTGATATTGTCAGCATCTATCTCATTAGCTTTTTCCTGCCAATTCTTGCCAAAGAGATTCTCTCCTGTGCAAGGAATATTCTCTAGTTTATCCTGTACCCAAATTTCCAAGTCAGATGCCTGGAGCCAGGCAATCCTACGTGCACCTATGGCAAAGGCAGAGGTTCTGCTTATGCATTCAAAGCAGTCAAAGGCTGCACGATTCACAAACGTGGAAACATCCTGAGCATGCTTGACAAGGGTGAGGTAATCTTGCCTCTTATCATCAGGAAGGAGAGGGCTCATAAGCTCTAAATCTCCTGTGACCTCCTTAAAGAACATTCCCATATAAAAGATATAGGAACTGATCCTAGCAGACAGCATGGAAGCCTGGAAGGTTCGATGTCCAAAGGCGTCAAGAGTCCTACACTCATCCTGGAGGATTAGATGCATGCCTTTTTGCACTCTTTATCCTTCTCATAGCTGATTCCACCACCATGGAATGGTGTGGTAATTGAGTATTCTGAAACCCAGGACAAGGAGGAACTCGATACATGGTGTCGAGTCTTTGAGAGTGAGGAGATGTGGTTAGAGGTGTTTCCCACATCCTTAACATGAGATCATGCAAGATCTCATGAATAGGTAAGGTAGCTGCCTCCTTGGGAGCTTTAGGGTATTGTAGGATTTCTAATTCCTTTGCCCTAGGCTCTTTTTCAGGAGCCACTGTGATGCAAAGACCTCGGGCCACATCTCTGATAAAGTCCTGAAAGGACATATCCTCTGGTGGAGACATCCTACGCTAAGGAGAAGAAGAATCCTTATGAAGAAGTACTCTAGTATAGGCAGAGCTTTCAGAGTCTTCAGACTCATCCGAGGATTCGAAGTATCTCCGATCCGGGTGATCGTGCAAGGCACGGTACCGGTCGAAGTCGACATCGGAGTGGTCCGGTACCGACTTGTCGATGCTGGATAAACACGCATGACTCGGTCCCGGCAGAATAACTGCCGATGTCGATGCAGTCGGTGCCAGCACCGTAGTTGGTGCCAGTTGAATTGTCTGAAGCGGTTTCAGGGGCATCGAGGCTGTGAGAAGAGCCGCCAGACTGCGTTCAATAGTCAAGAATCTCTGGTCTATCGACGCTGCCGATGCTTGGGTATCGGTACTGGATGAAGCGGCCAGCACCCCAGAGCATGGCACCAGTAGTTCTGCCGAGGTTGAAGACTCAAGAACATCCTGGAGCCCCGTTAGTGCTTTGGAAGCTGAAGGCTCCCGCCGGGGCAATTTTGCTGGTGAAAGTCCCTCAAGGGCAACGCCAGAGGCATCTCGATGTCTAGAAGGAGATCTACCCTTTGAGGACCGGCTAGATTTATGTTTAGTTACCTGAGATCCATGGGAGGAAGACGAAGCCCTGGAAGACGTCGATGCTACGGAGGCTGCATCGGAGGGAAAAAGGGTGCTAAGTTTAGCAGCTTGGTTTTGCCGGCCCCTTTTCGACATCATCCCACAGGCAACACACTCTGAAATAGAGTGGTCAGGACCTAAACATTTGAGGCACCACTCATGGGTGTCAGTGATGGAGATGGTACCGCTACACTTAGAACACTTTTTAAAACCCGAAGCGGGTTTTTCCATTTTGAAGGAAAATGTTGGGCCTAGTGCCCAAAATGGCACGTGGCACCTGAAGAGAAAATTACTGGAAAGACTCCAGAAGAAAGGGTTTTTTTGGGGGGGGTTTTAAGAAAAAAAGAAAGTACCACCGGTGTAGCGTCGAGGGAAGGCAGATGCAACCACAAAAAAGTAGAAGGGATTTTTTTCTGCAGTGACAGGATGTGCAACCTGTCGGCTCCGCGGAAAACGAAGAACTGGAGAGGGACAGTTGGGAAAGGCGGGAAGGCAGCATGCAGGCGCTTTGGGATGCTCCCAAAAGCTTTCCTATTGGACGCTGGGGAGCGTTTCTGCGCAGGCTCCGTCGGTACCGACAATATCCATATGTGAAGACTACATTCCTGCTTGTTCCTGGAGATCAAAAATTACAGCACAGTAATAATGGATGATTATAATTACCCCGGTATCGATTGGGTCAATGTGAAAGTGAGACATGCTAGAGAGAATGTTTCTAGATGTATTAAATGACTGCTTCTTGGAGCAGATGGTTCAGGAACCGACAAGAGGGGAACACCACTACTGAGCATTTGTATAGCGCTAAAAGACGTACGCAGCACTGCACAGACATGTAAGACAGTTCCTGCTCATAAGAGCTTACAATCTAGTCAAGACAGACAACACAGTACATGTAGATAGGGATACACCTAGGGGAATGGTTAGGAAACACAAGGAGATCAGGTAAGTCAAGATCCAAAAGCAGCAGCAAAGAGGTGAGTTTTCAGCCTGGATTTAAAAAGGGTCAGAGAAGGCGCCTGACATACAGACATAAGATCTGGTGCAAAAGAAAAGGGTTTTGGGGATACTTCACAACAGTGATCATAGCATGATCGCATTTGATTTAATAAATAGAAGGAGGACGGCAAGGAAATCCATAGTACTACCTTTAACTTTCAAAAGGGAGACTATGATAAAATGAGGAAAATAATTAAGAAAAAACTCAACGAAGCAGCTGCAAAGATTAAAGATTTACATCAAGTAAGGGTGTTGTTTAAAAGTACTATCTTGGAAGCCCAGCCCAGATGTATGCCACGCTTTAAGAAAAATGGAAGGAAGGCCAAAAAAAAATGCCTGCTGCTTTCTAACATATTCATAAGTGACCAGGAAATAGGAATAATGGGAGAGGTGATCAAATTTGCAGATGACACAAAATTATCCAAAGTTGTTAAAACGCAAGAGGATTGTGAAAAATTGCAAGAGGACCTCGATAAATTGGAAGGCTGGACGTCCAAATGGCAGATGAAATTTAATGTGGACAAGTGCCAAGTTATGCACTTATGGAAGAACAATCCAAACTACAGTTACACAATGCAAGGTTCCACATTAGAAACTACCACCCAGGAAAAGGATTTAGGCATCAATGTAGATAATATGTTGAAACCTTTTGCCCACTGTGCAGCGGTGGCCAAGAAAGCAAACAGAATGCTAGGAATTATAAGGAAAGGCATATAGAACAAAACCAAGGATATTATAATGCCTCTGTATCGTTCCATGGTGCAACCACACCTTGAATATTGTGTGCAGTTTTGGTCACCATATTTTAAAAAGGATATAGCAGAATTAGAAAAGGTACAGCGAAGAGTCACCAAAAGGGATGGAAGGATACCCCTGTGAGGACAGGCTTAAAAAGGTTAGCGCTCTTCAATTTGGTAAAGAGACAGCTGAGAGTAGATATAATAGAGATCTATAAATTAATGAATGGAGTGGAACGGGTAAAAAAGATCAGTTGTTTACTCCTTCAAAAAGTAGAAAGGGGACACTCAAAGCTACAATGTAGCCCATTTAGTACTAATTAAAGAAAATATTTTTTTCACTCAACCAATAATCAAACTCTGGAATTTGTTACCAGAGGATGTAGTAAAAGCTGTTAGTGTAGCTGGGTTTAAAATAGGTTTGGACAAGTTCCTGGGGGAAAAAGTCCATAAACCATTATTTAAAGAGGACAAGGGAAATCTACTGCTTACGCTGGGATAATTATGGTGGAATTGGTGTACCTTCTTGGGAACCTAAAAGGTACTTGTGACCTGGATTGGCCACTGTTTTAAGCAGGATACTGGGGCTCGGTGGACTTTGGTCTGACCCAGTATGGCATTTCTTATATTCTTATGCTTTGTATGTGGCACAGAAGTGTGGTGCCTGTGTGGGTCTGTCATGCGAAGATGGGTGGGCTGCTTGCATATATGTGCGAGTGGGGGGATGCACCTTTTGGCATAAACAGATTGTCATTTTTGTCCTCTTATCTTGCACTCTTCCCTCCCCATTCTCTGTTCACCTTCCAGACTCTCTCCCCTTCCCACAGCACTTACTCCCTGTCCTCCATTCCCCTATCCTCATTCATTCATTTGTTTTTTGAAGGTACTGCCTCTTTAAATCTTTGCGGCCTCATCCTCCATCGTACTTTTTCTTCTTCTTAATGCTCCATTCTCCATGGACTCTCTGCTGCTTTGGATTCGTGCAGGCAGAACAGGAGGGATCTTTGCTGCGATCGGGGCTTAGGTGCAGCAGACAACGCACGGGGATTCAATCGCAGCAATGATCCCGCCGGTTCTGCCCCTGGGAGATCAGATCCCTGTGGGCAGAACAGGAGGGATCTTTGCTGCGATCGGGGCTTAGGTGCAGCAGACAACGCACAGGGATTCAATCGCAGCAATGATCCCGCCGGTTCTGCCCCTGGGAGATCAGATCCCTGTGGGCAGAACAGGAGGGATCTTTGCCGATCCCCTGCGGGATGGCTACTGCCTCTAAGCCCCAATCGCAGCATAGATTGCTCCTAGTTCTGCTCATGGGAGATTGGATCAGATCCCCCCGGGCAGACAAAAGGAATCTTTTGCCAGTGATCGTATTTTTTTAAAAAAATGGGTGGGTGGGAGGGAGGGAGGGGGGAAGCAAATCCAGGCACCAGGTGTAAATTTCTGGTCGTCATGGCAAGCTGGGCTTTGTCGAGCCCTGGACTATACTGTCTATATCTGCTGTCATTTACTATGTTACTATATTATTTTTCTTTTTCTTGAGTCCTCTTATAACTGTGGACAGGTCATGAAAGAATGGAATTGCTTACATGATAGATTTTTTAAATTGTATTTTTCTTTTACATGGTTTCCTTTAGTCGATCTTTGTGAAGTGCAATTAAAAAGATAAGAACTGTTTTTTTATATGATCAATGAGAGAAATTCTGCAGCAGTAGGCAAACAGACTGCTATGATCACAGTGAACTGCAGTGGGACCTTGATCTGAGCTCCAACCCTGGGAGCTCCATCTTCTGATCCCCCCCCTTCCAGAAGCATGTGAAGCTTTAGCTCAAAAGTTGCCCACAATTCATCACCCTCGTGACTGAGCTTTAAAAAGTCAAAGTCTAATACTGATCCTGTCCTATGCAGGTTTCCCACTGAACCACCAGGCCTAGCCTCGATCTTCATCCTGCTAGCTGTGTTCTCTGAGCACATACAGTGCTAAAGGATAACATGGCACCACACATCCTATGATCACAATGAACCTCATCATCATTCCAAATCAAGTATGACTCAGTTATCAGAGGAACCTTTACAATATATTCTATATCTGTAATATGGTTTGCCATCAGAAACCTTCTACAAAAATGTTTTTACTACCAATATGGCAGCCAGAGGAATCGCACCTTGCTTTGTCTCATCTCTGTCCTCTCATTAAGTGGGTCTTCTGGTGTCTCTTAAGATTGTCTTTGCGGCGAAAGCTCTTCTCACATTCAGCACATTTGTATGGTCTCTCCCCTGTGTGGATTCTGTGGTGCGACATGAGGCTAGAGTTCTGGCGGAAGCTTTTCTCACACTCCATACACTTGTAGGGCTTCTCGCCTGTGTGGATCTTCCAGTGCACCTGCAGGTTATAGGCCTTGGCAAAGTTCTTATCGCACACATTGCACTTGTAAAGCGCAGTCCTGGGGTTCAGCGTCTGGCCCATGTGGGGCTCCACTATGTGCTCCCACCATCCACTGCTCAGCTCTGGTGCCCTTCTAAGGTGGCTCAGCCTATGGGCAATGAGATCTGCCTTCTCATCCAAGCTTCTTTCACATTCTGTACCAATATATGGTCTCCCTTGAGGGTAAGAACCCTGGTGCATGACGGCTGGGCTTCTGAAACATGCCATCCTTGGTACCAGGGGGTCCCTGCGGCTCCGCCCGCTGAAGGCATCTCCGGCGTCAGAGTGTCGGAAGCCACTCCCACTGCTTTTCCTCAGCCACATCTCCAGCAGCTGTGGTCTCGTCTTATAATCCTCCGATGGCTTGGCTCGTGGGCTTTTCTCCCCATGCCCATCCTCTGTTGGATTAACAGGAAAGTCTTGTCAAAATTCATTCCACACGCCAGAAGATCAAGAACAGCTGTACACTGCTAATATGTATTCATTTGTATTTAAGCTCACTCCTTTCCAGTAGTAATTCAAGACGAATTACATTAAGGTACTGCAGGCATTTCCCAGTCCCCAAAGGCTTCAATCTTAAGTTTTACTTGAGGCAATGGAGGATTACGCAACTTGCCCAAAACCACAATGAGTGTCAGCTGGCTTCCCTAGTTCTAGCCTGCTGCTCTAACCATAAGGCTAATCTCTCAGCATCTCCTCCATACTGATAGGAATTTCTGCTAGAGTCTTTATCCAGCGAAAATATCAGTCACAACATGCTGGCTGAGCACATGACTTTAGAAAAAGAATACACACAACGATGGCCCACTATGAGAGGTTAAAATACTGATACAGAGTCTAGAGTGCAGTACAGCTCTCTCCCCGAATGCATGACAACGTTGACCCTGCCAAATCACTGCTGAGTAGGCATGCAGGGCATCCTTTCCCTTGCTAAGCATGCACTGTACTCCTCATTCTGCCTAGTCACTAGTAGCCAAGCGTGCAGAATAGCCTCATAGTGCCCGAGTCCTTCAACTGCAGAAAGACCTACAAGGTCTGGGTTCGGCTTTCCCTTCTTAGCTGCCTAGTCCCTACTGTATCCAAGCCTCATCCAGCGTTATATCAGCCAGCACCTCCTTCCCCATATGCTTGTGCAGCCACATAGCCTTCTTCTCATAATACGTTCACAGTTGTTGTGTCTATGCATATCCTCAATCAGGGAGAAGATCCCACAGTCTAACCATCCTGACAGCAAACTAGAATTCCTCAAAGAGCAGCATACATTCTTCATAAAGGCCAGGGGGGGGAGGGGGAAGGCGGTGGCAGGCCATGAATTAAAACAAAATTATTGCGCACAACACTAGTCCTCTGCTGCCGAGGAGACTTGGTCAAGCCAAGGTAGTCCAGGAGCCAGCTTTTTACCCACATAGTTAAAACAGAACAGGAGGCGGACAGCACAGGTCACCCTCTAAAATTAAAAGCAGATTTCTTTTCCTGCAAAAGGAAGGGGATTTCGTACTCAAAGCACTGAAATTATGGTATATTTTGCTAGCAGTACCCCTTATGCTTACAGCACTAAATCAAATGGACCGTAAATAGATCAAGCTTTCAGGGGACAAAGTATTGGTAGGTAAAGAATCATTACTTATGGCATCAGGAAGGTATTTTTTCCCCACTGTAAGAATGTCTATAGATGACATTCCCTGGATTACCATAGAGCAGGACTTCCTAAACTTGCCCTAGGGACCTCATAGCAAGTCGTGTTTTCACAGTATCCATAACGACTATACATGAGATAAATTCGTACAGACTTAAAACCCAGTATATGTTAGTTTCTCTCATGCAAATTTATTATGGATACTTTGGAAACCTAACAGGGTATGAGGTGTCCCCAGGACAGGTCGTAGAAACCTTGCTAGAGAGCTGCGAGGCAATCAAAGACTGGCTGGACTCTGTGAATCTCCAGCCTTCTTTCAACTCAACCAACCATATGACCATAAAACCTGGAAGCAATTGGCAGAAGATAAGAGGCCCCAATAATAAGCTATAGTTATGCACTTGTTGAACAGAGCTATCGTTTATAATTGCCCATCAACATGGAATCTGATGGGTTGAGGAGGAAGGGGCAAAAGGTCACCATAGCAATAACTACTCTTGTGTTTTGCTTGTATATCTAACCCAGACACTAGCTAGTCCATTAACCACCATTCCATCCACTCACTGGACAATCCATTCGTTATGACAAAAGCACAGGTGAAAGAGGCACATGCTCATAACAGGAGCAAAGAAGGCCAGCCGCATCAGGACACAGAAGCTCAATAATCCCTGTGAGAAAGACTTTGATCGAGCAAGTGTTCAGACATTACAAAGCCATGTATGAAGTTTTAAGTCAATAGAAGAAATATACCCCTCGAGCATAACTACTCCACTGTTAACTAAACGAGGTTAAAAATAACAGTTAAATGGAAGCTGATACAGGATCCATCAGTCAATGAATGGCTAGCACTCTATACATAAGTAGTAGTAATAGGCTACTTAGAGTTTGGGAATACTTGACACTGGAAAGATTAAGTGCTTTAACAATTAATGAAGAAAAGGGACAATTTTGGAATCCTTTTTGATCTACCTAGCAGATGTTGTCACTTCTATTTTTCAATCTCTCTCCTGTTCATTTTGATTTAATGTTTATAGGGGGTTACATCTCTTTTGATGTAGTTAAAGATTTTATATTTTTTCTTCCACAAGTTTTTGTATTTTAAAAATTTTTGTAATCTTTTAGTTTAGGCTGTTAGAGAACATAAGAAATGCCATACTGGGTCAGACCAAGATCCATCCTGTTTACAACAGTGGTCAATCTAGGTCACAAGTACCTAGCAGTACCTAGAAGACACAGGTTCCACAATGCAAGTATTGGAATAAGTAGTGGATTTCCCAGGTCCTCTTTAATAATGGCTTATGAACCTTTCCTCCAGGAAATTGTCCAAATCTTTTTTAAATCCAGCTACACTAACAGCTTTTACTACATCCTCCGGTAACGAGTTCCAGAGTTTGATTATGCACCGAGTGAAAAAGCATAGTTACTCACCTGTAAAAGGTGATCTCCAGGAACAGCAGGAATTTAGTCTTCACATTTGAGTGACGTCAGTACAGACAAACTCATATGGGAACGCTCCCCAGCGTCCAATAGGAAAGCCTTTGGGAGCACCCCACTGCGCCTGCACAACTGCCTCCCCACCCCATTCCCAACTCCCTCTCTTCAGCCGAGTTTGTAGCTGAGAAAGGAGAATAAATGAAAATCTACAACTCCTAGGGGAGGAGGATGGGTTGTAAAGACTAAATTCCTGCTGTTCCCAGAGATCACCTGTTACAGGTGTGTAACTACGTTATCTCCAGGAACAAACAGGAATGTAATCTTCACATATGGTATGTCCTAGCTCCAAGATGCCAGAGGTAGTGACCTCAAAATCGGTAGAGGTTCGCCTCTGAGTAGGCTCGAAGAGGTCATGGATCCTACATGGATTTCTGGTATCGTCAAAGTCTAAGACAGAGTGTAGGAGTTACATCTAAGTCTGAAAGAAGTGCTGTAGTACAGTTGGACCAAACATAGCATCCTGGCGTGAGTCCTTTTCCAGACCATTATGGGCAGCGAAGTTATAGATGCAAGACTAAGTTGCTGCCTTGCAAATTTCATCAATGGCTACCGAGCGTAGGTTTGCCACTGAGGTGGTGACGGCTTTCGATTGGTGATGACAATGTTGACCTGAAGCAGGGCATTTTAAATTTTGTGTCTCTCACCTTGAGGATTTCACCGTGGGCAGTTAAGTTTAAAATTTATCTTTTACTGCTTGTTTGATTAAAATGGACTAAGATTTACCAGTGCCTGGGAGCTTGATTTTAATGACCCCAGACGAGGTATTATATGGTCCGACATAAAAAAACGGTTTTCGATGGGAGTGTTTCTTATCCCTTCACTTTTATAGTGTATGTACTGAGGTGGTCATGGCATGAATGTTGTGAGCACTGACATACACTTCCAGGGAGAGTCCTGCTTTGTCAAAGGCAAATGAAATGCAGTCTGCTATCTATCTGGAGAGCGTATGCTTAGATACAACTAGACCCAGGTGACTAGGGTCAAATGAAAAGAACAACTGGGAGGCCTTAAGATGACCTTGAATCTTTTGAAGATAAAAAGCCAATGTACACTTGCAGTCAAGAGTATGCAGAGTTGCTTCTGCTCAAGAAGCATGCAGTCTAGGAAATAAGACTGGAAGGTAAATTGACTGGTTTAAATGAAAAGAAGACATCACCTTTGGCATAAAATGTGGGTGAGTCTGAAGGACGACCTTGTGATGGTGGAATCAGGTATAGGGTAGGTCCACCACCAGAACCTGAAGCTCACTAATGCATCTAGCTGAAGTGAGTGCAATGAGGAAGATTACCTTCCAAGACAGGAACTTCAGGGAGGTTGTGGCCAATGGTTCAAAGGGCAGCTTGAGAAGCTGCATTAGAACGATGTTGAGGTCCAAGCCACCAGCAAGAGACCTCTCATGAAACACGCTACCAGCGAATGTGAGGAGATGGGTTGTCCATCTAGTAGGTGGGGAGAGGCCGCAATGGCATAGAGATGGACTCTTACAAAGTTGGTATTTAGAGCTGTTGAGAACAAGTGGAGGAAATACTGGAGGAATGACTCTATCAGAGCAGAAAAGGGATTGAGATCTTTCTGGGAACACCAGACGGAGTATCTACGCCACTTAAAAGCCTATGAACATCTGGTGGGGAGTTTTCTAGAAGCCAATAGGATCTCCTTAACCTCTTGTGGAAGATCAATGCCCTGCAATGCTATGCTCTCAGCAGCCAAGCTGTGAGGCAGAGAGACTGTGGATTGGGATGGAGTAGTGAGCCGTTGTCCTGGGAGAGGAGATCAGGCGCAGATCCCAATCGCAGAAGCAGAGTCTGAGCCAGATGCAGTAGCAGCAGAAACCATGGTTGCCGCATCCAGTGAGGGGCTTTGAGAATCATAAAGTCCTTGTCAGACTAAAGCTTGAAAAGCGTCTTGAGAATGAGGTGTGTATAGGATGGAAAGCATAAAGCAGACTCTGAGCCCACTGTAGGTGAAAGGCATCCACCTGTTGATTGCTAGATGTTGGAGTCCTTGTGCAGAAGTGAGGAAACTTGGCATTCTACGGAGTAGCAAACAGATCCATTTCTAGAGTACCCCAGGTCTGGAAGACATAGGACGCTGTGTCCGAATGGAGAGACCATTCGTGGGGGAGAAGGATGCGACTCAGCTCGTCTGCCAAGACATTAAACTCCCCCGGAAGGTACACCGCTCGGAGGTGTATTTGATGAGAAATGGCAGGGGACCACAGATGAAGAGTCTCCTCGCAGAGGGGCCATGAGCCTGTTCCTCCCTGTTTGTTCACATAGAACATGGCAACCTGATTGTCCATCCTGACTAGGACCTGTTGTGCCCTGAGGTGGTGTTGAAACACCCATAGGGCATCTGAGATAGAACGAAGTTCCAGAAGATTGATTTGAAGTTGTGACTTGTGTGTTGTCCATAACCCCTGTGTAGATAGGTTGCCCAGGTGTGTTCCCCAACTCAGTATGCAGGCATCCGTCGTCAGGGGGCATTGAAGTGGAGGCATCTGATAAGGTAACCCTACAAACAGATTTTCTGGAGAATACTACCACTGAAGGGATGTGGTTAGAGGGGCAGTGACTTGGATCCTGTCCTGGAGACAGCCCGATGCTTGCGTTCAGTAGGAGGCAAGAGTCCATTGGGCTGTGCGCATATGTAATCAGGCATAGGGAACGACATGTACTGTAGAGGCCATGTGCCCAAGGAGCTACAGCATTTTGCGGGCAGTCAGATGGTCCCATTGGAGCGTCTGGGACGCTAGCTCAATTAGACGGGTACAGAGGAGCTAGGGCAGAAACAGCCTGGACTGTTGAGTCCAGCAGAGCTCCGATGAATTCTAGCTTTTGAGTTGGAGCAAACTTGGATTTTGGGAAGTTTATGACAAATCCCAAGTGTTATAGTACCGTGACGTACAATGCAAGGAAAACTGCACCTCTTGTGAGGTGTCTACTTTTATGAGCCAGTCACTTAAGTAAGGGAAGACCCTAGGTATGCAGCTATGACTGCCATGCACTTTGTGAAGAGACTCTTGGGGCAGAGGCGAGTCTGAAGAGAAGTACTCTATATTGATAATGTGTTCCCTGAAAGGTGAAGCGTAGATATTTTCTGTGTCCTAGATGAATGAGGATGTGTGTGCACGCTTTTTTTAGATCTAGAGAACAGAGCCAGTCCTGATTCTGGAGGTAGGTAAGAAGAGTCCCGGGAGAGATCATCTTGAACTTTTTTCGGACTAGAAACTTGTTGAGGTTTCTGAGGTCCTAATGGGCCTGTATCCTCCAATTTTCTTTGGAATAAGAAAGTACAGAGAGCAGAAGCCCCTTCCCTGTTGGGATGGTGGGACCCTTCTCTATGGTGCTCCGAGTCAGAAGAAAAGACACCTCGTCCTGTAGGAGAACAGTGAGTGGAGGTTGTGTTTGAAATTCCCCCTTGAAAGAGGAGGGGGACAGCATCTGCAGACAAAATCTGTACCCATCCTGGACTATGTTTAGTGTCCACTGTTCTGAAGTGATGAGGTGCCATCTGTGGGCACAGTGACACGGTCTGCCTGCTATGTGGAGAGGTTGGGGGTCCACCAGAGGCAATGTTGTCTAGAAAAGAGCCAAAAACCAGGCACAGACTGCGGCTGCACAGCTGGCTGAGGTTTAGCCCCCTGTGGCTTCTGCTGCTGCTTAGGAGTTTGTTGCCTCTTCTGTGGTACTTGAACCTGCAACTGAGAGGCAAGAGAATAAGAAGAGTAGAATTTCTTATTATTGTAGAAAGACTTCCTTGCAGTTACCTTTTTTCTAACAGGGTCAGCTGTTCTAAATGGCCTCTTTAGAGTAGTGTTTTCTGACTCTAATTGAGAGGCTTTATCTTGCCACTCTTTACCAAAAAAGGTTTTCATCTGTGAAAGGTATGCTGCCCAGCTTATTTTGAACCCACTGTTCAAGATCTGAGGCTTGAAGCCATGCAATTCTGCGGGCACCAATGCATATTGCTGAGGCCCCGCTTGTGCATTCAAAAGCATCAAAGGTGGCCCTATTGACAAACTTCAATACATTTTGGCTATGTTTGACTAGGGTGAGATTAGTTTGCTCTCTTGTCATCTGGGAGAAGAGAAGCAAAGGCCTCAAGCTCCCTGGATACCTTGCTGAGGTACATTCAAATGTAGAGGATTATAGGAGTTAATCCTAGCAGAGAGCATAGATGACTAGAAGCATCGACACCCAAAGGCATCAAAGGTTCTCAATTCTCTACCTGGAGGGTTAGAGGAGTGTGTCTTCGAGCTTCTGATTCTGCACATCGCCACTCCGACCACCATGGAATGATGGGGGAGCTGCAGCTTTTGGAAGCTTGGGCACTCCGGTACCCGATACATGGTATCGAGGCATCGTCTTTGAGGGGAGTCTCCCACATACGGAGCATAAGATCATGAAGAATGCAATGCACCAGCAGAGTGGCTGCCTCCTTGGATGCTGTTGGTTATTGAGGATCTCCAACTCCTCTGTCCTTGGCTCCTTCTCTGATGTTACAGTGATGGAGATACCCTTGGCTAGGTCTCAAATGAATTCCTGGAAGGATATGTCGTCCAAAAGCGACATGCATCGCTTTTGTGTTGGGGAAGGCTCCGAAGGAAGGTCCCCGGGGCTCCGTGAATCGAGCGACTCCACATCCAAAACGCTGGAATCAGAATCAGAGGACTCGAAGTAGACAAGTATGGTGTTTGCCCGAAGTTTGATGTCAGTACCAGTGCTCCGAGGTATCGGCCTTGGTGAGCTGTTTGGGTTGGGAATCAATATCTGTGATAGTTTCAAGGAAGGACATGGGTGGCAGTGATGTCGGCGTTAATGTGCATTAGCCCTGGTATTGTGCCGGGAATTGGTGTTGATGACAGTACTGGTATCGACGGGCTGGTGCCTGAAGCCAAGGGCATGATAGGTACCGAGGCTGCCAGGAGAGCTGCTAAGCTCCTCTCAATGGCCAGGATGCACTGGTCCCTTGAGGCGGTTGCGGGTATTTGCACTACCATCCCAGAGAATGGCACCAGTAGTTCCCCAAAGGTCAAGGCCTTGGGAGCATTCTGGAGCCCCTCTGTGGCTTTGGAGAACAGGGCCTCCCACTGGGATTCTTTGGCAGGCCAATCCACCTCCGATGCAATGCCTGAGGGATCTTGATGCTTTGAGCGAGATCCATCCCTGGAGGTTTTGACTTTCTTCGATGCAGACTTGTGTTTAGACTTTGGGGATACCTGGGATCCATGTGAGGAGGAAGAAGCCCTCGACGAAGTGAATGCCAATGATACCATGTCCGAGACGAAGTGTGTCCCAAAGTTAAAGGATGGGTTGTGTAGGCCTCTCATATTTGACAAAGAGGACAGTCATTTGGCTGGTGATCTGGGCTGAGGCATTTTAAACACCAGTCATGTGTGTCAGTCGCTGAGATGGTACTGGCACACTTAGAACATATTTTGAAACCACTAGCTGGTTTCTCCGTGCCTTTGATGGATGGGAAGGCTATGGTAAGCTTAAGGCCTAAAAGGGCATCAAGATACCAGGGCTTTTTTTGTTTTTAAACTACAAAGAAAGAATGAGGGAATTGGCGATGTCTTTGACGGTGCTGGCATCGATGGGAAGGCAGAGGCACTATTCCACAAAAAGAGTTTTTCTGTGGTAACAGGACGTGCTTCCTGCTGGCTCCGCAGAAAACAAAGAACTAAAGAAAAGGAGTTGGGAAGGCAGTCGTGCAGGCACAGTGGGGTGCTCCCAAAGGCTTTCCTATTGGATGCTGGGTAGAGTTCCCATTCGGGCTTAGTCGGAACAGACATCACCCATATGTGAAGACTACATTCCTGCTTGTTCCTGGAGATATTTTCTCTTAAGAGTCTTATTTGGGTTACACAGTAGTTTCATTGCATGTCCTCTAGACTTTCTAAATTTTGATGGCATAAACAAACAATCAATCTACGTTTACCCGTTCCACTCCATTCATTAATTTATAGACCTCTATCATATCTCCCCTCAGCTGTCTCTTTTCCAGGTTGAAGAGCCCTAACCTTTTTAGCCTCTCCTCATAGGGGTACCCTACCACCACCTTTACCATTTTGGTGGCTCTTCTCTGTACTTTGTCTAATTCCACTATATCCTTTTTAAGATATGGCGGCCAGAATTGCACACAATAGTCAAGGTGCAGTTGCACCATGGAACAATACAGAGACATTATAATATCCTTTGTTTTATTTTCCATTCCTTTCCTTATGATTCCTAGCATTCGTTTTACTTTCTTGGCCGCTGCTGCACACTGGGCAGAGGGTTTCAATGTATTATCCACGATGATGCCTAAATCATTTTCATAGGTGGAGCTTCCTAATGAGGAACCTTGAATCGTGTAACCATAGTTTGGGTTGTTTTTCCCTAGGTGCATAACTTTGCACTTCTCCACATTAAATTTCATCTGCCATCTGAACGTCCATTCTTCCAATTTTTCAAGGTCCTCTAGCAATTTTTCACAATCCTCTTGGGTTTTAAGAACTTTGAATAATTTTGTGCCATCTGCAAATTTGATCACTTCACCCATTATTCCTATTTCCTGGTCACTTATGAATATGTTAAAAAGCAGCAGGCCCAGCACAGATCCCTGGGATACTCCACTATTCACCTTTCTCCATTAAGTCCTACTCTCTGCTTTCTGTCTTTTAACCAGTTCCTGATCCACAATACTACACTGCCTCCAATCCCATGACTTTTTAACTTGGTCAAGAGTCTCTCATATGGGACCTTGTCAAAGGCTTTCTGAACATCCAGATAGCAGGGATATCCAATCCGCTATCTGGATAAAGACAGCAGCTGTCCTATTTGGATAGCAGTAGTGCTCACCGCTCTATCCGGATATTCCGCACCAACTGCAATATCTGGCTACTAGCGCTGAATATCTGGATTTTTATTTATTTTTTATTTTTTTTACTGCTGCGGCTGACATTTAAAAAACACAACACTGCCCATGGTCACTGCATACTGGCCCATTAATTTACAAAATAAGAAAAGAAAAAAAGTTTTAAAAGTTGGTGAGGGACCAGATTTGGATGACACAGTTGGTGCCCCCAACCAATTAGAGGAGGATAACATCAAAGACCTGTTCAGCCATAAGGCAACCTGTGACATCACAAAGACAGTGGCCCAGTTACGGTCATATTCAGAACCATGTACAACACTATACACTTTTGGATGTACTGTGGCTCCCTTTCTTGGATATAGGCATTGCTCTCATCAAACTTTGTTAGGGAAGTGGTCGGAAGACATTACGTAGTGATGTAAAGCTTTCAGCAATCATGAGTTATAGAAACAACTGCCAAACTCACAAGCAGTGAAAACAAAGCTTATATTCTCATTGAGAACTATCATATGCAACAGTTATAATTACATGTGAATAGTATGTACAAAGTATTGTATGTTTCTTGGAAGTCATCCAATGGATATTGTAAGCTAAATGTTGTAGCACAATTCAAGTAAACAAGTGTAGGGTATTTCCACAAGTTGGGGAAGTGGGATATTGCAACAGGCTGGGGAAGGTGCAAAGTGCTTTTATGTAATCATACTGTCCATTTATACAACAAAACCAGAAATTCATCTCAACATGAATTTATGCTTTTGATATGCATAGAGAGACCAAGGCCAAGACTACAAATTGAGCTGGCAATTAATTTCATCAAGAGCATAGATTTCTGAATTCACACAATTTAATGCTCTTAAACAAAACCATTACAGAATGAGCTCTGAAGAACTTCTTGAACAAAGTGCTACGTTATGAATGCTGGGCAGACTTTCCAGCAGACACTTTACCAACTTCCCTCACCCCATCCATCCCCACCTGAACCCAGGCTGCAGGCACCTTTCATTGACATTGACAATCATTGCCATCCTTTCCATAATATCATCATCTATTCAGGCTCCCCCCAGAAGTCTCATTAGTTTGGTCTATAGCATTGTGCCCATTGAAGAGATCTCAGAAGTCCCTAGACTTCTTTTATAATATCCATTCCTCTTACTCAATTAGTTCACAGCTATCAACTCATTTTTATTTTGGGTGGACAAACAGTTATTCCATTTGTGCCTCCTCTCATATACTCAGGATGTGTGCTTTGATGGGGTAGTGGATGAGCTCCAGATAAGGGGGCTCTCTCTTTGCCTGGTGTCCAACAAGGTGCTGGTGGGACATGTCATTGATGTGACCGAACCCCATTCTTAAGCATGTGGGTCCTGCTTCAATCAGTAGGGGGGCTCCATGTTCTAGGAAGGAAACGATTTTTAGCCACAAGCTCCACCTATGAATAGAGATGGGGAGAGGAAGGAGGAATCATCTTGGCATATGGTTGCTAAGAGGAGCTGAAAACAAGCTTAAGGGTCCAAGGATTCCTTAAAAAGACTCCCTATTAAAAAGGGAAGTCACATTAGAGCATGACGTTCTAGGGCTAGGTTCCTTAAAATAAAAAAATTAAAAAACCCACCAAACAAACCACAGTTTGGCCCATTACCTTTCGGTCTTATTTCTAGTTCTCCATACAAGCAATACATTAACCATAAACCATGGTGTGAACCTAAGGAGTTCACTGCAATTTTCTGGCTCACAATCAGAGACTCCACCACTAAGTTAAGGCAGCAGCTCCCCTAGTTGAGCTAGCCAAGAGACTCCTATCAATCTTGGCAATAAAAACCATGATATACCAATGACTGGTCAATTTTAGAAGTCTCTCTCAGGGAGTTTGCTTCACGAATTTCAAGTCTGGTACGAGGCCTTTTTCTTTAGTACTTCCATGAGCCAGAATTCCTGTGCATTTTCTGGTGCGCCATGAAGCTGGAATGGTGACAGAAGCAACGTCCACACTCCACACACTTGTATGGTTTCTCCCCTGTGTGGATCTGCTGGTGGGTCAGGAGGCCTGCGCTCTGGCTGAAGGTCTTTTCACATGCTGTACGCTTATATGGTCTCTCCCCAGTGTGGGTGCGCTGATGCGTGATGGCGTGGGAGATCTGGGTGAAGGTCTTTTCACATTCTGTGCACTTGTATGGCCTCTCACCTGTATGAGTCCGCCGATGTATTACAAGGCCAGAATTCTGAGTGAAGCATTTCTCACAATGAGGACACTTGTATGGCTTGTCCCCAGTGTGGACATTTCTGTGAACCTTAAGATTGAATGCCTTGGAGAAGCTTTTCTCGCACACATTACATTTGTACAGGGGGGCTCCAGAGTTTGCTGTTCGTTTTGCTTTTCGACTTTCTTTCTTCCAGCTCGGTTCCAGATAGTTCCCTGTGTGGCTAATTTGTAGGGCAGTAAAACTCCCAATAGCACCTGGTCTTTCCCATGGGTCACTACTCCGTGGCAAAATGGGTTGGGGTGGCCGTCTGAAATTCTTCCTTTTCTGCAGCTTAACTGTCCTCTTCTCTGAGAAAACTCTAAGGTCTTGCATGATGCAAGAGTCTCCCCCGACTGAGCACTGCTGAACACTCCCAACAGTATGTTTAGATGCCATCTCCAGTAACTTCAGCTTGCCCGTATAATCCTCAGGGTGCCTCCCACTTTCATCCACACGTCCACCCTCTGTTGGATTAACATGAAAGCCAAAAATTTATTTCAAAGATCAAGAATGGCTAAGATGTGTTTGCTGGAGCATATACTGGCATTTCCTAATTTCTCTCTGCAACACACATTGTTTGCTTCCCCCCCCCCCCCCAAATCAGTGCTCTATATTATAGATAGATAGAGCAAGGACAGAAGGAAACTCATTCAAGGTTCCTGAACTGTCAAGAGATTTTAATTTAAAAAACTGTAATAGCAGTTTGGGCTTCTTCGTTCAACACACAGTTCAGTTCTTATTCTGTATAATGTCTGGTCACCAGAAATATTTGTGAAGAGAGAACTTACAGTGAAAGCAGATAAATACTGTAAAATATGGCATTTAGGCTCAGAAAGAGTTTGGAGCAAAACATTTGGAGTAGGCCTAATAGGGCTGAGAAAACAAATGAGCAACATGGCAAAACTTTTAGTTCAGGATTAAGGTATGAGAAAGAGAAAAGGTTTAGGTTATAGAGCAAAAGGGGTAGTTCCAGTCAGGAAAGTGCCAGGAAAGAGACGACTTTCTATTTAGCGTATTAAAGCATTCAAAACTGTTGATGACTTCAAATCACTGAAGAGTGGGAGTATGGCTGTGTGGAAGAAGTTACATTGATCACATGGCTCCACGTCCTATAGGACAGGTCGAGCCAGGCCTGGATTTGTGTGATGTCTCCCCATGGCATCTCTGGGATTGCAGGTCTCCGTTTTTCTAAGGAAGTCTTTTTGTAATGGAGATAATACCAAGCCTGGCTCATCCTATCCTTGAGGTCAGTCGGAAGAGCACAACCTTATCGTTCATCAATCCCACAGAGTATGTCCTCAGCTTACAAAAATCTGCTAAGTTTCAGCTCATGACACTGGCTGAAGTTACTACCTA
The DNA here is from genome assembly GCA_033557465.1 of Ichthyophis bannanicus. Classification (NCBI taxonomy): domain Eukaryota; kingdom Metazoa; phylum Chordata; class Amphibia; order Gymnophiona; family Ichthyophiidae; genus Ichthyophis; species Ichthyophis bannanicus. The sequence goes on from CM066051.1 coordinate 27,109,436, forward strand.
GATGAGGCTGCAGTAGAGTTCATCTCTTTGTTCTAATCCACTCAAGGTCTTTCATTTACCTTCTTCTCCATCAAGCTGCATTCTGTCTTTTTCTAGGTTCTTATTCTTCTGGAATAAACATTTGAAAATGGTCCTCCAAAAAGCCTGATATTCAGTGGGTTATCTGATGATCGTCGTGCTGCCCACATTATCTAGATATACAGTGGCAGTATCCAGATAGTGACTGCCGCTGAATATCCGGACTGAGCGCCACTTTCTGGATAAGTGGCGATTTTCAATTTCCATTTATCCAGATACTAGCTTAGGTCTGCTTTGTATGTGGCCTAAGTTATTTAGATAAGTGCCGAATGAAAACTGCTGCTATCCAGATAATTTGGCACTTATCTGGATAACAGTGGTACCACCCACCACACACTAACCGGATAATACAGGAGCAATATGTGGAGATATCATGGCATCCTCCCATTGACCATCCAGCTAAGGGTTATGAATATCAGGCCCTCTGTGTTTTACATTGATTTTTAATGCACTTCCTATACCTTACACTGCACCCCAGGATTTCCTGCAGGGTTTCAAGTCCCCTTGCTGGCTAAGGGTTAGAAGGGGAGCAGCATCCATCACAGACTAATGCTGTAACTCGTCTCCTGGAGACCCAAGTGCAACGTCTGATTATGGGCTGTGGTTGCTGCAAAGATGGAATTCACAGCTCTGAGGGAACAGTCAGAGACAAGGAGTGGGGAGGCTCATGGTGAAGAGGTTCTTATGAGAGCCAGACTGCCTGTCCTCGGGCCCATGAGGATCACTGCAATGACCCAACTAAAGTATATGTGTGTGAGTGGGGAATATAAAAACATTGGGGAGAGGGAAAAAAAAATCCTTGGCTCTAACTGACCTGGAAGAAACAGGAAGGGGAGAGAATTGCCAAGTCAAAAAACAAAAAGATAAACATATATGATCTCAATACAGAATGACACACAATGAAAAAGCAGGATATTTAGGACAAAACTACTTAGAGAATTTTCCTCATATATAACGATGTCATAACCTCACTAGAGCCTTTACCTATTAATAAATAACTAATATCTAGAAACAAAATGACGACTTGTTAATAAATGAAAATTATGAAGAGTTAAATTAAATAAATGGAACCCATCGCAGAGTTCAAAACACAATTTAGAGCCTAGTATTAGGCAGGCAGGAGTAAATCCCCCCCTCCCTGCCCCAAAATGCGACAGGATAGTTCAGAAACACCCAAGCCCGTTTCACTAAAATCAAGAAAGGGACTTAAAATCGCAGAGTAATGTTGCTCTCCTATTTAAAACAATAAATCCCATCTCACAAGAAAAAAAAAATCAAAGCGTGAACGATACACAGGACTAAATGGCCTATTTCCATTTCCAGCAATATTACACTCAGCTGCTCCGAGAAGGCGTGAAATGTGTTTTGGTGTGAAAAAGAGAAATCTGGCATGTCCTGTAGAGAATCCCTCACTAGCTACAATTTAAAGTTCTCCCCAAAGTCTGATGTCATATCGCTTCTTTGTAGATGTTGACCTGCCTTAAACAGTTTTGCTTTGCAACACGTGTAGAAATTGGAACTAGAAAGAATTTTTTTGGGATTATGGGTTATCCCAAAGGAAGATTTAACAGTCTGGAAAGCTGGATGATCAGCACATCAGCACTGTCTATGTATTTTTAACAGTCTTTGATCAACTCATTCTTTCCACAAGGTTGCTCTGTGTTTGCTGGGTTTTGCGAACTACAGATTTCAGCTGCACAGCCTAATAGCACTGAAAGTCAGGAAGAGAAAGGGCGAAGTCCAACTTTCTTTTAATACAAGACAAACCACCTTGAATTTCTTTCCTGTGTGTCAAAATCTGGAGAGAGACTGCTTTTAAGTGCCTTCAAGTCAATGCTGACTCCAGGCAACCCAGCAGCCCCTGGGCTTTCTAGGTAAGGTATGACCGGAAGTAGATTGCCAGGCCTTTTGCTCCCAAGGCAAGGGGGTAAGTAAAGTGACTTGCCCAAGGCCACAAGGAGTGCCAGTGGAAACTGAACACAGATCTCTTGGATAGTAGGCTGATCACCAGAAGTATATACAGAATTCTCTCCTAAAATCGCTATTTGCAGGCATAGGGTCATTTATACATGTAAACCCACTATGTGTATTATTTATTTATTTATTATTTATTTACATTCTCTTATATACCGCGCTATTCTGCATCAGTGCGGTTTACATTGAACAAACTGAAATTACATTGAACAGGGCATTATAACTTGGAGATAACTATTTTACAGGGAACATGGGCTATGGAGGGTTAAGTGGCTTGCCCAAGACAAGGAGCACCTGTGGGACTAGAAACCCCAGTCCTTCCGGCCCAAGGTTGCTGTCCTCTAGTGGGATTTGAACCCCCGACCTTTCTTCGCCCTGCTTCAACGCTCAAGCTACCGCATCAGAAAAAGTCCATATGTGAATTGCTGATGCGGTAGCTTGAGCGTTGAAGCAGGGCGAAGAAAATTTGACCGCCCGAAACGCAGTGCTGTGTCCGCGCTATATTATTATTAGTCCCTTTTTGAAGAAAAGAAAGTTTATACAGCAAGATTGTAAAACTTCATTGCAAAAACAACTTCCAACAACGGAGGATTCAGATAAGTGACTTCCGTGTGGTATTTGATTGTTAAGCAACGACATCTTGTTGTAGGTCTTTTTTTCACATACGTACAATTTTTATGACTATTTATTTCATTTTAAGGGTGACACTTTAATGGTGGTGTTTTACCTAGTTTATTGTTCAGCTCCTTTGGGAGCTCAAAATTTGAGCAAAATGGAATTGATAGCTTCAAGAGGTGCATAGTATCTCAAGGCTACGCTTCCGACATTTCATTGCACATTTTTACACTCACAAATGTTAGCGTTTAGATTTGTTTCCTTTCTACTTATTGTTTTCCATGATCAAGGCAGCTCACCAGGAAAATGCTGCTTTTTATTGGGAAATGGCAAAAGCAGTTATGCGGGGTGAAATCCTTAGCTATGAGACTATGTATGGAGGCGGTTGGGAAGGCTAATTAGGGTAACTTGGTCATCCTTGGGGGCCTGACCTTTAAAAAGTAAAAGGGCTGAACTTTTAGCATTGCAGACTGAACTCAACATGGTCTACTAGACAGCACAGAAATCTATTATTGATTTAAGTTTTTTCAGCATAGCAACAAGGCTGGCAAGCTTTTATCCTCACTCGTTAGATACTGGCAGGGGAATCAGTATGCTGTGGTACTGAAAGACAAAGTTGACTTAGTTACTGATGGGCAGCAGATCCTGGCTTTATTTTGCCAATATTATAAGGAGTTATAATGCTGTTGGTGAAGGCCCAAAATTAGGGAGGACAGACTATCTAGATAGGATATCCTTGCCAGGACATATGGAAGCCCAGAAAAGCAGCCTTGAATAAACCTTTCAGTGAGGAGGAGATAGAGCTGTTCTGCAATCTACTGTAAACTCCACAAATCTCTTGATCCTGATGGTTTTAGCAATGAATGGTATAAGATGGTGCAAGACTGCCTGTTGACTCCCCTGAGTCAGCTGTTCTCTGCTCTTGTTGTGGAACAGCGCTTCCCATATGCTACTAATAGGGCACGTTATTCTTGTACTCCCCAAACCAGGGCACGATCTGTTACTGCCATCATCCTACCGACCTAATTTGTTATTGAATTGTGATAATAAACTGCTTGCAAAAGTTTTGGAAAGTGTCAGGCCTTTAAGGGTACCTTGTCACATATGTTCTGGGTATGCCCTCAGATCTAAAACTTTTGGAACAGAATCTAAGATTATTTAGGGGTGGTGTTACGGCAGAGAGTGGGGATTCAAGTGGACGGAGTCGTGTTGAGAGACCCGGGGGGCTTTAAGGTTAAGAGGCAAAAGCTTGGGCAAGAGCCACCTGATTTTTGGTCATGGTGTAACATGCTGCATTGTTTGATACAAATGGAAAATATTGCAGCCCAATTTTCAATGCCCAGACATGTGAAATTTCTTTTAGAGGTATGAGAATCTTACATACAGTCCCTACCATATAAAGCTCAGAGTATGGCTCTTAACTGTGACTTTGTTCTGTGGCCTCTTAGTAGGGAAGTTACATGGAGATGTTTGAGTGTAAGTTCTTGGCAAAGACCATTTCAAGTCAAAACATGCCCGGATTACATTGATTTGCAAAAGAACGTTTCCCCCTCTACATTATGGTACCATTAAGTAATTTTATAAACAATTTTCACATCTAACACACAGTTTTAGTCTTTTAAATGAGCTCTTATACAATTAGGTCGAGTGTAAAAGTATGTATGGTGCAAGCCAATGTATCATAGGCGTGACAGGGGTGGAGTCGGGGCAACACTGAACATGTAATCAAACTCTGGCATTCGTTGCTGGAGGATATAGTAAAAGCTTTTAGTGTAGCTAGGTTTAAAGGAGGTTTGGACAAGTTCCTGGAGGAAAAGTCCATAAACCATTATTAAAGTGGATTAGGGAAATCCACAGCTTAGCCCCAGGATAAGCAGCATGGAATGTCTACTTTAGGGAACCTGACAGGTATTTGTGACCTGGATTGGACACTGTTGGAAACAGAATACTGGGCTTGACGGACCTTTGTGGTCTGACCTACTATGGCATTTTATGTGTTATCTACATGTGTTGTATAAAATACACACATAAAGGCACATGCTGACATTTAAACCTGCTCTCAAGCAGGCATAATTGTCTTCGCCTACAATCTAGGCATGATTGGTGCAGCGATTTGCACAAGTATTTTATGAAGACGAGTAAGCACCTACTTGTCTTCATAAAATAGGCATCCTCTCCCTTGCCTAACGTAGGCGCCCCATTATAAAATTATTCCCTTTAGGAGATCACGTGAGCGCATGAGCGAGTGAGGACGTGTCCTCAGAGCGCTCCTGGACAGTCTCCCCAAAATCGGCAAAAAAACTGCAGTAATTGAGAGCAATTGGGGGTGCACATCGTGTGACAAGTTAATCGACGATCTCCTGTGTGCAGGGAGCCCCGATCTTACGTGGGAGACGTTGTCTACTCATGCGGTCGGCAGCGAAACGGGAGAAAGATAAAGTGCATGGGACCCGAGACTCTAAGATGGCGCCGGCCACGCGGCCTGGAACGAGTATGGGTTCCCCAGGATCATCTCCGGGCTCAGGAACTGGAGAACCGGGAGCGGAGGACCTTGCACAAGAGGTAGCTAAACTGTTGGCACCTCAATTCGATTCTATTTTACTAAAACTGGATTCGATGGCAGAGACCTATGGCGAGATCACCCGGAGAGTAGAAGAGGCTGAGCATCGCATCACAGCGCTGGAGGAGGGTGAGGAGAAGCGCGATACTCTTATTGCCCGCCACCAAAAAGCAATTGCAGCGCTGCTCGAGAAAACGGAAGATCTTGAAAATCGATCGCGCTGCAATAACTTGCGGCTGGTGGGAGTACCGGAGGCCTGGTCGGACCAGCAACTCGCAGGGCTTTTTGAAACGTGGCTACCGAAGGAGCTGGGACTAGAGAGCTTGATTGGCCGAGTCGTCGTGGAACGAGCACATCGTTTGGGACCGAAGCGAGGCTCTGATGAGAGGCCGCGGCCGGTGTTGGCCAGGTTATTGAATTTTCCACACAAAATGGCCCTGCTTCAAGCATATCGTAAAAAGCGCTCTCTGCAACTGGATAATAACGCGATCTTGATGTTCCAGGACTACTCTGCCGCTTTAGCGGCAAAACGCAAGGAGTTTTCCCCGCTCTGTAGTCAGTTGGCGGGAGAGGGAATTTGGTTTGCCCTTGTGTATCCTGCAGTGTTACGGGTGTACCATGAAGGGAAGACCCATACCTTTGATCGAGTCCCGGCGGCCAAGACTTTCCTAGCCACGATGGTGAGAAATGGGTCGAAGTCAGTAGTGGACACTGAGTCCTGACTGGGACGTATGGCTCTGATTGCCTGGGCCCTGGGTCAGCAGGCCTCCGGTCACCTAGACTGGATCTAAGTGTCTAGAGTGATCGGGGCGGTCAGGCGGCATTGCAATGCTTGCGGTGCATATGCTATACTGCCTATTATACTGTTTGTAGCTGTGTGAGTATTGTTCAGCGTTCCCCCCAATGGTAAATTAACCATGTCAATGTAAAAATGCTAAACACGTGCATTTCCTTCCTTGGGGGTGTATATGCTATACTGCCTATTATACTGTTTGTAGCTGTGTGAGTACTGTTCAGCGTTCCCCACAATGGTAAATTAACCATGTCAATGTAATAATACTAAGCACGTGCGTTTCTTTCCTTGGGAATTTGATATGCCTGGATGCTTTTACCCGGGGCTCTCTGTACGGGAGGACATTGAGGGGAGACGGTCCAGAAGTGTGGATTGTGATTCTCATTTATTGGGGACTATGATAGAATTTTCTAGGGTGGAAGGGGGGAGGGAGGGGCTAGGAACACAGTTTATGGGGGGGAAGGGGGGGCGATACCGTAGAGCAATGGAGCGGTGGACGGGGGGTAGTGGAGAGGGGAATAGAGGGACACGGTTGGGGATGGGTGGGAGGAGACCGGGGGGGAAGATACGGGAGGGGGGGATTAGGAGAGTTTCAAAATGGGGAATGGGACTGGTTGGGGTTTTGGGTGCACAGCATGGTACTTTCTACAGTACGGGGTTTGGAGTACAGTGCCTGGAGATGAGGCTGGGCATCTCTAGGTGGCTCTACACAAGTCTGATCTGCTGGCTCACTTGGCACTGGGAATATGCCTGAGATAAAGATAGTGTCTTGGAATGTTGGAGGTATAGGCTCCCCGATAAAGCGTACTAAGATTCTGCAAGGGTTGAAACGAAAGGGAACGCATATTGCTCTGCTACAAGAGACACATTTGAGTGCTAGGGAGCATCAAAAATTGCGGCGAGATTGGGTGGAGGTTTCATATGGAGCTGACTCAGGTACGAAAAAGGCAGGGGTGGCGGTGTTAGTGAGGAGAGGGGTGCCCTTTGTCGTACACACAACTCAGGCAGACTCTCATGGCAGATATCTCTTGTTGCAGGGCACATTATATGCTGAACCTCTGTGGATACTGAATGTTTATGCCCCAAATGTGTATGATCATGCCTTTTTTATTCACTTACTGGGATTGCTGAAGTGTGCTGGGCGGGCTAACGTCGTTGTGGCAGGAGACTTTAACTGTCCGCATGATCCGAGCTTTGATAAATCCCATAATCGGGGGGAAGGTGCCTGGTCACGTAGGGGAATTAGTTACCTCTGTAAGCACGGAGATTTGGTGGATGTATGGCGCATGCTGCACCCTGGGGAACGTACGTATACGCATCAGTCGAGAGCGCACCTAACTTGGTCTCGCATAGATTCTATTTTGATTAGTGAAAGGGGCGTTACGCGTGTCTTGCAGGCAGAGATAGAGCCGATCATGATTTCGGACCACGGGATGGTCTGGATTACTTGGGACTGTGCGAGACCGGCGAGAGCAGGCTGGCGCTTTCCTGTATACCTGTGGGAAGATGAGGATTTTCGAGGTTATCTGGCAAAACAGTGGGAAGAATATGTTTCCTTTAACGATACCCCGCAATGCCCACCACTGCTGTTTTGGGAAACTAGTAAAGCAGTGATGCGAGGAGCGATAATCTCCTATACCGCTCGTCGGCGCAAGCATTTAGACCGAAGTGTGTTGTTGTTGGAACGTGATTTAAGAGTGCTGCAGCGTAAACTGGGTAGGCATCGAGACACTGCCCTCCAGAGGGAATACCTTCGATTGCAGACAGTTCTAAATGAACTGCTTCAGAAGAGAGCGACAATTTCGATACAACATTACAAGCATCGACTGCATCTATTTGGTAATCGATCTGGGAGATTACTAGCACAACTTGTTCGGCAATCCGGGGGAACTCGGTTTATCCCTGTGTTACGAGATGAGACAGGTCATCTGCAACATCGGTCGGAAGCAATAGCCAAGATCTTCCGTACCTTTTATATGCACCTCTACAGCGAGGAGGAGAGAGATTATGCCCAGGGGGAGGCTTTTCTGCAGAAGCTAGCGCTGCTGCGCCTTTCGGCGGAATTTTTAGAGCAATTGAATGCCCCGCTGTCGGTAGCGGAGATTCTGGCTGGCATTGGGAGGGGTAAGTCTCATAAAGCTCCGGGTCCGGATGGTTTCAGCATAGAATATTACAAAATCTTGGCACAGAGTTTGGCTCCGTCTATGGTGGTGATGTTTGAAGCGGCGCGAGAGGCTGGGATTTTTCCACGTGATATGCGGTGTGCGGACATTACGGTGATCCCTAAACCGGGGAAGGATCCGTTGGATCCCGCCTCTTACCGTCCGATCTCTCTTATAAATTGTGACTTAAAGCTGCTGGCCTCTGTGTTGGCAAATAGACTAGCTCCCATCTTACCGTCTCTTATCAATGAGAGGCAAGTCGGGTTTGTACAAGGCCGGGAGGCCTCTTGGAATATTGCTAGGCTTCTTTTGGGTATGGACCATTGCTTGCAGAGCGCTGAAGACCTGCTACTAGTTAGTCTGGATGCCGAAAAGGCCTTTGATAGAGTGGCATGGCATTATCTTTGGGATGCCTTGGGGGCCTTTGGTTTCCAGGGCGCTTTTACGCATTGGATTCGGGCGTTGTATGCGAAACCCATGGCTCGCGTTGGTTCTAATGGCGTTTTCTCGGATCCTTTTGAATTGGAGAGGGGTACTAGACAGGGCTGCCCACTTTCCCCATTGTTATTTGTTCTTGCTTTGGAGCCTTTACTTCAGACCCTACAAGCTAGCACCGGCGTTGCGGGGATTCGAACGGGGGAGAGGCAGAACTGAAGGTCTGCGCTTTTGCAGACGACATGTTGCTTTGCCTCACTAGCCCACACATGTCGCTGCAGAATGCGCTGACACTGATACGAGAGTATGGACGGTTCTCTGGCCTCAAAATTAACTCCGCGAAGTCGGTGGTCTTGGATGTTGGGGGTAGAGTGCGGCCTCGCTGGGCGGGGGAATTTCCATTGATGTGGGCGGATGGGCAGATTACATATCTAGGGGTGCAGTTGCCGGATCGACCTGCGGCTCTATATGGTGCTAATGTGCCCAGACTGCTAGCCCGAAGTCAGCAGACGTTGCTGGGCTGGCGAGGTCTTCCATTGTCCTTGCGAGGGCGGATCGCATTGTTTACCATGGTAGAATTTCCTAGATGGCTGTATGTTCTACGTATGCTCCCGCTCTGGATTCTGGATAAGGATTGGAGACGCTTAGAACATTGTCTTCGAGCGTTCTATGGGGAGGTCGCCGTGCACGTATACCTTTGAGGGCGCTGCAGAGTAGACGGGAGGAAGGTGGTTTGGAACTGCCTTCTCTACGCAACTACAATCTTCGATATTTGACTCGCCACATCCGGGAGCTCCTGGCAGGCTCGGAGGGAGGGGCTCTGGCCCGACAGCTGACGGCGGTTTTCGCTCCTTACCATGTACTATATCTCTTACATGTTGAACAGCTGCCACCGGTATCTAGGCTAGGGGTGGGGAGGAAATATCTTGCGGCCCTCCGCGCCGCCTGGACGGTCCTTAGTCAGCGATTTGATTGGGACAGGCGACTATCTCCGCTGATGCCCTTGGTTGGTAACCCGGACTTTGGACCTGGTTTTTCCCAGCGTAGTGTCTTTTGTGACTGGGCTGCCAGGGGACTGGTGTGTTTCGAGGATTTGTATTCGCGGGCTGCTGGTGTTTTAAGACAGCTTCCAGCAAATACAACGCCGCTATAACATTCGCGCCCAAGATTTCTATGGTTACCTCCAGGTGCGCCATTACTTAAATTCGATGAGTGGGAGGGTTGGGGGTTGGATGACTTCCAGTTCCCCCCGTTTTGTATTGGAGAGGTTAGAGGAGCGACTTCCGGGAGAGGAGATTTGTCGACAAGTGTACCGGCCTTCCGGAGGAGATGTGTACCTTGCTGACCTTGCGGGTCGGTGGAGGAGGGATGGTGTGGATGAAATGACGGCAGATATATTACGAGTAGCGTTTGAGGGGATCTCGAAAGGCGTGAGGTGGATATATCTCCAAGAAATGCAGTACAAGTTCTTGTGGCGAGCCTATGCTAGTGATCAATGGGCCTCGCAAGTTGGACTAAGGCCTACTACTAGCTGTGCGTGGTGCGACCGGGCGGTTGGGACATTGCTCCATAAATTTTGGGGCTGCCCGAAAGTGCGGGACTTATGGGTGCGTGTCTGTGTTAAATTGCAGAGTTGGATTGGGTCAGAATGTGCCATACAGAGAGAGGTGTGTCTTTTCCATAATTGGGCTTTGGGTTCTGTTCAACTCCCGTATTGGCGCAGAGCGCTATTTGAACGTGGCTTTTTGATGGTCAAGCGGGCGTTGTTGAGTCGCTGGATATCTTCCTCACCCCCACTTTTGGGAATGTGGGAACAATTTATGTTCGACTTGATGGTTATGGAAAAGCTGACCGCACAAAAAAGGGGAGGTAAATGTTGGGAAGAGTTTTGGGAATTGTGGTCTCCTGTGCTCTCTTAAATGTCCTCCAGGGAGAGGGGAGTAGTGCTCAATGTTGGCGGATGAGGATCCTGGGCGTGTGTTCCTCGAGATATTTGGGGACCTTCCTGCCACGACGACGTAGCTGCTCTTGTGGGAAGGTAGCATTCCTCTGCTGTATGCAGTCTCTCCTTTGCAGAAGTTCTCGCTCTCTCTTCCCTCCTTGTTTTCTTCCTTTTTCCCTTGGGGAACAACTCCCTGCCCTATTTCTCGTGTAGAAGAAGGACAGAGTTACCAGGAGCCTATACAGTATGCCTCTTGATGGGTTTGTGAATTGTGCAGCCTGCCGAAGTATCCATGCTGTGCGGGGAGGGGAGGGTGGGGGGTAGGGGGGAGGTGGGCGGGCTGGGGGCGTTTTAGTTTTAGTTTCATGAGTGGTTGTGTGTATCTGTTGCTATTTTCTATGGTTGTATTGTTTGTTTATTGAAAAACTTTTAATAAAAATGATGTGAAATAAAATTATTCCCTTTATGTCCATGTCAATCTCATGAACAGTAGTTCAATTTAAAAAAAAAGGTCTTTCAGTATTACTGATAGCATCCCTTATCCTTTTCATCTAAATATGTGGTGTGTGAGGCTGTGAAACCACAAAGATCCCTTAATATGCAACAGCAGGGGCTGAAGGAGGAAACATTTGTATCTACTGAAGGTCATGACAAGGAAACTCCGCGGGTAGATCTGTTAGCCTTGCAGGGATGTCTAATGGAAGGGACCTGCATAGCCTCAACAGCTTGCAGGCTACATCATCCTTGTGCAATGAATAGATAGCAAACCTACTCAAATTCCAGTTTGCTGCAGTTCCAACATGGTTATTAGAACTTAAAGAGTTTGAACTGTGTTGTCACACATGCAGTTATGGGTCCATCATGAAAGAAAGAAGTAGGAACAAAGAGGAAAAAGCCTCTACTCTACACCCCAAACAATAGAAAGATAAAGCATCAAACCCACAGAAGCCCTCTCTTTGATCATAAAGTAGATGTTGGGCCCAAGTCTCAAACCAGTTTCATTTCCAAATATTAGAAACAAAAATAATTTAAAAAAATCCTAAATCAAACTAAACTGCAGTTTGGCCTTCTCCACTTCTTCTAGCATGAGAAAGTCTATATTAGAAATTTACAGGAACAACTGGGCAAGCAATTAGAGAAGCTACCCATGCCTGCATGGCACTGGGGAGAAACATCTTACAAAAATTGATCTCTCTATGCCCTTTAGACCAGTGGTTCCCAGACTTGGTGTCAGGACCCCAAATGGGGTCACATCATCAGTGGATAGGGCTCACAGAAACCTAGCCATTTCCCCTCCATTCTGGACTTTCACTGGGACCCTTTGCCAAGTAGTGACAGTCACCAGTCAACATGTGAACATAAGAACATAAGATATGCCATACTGGGTCAGACCAAGGTCCATCAAGCCCAGTATTCTGTTTCCAACAGTGGCCAATCTAGGTCATACGTACCTAGCAGTATCCCCAAGAGACACAAGTTCCACAATGCTTGTACTGGGTCAAGCATTGATATCTTCGGTCACTTCTTAATAATGGTTTATGGACCTTTCCTCCAGGAACTTGTCCAAACCTTTTTTAAACCCAGCTACACTAACAGCCTTTACTACATCCTCTGGTAACAAATTCCAGAGTTTGATTACACGTTGAGTGAAAAAAATATTTTCTTTTATTAGTCTTAAATAGTTTACCCTGTAGCTTCATTGCATGTCCCCTAGTCTTTCTATATTCTGATAACGTAAACAATCGATCTACGTTTACCCGTTCCACTCCGTTCATTAATTTATAGACTTCTATCATATCTCCCCTCAGCCGTCTCTTTTCCAGGTTAAAGAGCCCTAACCTTTTTAGCCTTTCTTCATGTGGCTTGCGAGCCAGTGAACATTCACAGGCCCTTGCCCCCTCCACCCCCCCCCCCATGGGTAAGCTTCCTGATAGACTGGAAACTCATGCTGAGTACTGGGGTCTGTAAGCACACACTGACACAGGGGACCCTGCTTTAGATGAATGGAGGAGAAGGAAGGGAAAGAGGCTGCAGACCTGCTATTTGGATTTCATCATCATCATCTGGGGTCAAGTGAATTTTCGGTCGCTAAAATGGGGTCATATGGGATAAAGGTTTGGAAAGCACTACTTTAGACACTGCTAAAAAAAAATGTTTACCATGTCCTATGGGCTGTCATTAGTCTCTCTTCCCATAATCCCATTCTGGGCAATCAACTGACCCTGATGAGCGATGACAGACCTTTCATAAATTCTTCTAGTGTCAATATACAGTAACCACCAAACCATTCCACTGCAAATCTAAAGCAGTTTATGGAGAAAGAAACATGACTGTATTAATCCTCAAATATGTCATAAGTACGTGCTAATCCTCACTACTGAGTGGCAACCCTTGTGGCATATGCATGCATGTCCAATATAGACAGGTTGGTTAGATAACTGTGGTCACCATCTCGAAGCAATTCTCCAAATTTATGTATTTTATTTGCTTGTTTTTATATACCGCTTTGTCATAGAAATCAGAGCGGTTTACATGGAATTTTAGAACTCCTGCGCAATGCAGTCTACATGGAACGAGAAACATTTACATATAACAATTGTAATTAACAATAACAATAAATAATGTAACTATTTACATGTGTAGTATTCTTGTTACTATACAAAGGAGTGAGTGGTAATAGTGTGAAAATGGTGCTAGTCGCTATAATGTAGACTGGAGGAATATATGAACTTTATTACTCATAATTATAGTATTCGGTGAAGCTAAATGTCTTGAGATGTTTTCTAAATTGGGTGAGATCTTTGGTTTCTCTTAGGGTATTGAGTATGTTATTCCAAAGGACAGGTGCGAAGGAGAAAGCTCTATTGGTGGTTGACTGGTTTGCTTTTCTTGCATTTTTATGGATGGATAGAGTGGTTTTCAGGTTCTCTCTTGCTGTCCTTGTGTATTGCTACATGTTTATTAGTGTGCTTAGGTATGTTGGTGCAATGTTGTGCATTAATTTATAAATGTTAGTAAGGGCTTTGAATTTGATTCTTTGAAGAATCAGGAGCCAGTGGAGGTGGAATAGAATTGGTGTAATGTGGTCGGATCTTTTGGCATACATAATTGTACGTGCAACCGTGTTTTATTTATTTTATTTTATTTATTTTATTTGTTTTGAGCAAGTTGTAATGGTTTTAGTGTTTTCTTGGGGAATCCATGAAGTATGCTGTTGCTGTGTTGGCAAATCAGTGCTTGGGCTACAGTGCAGAAGTCAAAGTGGGAGAGCAGTGGTCTCAGGTGCTGTACCATTTTGGTTTTATGGTAAATTGCACAGGTGGTCAATGTGGATGTGTCTGATTAAGTCAAGCTGTTGATCTAGGTATATTCCAAGGTATTTTATTTCTTATTTTATTTCCAGTGTTGCGTTGTTTACATGGAGTGCAGGGAGAGTTGAATGCTTTGTTCTTAGTAATGATGAGTACTTCAGTTTTCTTCAAATTGAGTGCAAAGTTGACAGAGTTGAGCCATGCAGTGACGTCACTGAAGCAGCTGGTGTTCTTATAGGAGGGGTCTGAGGTGTCAAAGGTTGTGAATAACATTATATCATCTGCATAAATCCTGTAGTCAACATCATGGGATTGTATGATTTTGCAGATAGGTTGGAGGTATATATTGAAAAGTAATGCAGATCCTTGGGGGACACCCTGAGGTTGGGTGATTATGTTGGATAGATTGTTGTTGAAGTGTAGTTGTTAGGAGCAGTTGGACAGGTAACACTGGTCAACAAAGTTTTACAAAAGTCATGTTACTGAAACAAAAATAGTCATTTCTTAGCAATTTTTATATGCTGAACACAAATATGACAGTGAAATTGCAAAGGTGGCTCTAGTTTTTTTGTAATCTACAAGAATTAATGTTTACATCACGAAATGCATGTCAATAGTAAATATAATAGGCCTTCGGTTAATACCTGTAAAAAAACAAGTCTTAGATTTTTTTGCCTGTCTCTTGTACAGCTGTTCGGGAGTAGTCAGCCAGCATTGTAGTGAACCATTTTCCCTGGTATCTTTGCTCCATCGTTGCGATATCCTGGTGAAAACGTTCACCCTGTTCATCACTAACCATACCACAGTTGTCAGGAAAGAAATCAAGATGGGAATCAAGGAAATGGATCTTTAGAGACATATTGCAGCCAAGTTTCTGATACTGCATCGGCATGTCTTCTACTAGTTCCTTGTAGTTTTCTGTCCTAACATTCCCGAGACAGTTTGTTGACACTAGGTGTAAAGTATTCCATGCTTGTTTCGCATCACCCTGCAGCAAGTTGTTGAACCGGTCATCTTTGAAGAGCTCTCGAATCTGAGGACCCACAAAAACTCCCTCTTTAATCTTTGCTTCACTGAGCCAAGGGAATTTTTCATGCAGGTATCGGAAAGCTGGCGAAGTGCGGTCCATGGCTTTCACGAAGTTTTTCATCAAACCTAGTTTGATGTGAAGGGGTGGTAGCAGGATTTTGTGAGCCTCAACCAGAGCTGGGTGCTGGATATTCTTCTCTCCAACTGTTACATTTTGTCTGCGATTCCATTCGTTCCGCAAGTAGTGCCAATCCCTTGTTCGGCTATCCCACTCACATAAGAAACACATGTATTTTATATATCCCTGCTGCAGTCCCATTAAAAGGGCAACTACCTTCAAATAACCACAGAGGTGCCAGCTGTATGTTTATGTTTATTTATTTGATATACCGCCCTACTTTATCAATCAAAGCGGTTTACAATTCACAAACAATTAGAAACAGGCACAGGGCCAAAAAGGAGGAAAGGAAGTTACAATTGTTGATATAATAGAACGAGAGAAAGGATACAGGACTATACGTAGGGGATAGGATCAGACAAGAGGGGAGTTTTTAGGTCTTGCTTGAAGGCGGCGTGATGGGGTTCTAACCGGAGAGAAGTGGGGAGTGAATTCCAGAGTGCGGGGCCGATGAAAAAGAAAGCAGAGGAGCGGGTGGATTGAAGGTGAGCAAGGGAGGGGGGAGGGAGATTAAGGTGGTTAAGGTGGAAGAAGCGGGGAGTGTGTCTGGGGGTGTGGAATGTAATAAGGTCTGCCAGGTATTGTGGAGTACTAGTGTGAAGAGCCCTGTGAACTAGAGTAAGTAATTTAAACTGAGTGCGAAAGGAGTGGAAGTCAGTAGATGCTTTAAGTTATCGTATGTCTCTTTCATGTGGACGGCATGTGCTACTGGAATAGATGGAAGACGGTTTCTATTGTTCAAAAGCACAGCCTTCAGACTCAGTTTCAAAGAGTCTATAAATAGTCTCCAGTCTTGTAGGCCATGAGTGATTTTTAAGGTATTCATGAGGCTTTCAATATCTGAACAGAATACCAGATTACTTTCCTTTCCGACTGCGTATAGTACACTGCTGACGTCAGATGGCTTCAGCAGCCGTCTGGCAGTAGTATTGCATTGCCTCAGAAAATGATGCAATCAACTCTGGATGATGTGTGCATGTTGGTATTATGCAATGTGATGCAATATTACATCATTCAAGGCTTATTTGGGATGTTGTTGATGTCCTACTGGATAAATTTACACGGTGAAGCGTCAAAAATGAACTACATGCAATATCTTCAAAACAAGAGCCAATAAAATTTTTTTAATGTTATATTCGTGTTCAGCTCACCAAGATACTACAGATTAGGGCCTTTTAAAGTCAGTAACAATTTCAATGTTGACCAGTGTAATTTTGGAACCATTGTAGAGTGGTGCCACCTACGCCAAGGTGCCTTAGGCGGTTGGTTAGAATATTGTGGTTTACAGTATCAAATGCCGAGGATATGTCGAGGTAAATGAGGATGAATGCATATTTCATGTTGTCAATTCCTTGTATGATTGTGTCAAGTAGAGATGTTAATAAGAGTCTCGACACCATGATATGCTCTAAATCAGTATTGGTGGGGGTCAAGTGGGGCACTTGAGTCTATGAATTCTTGGAGTTGCAGTAGGACTGATTTTTCTATGATTTTAGATAGGAATGGTAGGCTAGATATTGGTCTGTAGGAAGTGGGGAGGATTTATTTAGGGTGTTTTGTTTCAATAACAGGCGTATGGAAGCTCTTTTTAGGTTATCTGGTAGGTGACCTTGGGATAGAGAGAGGTTAGTTTTGCGCATACCAGGACAGTCATGAACCACATTTCTAAGCCAGGGTATGTAGAATTTTCTTTTTCTGTGTATTCCTTTCTTCTAGTAGTCTCACCTAGGTCTCCCCGCCTCCTCCCTGTATTTCTTTTTCCACGGACACCCTTAGTTGCTTCAAGATGCTATCATTCACATACTTCTTTACTTTTATTTGTGAGATTAAAGATCTTAAAATTTGCATCTATTGCTTTTTTCAGTTTTTCTTGTGGCAATTTTCTTCATTTTTGACAGATTCTCTTTGTATACCCTCTTGATTTAAATATAGGGTTTGTAGCATAATGTAGCAGTACATTATCTCCTCTTTCTCCGTGGACAAGCAGGAAGCAAGTCCTCATGTATTGGTGATGTCCCCGATGGAGCCCCATGCATGAATGCTCCCAAGCTTCAATTGGAAGCATCTGGGCAGCTCCACCGAACATGGACATCTTCTCTAGTCTTTTTTCTGCAGAGCCCCTAGGACATGTCCCTGCGAATGTCAGAAAAATTCTTGTTTTTTCTACCCCCTTGCAAGTTATTTTTTTCTGAAAGTCTTAGCACCTGTCACTGGTAGTGTCAGCTCCAGGGCCAGCGCTTGATTTTGTTTTCTCTTCATTTTCTTTTTGTCGAATTTCCCACGGCTGGCATCATCGAGCCATTCAACTTAGCCGCGGCTGTGCTCTTGGAAATGTCCAAGCTAGCTAGCGGTTTCAAAAAGCACACCATGTGTGCACGGACCATCTTGGTCACCCAATTGGCACAATTGGTGCCTTCAATACCTTAGTCCTGACCACCAACCTGCTCCTTGTAATCTGTGCCTGCAGACAAGGAGGGACCTGAAGGGCTGGGAGAATCAGGCTATCAAATTCTGCATCAGCCCCAGCATTGATGTCCTCCCACAATTCCGCAAAGGTATCGTCATCAAGGGGTGCTCAAGTGCACTCAGAACTGCAAGGCCAACATGGCCTAGAACAGAGGCTCTCCATCGACCTTCACCTGGAACAGAGGATAGACTCCTCATTGACCCCATCATCAAAGGGGGCATCCAAGCTCCAGGCTTCGATCCATGTGTATCGTCATCAGAGCCCTTCTTAATGCAACATTGAGGGTGACGGCTGAGAATGGCCCGCTAAGGTGTCCCAGCTGGAATCATTGATTCCCAGGGGGCCCTGGAGGGTTTCCGGGTATCTCCCGATGTCCCTACCATCGTGGAGTCTCCTATGGGTGACAAAGTCAGTTGCCAAAATAATTCCAGCCCCAATGCCTTCAGAAATGGCAGTGTTATAAGAATGCCTTTGAGCTCTCAAGGCCCATTTGGCAGCAGTATTGGCCAAGCAGCAGGATGGCCCTTCAGTGCTACAATAATCGCCACTGCAGTCTATCCAGCTGATTCGAGACCCATGGCATCAGGCAGACAGTCTGAATAAACGCCGGTTCCCACGACCATCTCCCTTTCCAGCATATCGGGGTCCAATGTCCTAGTGCAACCACAGAAGCACTTGACACACTGTCGGTCCCACTGACACACTGCCTGTCGGCATGACTGGAGACAGTGCTGAGAGGAGGCTGGACACTATTTTGACTTCCTCTTGGAGTCCGACTCTGGTGGCTGGGAGACCAAGGAAGAATCAGTGGTGTCTGACCAGGGGTCCCTGGATCTTCCTTCGGATCCCTCACCTCCATATGAGCGGCTTAAGATGCCCCCAGAGGACATGTCCTTCCAGGACTTTGTGAGAGATATGGCCAAGGCCATCCCTTCTTCCTGGAGTCAGAGGATGCCTAGGGTAGAGGAGCTGGAGATCCTCCAGTAGCCCTTGGCCTCCAAGAAGGCCGTGACAGTGCCCGTGCACTGAATCCTGCAAAGGCTGCGTCTTCAGATGTGGGAGAATCCCCTCACAGTGCCAGAAGGCCCCGGGGGTTTTAGAAACTTCAGCTCCCACACAACTCCATGGTGGTGGAGTCGGCCATTAAGAGGATCAAGAGTAATAAAAAAAACTCATCCTCGTTGCCCCCTGGTAGGGAGGCGAGAACCTTGGACTCCTTTGGAAGGTGATGCTTCCAGGGCTCCATGCTGGTGGCCAGGGTCTTCTCGTACCAGTTGTACATGAGCATGTTCCTCAAAAGACATTATGCTGGACCTGGCCAACTTCGGTTCACACATCCCCTTGAAGTGCCTAGACTCCTTTCGCACCCTCATGGGCCATGGCAAAGAATGCTCCAAGTACATGGTCCAGGCAACCTACAACACACAGGGTTGCAGCTGTGGGCATCAAGGCACGCCAGCTTGCCTGGTTCCAGTCATTGATCCTGGAACAGTGGGTCCAGGATAAGCTGGAGGACGTGCTTTGCCAGGGAGAACCTCTTTGGGAAGCCAGTAGAGGATATTTGCAAGGTGCTGAAGGGCTACCTGAAGCGCACTCCGTTGTTTTGCAAATCAGAGCGTCTATTTGTGTTATTTGGAGGGCCGTGGAAAGGAGAGGCAGCCTCAAAGATGTCCATCTCAAGTTGAGTGAAGAAGGCTATTACCTAGGCTTATCTTCTTAAAGGTAGAACGGTACTTGTGAGGCTAGGCATACATTCCACTAAAGCCCAGGCGGTGTCCTGGGCAAAATTTAGTCTGGTGCCGCCAGTGGACATTTGCCATGTGGCAACATGGTCATCATTACATACCTTTGCCAGGCACTACTGCTTGGATGTGCAGGCAGCATAGGAGGTACGTTTTGGTGCTCAAGTATTAAAGGCAGGCTCGCAGGTCCCTCCCATCTATAGGTACTGCTGTGATACATCTCATTTGTCTGGACTGGACTGGAGGAACGTGGAGGAAGGGAAAATTAGACCTTACCTGCTAATTTACTTTCATGGAGTCCCTCCAGTCTAGTTCAGGACCCGCCCTCATCTGTCCTTTGCTGATTTACATTGTGAGCCCACAAATCTTAGTTATAGCTCGAGTATCTCTTCAGTTCTTATCAAGAGTTTTGTTGTCGGCTGGGTCTGGAAGTTTTCATCAGCTGCCCTGAGGGGGACTCAGAGCTAGCCACTTTCTCACATAGTCATAAGGACTATTAAAAAAAAACCCACACAAGAAACAAGAATGTGCGTTTTGATACACATGAGCTCCAGTTTCAGTATTAAGGCGCAAGGTATAAAGCCGATCTCGATTGCTGGAAGAATGTGGAAGGGTTCGGTTCTAAGAGTTTCAAAAGTTGTTTGTTGAGTGGTCTGGCCTCTGCTAGGGAGGTACTTTTGCTGCTCTGTCAATGGTATACAAAGGAGAGTTAGTGAAGCCTCAATGGTTATGGGGTGACATCACTGAAAAATTTGCATAATCAGTTTCCAGCTGCTGGTGGACGGACACAACCCATTTGTCTGGAATGGAGGAACTCCATGAAAGTAAATTAGCAGGTAAGGTCTATTTTTCCCCTTCTGCTCTGCTTGTGGTGAAAACCCTGCTGAAGCTTCAGGCTGACAGGGGCACGATGATCCTCACCGCTCCGTATTAGTCCAGAAAGCCGTGGTTACCCCCTGCTGCTTCAACTTTCTCAGCATTTGGGTTCTGCCCCAGACATCATCTTTGAGGAGGACAGGATCTTGCTACAGCCCAATGTCCAGTCCTTGGCCCTTGCAACCTGGGTGTTAAACGGGTGGTCCTCTCGGAGCTCAACTTGCCTGAGACCTCCTGCAAGGATTCTACGTGTAGCTCCTACATGTTCAAATGGCAGAGGTTCTTCTCCTTGTACACTGATAGAATTCTGGATCACTTTTCCTGCGCCACAGATAAGTTACTTGATTACCTCCTGCACCTATCGGACCTCTGATCTCAAGTTCAAATCAGTCAGTCCATCTGAGCTTGATTGGAGCCTACTATTGCAGCTCAGAAGGGAAACCCATCTCCACTCAGCCCTTGGTGGTTTGCTTCATGCAGGGCTTGCTCCTCTCAAAACCTCCCTTCAGGCTCCCATCTCAATGTGGTTCTCGCACAACTTTTGGCAGCTCCCTCTGAGCCGCTCACTTCCTGCCCCTTGAAGTTTCTGATCTGGAAGTTCTTGTTCTTGGCAGCAGTCACTTTGGGGGGAGACTGTGTTGCAAATGCTGGACTGCAAGCAAGCATTGGCCTTTCTTCCTTCAGCAGACAAAAGCCCACCAGAAATCCATCCAGTTGTTAGTCTCCTTCAACCCTAGTAAGCTGGGGGCTGCCATCTCCAAACGCATGCTGTCCATTTGGCAAGCAGACTGCATCTCTTTTGCGTATGCCCAGACAGGCCTGAGCCTTGATGGTCATATCATGGCTCACAACAGCAGAGCCACAGCGACGTTGGTGGCCAACTTGCACTCTGTCTCCATGGAGGAGATTTGCAGGGCTGCGATGTGATCTTCTGTTCACACATTCACAGCTCACTACTGTCTGGATGGGGATTGCTGACATAACAGCAAATTCGGCCAAGCTGTACTCCGGCATCTCTTTGGGACTTAGGCTCAACTCCTTCCCACCAGCCCTTCTGTCAGTCCAGGCTTCCAAAGAGAGACCTCTCAGTGAAGATGTATGCTAAAAAGGCTGAATCAGTCGAATCCCCTAGAAGGAATACCCAACACTGCTCATTTTTGTTTCTCCAGTTTCAATGCCCTTGTTGGGCTGTTGGCCTCCTCAGTTTTCAGTAGCCTATAGCTTGGATTTATTCCTGTTGTCCATGAAGAACACCTGCTACAAGTGACTAACTACACTTTCTCTGTGGATAGCAGGAATAAGTCCTCACAATCCTCCCAACTTCCCCAAGGACTTGGTTTTTTTTGGCTACTGTTATGTTATTGTACTGGAGAAGATGGCATTGCATCAGGCAGGAAGGCAGGCACGCATACACAGTGGAGCTTCCAATGGAAGCTTGGGAGCGTTCCAGCAAAGGGCTTCATCGGGGATGTCATCCATGCATGAGGACTTATTCCTGCTGTCCATGGAGAAGACCTGCTACTGGTGAGTAAATAGAAATTACACTTACCTGGTAATTGTTGTTCCTTGAGTGAATCCAGTTCAGTTCTCCACCTCTGGGTTGTGTACCTCCTCCTGCAGCTTGGAGACTGGGCATGTCAAAAACGTGACATCGCTGGATGTAGTCTGCTGGTCTCTCCCATCAGCCCCAATGAACTATTAACAAAGCACACTCAAAGGAGCAACAAATAAGTAGCTATATAAATATAAATATATATATATTTTTTTTTAAACGTTATAACAGCCTTGAACAAACCAAAACTAGCTAGATATTACAAAACTGTCCTCCCGAACTCAAAAAACTTCTTACTTGTACCCAATCCAGATGCTTACTCCTCAAGAGAAGAGAATCACAATAGCAAGAAGATACAGGAAGCTATAATCAAAAGCATACCTACCTGTAAGCTCAACACTGTACCAGAAAAAACATCTGTCAAATGCACCAATCCGGGCGGGATTGAGAACTGAACTGGATTCACCCAAGGAACAATAATTACCAGGTAAGTGTAATTTCTATTTCCTTATCGTTCCTCCAGTTCAGTTCTCCACCTCTGGGATGTAACAGAGCAGTAATCATTGGGTGGGACCCTTCCAGCCGGCCTGCAAAACCGCTGACCCGAAACAGGCATCTTTCGCAGCCCCCAAATCCAGGCGGTAGTGTTTACTGAAAGAATGAAGCGATGACCAAGTAGCCGCTCTACAAATGTCTCCCGGCGGAACCAAGCTGTATTCCGCCCAGGAAGTCGATTGAGCCCCGGTAGAATGAGCTCGTAACCCTGCTGGCACCAGATGACCATGCAGAATATACGTGGAAGCAATCGCCTCCCTGATCCACCGAGAAATGGACGCTTTCGCCGCAGCTTCGCCTTTGCAGGAACCACAGAACAACACAAACAAACTATCCAATCTGCGAAAAGTCTCTGAAACTTTCAAATATTGTTTGAGCGCCCGTTTAAGGTCTAATCGCTGCAATCTGTGATCCGCTGTGTTCCCTTCTACAGCACTGAGAACCAGCAGGGAAACCACCTGATCTACGTGAAACGGAGAAACCATTTTAGGCAAAAAGGACGGCACCGGACGCAACACCACTTTTTCCCTGGAAAAGAACAAAAATGGTTCCCTAAAGGACAATGCCTGTAATTCGGAAATTCGCCTTGCCGAACAGATGGCTACCAAGAAGACCGTCTTCAGCGTTAAATCCTTCACCGACACCTTATGTACGGGCTCAAACGGTTCTTCAGCTAAACGCCCCTAGAACCAAATTGAGATTCTATGGCGGCACTACTACTCGACAAGTAGGCCGCAACCGAGACACTGCCTTAAAGAAACGCACATCTGCATACACCCCTAGCACCACTCCCTGCACCTTGCCTCTATAGCAGGAAAGAGCTGCCAACTGCACTCGTAAGGAACTGGCTGCAAGGCCCTTATCAAACCCGTCCTGCAGAAAACTTAAGACCACAGGAACTGCAACCGTAGACGCTCACACTTGCCAACGCGAGCACCAGTCTTCAAACACACGCCAAATCTGTACATATGCAAGAGACGTTGATTTTTTCTTTGCTCATAGCAACGACCACTCCAGAGTAACCCTTTTTCCTTAACCGCGCCCTTTCAATGGCCAAACCATAAGAGAGAACCAATCCACTTGGGGCATCCGCAGAGGTCCTTGCAGTAATAGACTTTCCGACCCCGGCAACCTCCAAAGTTCCCCGTCGAGCAATCAGACCAGATCGGCGTACCAAGGACGCCTTGGCCAGTCTGGAGCCACCAGCAACACCTTCCCCCAATGAGCCTCGATCCGCTGAATCACTCAGCCTATCAGTGCCCAAGAAGGGAACACATAGAGAAGACCCGACGTCGGCCAGGGTTACAGAAGTGCGTCGATTCCTTCCAGCATTCGCTCCTGCCGCCTGCTGAAGAAGCGACCCAATTTTGCTGACTGAAAGGTAGCCATAAGGTCCATGACCGGAGGCCCCCATTGGCGCACGACTTGCGCAAACACGTCTGGATGCAACTCCCACTCCTCTGCATCCACATGGACCCTGCTTAGAAAATCCACCATCACATTGTCCCTTCCCGCTATGTGTGCTGCAGAGATTGCCGTCAGCCGAATCTCCACCCAAACAAACAGCATCTCCACCTCCTCCTCCATGGCCGCACTTCCTGTACCACCTTGTCGATTGATGTAGGCCACAGTTGCGGAGTTGTCCGACAACACTCGCACCGCTCGATCCTTCACCGTAGATTCGAACGCTTGCAGTGCCAGGTAAACCACTCTTAATTCCAGACGGTTGATTGACCATGTGCTTTCCTGGACTCTCCAGGTGCCCTGCGAGAAGAGCTCTCCGCAAAGCGCTCCCCAGCCTACAAGACTCGCATCCATCATCAGTGGAAGCCACTCCGGCTGCTCCAGGGGCATCCCGGCTTCCAAGACAGCCGGGAGCAGCCACCAGCGCGGGGACTGACGAACCTTGAGGGGACAGGGAAGCCTTTTGTTTAACGAATCAAACTGATGCGACCAACAGCGAAGTAGCGCCCGTTGCAAAGGCCGCATGTGCACCTTGGCCCATGGCACTGCCTCCAAGGTTGCCACCATTGTACCCAGCACTCGAAGGTAATTCCGCGCCGATGGCGCCAGCATCGTACTGAATCGGCATACGAGCTGTCGAAGGGCTAGGCTCTGCCAATCCGGCAAAAATATCAGTCCGTTCAGCGTGTCGAAATGCACCCCCAGATATTCGAGATTCTGTGTTGGCACCAAGTGACTTTTGGCCAAATTGACCACCCACGCCAAGACTCTGCAAAAACGTTACCACCTGTTCCGTAACTTGAACACTCTCATCCCTGGATTTTGCGTGAATTAACCAATCTTCGAGATATGGATGAACGAGAATGCCTTTCTTTCATAACGCCGCCGCCACTACCACCATTATCTTGGTGAAAGTCTGCGGTGCCTTCGCCAGCCCGAACGGCAGTGCCCGAAACTGGTAGTGTCCCCAAGGAAGAGCGAAGCGCAGGAACTTGTGGTGAGCCGCTCTGATAGGAATGTGTAAGTACGCTTCTGTCAGGTCGAGGAAAGTCACAATTACTGACTGCAACGTTTCCATCCTGAAATGGGGAACCCGCAGGCAATGGTTTACCCCTTTGAGGTCCAAGATAGGGCGTAAGGAGCCATCTTTCTTTGAAACCACGAAATAAATTGAGTATCGACCCACACCGTAATCCTCTAAGGGAACCGGCGCGATCGCCCCCAATTGCAATAGCCGATCTAAGGTACAGCGAACTCCTAGAGCTTTCCTGGGACCTTTGCATGGTGACATCACAAAAGAGTCCTGCACCGGACACGCAAACTCCAGCGCATAACCCTCGCGAATCACCTCCAAGACCCACTGGTCAGACGTTATCTGGACCCAGGCAGGAAGAAATTCCCAGAGTCGTCCGCCTACCGGAGGACTCCGAGGCCCTCTGCACTTCATTGCGGCTTTCGGGCTGTCGCTGTGGATGATGCTGCGAAACCTCTGCTTTCTCCACAAAACCCACGAAAGCCCTGGGCTATGGAGGCAAACCTGCCTCTCTGGAATCCACTGAAACGTGAAATCTGAAAACGCCTAAAATCTCTAAACTGCCCCCAAAAGGGCGACGAGGATTTCCCCTGCTCAGACTTATCCTCCAGAAGTCGTCTGCCTTTAGACTCACTTAAATCCTTAACCAACTTGTCAAGGTCTTCTCCAAACAACAACTTCCCTCTAAACGGAAGCTTACTAAGGCGTGACTTAGAGGAACCATGGGCCTCCCAATTCCGCAACCACAAGGATCTATGGGCGGCCACCAAAGAGGACATACTATTAGCCAACGCCCTGATCAAATCATAATGCACATCTGCTAGATACGCCGACCCCGACTCCCTCAGACTCTCCTGCTCTAACTGAGGAGCCTGCCGCAACCGTTAGGCCCATTGGAGACATGCACATGCCACCCACGCCCCACAAATGGAGGCCTGCAAGGCTAGTGCATCCGCTTCAAAGAACTGCTTCAACAAGCCATCAACCTTTCTGTCTGGTGCATCTTTCAGAGCAGCGCTACCTTCTACCTGGATTGTGGTCTTCTTTGTTACCGCTGACACCGCGGCATCTATTCGCGGAGACCGAAATGGTTCTTCGTCCTTCTCGGCTAAGGGATACAGCCTGTTCATAGTCCTAGCCCCCCGTAGCCCCGCTTCGGGCAGATCCCACTCGTTCTGGATCATCCGGTCCACCATGCGATGGAGTGGAAAGACTACTTGCGTCTGACGAACGGCCTGAAAGCACACTTACCTGTAACAGGTGATCTCTGGGAACAGCGGGAATAAGTCTTCACATATGGGTATCGTCGGTACCGACGGAGCCTGCGCGGGAACGCTCCCCAGCGTCCAAAAGGAAAGCTTTTGGGAGCATCCCACAGCGCCTGCGCGCTGCTTTCCCGCCTTTCCTAACCTCTCTCCAGTTCGAGTTTTAAAGCTGAGACAAAGAGAGAGTGAGGAAAGGAAAGAAAGATAGAGAGATACAACTCCTAGGGGAGGTGGGTGGGTTGTGAAGACTTATTCCTGCTGTTCCCAGAGATCACCTGTTACAGGTAAGTAACTGTGCTATCTCCAGGAACAAGCAGGAATGAGTCTTCACATATGGGGACTCCCCAGCTAGAGATGCCTGGGAGATCACCCAGATTGTGAGTCCCTGGGAAGGGCTCTACCTCCACCCATGAATCTCAGGCATCCAGCCAGGGATGGAGGGTAGGAGTTGGTTAGGTATGGAACAGGTGTTTGAGAACAGCCTGACCAAACAAGGCATCCCGGCGGGAGTCCTTGTCCAAGCAGTAATGGGCTGTGAAGGTATGAACCGAGGTCCAGGTAGCCGCTCGACAGATCTGGTCGATGGACACAGAATTTAGATGAGCCATAGAGGCTGCCATGGCCCTCACATTGTGAGCTGTGACATGGCCCTCCAGAGAAAGGTTCTTACTCTGGTAGGCGAAAGAAATACATTGAGCAATCCAATTGGACAGAGTTCTCTTAGAGACTGGAAGTCCTAAATGAGAGGGATCAAAAGCAAGTTGAGAGGACTTTCTATGTTGCTGTGTCCTTTGTAAGTAAAAAGCAAGAGCTCTTTTACAATCCAGGGTATGAAGATTCCTCTCTGCACTTGAAGCATGAGGTCCTGGAAAAAAGACAGGTAAATAAACCTCCTGGTTCAGATGAAAAAGTGAGACCACTTTAGGCATAAAGTGTGGATTAGTCCTGAGGACTACCTTGTCATGATGGAACCTTGTATAAGGAGGATTAGCCACCAAGGCTTGCAGCTCACTGATGCGGCGAGCTGAAGTGACTGCAATGAGAAAAATAACCTTCCAGGAAAGAAATTTCAAGGAGGTAGTGGCTAAGGGTTCAAAAGGTAGCTGCATAAGCTGGCCAAGAACCAGATTCAAGTCCCATGCCACTGGAGGTGGTCTGATGAGAGGTTTAGTCAAAAGAAGGCCTCTCATGAATCTTGCTATAAGAGGATGAGAGGAAATAGGTTGTCCATTGAGAGGTTTAAGGGATGCTGCAATAGCACTCAAATGGACTCTTACTGAATTTGTTTTAAGGCCTGCATGGGATAAATGCAGCAAATACTCTAGTAAAGAATTCAGAGGTATTTCAAGAGGGTTAAGACCCTTCTCTGCACACCAAATGGTAAACCTTTTCCATTTAAAAGCATAGGAACGTCTAGTGGAAGGCTTTCTGGAAGCATGAAGGATATCCTTCACTTGCTGAGAAAGATGCAAATCTTGAAGGTCTAGGCCTTCAGCAACCAGGCTCTGAGGTGAAGAGACTGGGGATTTGGGTGTCACAACGTTCCCTCCTCCTGGGACAGGAGGTCTGGAGCAGATCCCAAGTCCAGGGAGGGAGCTTGGGAGAGATGCAGAAGTAGAGGGTACCACACTTGGCATGGCCAATGTGGTGCTATGAGGATCATAAAACCCTTGTCTCTCTGAAGTTTGAAGAGTGTCTTGGGAATTAGGGGAATGGGTGGAAAGGCATAGAGGAAGTCTTGCCCCCAATGAAGGAGGAAGGCATCCCTGGCCTGAACTCCCCGACACGGAATCCTGGAACAGAACCGGGGAAGTTTGGCATTCCACAGACTTGCAAAGAGGTCTATGTCCGGGGTTCCCCAAATTCGGAAGATTCTGGCTATCTGGTCCCCATGGAGGGACCATTCGTGTGGGAGCAGAACTCGACTGAGTCTGTCTGCCCAAGAGTTTTGAACCCCTGGAAGATACACTGCCATGAGATGAATTTGATGCTGTCTAGCGAAGGCCCACAATCTCAGAGCTTCGTTGCAAAGCGACAGAGAGCCAGTCCCGCCCTGCTTGTTCACGTAGAACATGGCTACTTGGTTGTCCGTGTGGATGAGGACTGTCTTGTAGCTGAGCAGGGTGTGGAAGACTCTGAGAGCTAGAAAAATTGCTCTGAGCTCTAAGAGGTTGATATGTAGAGATGTCTCCTCTAGAGACCAGATGCCTTGAGTGGAGAGATCGTGAAGATGAGCTCCCCAACCTCTTGGAGAGGCATCTGTTTTAAGGGTTGCTTGGGGTAACACCTGTTGAAAGGAAGACCCCAGCAACAGATTTTGAGTGGACTTCCACCAGTGGAGGGACC
This sequence comes from Ichthyophis bannanicus, assembly GCA_033557465.1. Lineage (NCBI taxonomy): Eukaryota > Metazoa > Chordata > Amphibia > Gymnophiona > Ichthyophiidae > Ichthyophis > Ichthyophis bannanicus. The sequence goes on from CM066051.1 coordinate 27,137,813, forward strand.
AAAAGAGGCGACTGGAGGTTGCTATTTTGTCTGACAGGCAACCTGATGCCTGGGTCCATTGGGTGGACAGAATCCACTGAGCTGCCCTCATGTGAAGGCGAGCGTAAGGAACCACATGCACAGTGGATGCCATGTGGCCTAACAGTTGTAACATCTCTCGAGCAGTTAAATGGGATTTTAACTGAATTTGTGAGGCTAACTGCACCAAGCGTAGGCAACGGGCCTGGGGAAGATAGGCCCTTGCATTTGTGGTATCCAGCAAGGCCCCTATGAACTCTAGAGACTGAGTAGGGGTGAGATGGGATTTTGGAAAGTTTATTACAAGTCCCAGATACTGAAGGATATGGCTTGTGCAGGTTAGAGAAGTCTGGGCCTCTGACTGGGATGGAGCTCGGATGAGCCAGTCGTCCAGATATGGGAATACGAATATCCCTAGAGTGCGTAAAAATGCAGCTACTACTGCCATGCATTTTGTGAACACCCTTGGTGCAGAGGCCAGACCGAAAGGAAGCACTCTGTATTGATAGTGCTTCCCTTGATAAAGGAATCGAAGGAACCTTCTGTGTGTTGGATGGATGAGGACATGGGTGTACGCATCCTTGAGGTATAGAGAGCAAAGCCAATCCTGACTCTGAAGGTATGGAAGGAGAGTACCGAGAGAAATCATCTTGAATTTCTCCTTGCATGGAAACTTGCTCAATTCTCTGAGATCTAATATGGGTCTGTAGCCCCCTGTTTTCTTTGGGATAAGAAAGTAGGGGGAGTAGAACCCTGAGCCCTGTTGAAGAAGGGGTACTTCTTCTATTGCCCCTTGGGCAAGAAGGGTAGTAATCTCCTGACCCAGAAGGTCGAGGAGAGATGTTTGAGAATTGGAACTGTCTCACCATGGTGTGAGGAGGAAGGTTTAAGAAATGAAGCTTGTACCCCTCCCTTATGATGGAGAGGGTCCATTGCTCTGCTGTGATTTGTTCCCATCTGGGAGCAAAGTAAGCCAACCTTCCTGGAATGGTGAGAGGCTCTGGATGTTCTAGAGCCAGAAAGGCTAAGCTCTCTAGTTGTAAGTCAAAGGCCCTGAGGAGGCTGAGGCTGTTGGGCCGTAGCAGTCCTAGCAGCCTTAGGCTTGGCCTGTTTCGGTTGTTGCTGTCTCTTTGTAGCAAAACGACCTGCAGAAGATGACTGCTGACCATAAGCAGAATAATATTTCCCTTTCTTGGGAAAAATCCCTTTTTAAACAACCTTTTCTTAAAGGGAGCAGAAGTAGACTTTGAAAGTCTATCTAAAGCAGAATTTTCAGCATCCATTTGGGTGGCCTTTGCTTGCCAATCTTTGCCAAAAAGATTTTCACCTGTACAAGGAAGATTTCCTAGTCCATCTTGAACCCAAGGTTCCAAATCAGAAGCTTGTAACCAAGCAACTCTGCGTGCACCTATGGCAATGGCCGAGGCTCTGCTGGCACCTTCAAAGGAGTCAAAGGCTGCACGGTTGGAAAACTTGGAAATATCCTGGGCATGTTTGAGCCAGGTGAGGAATTCTTCCCTTTTATCTTCTGAAATAAAAGGAGATAAAGTTTGCAGGTGATCTGTAACTTCTTTTAGAAACATCCCCATATAGAGACTATAGGAGTTGATTCTGGCAACAAGCATAAAAGCCTGGAAAATTCTCCTGCCAAAGGCATCTAAGTTTCTGCATTCTCTTCCTGGAGGAGCAGAAGAGTGCCTTTTTGTACTCTTTATCTTCTTCATAGCAGACTCCACCACAATGGAATGGTGAGGAAGCTGAGTCTTATGGAAGCCAGGACAAGGAGGAACACGATACATGGTGTCCAACCTGCGAGAATGAGGGGAAGTGGTGAGAGGAGTCTCCCATATGCCCAACATGTGATCATAAAGAATCTCATGTATTGGTAAAGTGGCTGCCTCTTTAGGAGCCTTAGGATATTGTAAAATATCTAATTTTTTGGCTCTAGGTTCTGTTTCAGGGGCCACTGAGATGGAAAGGCCCCAGGCCACTTCCCTAATGAAGTCTTGAAAAGACAAGTCTTCAGGAGGAGACATTCTCCTTTTTGGAGAAGAGGATTCCTGAGGATGAATCACCGATGCTTCGACAGAGACCTCTGATTCATCAGAGTCTTCAGAGGAATCGAAGTATCGCCTGTCTGGATGCTCCTGCAGAGCCCGATACGCGTACCGGGTGGTATCGACATCGGGAGTGATCGGTACCGGTTCGGTACCGATGGGCATCACAGAACAGTGTACCGCTGCAGTCGACACCGAAGCGGATGTTGATGCAATCGGTACCAGCACCGGAACCGATGTCAGTACCAGTGCCGAAGTCGGTACCGGCAATGGAGTTTGTTCGGTACCGAAGGCGTCGCAGCTTGTATGAATGCCGTGATGGCATGCTGCATGGTCAGGATATTCTGATCCATTGACACAACCAATGTCTGGATGTCGGTACCAGTGGGAACCACCGGTAACCCAGAACATGGCAACAGGTGATCGGTCGAGGCCGAGCCATCAATGTCAACCTGTGACCCCATAGATAAAGCTTTGGAAGCCGGAGCCTCCCGCCGGGGTAATTTTGCCGGTGCAGATTCCTCGAGGGCAAGCCCGGAAGCATCTCGATACCTAGAGGGAGATCTACCCTTCGAGGACCGGCTGGATTTAAGTTTGGTTACCTGAGATCCATGTGAGGAAGAAGCAGCCCTGGAAGACGTTGATGCAACCGAAGCTGCATCCGAGGGAAACAGGGTACTGAGCTTAGCTGCTCGATTCTGTAGACCTCTCTTAGACACCATGGAGCAGGACTCACAATCCGCAATGGAGTGGTCAGGACCTAAACATTTTAGACACCATTCATGGGTGTCAGTGACAGAAATAGTGCCGCTGCACTTCGTGCATTTTTTAAACCCAGAGGCGGGCTTTTCCATGAGGAAAAATTTCCTAGGCCTAAGGCCAAAGCAGAAAATGCACTGAAGTGAGAAAAAACAGTAGGTTTTTTTTTTTTTTTTTTTTTTTTAGAATAAAGAAAGAAAAGACCGGTGGCACCGGTCCAGCGTCGAGAAGGCAGACGCGCGACCAAAGAAATAAAATAAAATAAAGAAATTCTTCAGCGGTGACAGGAACACGACCTGCTGGCTCCGCGGAAAAGAAGAACTGGAGAGAGGCGGTTAGGAAAGGCGGGAAGGCAGCGCGCAGGCGCTGTGGGATGCTCCCAAAAGCTTTCCTTTTGGACGCTGGGGAGCGTTCCCGCACAGACTCCGTTGGTACCGACGATACCCATATGTGAAGACTCATTCCTGCTTGTTCCTGGAGATTAATAGGATCTTCTCCAGTGTTCTCCTCCGCCGGTTGATCCACAGCCAGATGCAAGGTCTGCAGGGACTCTGTGATAAGAGCTGCTAATTCTTCCTTCCGGAAGACCCAAATAATTTTTGACTGATCCTCCGGTTCCGGGATCTCTCCCTGTTCCAACTCCTCCATTCCAGTTTCGAGGTCAACCTCGAGCTCCTCCGCCTCTTGCCACTCCAAATCGGAGGGCGAGAGCTCCCAAGGCCTATATTTCTTAGGGGCTCTTGGAGAACCGCTTCCCACGTCAAGAAGCCTGGGCTTGCTCAATGGCGCAGGGGGCGGTAAGGGCTCTGGCACTTTCCCCTGTCACCGTAAACAGAACACCTGATGCATTATTAAAACAAAATCTGGACAGAAATCATCGAGCTGGGGCCCCGACCACAAAGCCGGCGGCACCCCAGAGAACCTAGCTGTAGCCTCCTGTCCGGCTGCTAATGGCGTGGGCAATATGAGCTCTCCTTCGGCCGCTGCCGAGGCCCCTGGTAGCTCCGACCCTGCCTTACCTTCCATTTGAAGCTCCACACTGGTGGATACTGCCGCACAGCCCTGGCAGATTCCAGAATCAGCAATAGCCCCCCTTCGGGAGCCACAGACCACACACAGAGCCCGAGAAGCCATAAGGTAGATCCCAACTGGCTCCTACTTTGCCCGTGGCCCTTTCTCTCTGTTTTTTTATTAACTAATTAAATAAACAACAAAACTCACGGAAGCACCAGGAGTTCTGACAACTAAACCCCAGGTCCCCAGGCACTAAGAGCAAGGGAGACCCCACCGGGAAAGGAAAGGCCGTAGAAAAGAAAGAAATACAATAAACTACAATAAAAAGAAAGTGCAAGTGAAATAAAATTGAAAGTAAACCGGTAGGAACAAGTCAAAAGCACATTGAATGGCTCGAAAGCCGGCCCGCTGCTGTCCTGCACGTTGCACACGCAGCCAAGATGGCCGCCGCTGAATAAAGTGTAAAATGGTGCCAAAAAGAACTGGACGGGACAGGCTGCACAATCACGCTGTCCGCCTCCACTTGCCGGCCTGCTCCCCTCCACGTACCTGCAGAAGACCTCAGAACGGTGCCGCACTGCAGGGCTCCCAGCCGCGCGGTTCCGCTCAACTAAAAAGTGAGCGGATCGCCGCCGGACGAGCCTCTCTCTCACTTTCTCCGCTGTGAGCCGCCTCTGCAATACCCCAGCTGATTTCAGATCCACCTGCACAGGAGCAGCGGCTGCCACAGGGCCCACCTCCGTCCGATCAAGGAGGAGAGACCCGTACAACTCTGACCCGAGTTGTTTCTTTTTTTTTTTTTTTTTTTTAAAGAGAAGGGGAAAGCCAGGACCAGCACAAGCAGATTTTTTTTTTAAAGGTACATACACCAATTAAAATTACCACCACTGAAAATTAACACCCCTCACAGAAAGATGCTTAAAATTTTGGACTAAACTAAAGCTACCCTAACAGCTCCTTATCTGTTCCTCGAGTGAGCCCAGCACCTAGGCTCACTACATCTTCCTGCTGCATGGAGACTGGACATACTGGGGCTGATGGGAGAGACCAGCAGACTACAGTACATCCAGTGATGTCACATTTTTGACATGCCCAGTCTCCAAGCTGCAGGAGGAGGTACACAACCCAGAGGTGGAGAACTGAACTGGAGGAACGATGAGGAACTACGCTTTATCTACAGAAGTACACTTAACTGCAGTTAATCCTCTTAACTTTTCATTAATTTCTGTGATTTATCTCCTGCCACAGTGGGTCCGTGAACACATTCACTGTGGCCTTTATCCATGGCAGGGATGTTACCTGCATCTGCAGTATCTGCCCTATTGCTACCACGATCATTAGCCCTAGTGCAGAAGCTACAGGTGGGCACCTTTTTATTCTGGGTGACATGCAACCAGTATGTATTTTTCTTTTCCTGCAAATGCAAAGTATGCCTACAAGTCTATACTGACTCCTGGTGACCAGCAGCTCCTGAGTTTTCTTGGCAGTGTGACCAAAGTAGCTTGCCAGACCTTTCCTCTGAGGCAATGGAGAGTTTAGTGACTTGTCCAAGGCCACAGGTAGTGCTAGTAGGAACTGAACACTGGTCTCTTGGTTACCAAGCCAGTGCTCTAACCATTAGGTTACTCCTCCATTTCCTTTTCTTTCCATACTTCAATTGTAGTGTCGTCTGGCTGGGATTTAGTATAGATTTTGTACAATTGGGTGGGGGGGGGTTTCACCATGTAAAGGTACATAGCAAGACTTGAGGAGGGAATTATATTCTCACATGACTGTATTAATTCTCAAATACATCACAAGTATATGCTATCTTTCACTACTGACTGTCAGCCCTCATGGCCCATGCATACATCTCCAATATAGACAGTTAGATAACTGTGGTCACCAACTCCTTTGTAGAGCATTAAATTCTTCCTAAATGAAGACCTGACTTAGTCTGCTGATGTGTCAGGGATCCTTCTCTGGTTGTCCCATTATACCAGACCTTGTCCATGGTCACCCAGATGAGGTATCCAAAACGTTTGAAAAAAAGAACCCGTGCATGTGCTCAAAAGTTCATCTACATCATCGAATAATTCTGTTGGCCAAATAGAAATGTATCCAAGTCTGCAATGAATCCAGTTTCCTACCGAAAGCAGGATACAAAAGGTGCAAGTCTAAAAGCACTTCCTACACATAAAACATGTTTTACAAACATAGAAGGGCTTTTATAAAAATTAACCAACAAGGTCTGCACATACCTGTATGCAACCCCTATGTAGGCATGTTCAGAGGCAGACTGCGAGTGGAGTTGTAAAGTATGCATATTGTTTTTAAAAATATAAATTTTATAGGCCTTCATCAGCTACCAAACTTTGTAAAAATGTCCACAGATTCAATAAAACCACGATTTCTGCCGGCTTATCACTAGTATTTTAGAGACACATGTGCCATTTTACCTTCTCAACTTAGGCAACCTGTTATAACATTACCCCTAGAATGTCTAAGCAATAATGATTATTTTTTGGAGGGTGGGGGTTGTACCTGCAAATTCAGTAGTCCAAATAAATTAATAAGGTATGGAGAAAGCAACCTGCACTGCACAGCAGGTACTGCCCTGGCAACCATACTGACCAGACTAGATGGACTATATAGCGACATTTTACTTACCAGATAATATCCTTTCCATGAATCCTGCTAGACAGGTCCAGACAACTGGATTGTGTTCCACTACCAGCAGAATGGAGGAGACAAAGAACCAATGAAAAGCCCAGGTCTCAATGATATCACTCCCATGCCTCTATCTGCCTCAGCCACCAGAGTATTTGTCGCAAAGCATATGGGAGAACATGGCAAGCCTCACACAACCTGAACGTGGGAAAAAATGAGTAACCAAACAGTAGAGAACTATGTACAGGAAAGCATAAAACAGAAGGGTATCCGTAGAAGATGAACGTCGGAGACAAGTATATAAATCCTAACGGACCCAAGGGGACGGGCCCTGGACTGGTCTAGCTGGACTCAAGGAAAGGATATTATTTGGTAATAAACTGTCACCTTCCATATCATCCTGCTAGACCCGTCCAGACAAGTGGGATGTACCAAAGCTGGGCAAGAAGACAACTCGCAAAACCTTAGAGCCAAAAGCCATTGTCTGAGTGAGGAAATCCAAGTGGAAACGCTTGAGAAAAATGGAAAGTGATACCCATGTTATCACCCAACAAATGTCTGCAGGGGCTACAGAATCTGCTCTGCCCGTGAGGATGCTAGTGCTTGGGTAAAAAGGGCACACAAACCCTCCAGAGCTGGCTGGTTTCACAACAGGTCTACCAAGACAATGGCCTCCTTAACCCAGTACCGCAATGCAGACTTTGTGCTGCTGCGTCACCTTGCACAAGCCTGCAAACAGCACAAAACAATGGTCTCACTTAAGAAAAGAATTTGTAACCTCCCCTCCAAGAACAGAGAGGCACTCTCCGGACATCTACAAGGCGATGATCCTTACCATTCCTCCAAAACTGCTCCTTAGAGAAGGAGGGCGGACAAAACCTCCTGGTTCACATGAAAGAGAGAAATCACTTCAGGGAATAAGGAAGACACAGGCCAAATGGAAATGGCCTCCTCAGAAAAAGATAGGCAAGGATCTTGGCAAGACAGAGCCAGCAGCTCAGAATCCTCCTTGCCGAATAAAATCACAACCAAGAAGACAGTCTTGAGAGTCAAATCCTTCAGAGTAACACGCTTCAATAGTTCAAAGGCTCCGATGTCAGGGCCAAGAGCAGCAGACACAGATCCAGGGAAGGGATCACAGACCGGAGGGGGTATGCAGAGACCAAACCCCCTGACAAAGGCACAAAACATCCGGGTGTAAGACTAGAGACTTACCAGCCAATGCACTTTGGAAACAGGCCAAAACGTCCACCTGAACCTTAAAGGAGCAAAGTGAAAAGGCCAACAGAGATGGCACCTTGGCTGCCTCAGGAGCCAGCTGCCATATCCAGACTTACACTTATGCCATGTTGGTAGACCTTGTCTGGGCTCTGGGCAGAGTGGAAAACCACCACCGAAGAGTAGCCCATATGTACTAACCGCCTCCTTACAGGAGCCAAGCCGTATGTGAGAAGGGAGCTGAGTCCTCAAGGACAAGCAGCTCCTGACACAATAGGCTCCAAGGCAGAGGCAAACAAAGAGGTGGCGTGTGCAGGAGCAGCATCAGATCTCTGAATCTCATCGGCCAATCCAGTGCCACCAGAATAATCCTTCTCAGGTGGCATGTCATATGCCAAGTCACACGCCCCACCAGAGCCTATGGAGGAAACACATACAGCAGGTATTGACTTGGTCAAGGGTGAGCCAGGGAGCTGACACCTCAGATCCCATCTCAGTGCGGCGACTGAAGAAACAGCACACTTTGGCACTGGAGTGCATCACCATCAGATCCCCCTCAGGGATGACCCCAGAGACACAGAAACAACTGAAACATCTCCTGACTCAACTCCCATTCTCCTGGAAATCCGTTTCCACAGTAGCCACCCTGGTACCATGCAGAGCCAACAAACTAGGAGGTTCTTCACCGCCCAGGAAAACAGGACAGCCATCTCCAGGTTCCCCCAGCATTCTTTGTGCCACCTTGCCGATTGATATAAGCCACCATGGCACTGTCTAAGAACACTTGACCCACCCGGCCTTCAACCAGGAGCCAGAAACACAGAAGAGCCAATGTAATGACCCTTGCCTCAAGGCAGCTGATGGACCACACCACTTCCCTGTGGTTCCAATGGCCCTGGGCCATTTGACCTTGGCAATGGGCTCCTCAGCCCGAGAGACTGGCATCCGTTGGCAGAAGGATCCATGAGCAATCTTCTAGTGGCATGCCCTTTCTTAAAAGGCTGGGCTGCTGCCATCACTTCAGGCTGGCCATCACCATCACTGAGAACAGAAGCCTGAACTCAAACCGCTGAGAACCTGGGGACCACTGAGTCGGCAAGGATCGTTGGCCACATAAACGCACACCCCTGAAGCACCATCTTGATAGTCATCACCATCAATCCAAGGGAGTTGAAGATAGTCCCAGATTCTGGGAGCCTGCTGTGAACAGAACAGTGCCAGGCAATCCAATAGCCCTTTTACTTTCTCCTCTAGCAGGAAGATTCCATCCACTCAATAATCAAAACATGCTCTCAGGAACTCCAGGGACTGGGAATGCAACAACTGGCTCTTTCTACAACTGATCATTCAACCATGGCTTATCAGAAAGGACACCATATAAGGAGCTACCCGAGAGGCCACTGAAAAAGAATTGGCTCGGATGAGCCAGTAGCCCAAATATGGTGCACAGAAACCCGTGGGTGCCGTTTTGCCGCAGCCACCAACACCACCACCACCATGATCTCTGAAACGGCCCACCTCAACACCAGGGACGTAGCCGCCTCAGACCCCTAGAGGCCAAGGAGCGTCTCACAGCACGGTTGCCGGACCTTCAGCTGGCTGTATATCCTTATCCATAGTGCTATCTGCCACCTCCTGCCCTGAGGCAGGCAAGGCTGGACTAACTGCATCCCCTGACTGAAAAAAGGGGGGGGGGGGCAGACCCTCCAGGGAGGACTCAAAAGCTGCCATGCAAGAAGAGCAGAGTCCAGAATTCGGAGTCGAGTCACTTCCCTTGCCATATGCCAAACATTTCCTGGATGAAGACATAGATAGTTAAGGCAAGTATCACAAGAGCATGTGCTAAGGACGCGGTAGCCCTAAGAATGTGTATTAACTGCACTTTTACTGTAACATGTGTTACAGGCGCTAGAGTAGGAGTTTGCATTGGAGCCGTTTGGGCAGAACACACACGCTAGGACCGCACGATCGCCAGGCATACAATAGTTAAAAACACTGCTAACGTGTGCAGAAAATGGCAGGAACCCCCAAACTGCAACAATTCCTGCCAGTAGGCGGCCCCAAATTGTGTCCCAGGTAGATTGAATTGGGAGCCCCCAACAAGCACAATAATGAGGTCAAGCCTTGGAACTCACCCCGAGAGCCTTAGGCAGAGCATCCATGCCAGGCTCAGCTCTACTCCTCTGAAACTGTTTCACTGGCTTTGCAGCACTTTGTTTAGGATGGCTGGCAGGCCTTCTGTAATCTTCAGGGGAGACAGAGGAGGAGGGAGGAAGCATTGAGGTTGTGTGATGCTGCTGCTGCACTCTTCCAGATCCTTCCAATTTCTGGCTGCTCAACAGGCTCCTATCAAGAGAAGCGTGTGGAACTGAACCAGATTTTCCCTTCTTCTATATAGCTACCAAAAAGACCACAGTCTAGTGGAGCCTCCAATATTGTGTCAAAGTGAGAGAGTCACCCTCAAGGCAGTCGTTCACAAGTGTTTAATCAATCTTTTCCTCTCAATCTTCAGACTTTCTTCAGAGGAGAAAGCGTAGTTACTCACCTGTAACAGGTGATCTCCGGGAACAGCAGGAATTTAGTCTTCACATATGGGTATCGTCGGTACCAATGGAGCCCGTGCGGGAACGCTCCCCAGCGTCCAATAGGAAAGCTTTTGGGAGCATCCCACAGTGCCTGCGTGCTGTCTTCCTGCCTTTCCAACTGTCCCTCTCCAGTTGAGTTTATAGCTGAAACAAAAGAGAGAGGGAGAGAAAGAGAGATCGAGAGAGAGATACAACTCCTAGGGGAGGTGGACGGGTTGTGAAGACTAAATTCCTGCTGTTCCTGGAGATCACCTGTTACAGGTAACTACGCTATCTCCAGGAACAAGCAGGAATGTAGTCTTCACATATGAGGACTCCCTAGCTGCAGATGCCAGGGAGATGGCCCCAGCAAGTTGTCAGCCCTTGCGAAAGGGCTCCACTTCCCCCCATGGATCTCTGGCATCCTACCAGGGACCCATGACCCTGTTGGGGAGCTACAGAGGCCTGATAATGAGGGTACTGTTTATAGGCAAATGACTTTCCTCGGGTAAAAGGTCTTTTTCCCCGAGCCCTTCTTCTTCTGAGAAGGGGCAGAGGTTTTTCTGGACAGCCTTGTCCGGGTAAGAGTCTCTGTCTCGAGTTCGGCAGCCTTGTCGAAGTGGACTCAGAGAAAGTCAAGGGTCTGCAATGGGTGCAGACATTTCTTTTCGTTATCAAAGACCCAACCAAGACACGCCGACAGGTCCACCACTGCTCGAACAGCCCGCTCTGTTCGGGTAAGGATTGTGCCCGGATGAGTCAGTCATCTAGGTAAGGGTGAACACAGATGCTGTCGTGCCGTAGGGCTGAGGCTACAGCCATCATGATCTTGGAGGAGGTTTGTGGAGCTGTCACAAGCCCAAAGGGGAGTGTGCAAAACTGGAAGTGCTGATCCAGAATGAGAAACCAAAAAGGTACCATCGATGATCAGGCCGAATAGGTATATGGAGCTACGCATCCGTAAGGTCTAGCGTTGCCAGGAATTCATCGGGGCAGACAGACTGCATGACAGACTGGAGCGTCTCCATACAGAAGCGTGGCAAGTGCAGGCTGAGATTGAAGGCCTGCAGATCTAAAATAGGATGGAACATCCATTCTTCTTGGGCACAAAAAAAAAAAAAAAAAAAGGGAGTAGCATCCTGTGCCATATTCGTCTAGGGGCACTGGCACGATAGCTCAAGATCTGGAGCTGCTGAAGCATGTTGGAAACAGCTGTGTGTTTCAGGGTAGATCTGCATGGAAGCACATAGAAAATGTCGCAAATGGGTGCGGCCAGGTCCAGGGCATAGCCTTGATCGATAACATCCAGGATCTAGTGATCGATATGATTTGGGCCCACTTGCTCCGACAGAACTGCAGGTATCCTCCCACTCGCAGCACTGCGCATGCGGACCCCCTACTGTCATTGCGACGAACAGAAAGGGGTTGGGGCTTACAGGAGGCTGTGGAGCCTCCCTGAGAGCAGCGCGCCCCACAAAAGGATTGTGTGCGCCCCCCCCAGAACCAAAGTAGGAATAGGAGGAGGAGGAGGAGGAGGAGGAAGAACAGCTCTGATGGTACAGATGTGCCTCCCGGGATCCCGCATTGCGAAAGTCAGTCCTGGGTGCCATAGGTTTAGAAAACTAGCACTTGGACTTCAGCTCTCCTCCGGAAAGCGCTGGGGTTTGACCTCACCAAGGTCTTTAACCAGCTTCTCTATGTCCTCCCCAAACAGGAGGGATCCTTTGAAGGGTAGTCCAGCCACCCTTCAAAGGATCCCTTGCTGTATCGGCCAACCAATTTCACAACCAGAGCTAGCGGCAAGCAACGTTCACAGCTACCACTCCACAGGCATTAAGTCGCAAAAGATCGTAAAAGGCGGTGGACTCCAGGCGGGCGGTGTTCACCTCATCCAGCAACAGCTTCAATCTACCTTACTAAGGCTCAAGCAGCAAGACCCCCACAGTTGGCCAACTGCAAGTCCAATGGAAGTAAAGGCCATCTTCAGCAGACCTTCCACTTTCCTATCTTGAGGGTCACGCATGTAATGGGTCTGCTTTAACGCAGAGTCACACCATCTTTGATTGGAATGCTGGTGTGTTTCGTGACAGCTGTCACCAAGGCGTCTACCTTGGGGTAGTGCAGCCAGCACTGCAGGCCTTCCTGAGAACAAGAATAAATGCAGCCAAGGCACCTGGCCACGCAAAGGGTAGCGTCAGGCTTGCCCCATTCCTCCATCACCATTTGCTGCAGTTCAGCCGGGAACAGAAAGGCCCGTGACGGAGTCCTGATGCCTTTAAGAATAAGGTCCGCACCAGACTGACGATCCACCACAGATTTCAGTGATGCAGAGCTCCGCCTCAACCTGCATGATCAAGGAAGCCACCTCCTCCCGCCAGAAGAAGTGAACAATCCGAACTCTCCTCTCATCTGGGAGTGAAACCTCGACGTCCTCTGACCCAGATTCGCCAGCAGATACCTCTGACCTTGGAGCCCCATCCTCTTCCTTTAGGGACTCCAGCTCCTCAAGCGCCCAAGTGAGGCCCCTGTGCCTTTTGTGGAACTAAAGGGCGTCCGCATTGTGAGTGCGCTTGCTGGAATCGTACAGTTGGTGGAAGGCCTGTTCTAGAGTTGGTAGGGGAGAAAGAGTGACCTGGCCACCCTTCCAAAGAGGCCATCTGTGCTTAAAAATGGCAGCAAACTCAGCCGTGTCCGTGTCAACCCCACGATTTTCCCCAGCTGTGTTCACTGCATCTCCTGCTGATCTCTCAGTCATCTGGGCGTGATGACGAAAGACAGTGGGGGAGGGTCGTCCTGCACCTGCATCATGCTTCATGCTTGATGGTCCCGCCACCAGCAATGAACACATGGTCTGAATGGTAGATTTGGCGGCAAGAGAGGGTACTGAAAATGAAGACTCCCCTGCGGATGGTCTGCGCACGAGGAACAGATGTGATTAATCAACAAGCAGTGCTTCTTCCTGCAGGCCAGACAGAGTGAAAGAGGTGGGCATACTGCAACGTGGGAGGGCTGGCAGCTGAGCGGAAACTATACCTTGAAGAGTCCACGCTGTGATCGGAAGGGCTACTGACAAAGAACTGGTAGATGGTACAGAGAAGAACTGGTCTGCCCCAGGTACTCACAGCCGCCATCTTCACCCTGCCTGGGCAGAGCTCCTCACCATCGATGACTCCTCAAGCTAGGATGGTAGGAGGGGAGGGGGGAGTAGATAAGGAGGTAGAGTGCCCAAGCCCTGCTGAAGTCCGTCTTTAGCAATAAGCTCTTTTTTTTTTTTAAACCAAACTAAAGAAACTAATAAAAAGAGGGTCAAGCAGCCCACAAAGGTACTCCAGCAACTGAACTAGCTCTCTTAGCCAGAAGTTGCCCCCTTAACAGAGTACCATATGTATTGCCGGGGCTAGTCAAGGAAAAAGGAACTACTGCTTTCTGTCCATCAACATCCAGCAGCCTTTAAACACTAAGCTGTACTGATATCCAAACACAATCTGCTGGGACAGATAAATACTGAAGGGTGCCCCCCTAGCTGTATTATATTACTAGTGATATCACAGCTCTCCTGGTAGTTTTCTGTCTCATTATATGCTGGTTGGGGGTGCTAACCCGGTTGTCTGGACTGGTCTAGGATGATCCGGAAAAACAGATGCAGGACTACAGTGGTGTGCAAAAGTCTGGAATCACTTGTGAGTGTTGCGTTTTTTCGTACTTTCTAACGTTTTTTGTTTTTTTTTTTGTGTTAGCCCAGCATATTCATCTTTCTACCACGTTAAAAAGGGATACATTTGGCTTTTAGAGTTGACATTTTTGCATTCCTTGCTGCCAATTTAAATACTTTAAAGATACTGGGAGATAGCTACTGCAATTTTTGTGGATCCTGCGTCAAAACTGGATCGAGATTATCCAATATGCACACGTTATTTCTGACCAATCAGGAGGCTGGTTTCACTAACCAATCACAATGCAGATATCTAGCCAACAGTGCAGCTATAAAAACGCACAGAATTTTTGAATTTCATACGCTTTCTGGATCGACCATGAAGATGACTCAGACCCTGACATTGGAGGAGCATGCTCGTGTGTCATTTATGAGCGAGGAAGGATTTTCAAGCCATCAGATAGCCAGGAAAGTTGGCTGCAGTCAGAGCGCTGTTGTTAAGATTGTACAGAAGAAGAAACAGGTTCAGTGGTGGACAAGCCTCGTTCAGGTCATCCACATGCATCAACATCATGCCAGGACCGTACCATGATACATTTCACTGACTAATCGCAGGTTGACCTCTCCTCAGCTACTTCGAGAGTGGTCAGACAAGAGTGAGGTCAGTGTCAGCTCATCAACAGTTCGTCGCCGGTGCCTGCAGTTTGGTCTCCGTGGCTGCAAAGCACGGAATAAGCCACTGATGACTGACATACAAAGGCGCAACTGGATCATGTGGACGAGAAAGCACTCAAACTGGTCGACTGAAATGTGGGAAAAGGTGCTATTCAGCAATGAAAGTACCTTCTGCCTGTTTGGTAACCAGGCCCACACCTATGTGAGGAGATTTCCTGGAGAGGACTTCAAGCCTGAGTGTCTCAACCTCACTGTGAAGCATCCTTTGAAGGTCATGGTCTGGGGCTGCATGGCTGCCAGTGGCGTTGGACATCTTCACATCGTCGATGGAATGGTCAACGGTGCCAAGTATATCACCATACTGCAAAAGTGCATGGTGCCATCAGCACACCAGCTGTTTCCTGGCCAGTTCTTGTTCCAAAATGACAATGCACCCTGCCATCGCTCCAGACAGGTGATCAGCTGGAAGCAGCGTATCATCATCAAGTCAATGGACTGGCCTGCCCAGTCTCCAGATCTGAATCCAATCGAGAACCTGTGGCACAAGGTGGCCTTGGAAATATCCAAGAGGCATCCGACATCAAAGCGTGAGCTGATTGAGTCACTCATTGCAGCTTGGAACCGCGTTGTCACCAACGATTACCTTGTCAGACTGGTTCATTCAATGCCGACAAGGTGCAGTCAGGTGATCAAGAACAAAGGGTGGCCCATCAAATACTGAGCCTTCACGGACACATAAAAACGGCCTTTTTCAAGGCCACATACATTAATTTGAAGGAAACCTGGCGTGCGTCCATAATATTTTAAAGCATACTTACAATAATATATCGTTGGCCAACGATGTACATTACGTGATTTTCACAGAAAATCTATCAACAGGACAACTATGGGGAACAAACTCAAAAATAAGGGCCAAACCAATACTAAAGGTTGGCCCTAATAGCCAAATCTATCACTTATCATGAGATACACAGAAAAAGCCACTGGGAGGAAAAAGAAATTAAGATGCAAATTTGACGTTTTTTCAACTTCGTGACCTTCTAAGTGATTCCAGACTTTTGCACACCACTGTAGTAGTCCAATTTCCTGGCCCTGAATGATGATGGCAAAACTGCAGCGGGGCTTCTGTGGGAAGCCGGCAAGGCTTATATGAGGTGTCGTCTCCTACAGTTGGCCTCCCGTCGTCAGAAACAGGAGACTGAGTTGGCCCAGCTCCATGGCCAGCT
This sequence comes from Ichthyophis bannanicus, assembly GCA_033557465.1. Classification (NCBI taxonomy): domain Eukaryota; kingdom Metazoa; phylum Chordata; class Amphibia; order Gymnophiona; family Ichthyophiidae; genus Ichthyophis; species Ichthyophis bannanicus. Next base: position 27,153,645 of record CM066051.1, read on the forward strand.
AGAACAACTGCAGGAGGAACCCAAATGAACTAGAGGGAAAAAGGTGTATCTCAGCCTGCTGGAAGTTCAGAGAAAAATAGACGCCATAGAGACAGACCAGATTACCTTTCTAATACAACTGTCTAAACGCAATTTCGTAGAGCATGGTGGAAAGGCAGGCAAATTGCTTGCATGGCAATTGAGTAAACAGAGGTGCGCTTGCCTCATCAGTGCTGCGTATGTATCAGATAGGGTACTGCGTAAAAGACAGTCGGGGTATCTTACAGGCTTTTTGTGATTTCTACTCCCAGTTAAATGTATACAAACTGTGTACAATGTTCAATGTAAATAGTTGATTTCTATTGTTCTATGTAAAATGTATACAAACTGTGTACAAGACTGTTAACCTGTTATATGTAAACCGCCCTTGATCTCTGGAAGGGGCGGTATAAAAGAAATAGTTAAATAAATAAATAAATAAAAATAAATAAAATAAGTTATACATGGCTGAAGTCTGTCACTTCAGCAGATCTAACCTTTTAGACTGGGTGCATTTGCCTAGTCTTACTGATCAACAGAGAGAATTGTTAGACCGCGATATTTCACAAGCTGCAATTCAGTTTGCTATCCATTCATTGGCAAAGCGATGGGAACTGACGGGTTCCCAATGGAGTGGTATAAGGCCATGCAGGACTCTCTCCTCTCTTGCGGGGGTGTTCAATGAAGCATTGCAGTCGGGTCATTCACCTTTGATAATGTATGATGCAGAAATTTCTTTAATCCCAGAGGAGGGTCAAAATCTGGAGGAGTGCGGTAGCTATAGGCCCATTTGCCTTTTGAATAGCTATGCCAAGATCTTTGCGCAAGTTCTGGTCAATCGGTTGGACAGGGTGATGAATATGCTGGTGCAACTGGACCAGACAGGCTTCATTTGTGGCTGACAGATTACAGATAATGTGCACCAGCTCCTCGTATTATTCTGCACATATCGAGTGTGAAAAGGGAAGCCTGCTGTGTTTTCTTAGATGCTGAGAAAGCGTTTGACCAAGTGGAGTGGGAGTATCTTTTTGCAGTGCTTATACATTTTGGGCTGGGCGAAAGCTTTGTTGGCTGGGTCCAGGCGTTGTATGCGGCTCCCACTGCTTAGGCAGAGATAAATTGATACCTATCTGACCATTTTCTGCTACATATGGGAACCCTTCAGGGGTGTCCTCTCTCCCCATTATTTTCCCTGGCTGTTAATCCTCTGGCTTGTTTTCTCCGTGAAGCCCTGGGCGTTCAACCTATTATGGTAGGGGGGAGTACCCCACCAAGCGTCTATGTATGCTGACGATACACTGATCTTCTTGGAAAATCATGCCCTTTTTTTGTCGGGACTGGCATGGATTCTCATAGACTTTACTCAGGTGTCTGGGTTTAAAGTGAATGCAGATAAGTCGGAAGTGCTACTGCTGGGGTCAGTTCCGTTGGCTCTACCAGCTGACTGTCAATTCTGTCTGGCTCGTTCCTATATTAAATATTTAGGGGTAAAAATGTCAGGTAAGGTTGAGGACCTTTTCCCCCTCAACTATTTTCTTTTGATGCCTACTGTCCGAGAGGAGTTGACTCGATGGGCACACTCTGGGTGGATTTTATTTATTTTTATTTTATTTATTTATTTATCTTATATACCGCACTATTATAATCAGTGCGGTTTACATTTGAACAGAACATACAAGAATGTAACATCGAGTTTTTACATTGAACAGGAAATGTAAACATGGAGAAAGGAACAAGGGAAAACTATGTACAAATTATATACAAATTATATAAATAGGGATACTCTTATGGATAAATAAAGATAAGAACCTTACCTAGGGCTTGGCTGGTGGGTCAAGGAGGCAGGTAAGGAAGGAATGGTTAGCCATTATCTACAGGAGGATGATCTAAGGGATGGGCTGGGTAGGGATGTGGGGTGGTGGCTGTGTGAGTGTCAGGAATGGATAGGGTGAGCAGCTGCTTTGAAGATGGTAGTTTTATCGAAGTTTTTCTCTCTCTTCTCACAGCTGCCCATATCCATTTCCCACTGCATTCTTTAAGAAACTGGAGCTTATTTTTGACCGGTTTGTCTAGCATAGGTTGGTACCATTTGGTCAGTACGGTGGAGGACTTGGGGCCTGTGCTGCCCTAAGTTAGCATTGCATTATAAGGTGGCTGCCCTCCGGGGACTGCGGCACCACTATGTACAGCCTCCCGATGCACACTGGGTGGCTATGGAGAGGCACTGGTTGTCGCCCCAGTCTGTCTTTGAAATAAGAGAAGGTGATGGGAGATTCGATGTGCAACATATTCTTCTTGCCCTTTTGGTCAGGATCTGAAGACTGGTGTGTCGTAAAGAGGGAAGGGTCAGCTATTTGTTTCCCAATGCCAAGATCTCAGACTTCGAACCATTTAGTGGCATCTCTTTTGGGGTGTTCTGGGATACAAGGGAGCTCACTGGGATGGCCTACTTTTGAGATCTGATCGAGGATGGTTCGTTTCAGAGTTTGGACCAGTTAGCTCAGGTAGGGGTCAGCAAAAAACAAAACATTATTTCAGCATTTTCAGTTGTGCTATTTTGTCAGCCAATTGACCCGTGCCCCTACCAACCTTGAGGTGGCCCTTTTCTGCCATCCTGAACGCTGGAAAGGCCTCTTGTCCTGGCTTTATGGAGCCCTTCTCGACATTTAATTTCCAGGACCTGGCCCACATGTTGGACAGTGGCACGTCCTCCTTAACAGAAGGTTCTCCCAAGCGGAGTGGCACCTTATTCAGCGAAGTAGCTATCAGTGTGTCCATAGCACTAACTTTAGACATTCCCAGTATAAACCCAGTAAGAACAACCCAAATATGGTTACACGATGCAAGGTTCCACATTAGGAACCACCACCCAGGAAAAAGATTTAGGCGTCATTGTGGATAACATGTTAAAACCCTCGGTCCAGTGTGCAGCGGTGGCCAAGAGAGCAAATAGAATGCTAGGTATCATAAGGAAAGGAATGGAAAATAAAACAAAAGATATTATAATGCCTCTATATCGTTCCATGGTGAGACCGCACCTTGAATATTGTGTGCAATTCTGGTCGCCGTATCTTAAAAAGGATATAGCGTTATTAGAAAAGGTTCAGAGAAAAGCCACCAAAATGGTAAAGGGGATGGAAGGATACCCCTATGAAGAAAGGCTAAAAAGGTTAGGGCTCTTTAACCTGCAAAAGAGATGGCTGAGGGGAGATATGATAGAAGTCTATAAATTAATGAATGTAGTGGAACGGGTAAACGTAGATCGATTGTTTATGTTATCAGAATATAGAGAGACTAGAGGACATGCAATGAAGCTACAGGGTAAACTATTTAAAAAGAAAGTATTTTTTCACTCAACGTGTAATCAAACTCTGGAATTTGTTACCGGAGGATGTAGTAAGAGCTGTTAGTGTAGCTGAGTTTAAAAAAGGTTTGGACAAGTTCCTGGAGGAAAGGTCCATAAACCATTATTAAGAAGTGACCCAGGATATCAATGCTTGACCCAGTACAAGCATTGTGGAACCTGTGTCTTTTGGGGAAACTGCTAGGTACGTATGACTTAGATTGGCCACTGTTGGAAACAGGATTCTGGGCTTGATGGACCTTGGTCTGACCCAGTATGGCATTATCTTATGTTCTTATGTCGATGGCCTACCTGACTCCTGTTCGGTTGAAATGCTTAGGCCTGCTAGATTCTGATTCTTGCTGGAAAAATGTGGAGGTGTAGACAACTCCTTCCACATGTGGTGGGCGTGCCCCAGGATGGTGGAGTACGGGTCCTCCATAATGCGACAGGTTAATACGATAGTGGGCTGCGTGCTTCCGACTGACCCGGTTGTGTGTCTGTTGGGCTACTTTCATTTTGACTTGGACAGCTCTGAGACTTCGGGGGAAAGGATTGTAGTAGGCTGGTGGAATTGCTCCTAGTTGTTGCCCGTAAGGCCCTAGCTCAAATTTAAAAGGGCGAGGACAGGATGGGGCTGCTAGAGTGGAGAATGTGTCCATAATCTGATGAATATGGACAAACTCTACTTTCTGTTGAAAGTGCAAATGGAGCATTTTGTGGAACTATGGGATCCCTTTGTCGCTGGATTGGACTTCAGTTGGGATAGGTATAGGGGGAGGTATTCCAGAGAGGCTTTCCCCAACTTCGAGTTGTTGGTCTTTTCTAGGTGAGATGCCTTACTGCCATTGATTTGTCTGCCCCTCCTGAGCTCTTCGGAGATTTGGGGTCTCCCAACTTCTCCCCCTTATCGACCTTTACTTCTACTCCCAAATATAATTCCTTTCCTGAGGTTGTCCCTGCTCCAGTTTAACCCTAAATGGCTGCTTGGTGGTTCTGTGAGCTCTATCCTAGCGTGCACCCCGTTTTGTTTTTTTTACATTTCTCTTTATGCCTAGGGGTGATTGATTGGCATCTGAGTGCTTATATGGATGAGCAGCGAGTTAGGTTATGCCTCCTATTTAGGTTCTTTGTCTCATCCCTTATTTCAGTGTTACAGTATGGGTGCTGGTTTCTGTGAGGCTATACTCATCGTCTGGACCGGCACTCCTTTGTTGTTCAATTACTGCTCTCGGTCCTTGCTGTGTATCAAGCTCATATTTTCTTTATCCAGTCATGGTAGTTTATTGAAGCTGTATTTCTTGTTCTGTTAGCATAGTTATGATCCCTGTTGGTTCACTTCTCTTTGTGCCTTCTGGAGATGCATACCATGTAAAATATTCTACTTACTGTTTCAATTACTACTACAAACTACTATAGCAAGAATGTCCTCAAGATTTTAAACAAAGTTGTAAAAAAAAAAAAAAAAATGCTTTCCAAGATGACCAGGCCTGTTCTGAAGTCAGTGCAGTTAAAAAGCACACCCACCCGGTCACAAATCACCAAATAAACAGAGCAAGTTGGACTGGTGACCGATAAGTGGATTCATTGAGTCTCCATAAAATAGAATCCCTGCTGGTGCCCGATATGACTATTTCAGTGTACGCCTTCTTCAGGGGTATGTCTCATAAGATTCACAAATCAAGTATACCAAAAAGACATACTCGGGGTGTGAATGCGACTTTTGAGAACATAGAATTTTTGGCACTAGTGGTGTATCTTTTCAAGCTCGGTATGCTTGATTTGTGAATCCTATGAGACATACCCCAGAAGAAAGCATATGCTGAAATAGAATCCCCTACCGGTACTCGATATGACCCTATTTTATGAAGCTGTAATAAATCCATTTATCCGTGATCTTCTAATGCCTAGGATTGTTCTTTAATCCACCTCGCTCTATTTGGTGCTGTTCTGAAGTCAGAACAGTATAATTGATATGGTTGATCAGACAGCGAGTTACCAAAAACCAAATGAAACAATGTTCAAACACGTTCTGTAGAATTGACAGCAGATATCTCTCAGACCTACGGAGCAATGTCTGATCACAGCCCACTAATATAAATCAGACACCCACTGCTGGCTCTTCCCCTGCCAAACATTACCGTGTCTGCCGCAGGCCAGTGTTATAAACAAGGGACAAAATTACTTAAATTACTGTGTCCGATCATAGCTCCATAGAATATTAATTACAAATTATAGCTGCAGAACAGGCTCTGGTCACATGAACTCATAAGGGATGCATTTTCTGTCTAGGAAGAATTCAGTCTATAACAAGTCAGGCAAATAATGATCACTCACCAATAGCAGGGCAATGTGTATTTACACTTCCTAAAGTGCCTGAATCCGTCCCAATATATTCCTCTTCTTCCTGCTTATTTTGCAACAACTGGTCAGGCTGCAAACTGGAGCCACCTGCTACTGGAAGACAAAGAATAGCCTTAGATTTTAGACACCTAGGGTGCACATGTTGATAAGTAGATGAAGCTGGACTATCGCCTGACAGCACCAGTATGTACCATGGGAAAGTAAAGGTCTGGCACCTAAAAAGGGCAGTGATTAATGGTTCAGGTAGGGATGAGAGCAGGGTGCCACAGGAATTGCACAGAGTAGTAAATGGCTCACGATCTGATAATGTAGGAAAGACTATGGCATGACCAAGAAATCTGCAGAAAGCAACATATTAATGGGAGGACATTGGGGTGCCACGGTTCATGGTGCAAAGCCTCTGCTTTCAATAAGTTCAGCCTCAATTCGACAGCCCTACAATCAAATACATAAATGAATTCTCCAATGGACACCAAAAAGCTACAGAGGGAGTATGGCTGAGCCCAACAAGCTAGTGTTGGAATGGGAGAGGAAATTCAGAACAGACGTGCAGTTGGGTCGAACATTTTAGGAGGGCAGAAAAGCAACCTATTTACACAGCAAGGGGGAATGTTTAAGCAATATGCGATTCAGACAAAAATACAAACTAGAAATATATCAGCCTAGTGCGGCACCTGGTATCAAAGGTCCCAGGAGCCCAACCCTTGCCTAAGATCCTTCTGGAATACAAGGAGCAGTTTGAATCTCCTCTGGAATGGAAGATGTGGATGAGAAGGGAAGCAAAAAAACAAAACAAAACAGCAATAAAGCCCTTGAAAACAACAGAGCATGGGCGACCGGGAAGGCAATTTAAAAGGACAAGGTTAGTCGCACACCTACATGGAAGAGCACTTGAAGGAGGATGGAGACATACAGTAAAATTTGCAATGGGTCTTCTCTGGACTAGAAACAATGTGGGCCAACCATCACAGTAATACAAAAGATTTATATAAAAGTTACCTACATTTCAGTCCCTTATCAAACCTACACCAAGGAATTTATAAGAATACCTCTCGCCTTATTCACACAGCAATTGGAGATGCCTCCTGTGTACATACCAATGAGTCATGTCCGACTCATTCCCACAGAGAAAAATCTAGTGCAAAGCAAGCACAGTTTCCTGGTTGTGATAAACTCCAAACTTAAGGACATGTCAATCTAGAATTAGTTATTTCTGGAGTTAAGAATGCCAGACATGAAAATTCCCCTTCCTCCTCCCAGGTCACACTTGCTTACTGCTTTCAATTGTGAACACACATTCTTTACTCTATCATGGGTGAGCATGGGGAAATTACTGCTCACAGCCATATTCCAGTGATAGGGAGCACACAATGGCAGCGATACACTGGAGGGGAGCTCCCACAATTAAATAATTTCACAAAACATACTGCATTCTATGAAATGTTCGCAGCACTGGCAAGAGCCCATGGAAGAGTCATTGGTAGTTCTTGGCTATGATAAGGCTGCATGAGGCAGAGCACACTCACTTGCCGTGGGGTCACTAGCGACATCTCCTCTCTCTGCATCCTTCGAGTACAGTTCTTCCTTTAAGTTTAGTGAGCAGAAGGATGAAATAACCGGAAGACCTATTATTGGAATAGAGAGGACAGGCTGGCGATTAAAACATACCGCAAAGCACTGGCTTAAACCAGCTGGTGGTTCTCTGTCAATCTGGGGCATGGTGAATGATTTAACTGTCTCTCCCAGCCCTCCAAAAAACAAGCTCAAATGTCACTCACGGAATGAGAAGCATTTTCTGAGGGATAATGAAATATTTTTTCTATTTTCTCCTAGAATCCTTCATCTCAGAAATTGCTTCCAGTTTTTTGGTTCCCACTCCTATAAGCTACCCGCCACTGTGACCTAGATAGTCAGGGCCCAGATATAGCCTCAGCAGTTGCTAGACGAACTCCTAGGACCAGAAAGCTCTCTCCTCACCATGTGCACAAGCTAAGAATGTGCTTCATCTCACCTGTGCTGGGGCTATAAGCGCAGTCCATATCACTGGTGAGTGAAGGACTCTGGATACACGATCCTTCTTCCTCTTTAATCCTGACTGAAATGGCAGGATCTACGACTGGAAAACCTGTTTGTAAATAGAGGAAGTTTAGGTTAAGCTAAAGCTAGGCTTTAGGACATCCATCCCGCTATGTTCACTCACATCGCAGGATTTCCCAACATGAGAATTATGGGTAATCTCCGATGTACAAACATGATTCCTAGGTGCTTGAAAAATAGGAACCAGCAAGCACTTTGCCAAAGAGCAATCCAGAGCCCCAGCTGAGCCTGTCACATCCTCTCTCCAGCGCCATGTTATTACTCCCTGATCTAGCCGGCGCCAGAGTATTCAGACACAAGGTGGTCATGCAGAGCAAGGAAAGCGTAGCTACTCACCTGTAACAGGTGATTTCTGAGAACAGCAAGAATTTAGTCTTCACATAAGGGTGACATCAGTATAGATGGTGCATGCATGGGAACGCTCCTCAACGTCCAATAGGAAAGCTTTTGGAATCACTCCACTGCGCCTGCGTGGCTGCCTTCCCAACTCCCTCTCTTCAGTTGAGTTTGTAGCTGAGAAAAAGGAGAGTAAGAGAAGAAAACCCTACAACTCCTAGAGGAGGGGGGCAGGTTGTAAAGACTAAATTCCTGCTGTTCCCAGAGATCACCTGTTTCCGGTGAGTAACTGTGCTATCTCCAGGAACAAGCAGGAATGTAGTCTTTACATATGGGATTCCCTAGCTCCCGAATGCCAGATGAAGTGACCTCAGAATCAGTGGAAGTTCGCCTTGGACTAGGCTTCAAGAGGTCATGGATCCCTCATGGATGTCTGGTATCAAAGTTTGGGACAGAGGATAGGAGTTGCCCCTAAATCTGAAAGAGGTGTTGTAGAACAGCTTGACCAAACGTGGCACCCTGGCGGGAGTTCTTGTGCAGACAATAATGGGCAGTAAAGATATGGACAGAAGACCAAGTTGCTGCCTTGCAAATGTTGTCAATGGCTACAGAGCATAGATTTGCCATTGAGGTAGCCATAGCAAGAACATTATGAGCAGTGATGTGCCCTTCTAGGGAGAGTACTGCTTTATTTATTTTATTTATTAATTTAACATTTCTTATATACCGCCTTTCAGATTCTCAAGGCGGATTACATGGAACAGAATTTGTTTACATAAAACGTTTCATTAGAACTATGTACCTGCTTTGTCATAAACAAATGAAAATGCAGTCTGCTATCCATCTGGAGAGCCTATGTTTAGATACTGGGAAACCTAGGTGATTAGAGTTAAAGGAAATGAACAATTACAAGGCTTTTAGGGTGATTTTGAGTTCTCTGGAGATAAAAAGCCAACGCCCACTTGCATTCAAGGGTATGCAGGGTTGCTTCTGCTCTAGTTGCATGCAGTCTAGGAAAGAATACAAGAAGGTAAACTGACCGATTCAAATGAAAAGGAGACACCAGCTTTGGCATGAAATGCGGACAAATCCTGAGGACATCATGGTGGAACCTGGTATAGGGTGGGTCTGCCACCAATGCCTGAAGCTCACTAATGCATCTAGCTGAAGTGAGGGCAATAAGGAAGATAACCTTCTATGACAGGAACTTTAGTGTGGTCGTAGCCAATGGTTCAAAAGGCGGCTTAAGAAGCTGCGCTTGAACAACACTGAGATCAAGGTGAGCAAGAGCCCTCTCATAAAAAGCATACTACTAGCGGTTGTGAGGAGATGGGCTGTCCATCCAATAGATGAGAGGCCACAATGGCCCCAAGGTGAACTCTCACCGAGTTGGTCTTGAGACATGTTGAGGACAGGTGGAGGAGATACTGAAGGAGTGCCTCCACAGGAGCAGAGAAGAGATTGAGATCCTTCTGGGAACATCAGACAGAGAATCTACACCACTTGAAATGCCTGGTGGATGGCTTCCTGGAAGCCAACAGGATCTCCTTAACCTCTTGTGTACGGTTAAAGTCGTGTAATGCTATGCGCTAAGCAGCCAAGCTGTGAGATGGAGAGACTACTGATTGGAATGGAGTAATGAGCCGTTGTCCTGGAGATGAGATCGGGCGCAGATCCCAATCATAGAGGCTGAGTTTGAGTCTGACATCGTAGCAGAGGGAGCCACAGTTGACATGGCCAGTGAGGGGCTATGAGAATCATGGAGTCCTTGTCGGCCTGTAGCTTGAAAAGCATCTTGGGAATGAAGGGTATGGGAAGGAAAGCATAAAGGAGACCCTGATGCCAATGCAGGTGGAAAGCATCCACCTGCTGTTTGCTGTACATTGGAGTCTTGATGCAGAAGCTGAGAAGCTTGACATTCTAGGGAGTGGCAAACAGATCTGTCTGGGGTTCCCCAGGTCTGAAAGATATAGGACGTCATGTCTGGTTGGAGAAACCATTCGTGGGGAAGAAGGATCCAACTCAGCTTATCTGCTAAGACATTGAGCTCCCCTGGGAGATATACCGCTTGAAGGTGTATTTGATGAGAAATGGCAAAGGACCAAAAATGGAGAGCCTCCTCGCAGAGGGGCCAAAAGCCTGCTCACCCGTTTGTTCACAAAGAACATGGCAATCTGATTGTCTGTCCTGACTAGGACCCTTTGTGCCCTGAGGTGATCTTGAAACACTCTGAGGGCATTTGAGATAGCATGAAGCTCCGGGAGATTGATCTGAAGCTGTGACTCCTGCATTGTCCAGAGATCTTGTAAAAGTGCCCAAGTGAGCTCCCCAACCCAGTTTGAAGGCATCCATCGTCAGGGTACGTTGATGTGGAGGTATCTGAAAAGGTGACCTGACGAGGAGATTTTCTGGGGAACACCACCATTGGAGGGATGTGGGGAGAGGGGAAGTGACTTTGATCTTGTCCCTGAGGTCTGCGTACATTGGGAGGCAAGAGTCCACTGGGCTGTCTGCATATGTAGATTGGCATTATGGGACGACATGCACTGTTGAGGCCATGTGTCCCAGAAGCTGCAGCATTTCTCAGGCAATGCTAACTCAATAAGATGAGCACAACGGAGTTGGGGCAGAAAAGCCTTGGACTGTTGTGTGTCCAGTAAAGCTCCAATGAACTCTAGTTTGAGTTGGAACGTGGTGGGATTTTTGGAAAGTTTATGACAAATCTCAAGTGTTGCAGTACTATGATGGTACGATGCAAGGACAGCTGAACCTCTTGGGAGGTGTCTGCTCTTATGAGTCAGTCGTCTAAGTAAGGGAAGACAAATATCCCCAGAGATCTTAGATATGTGGCTACGACAGACATGCACTTTGTGAAGACTCTTGGGGCAGAAGCGAGTCTGAAAGGAAGGACCTTGTACTGATAAATGTCTTCCCTGAAAGATGAAGCATAGATATTTCCTGTGTTCTGGGTAGATGAGGATATGTGTGTATGCTTCTTTTAGATCTAGAGAACAGAGCCAGTCCAGACTGGAGGTAGGGAAGAAGAGTCGCTAGAGAGATCATTTTAAACTTCTCGCGGACTAGAAACTTGTTGAGGTTTCTGAGGTCCAGGAGGGGCCTGTACCCTCCAGACTTCTTTGGTATGAGAAAGTGCGGAGAGTAGAACCCCATTCCATATTGGGATATCTGGACATCTTCTATGGTGCCCTGTAATAGAAGAGAAGAGACTTCTTCCTGTAGGAGAGCAGTGAGTAAGGGTTGCGTGCGATATTCCCCTACGAGAGTCGAGGGGGACAGAATTTGCAGATGAAGTCTGTATTTTCTGCCCCCCCCCCAAACTATGGTTCGTGTCCACTACTCCGAGGTGATCCATCTGTGGGCGTAGCGACACAGTCTGCCTGCTATGTGGAGGGGGTGAGGGTCCTCCAGAGGCAGGGTGACAATGTTATCTAGAAAAGAGTTAAAAAACAGCCGCAGACTGTGGCTGCGGAGCTGGTTGAGATTTAGCCACCTGTGGCTTCTTTTGTTGTTTAGGAGGTTGCTGCCTTTTCAGAGGTCCTTGAACCTGGTACTGAGAAGCAGGAGGATATTGTAGAATTTTTTCTTATTGAAGAAAGCAGCCTTCTTTGCAGCAGTCTTTTTTTCTAGCAGGGTTAGTTGTTGTTCTGACAGCCTGCTTAGAGTGGTATTCTCTGACTCTGAGAATCTTCATCCTGCCAGTCTTTGCCAAAGAGGTTTTCCCCTGTGCAAGGTATGTTGCCCAGTTTATCTTCAACCCACTGTTCAAGATCTGAGGCCTGAAGCCATGCAATCCTGTGGCTCTGCTTGTGCATTCAAATGCATCAAAGGTTGTCCTATTGACAAACTTAGATATATTTTGGGATTGTTTGACTAGAGCAAGATAATCTTCTCTCTCATCATCTGGGAGAAGAGGGGCCATGGCCTTGAGGTCCCTGGTAACCTCCTTGAGGAACATACCCATGTAGAGTATATATAGGAGTTAATCCTGGCTGAAAGCATGGAAGCCTGGAAACATTGACGACCAAAGGCATCAAGGGTTATCTATTCCCTACCCGATGGGTTAGGGGAATGAGTTTTGGAACTCCTGATTTGGTGCATCGCCAATTCCACCACCATTGAATGGTGGGTAAGCTGTGGCTTTTGGAAGCCGGGACATTCTGGTACTCGATACATGGTATAGAGGCATCGAGTAAGAGGTGAGATTGTGAAGGGAATCTCCTACATCCAGAGCACTAGATCGTGGAGGATGCGGTGCATCGGCAAGGTGGCCGCCTCTTTGGGATCTCTTGGGTATTGGAGGATTTCCAATTCCTCCGCCCTGGGCTCTTTTTTTGGGTGTCACTGTTATGGAGAGACCCCTAGCTAGATCTCGCATGAATTCTTGGAAGGACATGTCCTTAGGAGGAGACGTGCATTGTTCTGGAGGCAGGAAGGGTTCTGAAGGCAGGCCTCGGGGCCCCTGGGAGTCAAGTGACTCTTCACCTGAAATAGGGGAGTCTGAATTAGAGGACCTCAAAGCCTGAAAGTATCAGCAGGGACTGTGTTCACACTCCACCAGACCCCAATACCGATGGGTGTCAGAATCAGGCTCGGGGAACTGTTTGGGTCGAGCCCCGATATCTGTGATGGACTCGAGGGAAAGCATGGGTGGCAGTTAATGACAGTGCTGTGTATGCCGACGCACCATGCACTGGTGCCAATGTTGGTGCGGTACAGATATTGATGGCCCCGTATCTGAGGGTAAAGGTTTGATGGGAACAGAGTCTGCCAATAGAGCTGCCAAGCTTCCCTCGATGGCCAGTATACACTGGTCTATCGAGGTTGCTGATGCTCAAGTATCAGTGAAAGATACTTGCACCACTGTCCTAGAGCATGGCACCAGTAGCTCTCCTGAAATCGAGGCCTCGGGAGCATCCTGGGGCCCCTCGATGGCTGTGGAGGGCAGATCCTCCCACCGAGGCTGTTTGGCAGTTCGATCCACCTCCAGGGCAACGCCAGAGACATCTCAATGCTGTGAATGAGATCTACCTCTGGAGGAATTTTCTGTCTTCAATGAAGACTTATGCTTGGACATTTTCTATACCTGATATCCATGAAAGGAGGATAAGGCTCTCGATGATGTTGATGCCAAAGATACTGCGTCAAAAGCGAAGAAAGTTCCAAATTTAGAGGCCCGGTTCTGCAGGCCTCTCTGTCTTTCAGTAGAGGAGTAGCCTAATGGTCAAGAGCACTGGCTTGGAAACCCAGAGACCAACTAGCACTCCTTGTGGCCTTGGGCAAGTCACTTAACCCTCCATTGCCTCAGAAAATCCAAGTTATCAATGTCCCTGTTTAATGTACATTACCAAGTTTAAGTTACAATGTAAACCGCTTTGACTGAAATGATGAAGCAATATATAAAACCTGTTAAATGAATAAATAAAATCTTTTTACAGAGGGAACATTCTGTGGGCTGGTGGTTGGGCCTGAAGCATTTCAAGCACCAGTCATGTGTGTCGGTTGCCGAAATGGTATTGCCACATTTGGAACATTTTTTGAAACAGTCTGTTACGCTTAAAGCCTAAGATGGCATCAGTATGCCTGAAGCTTTTGTTTTTTTTGTTTTACTAGTAAAAAAAAAAAAAAAGACTAAGGGAACTGGCGGTGTCAAAACGGTGCCAGCGATGACGGGAAGGCAGATGCTAACCAGAAAAAAACAAAAAATAATTTTCTGCAGTGACAGGATTGGCTCCCTGCTGTCTCTGCGGAAAACGAAGAACCGAAGAGAGGGAGTTGGGAAGGCGGGAAGGCAGCCACACAGGCATCACCCATATGTGAAGACTACATTCCAGCTTGTTCCTGGAGATATATAGCTTCAAGAAGGGGGGGGGGGGAGGAAATACCAGGAGGAGAGGGGGGCCCCAATAGGATTCAATATGTCAATAAACACTGACAAGCCACTTCATTTCCTGAACCCACTTGCACTGGGATTCTCTTCATCTTCCTCCTCTTCTGCTGGGTCCGCAGGATTGTTCAAAGACCCCTCATCTGTTTTGATTCTCACAAGAATATCGGGACATGGGGTTGCCAAGTCTGTGAAAAAAAAATAAACTAAACTATATATGATCTTATTAAATTCACTCCCTTATGAGTTGGAAGCTGCAACTTCTTGCAGAGTGGTCCAGAAAGCAGGCCACCGCTGTACCAAACACAACAAAGTCTCTGTCCCCTTGTTGCAAGTTCCTAAACTAGGGTTTCACATAACAAATTCTCTCAGAGGGCATGCTGCCTCTCTCAGCGATACAAATTTAGGGGTAGGAATCCCAACACTGCTTGTATGCTTTCCAGCCACGCCATTTTGGCAGAGCTATGCGGTTCTTGGTAGGCTGGGAAACCTTCTAAACCAGCACACGATTCCAAGACAACATAGGTCCCTTTTGACAATCATGAGGCAAATTTTCATGTCAACCGCCCTCTTCCCCTCTCTTTGCTGCCCTTGATCGATTGAGATCTCTGGTGGACAGATTCAAACAAGGAATCACCTCTACAAAAAAAGGGAAAGACACGATACTTGTTTTGTTGTCCGGAAGGACAAAGAATGGACATCACAGCTACATCAAGCTCTGATGCATGTAGCTGCCGAGCAATTTATCAGTAAAAACTCTTGGTGCTTGACCTGATGATCAGTCTTTCCTCCAAGGTAGAAAAACACCCAGAAATTATTTCCCTCCAACATGCACACATCCTCTCAAACTTCACAGGCCCTGCGATTCCCACTTACTTGAACAGGAAACATTAATGCTCTGGATTTCTCCCAGGTCCTGATTCCATTTGGCATTTGGCACCAACTCATTCTTGAGCCGAAACACTGTGTCAGGATTGACAATCCTGTAACCTGTTACAGGACAGCAGAAGCCCATTAGGACACAATGGTTAAAAGCACCAAGACTTGCTGGCAAATGAATATACACACACACACCAGGGAGGCTGGAACTTAAATGTCCTTCTCCAAAAAACGACACCTGAGCTAGAATCAAACCAAACAACTTCATAGACAGTAAAGGACTGCAGAATGACTGACTGATGGCATAACAGGTCTCTCAAGAGGTCTTCCGACTCATCGCTGCCTCCAAGCAAACTAAGCCCTCCCTGACAGATGTGCGTCTAACCTGCTCTCACAAATCTTCAAGGACAAAAATCCCCTGCCCCTTCTCTTCAATAACTTTTTCCAGTGCTCGGCACCCTTCACGATTAGAAAAATCTTCCTAATTGCTAAACTCAGTCTACCCTGCTGTAATTTAATGTTGAAGAACGAATGAATCTTCTAGTCGCGTGTGGTTAGCATTCTGATAAAAACATGAATACAGCAGTGGGGGCTGAAGCATGGACTCTGGAAAGCATTTTTACATTTTTTCTAACAGAGGATTAAGAAGAAAAGATGCAGCAATATAAAGAAAACATATCTTCAAGAAAACTAGTACAGAAGCAACAGTGTTAAAGCAATACAATGTAAGTATCAAGTATTATTCCGTAAATTATTATTAGAGCTCCAGAGGCTGCTATGGAGAAATTTCACTTACCATTAATTTCCTTTCCTGGAATCCTGCTAGACCAGTCCAGACAAGTGGGTTATATCCCCCTGCCAGTAGATGTCGGAGACAGAGAAAGTACCAGAAGTTTCACAGATCCCACTCTGGCACATATAGCGATTCCCCTAGGCGTTGCCTTCAGTATGCCCGACTCCAATCGAACTGAAATCTGGTCGTCAGGTAAAAGCTGAATTCAGCATAGAAGAGTCCAGGCTGCTAATCCTCTGTACACAGAAGCCTGTAAGGCAAGGGAGGAAGAGAAGGAGGAGGAAAAAGGCAGTCTTTAGAAGTCCCTCCACCTTGCTGATCCTGCAGGGCTGCTCCGCCTTCTACTGGGATCCTGATCCTGCAGGGCTGCTCCACCTTCTACTGGGATGGTGGTATGCTTGGTAACAAGTGGTGATGAGCATGTCTACCATAGGGTAGCGGAGCCACTTTTAAAGATCCATGGGGGACCAGGCGTAGCAGCAGCCCATGTGCTTCACTGAGCACAGGAATACATCTGGAGAGTCCCATTCCAGACAGACCATCTGTTGGAGCTCCAGAGGAAAGGGGAAGGCTCTCGAGGGTTGCCAGATACCCGCTAGGATAGGATTTGCCTTAGACTTGGTGAGCTTGGTCAGTTGATCCAAGGAGTGTGAGAGCCTCAGCATCTCAATGATTTGAGAAATAAGAACAGGCAGCTCGTCTCAAAAGTACAAACGAACATCCTGGGAATCCTAATCCTCGACTAGGTCTTCTGTTGGAGAATACTCCCCATCCTCGCAATCCAAACCACCGATAGGGCTGTCATCTGCAGAGAGGCATTCGGGGTCATCCAGAAGGGAGGAATTCCTGTCCCCTGAAGCCAAACACAACTTTGAACAAACACTTCTGGTCATAGGACATGTGAAAGTCTTTACGCTGCTTATGGAAGGAAGGCGCCTTGTGAAGAGTATAAGGAGGATGTTGTAGCCCGCGATAGGACCAGCTCACTCCTCCAGAAAAGCGTAGTTACTCACTTGTAACAGATGTTCTCCGGAGACAGCAGGAATCGGTCCTCACATGGGTGACATCAGCACCAATGGAGCCTGCGTGAAAGCATCCCCCCAGCTTTCAAAGAAAGTCTTTGGGAGATGCACCACGCATGCGTGGTCCCCTTCCCACCCAAGAATTCCATCTTGCCTCAATCTGATGACATAGCAAAGACTGCACAAATTAAAATATGGTAGAAAAGCAACTCCAAGGGGAGGAGGGAGGGTTGTGAGGACCGATTCCTGCTGTCCCCTCCCAGGTGAGTAACTACGCTTCAAGTCAGTCCTCACATATGGGACTCCCCAGCTACAGGCTACCGAGAACCTGTAAAAACGCCATGGTGACCTGCAAAGGGTGAGCTGTGTGCTGCAGCAGTTGATCGCAACTAAGAGATTCTCGCAAGACCCAAGTGTCCGGCAGGGCACCAGCACTCAGATAGCCTGAACCCAGAAGGGTCAGAGGGCAGGAGTTACCTACACCCTGAAGAGCTTTATAGAGTATGGCCTGACCGATGGCGCCATCCCGTCGGGACTCCCTCTCCAGGCAGTAGTGAGGTGCAACATATGGACGGAAGACCAGGTGGCAGCCCAGCAGATTTCCTTCACAGGCATGGATTGCAGATTTGCCACGGAGGTGGCCATGACTCTGACGCGGTCAACTTGGGTCATAAGATACGAGAAGCTGAGGTGCTTTGCGGTGGCCCTGAGTCCGTTGCAGATAGAAGGACAGGGCCCTTTTACAATCCAAAGTATGGCGGAGGGTATCCACCTTTCCGTAGTGCGGCCTTGGAAAATTGGAGAGGTAGCAGAAGTGGAGCTGAGATTGTGTTGTAATTAGTAGCCCTCCTCCCCTCTGAGCACTTTGAGGACAGCGGAAGAGAGAGGATCCTTCTGGTAGAAGTTGATTCATAAGAACCATGTCTGTATGCCAGGTGTCTGTTATACAGAGCATGTCCAGCTGATGCGTTGTGAAGGGGTCTTTTATGATTGGTTCTTTGTTCCTTACGGAGCGGAATTTTATTAGTGCGCATCGCAGTGTTTGTGCTGTTAAGAGGGGAAGGGGGTCGAATGTGTTTGGGTGCGGCTGTTTTCACATGGTATTTTTATGAGGCATGATGTATTGTGATGTTTTATGTGTGGGTGGTGGTCTTTTGTTGGTTATTAGTAGATGGGATGGATGAAGGGAGGGTGTGTTTGTGGTGGGGGGTGAAGGCAATGAATTCATTGAGTACTGGAATGATAGTGAGTAGCAAGTAGTATGTTGTGTATAGGGGTGACATGTTCGGCCTGGGTGCTGGCAACGCTTGGTTTCGGTTGGTGCAGTCGCTTACCGTGGTTCAGCTTTCCTTGGATAATGTAGGTTGCAAAGGCAGATTCCATGATAAAATGGAATTTGTTCTCCATGGTGTGTGATCATGGAGGGAAGCTAGTTTAGGAGGCTGTTGGTTCTCTGTTCGTTGGTTCTTCGATGTGTGACCGATGGGCTTGCGTGAGGAGTGAATTTGGAGTTACTGTGAACTACAAACATAAATTTCAATGTACTGTGGCTGCAGGCATTCGGCGCCGATATTCTATGAAGCAGGAAGAGTTCTGGGGCTCTATTCGTGCTTAGATGCTTTCCAAGCTGCAGTGATGTGGGTGAAGGTTCTTGGAACGGTGCCTTCTGGTGTAGTATTGTTTTGGGAGAGCTATTGCAGTTTAGCATTGCATTGCGTTGGGCCACGCAAAAGGGCCCTCCAGCGAGGCCCTCCGACACTGGTGCGTCTTCAATGCTTTACAATTTTACAGTCCTTGCAGGGAGTCGGGTTGGTGGTAGATCAGAGTAGGGAGGAGCTCACTCCCGCTCTCACCAGCTGCTGATCAAGTGCTTAACCCAAAAGTATGTTTTGGCAACTCTTGGGGAACCACCTTGAGTGCACCTGAGAGACTTCCACAAGTTTGAAAAGCACCCTGGTAGCACACGCTCAGAGTGAATGGCCAGGAGCAAGAAAAAGGTGCAACCATCATCTGCTAGAAACAGAGAAATAAATACTGAAGGTGACCCCTAGGGGAAACACTATACCAGTGGGGTCTGTGAAGCTTCTGGTATTTTCTCTGTCTCCAACATCTGCTGACAGGGGGATATAACCCACTTGTCTGGACTAGTCTAGCAGGATGAATTGGAACAGAACTTGTTGGTCATCCTGCAACTCAACGATTTTAAAAGAAAAGTCCTTAATTGGCCAGGATCCAAAGCAGGTGTTGTGACAAGGTGCACATCTACAGTTTAAAAAAGCATGGAAATACAATATTGTTTATAAAACATTGAATATACCACCTTTAGTAGTAACATCAAAGCGGTTTATAACATAAAACTTGCATACATAGCTAATATACTAAAATAAAATGGAAATTTAAATCAAAAAAGGACACAGACTAACTCAATAGTTGGAAGGAATCCAGACAAATCACTGCTTAAATTCAGCAGATCTGAGCTTCCAAACTGCTCAGGGGCATCCAATTCAGCACAAGGTCAAAAATGGTGCACAGCAGGGAACCAAAGTATTCACTGATCTGGGATGATCTAAAAGAGGGGACAGTCTGAGTCTACTAACTAGAACATTTCCGCAAGTAACCACTAAAAACAGAAAACGGACATTGTTTAATTGGTGACTTTCATTTAAAGCTTGATGCTATTCCCTGAATGGAGCCTATTTCATTTTATAGGAAAGCTCTGTTTATAAATTAAAGTGCATGGAACGCAAACATATACTAAAACCCAAAGAGAACATAAAAATCTCATAAATCTCTAAATCAAATGTTTATAATTATCAGGTTTAGAAGAGTGGGGAAAACCTAGGAGTTGTAGGTTGCATCCTCTAAGAGGAACCAGAGGAAAATAAAAAAACCCACACTTCCTTAACATCCCTCCAGTCCAATCCCAGTACTTGCGAGTTGTTACCTCTCACGAGCAGCTTGGAGACTGAGCATGTCATTTTTGATGACATCAGTACACATAGGCAGCTGGCACCACCCATCAGCCCCAGTAATTCAATCTCCAAGCAGCTGGAGAGAGCTGATCCCAGAAGTCTGGGCTCGCAGAAGGGACAACTAAGGAGAATCCTTTTTTTATTTTTCAGTCAGCTCTTGATCTTTTGTCAAATTGATCTATCTGCCACATGGGTGCTTAAAGTTGAAAAAAGGAAGCGGTGCATTTTTTTTCTTTGAAGAACAAGACGCCTACAGCAGGGGGAGAGGCTCGCTGTTTGATCACCTAGCAAACAGTAACGGCTCCAGAACCCATAAGCGGTTGAGGAGCCGCTAGAGCAGTGGTTCTCAACCTGTGGGTCGGGACCCCCATGGGGGTCGCCTCACGATTTACCAGGGGTCGCCTGACAAATCCTGGGAAATTATTTCTTTTCTAATTTATTGTTCTAATTTGATCGCAAAGCCTAAAATGCCAAATACTTTGAATTTAATCAGTTTATATATTACTTAGGCTAACCTTACTTACTTTTACCTGTTCACCAGAAACGATGCACCTCGAGACGTTATTTAGATCACTTCCAGTTTTGTAATGGCGGGCATGAGTCCTACTAAAATTAAACTTTCTATGTAATATTATATAACACCAGCGACTCCATTGAAAATGAATGATAGAGAGAAGAATACCAATAAAAGAAAATATTGCAATGACTTTTTAAGGTATGGTTTCACCTCCATATTTGCAGCAGGGATTGAGAAACCATAATGCGTTATTTGTAACGAAGTTCTATCAGTGGAATCCATGAAGCCAAACAAACTGAAACGGCATTTTGACAGTAAGCATCCCGCCTTTGTAGGCAAGGATATGGAGAAATTAGACCTTACCTGCTAATTGTCTTTCCTTGAGTTCTCTCCGGGCCGGGCCAGTCCAGGTACAGTTGGGTAGTCAATCCCTTCTAGCAGCTGAGGACTGAAAGCTGAAACTTTTGCTGACAGATGTAATAGCTCCCTCTAGTGTTAGTAAGCCAGTCATCTATTGTCAAAGCAGAGTACGAACAGAACCAACCCGTTCCTAAATAAGGAAAAACCAACTCGAACTTCAAAAACCTAAACAAAAACAACTGGCAACTCAGACGAATGGTGCTCAGAAGCGTGCCCTCATACCAAACTCTAGCAGGGCTGCGTCAGACCCTTGCAGTATGAAGAGTCCCCTCCCAGAGAGCCGAAACCCTCCAAGACCCTTTTCCAAATGCGATCGAAATCTGCAAGCGCGGAAGCGTGCAAAAAACTGCAGTGAAAATGCGAACGCTCCAAGAGACCCTTCACGAACCACCGCTCGCAAAAAGACCAGATGGGTGGGACCTGGACTGGCCCGGAGAGAACTCAAGGAAAGACAATTAGCAGGTAAGGTCTAATTTCTCCTTCCTCTTCGTCTCTCCGGGCCAGTCCAGGTACAGTTGGGCAGTACCAAAGCAGTACCTAAACTGGGGAGGGTCTTGCAAGCCCCGCCAAAATGGTCGAGGCCCCCACGGTAGCATCCTCCCGGGCCTGCACATCCAACCGATAATGCTTTGTGAAGGTATGCAGAGAGGACCAGGCCGCCGCCCGACAGATATCTGCTGGCGGAATCAAACTCATCTCCGCCCAAGACGTCGCTTGTGCTCTTGTCGAATGTGCTCTGAGCTCCCGCGGAGGCGACCTACCCCGCGCCTCATAAGCTCTAGCTATCGCTTGTTTCACCCAGCGGGCAATAGAAGCCTTGGTCGCCGCTAACCCCTTACGAGGACCTCCAAACAACACAAACAACCGATCCGACTTCCGAAACGGCTTGGTATGCCGCAAATACTTCAGGAGAACGCGCCCCAAATCCAACCTGCTCAACGCTCTGTTCCGCTCATTGACGTGGGATGGAAAGGTAGGCAGGGAAACTGTCTGATTCAAATGGAAGCCGGATACCACTTTCGGCAGAAACGAGGGAACGGTCCGCAGAACTACCTTCTCCTTTGAGAAATGAAGATACGGTTCCCTGCAGGGCAGCGCCTGCAAATCCGAAACCCTCCTAGCCGAGCATAGGGCCACCAGAAAAGCCGTTTTCCAAGTAAACTCTTGCAAGCCGCCGGGCAGTGCCGACTCAAAAGGCGGACCCGTTAAGGCTGAGAGTACCAAATTCAAATCCCAAGGAGGCACCACCAGGCGACGAGGCGGACGAATATTCTTAGCCGCCCGAAGAAATCGCTGCACATCCGGATGCGACGCCAGAGACCAGCCTTGCACTCGGCCGCGGAAACACGCTACGGCTGCTAAGTGCACTTTGAGAGTGTTAAGAGCTAAGCCCTTGTCTAGACCGCCTTGAAGAAATGCCAAGATGTCCGGCAAGCCGGCGGAACGGGAAGAGATCCCTCTTTCAGTAGACCATGCCTCAAAAATGTGCCACACACGTATGTACGATAAAGTCGTTGAACGCCTCCTGGACTTCAACATAGTAGAGATCACAGACTCCGAGTACCCTTTACGCCGCAAACGCTCCCGCTCAAGAGCCAAGCCGTAAGCAAGAATCGATCCACCTGAGAACTGGACCCTGACTCAAGAGATTTATCCGAGAGGGTAACCTCCATGGAGGAGCTACTAGCAACCGCACCAGATCCGCATACCAAGGACGCCTGGGCCAATCCGGCGCAATGAGAATCACCGTGCCCCGGTGAAGTGAGATTCTCCGAATGACACGCCCTATCAACGGCCAAGGGGGGAAAACGTACAGAAGCTGGTCTTCTGGCCAGGGCTGGACCAACCCGTCCAAGCCTTCCGACATGTGTTCTCTGCGTCTGCTGTAAAACCGAAAGGCTTTGGCATTGGACAGGGTCGCCATGAGGTCCATAACCGGGTGACCCCAACGAAGAGAGATCTCGTGGAAGATCGCCGAATTCAGTTCCCATTCTCCGGGGTCCAGGCGATGCCGACTGAGAAAATCGGCTTGAACATTGTCCTTTCCCACTACATGAGCCGCCGAAAGCGAAGCAAGGTTCATCTCCGCCCACTGTAGCAGGACCTGGCTCTCTAGAAGTAACGGAGCACTGCCGGTGCCGCCCTGCTTGTTGATGTAGGACACCGTCACGAGATTGTCTGAAAACACTCGAACTGCCCGCGCTGCGATCAGATCCGAGAAATGTAGAAGTGCTAACCGAACCGCCCGAAGCTCGAGACGATTTATAGACCACCTGCTTTCCGTTATCGACCAAACTCCCTGCGCCACCTGGGACAGACAATGAGCCCCCCAGCCGGACAAACTGGCATCGGTCGTGATCAAGATCCACTCTGGCTCTCGCAGCGGCACTCCCACATGAAGATGAGCCGGAAGTATCCGTCAATGAAGACTGCATCAAACCTCCTCCGCACAGGGAAGCCGTTGAGAGAGCGGATGAAGTTGCGGAGACCATCTGGAGAGCAAGGCGTGCTGCAGAGAACGTATGTGCGCCCTGGCCCAAGGCACCAGATCCTGAGCTGCAGCCATCGATCCCAACAGTTGGAGATATCTCCACGCAGTTGGGGCCCTGAGCCGAAGAAAAGCGTTCACTTGACCTATCAGCTTCCTCCCCCGGTCCCGCGGGAGTAGAACCAAACCGCTCTTTGTGTCGAACACGGCCCCGAGGTAAACCAACCGTTGCACGGGAAGAAGATGACTCTTCGCTCGATTGATCACCCAACCGAGGTGTTCCAAGAACTGCACCACCCGTGCCGTCGCCGCGATAGAGTCCTCCCGAGTACTCGCCCGGATGAGCCAATCGTCTAGATAGGGATGGACTTGAATACCCTCTTTGTGAAGAGCTGCCGCAACCACCACCATAACCTTGGTGAAGGTGCGAGGAGCAGTTGCTAGACCAAACGATAATGCCCGAAACTGAAAATGCCCCATGGGGACTGCAAACCGCAGAAAACGCTGATGCTCCAGGCGTATCGGAATGTGCAGATAAGCTTCCGTGAGATCTATGGAAGAGAGCCACTCTCCCGGTCTCACCGCTCGTATAACGGAACGTAGAGTCTCCATACGGAAATGTGGCACCCGCAAGCATCGGTTCACGTGTTTGAGATCCAGAATCGGACGAAAAGAACCCTCCTTTTTGGGTACTACAAAATAAATCGAGTATCAACCTGTACCGCACTGGTCTCGAGGAACTGGAACCACCGCCCGCAGGTCCAACAAGCGCTGAAGAGTATCTGCGACCGCTCGACTCTTTGCTCGAGTACCGCAGGGAGAAAACACAAAGGCATCCGCCACGGGAGCAACGAACTCCAGAGCATAGCCGTCGCGGATGATCTCCAAGACCCAGAGATTATGGCGGCCCAGGCGGAGAGAAACCCCTGCAAACGACCTCCTACAGGGATCTCCGACTGGACCAGCCTCCCTTCATTGCGGTTTCTTAGAAGGAGTTTGCTGAGAGCCGAAGAACCCTCTGCCAAACCCCCGGGCCCCTCGAAAGGACTGACCCCTGGAAGGAAACCGACCCCTTTGGTAGGGCACAAATCTAGAACCGCGAAAACGACGAAACTCCCTATTGTGCCCCCGTAGCATAGGTGAGGACTTAGCCCACCCTAGGCTTATCCTCCGGAAGACGACCCCCTTTGGAGTCGCCCAAATCTTTCACAAGCTTTTTCAATGCTTCCCCAAACAACTTGCCTCTATACGGAAGCTTACTCAGACGGGATTTAGATGACGTATCCGCCGCCCAATTGCGCAACCAAAGAAACCGCCGAGCCGCCATTACAGAAGCCATGGACTTTGCCGAAATCGTGATCAAATCATAAAAAGCATCTGCTAAATACGCCGCTGCCGATTCAAACTTAGCGCCTTCCGGAGGGGAGTCCTCCTGCTTCAAAGCAGCCTGCTCGCCCTGAATCCAGCGAATAGCGGCCCTGGACACAAACGCCCCACAAACAGACGCTTGAAGGGACAGGGCATTAGCATCAAAAGCCTGTTTCAGAAAGGCTTCCAACTTCCGATCCTGAACATCCTTAAGGGCAGCACCTCCCTCTACAGGAATCGTGGTTTTCTTCGTAACTGTGGACACAAGAGCGTCGACCTTAGGCATTTTCAACAACTCCCTCTCTTCCTGAGGAACCGGGTAAAGGCGGGCAATGGAACGCCCCCCCGTAAGTTAGCCTCCGGACACTCCCATTCAGACTCTATCATTTGCTTAATCACCCTGTGCATAGGGAAGCAGCGCTGCTCTGCCTTAAAACCTTGTAATAGAGGATCCTCCAGAGGCTCTTGTTGTAAGGAAGGAGGCACAATATTTAATGCAGAGAGAGATTGGACAATCAGCGCACCCAGTTCTTCCTTCCTGAATACCCTAAACACATTAGGGTCCTCTCCCGGCCCCAGTTCCCTGTCTTCCAACTCCTGAGGCCAAGAGTCTAGCCCCATCTCAGAGGAGATCTCCCCCTCCTCAGGCAGGAGAGAGTCAGAAGAGTGAGGGACGCGCTCCTCATGAGAAAAATCCCTACAGGGTAACTGAGAAGAGGAACCCTCACCGGGATCGAGAAGCTGAGAATCCTTCTGCAGTGAAAGCCCCTGATCTCCTGCAGCTGCACCCTCCATCGGGTGAGACTGTTTCAGTAAATAGGCTTTATGTAAAGCCAAAATAAAGTCTGGGGAGAAAAAAGATTGTAATGCCCCTTGAGAACCGGGCGACAAAGGTTTACTAATGTCCCCAACGGAAGGCTCCTTGTGTGACTTTGATTTTCGTTTCCCTGAGCGCTGCAAAAGCGCGGGAACAGGAGCGACGTTTGAAGGGAGCGCGGTTGCCGCTGCCGCGGACAGTTTCTTCCCCTGAGACTTCTCTCCCGATAGCTCACCGGGACCGGCACTCTCCATTGTGAAGGATACCCGAAAAACAAAGCGGCCACAATAAACGAAGACCCCCCGGCAAGCCAAAATGCTATGAAAACCCGGCGATCGAGAAACACACGGTACTCAGAAAATGGCGCCGAAACTACCCGCTGGCGGCAGAAAAGCACCCACCGGACCGGAGAACAAGTCAGAAAACGCCGCTTACCTCAGTAACAAGACAGACAGGCACGATCTCTAAATCTCCGCTGCTAGCGAAAAAGAGACAAGTGGAAGCATCGCGGGAAAAGGATACTGGGGCTCCCAGCTCCATTCAAGCCCACATGAAATTCAGCGATCCCCCGGAAGCAGGCTCTGCCCCCGACTCTAACACAAAAATAAAAAAATCAAATTTAAACACAGGATCGCTGAAATATCCGTGCCTCCGATTCTCCTCCCTCTACAGAGGAACAAGGAGGAATCGCTTGCTATTATGCCCTGCTAGGGCCAGTGAGCAAGGTCTCTGTCTGAAGCAGCAAGTTGAGTTGCCTTTTGCTTTTGAAAACTCCTAGCATTAAGCTGATCCCGTTTGCTGCTGTATTTATTTTATCTTTTTTTTTTTTTTTTTAATTCAGTTGTTTATACTGTCTAAAGAATTTCGTCTCTCCTGGGAGCCTGCCAGAGATACGTCCACTCTAGCTGCTGAGGACTGAAGACTGGCTTACTAACACTAGAGGGAGCTATTACATCTGTCAGCAAAAGTTTCAGCTTTCAGTCCTCAGCTGCTAGAAGGGATTGACTACCCAACTGTACCTGGACTGGCCCGGAGAGATGAAGAGGAATTGGTATTTTAAGAACAAAGCTGATGGAATCAAGAAAAGCAGACTTGATATTGGCGAAAAGTTCCACCAGCAAAACATAGCCGCTGTTGAAGCTTCATATATGGTGGCTCTCAGAATCGCCAAAGACAAGAAAGCTCACACCATTGCCCTTCATCAGTCTTTTTGAATAAAGAATACTAAAACCGTTGACTACAAAATCATAATAATTTCAAAATCAAATATTGCTACTTGTTATTGTGATTAATTATTGTGGTTTAAATAAGTAAATTTTATAAATAAAAACATATTGCAAAGGGCTATAATATATTAATACTTCAACAAATGATTACAGCGACAATGTGTTAACAGTAAAGGAAGAGAGATGCATTTGATTTTATCATTGGGGATCGTCACAAGTTGACCAATGGTAAAAGGGGTCACGGTACAAAAAAGGTTGAGAACCGCTGCGCTAGAAAGTGAAACTCAGTCATTGCACTTTGCTGTGGTGCTCCCACCTCGTGCCGATGCCACTGACAGAGCTGAGCGAGAGAGCCGGGAAAGTGAATGAGCATTGTGGTACAAGTCAGGATCTGGTACGGAGTTAAAAAAACAACCAAGCGTGTGGGGTGGGGGGGTTTCCTCGGCTGTGCAGTGGCAAGGGGCCTTTGAGAGTGGCACTCCTAACTGTGTGGCTGAGTTCAGGGAGCTGGCAGCGCGGGAAAGAGCACTATTTTGTGAATGAGTCCCTTAGAGTCAGCAAAGCGGGGGGAGGGGGGGGGGAGACTGCTCGGATATTCGGGGGCCTTGCCATCGTGTTTTGTTGTTTTTTCCCCGATAATTAGGCATATTGGCACAGTGGGTCAATTTAAAAATACAGAACAAAAAAAAGATAACAGGTAAAAGAAGGAACCCACACACTAGAGAACAGCTAGAGGGGTTTTTTTTGTAATGTCCTGTCCTGAAGGCACTAATGCTGGCAAAGGCCACAAGTCTCCCGTGTGGGGCACAAAGGAGCTCTGTCACAGCTGTGAGACAGTACAGATCAGCAGAAGGGTTCATGGAAGGCAAGACTGGACAAACAGGAGCCTCCAGGGGACCAGACATGGCCTCATGGACAGTAGGGGGCTGCAATTCAACCATGAGGCTAGGGGCCTTGGCCAAGTCCGATGGAGCAGATAGGCAGACCCCACAGTGCTGGAGCATAGTAAGATGGACTTCCGACCCACAGGACCTCCTGAGAAGTAGAAGGTTGGGAGTAGTGACCAGAAGGGATTTCCCTCCCCCCCCCCCCGAGTTTGTGCTCCTTATGCACAAAGCGTTCTGCATGAAGCAGGGGTGGGGGGGTCCAAGCCCCCTTCTGCACCCAAAAGAACAAAGAGAGCACTGCCAGGGACATGGGCAGTATAGGAAGAGACCGCAGCCATTCAATGGCGTCTGGATGGAGACTCTTGGGAGGAGGAGATGGGGTCCATCCATTCAGAGGACCCAGTAGATCTGGAAGGGGAGGCGGACCTGGGTGAACTGGAAGGGGAGATTCTGCAGGAGGAGTCTTGTATCATCCATATCTTCTATAAAGAGAAGTTAGCAGTGCTCATTGCTCAGTCATTGAAGACCCTGAATATGGCGGCACGAGTTCCACAGGAAGAGGACCCTTTGCAGGATCCGCTGTTTTAAGCAGTCCAGAAGACCCAGTTGGTGTTTCCACTGTATAGGGTTATTAAGCAGATGATACAAGGAGTGGGAGGTTCCGAGGCCGCTTTGAGAGGCACCTGGACTATAGTCTGTCTCTATCTGCTGCCAGAGCAGGAGAGGGAGATCTTGTGCTCCCTGAAAGTGGATGTGGTGGTATCAGTGGTCACTAAGACCACCACTATTCCAGTGGAAGCTAGCTCCACACTTAAGGATATGCAGGATCGGAAACTGGAGACGCTGCTACAGCAAGCATTCAACATAAGAACATAAGATATGCCATACTGGGTGAGACCAAGGTCCATCAAGCCCAGTATCCTGTTTCCAACAGTGGCCAATCTAGGTCATACGTACCTAGCAGTATCCCCATTAATGTGCTATCACTGCAGGTGTCTGCAGGGCTTTCGTAGCCAGAGCACGCTTGCGCTGGGCACAAGGAATCTTGGACAGTGATGGGGAGGTGCAGATGCCACTGCCAGAGGCAGCTAAGTTGGAGTCAGGTGCTGCCTACTTAGTGGATGCCTTCTATGACCTCAAAGGACTATCCAAGAGCATGGCCTTATTGGTGTCTGTGCGTCTGTACTTATGGCTGCGAAATTGGTCGGCAGATGTTTCCTCCAAGATACATTTGAGCAAGCTTCCCTTTAAGGGTAAGTTCTTGTTTGAAGAACTCGAGAAGTTGGTCAAGGATCTGAGAGAGTCTAAAGGGGGAAGACTCCTGGAGAATAAACAGAAGCCAGGGCATTCATCAGGGCCATCTCAGGGCCTGTCACGGGATTTCTGACACTTCAGGACGGTGTGTTTTGCGCCATACCAAAGAGGGCAATTCCTGTCCTGGGGGCAGGTCTTTTGTGGCTTCTGAGGAGCAGGTCAAGGTTTCTATTCTGCCTCCTCGGCCACAACCAAAAGATACAATGAAACAAGGGAGACCCAGCCAGAGGTAGTTCCCACGGGTGGTCAGCTGCGAGAGTTCTACCCAGCCTGGGCCCGGATCCGCCCGGATCACCTCTGACCAGTGGGTCTTGGAAATCATCAGAGAGAGAGGGGTATATGCTGGAGTTTGCCCGTCCTCTGGCAGACGCCTTCATCAGATCTCCATGCAAAGCACCCAGAAAATTAGAAAACTAGAAGCAGTGGAGGGCACCCTCAATTGACTTCAACAGTTGGAGGCCATAATGGAGGTGCCTCATGGCCAATGTGGGTACGATCGATAATCCATCTATTTCATAGTCCCAAAAAAGGAGGGATTCTTTCACCCCATATTAGATCTAAAGTATGTAAATTGATGTCTGCAAGTTTCCCGGTTCCACATGGAGACCTTCAGGTCGGTCATCGCAGCCATCAGAGAGAGAATTCCTGATTTCATTCGATCTCACAGAGGCCTACTTGCATATTTCAATTTAGGCCGAACATCAGCAGTTTCTTTGCTTTGTGGTGCCAATGGGGCACTTCCTTTCGAGCTGGCTACTAATTCGCGTACATTCACCAAGATGATGGTGGTCACTGACGCACTTCCTCAAGGGAGCATTCTCGTGCATCCCTGCTCGGATGAGCCAATTGTCCAGGTAAAGTCAGCAGACAAGAGCATGAGAGCCACAGCGAGAGTTTGAGGGTTCCTACAGAGCCTCAGCTGAGTCGTCAATATTGCAGAGAGCCGCTTATCACAGTCACAAGACTGGTATACCTGGGAGCCCATTTCCAGACTGGCAGGGGCAAGGTATCCCTACCAAGGGAAAGGATGCAGACATTGTAACGACAAGTAAAGCAGCTCTGCTTGAGCATACCAATGGCATGGCATAATCTTCAGCTCTTGGGATCTATGGCGGTAGCCATCGACTTAGTGCCTTGGGCCAGAACACACATACGACCTCTGTAGAACCAATCATAAGGCTACCCCCTCACGCACCCATAGCCCTGTCCGAGAGCAGCACAGTTGGGGCTTTGGTGGTGGTGGTGGTCGAAACCAGACAAGTTCTAGCCAGCATGCTGCTAGAGCTGCCCAATTAGGCCCCTCTGGATGATGGAAGACAGGACTGGATAGCGCAGGGTTGCTGATACCCGGAACAGAGGGGGTGGCCTATCAACCCCCTGGAAATAAGAGCGGTATTCCTGGCACTGATAGAGTTCCTCACCATACTGAAAGAGAAAGCAGTTCGGGGTTTTTTGGACAATGCCACAACAGTGGCTTACATCAACCGACAAGGCGGAATAAGCAGCGTACAACTCAAGAACAAGATCAGTCTGTTGCTAAAAGGGGCAGAGGGCAACCTGCAGACTGTGCATGTGGCAGCGCATGTGGCAGAACAAAGAATGACAGACTCTTTCAGTCGATTCCCAGAAGTGGTCTCTCAGCGAGGTGGTTTTTGCACAGGTGGTGAGCTGGTGGGGCCCTCCTATTATGGATCTAATGGCGACATTTAAGTCAACCAAGGCGAACTGATCCATAGATGGCCTCCTTTACACCTTCTCTGTGTGGGTGCTCATAGGGCACGTGGTGCAGAGAATCGAGCACTTCAAGGCCTGGACATTCTCGTCACTCCCAATTGGCCATGGAGGCTGTGGTACGCAGACCTGCTCCGGCTGACAGTGGACCGTCCATGGCAGCTACCTCTCCAGCCAGACCTCCTGTCACAGGGCTCAGTAAAGGGGATTGATTCTCGCTTACAGTCTAGTTCTTGAAAGGACAAGGTTGAGAAGAAGGGGTTACTCTGCTCCAGTGATATCAGCTCTGTTAAAGGCCCACAAGTGCTCCACCTCGCTTTCTTATGTCTGGGTGTGGAGTATATGCAAGACTTGGTGTCTGGAGAACAGTTGTCGCCCTCTGGCAACTTCAGTGCCAGAGGTGTTGGAATTCCTGCAGGCAGGGGTGGAGAAAGGCCTAGCTTGCAGCTCTTTGTGGGTGCAGGTGACAGTGATTACCTGTTATCATGGTAGGATCCAAGGTGTGTCCTTAGCACATCCAGACATAGTGCAGTCCCTTAGGGCCATTAAGCACGTCCAGCCCCCTGTTCAATCGGTTGTACCCCCTTGGGACCTTAATCTGGTTTAGTTGGCTCTGAAGCAGAGCCTTTTGAGCCAGTAGGCCAGGCTATGCTGAAGGATTTGACATTGAAGACCGTATTTCTGATGACTATCTCTTCTGCTAGGAGGATTTGCAAGTTGCAAGTGCTGTCGTGTCAGGAGCCTTTCTTGTTCATCTCTAAGGACAAGGTGGACCAATTCTCTCCTTTTAACCCAAGGTGCTCTCATTGGTCCATCTTAATCAGCTGGTTACACTGCCGTTTTTCTCAGGCATGGGAGGACCTGCTCCTCTGCCTTCTAGACGTGCGACGAGTTTTGAAGCATTACTTGAAATGGACAGAGACTTTTCGTTAGTCGGACAGTCTGTTTATCTTGTTCAGAGGGCCTCAGAAGGGAGAGGCTACCTCCAAGGCCTCGATTTCCAAATGGATTAAAGAGGCACTTTCCTCACCTTATCTGCTACAATGCAGGCCGGTCCCAGTGGGGCTGAGGGCTCATTTGACCAGAGCTCAGGCAGCCTTGTGGGCAGAAGCAGGGCTTGTCCTGCCGGCTGATATCTGCAGAGCAGTTACCTGGGTGTCTCTGCATACCTTTGTAAAGCATTACTGTCTAGATGTACAGGTGGCACAGGAAACAAGGTTCGGTTCAGTGGTGATTGAGGCCAAGATTGCAGGTCCCTCCCGAAAGTAGTACTGCTATGGTACCTCCCACAAGTACTGGGACTGGACTGGAGGAACAATAAGGAAGGCGAAAATTAGGCCTTACCTGTTAATTGGTTTTCCTTGAGTACCTTCAGTTCAATCCTGGACCTGCCCATGTTCAGTGTTAGCGATCCCGGCCTGAAAGAAAATGATCCATAGTTTGCTGGGCACTGCATGCTAGCAGTCAAAGCATTGGGGGTGACTCCCGAGGGAGCTTTAGCCCTATTCTCCGTTTCTTTTGTTTGTGGACTGATCCAGAAAAAAGAAAAAAAAAAGAGAGAAAAGGAACAAAAGATCATGGAAAAGATGGAAACCATGGTACTTAAATAGAGCGGACACTATACGGAAGTACAGTAGTTTTTTTACACAATCTCCTTGGTGCTACAGTTGTGATCCCAATTAGAGTCAGTACGTCTGCTCCAAGGTGTTGAGAGGCGAGCTGCTCTTCTTCCAAGAAAGGGTGCTTGCTCATATTTGGGGGGGGGGGGGGCTAATAGGTTTAAGGTGTTTTTTCTTCTTTGTTCATCTTCTTAATTGTTACTCCTGTAAGTCCGCTTTGTCAATAGTTATTGGGGCTGGTACCAGCTACTTATGTGTACCGATGTCTTGGGTAGTGGTGGATGTGTTCCTCATCTTGTGTTCGGAAGGCCTCCTGTACACCTTCCCCCCAATACTGCTGATAGCCAAGGTTCAATGCGACAGAGTGTCGCTAGTGCTGATAGCCCCTTGGTGGCGGCCCAGACAGCCCTGGTTCCCATTGCTCCTCTCCTTATCAATGGTACCACTGATTCCCCTGGGCCAAGCCCAGAACTACTCTCACAGGTGCAGGGCACTCTCCTACACCCCAACCTTGGGTCCCTCTCACTCATGACTTGCTGCTGAAAAGGGTAGCACTAGCCCCCCTCAACCTTCCACGGGACATGGAAGACATCCTCCTGGCCTCTCGGAAGGCCTCCACGAAAAGGGCGTACACTTTCAAGTGGCGACGTTCCTCACTGTGGTACACAGAGAAACGGATAAACCCGTTCTACTCAGCGCACGTGGTGCTGTAATACTTGCTCCACCTATCCCAGGCGGGACTGAAGTCCAACTATGTCAACGTACACCTAAGTGCCAACATGGCGCATCACCACTCCATCGAGGGGAAGCCCCTCTCAGCTCAGTCCCTTGTGTCTCTGTTCCTATGGGGCCTCATGTTGCCCAAACCCACCATCTATTGTCCAGCGGCAGAATGGAACCTTAATATGGTGATCTCGCAACTGACTAAGCCTCTGTTAGAGCCTTTAGATACCTGCCACCTGTGGTACCTCTCCTGGAAGGTCGCCTTCCTGGTAGCACTCACATCAGCTCGCAGAGTTAGCAAGCTCCAAGCTCTGATGGCATAGCCTCCTTACATGAGGTTCTAAAAGAACAGGGTGGTGCTCCACACACCCCCTAGGTTTCTGCCGAAGGTGGTGTCCTCATTCCACCTCAGTCAGGAGGTGGAGCTCCCCACCTTTTTCCCAGGCCTCACACCAGCAGGGCGAAGACCTTCTCCATACTTTGGATTGCAAGAGAGCTCCATCCTTTTACCTGCAACGGACACAGGGCCACCGCAAAGCTCAACAGCTTTTCGTATCCTATGACCCCAGCCTTCTGGGGCTCCCAGTAACTAAGTGCACTCTGTCCACCTGGATGGCGGACTGAATTACCCTTGCCTAGCAGCAAACGGGTATCCCACTGGAACAGAGAGTCACGGCACACTGTGTCAGAGCCATGGCTACTTCCCTGACCAATCTGCGTTCCATCCCCATGATGGAAGTTTGCTGGGCCGCCAACTGCCGGGCCATTTCAAAATCCTTACTATGGTTCACCAAGTTATTTACACTCACAATCTGCAAAACCTGGCTGACCTTCACTTCCTCACTCCCAGTTGTAGTCTCTGTTCAGTACACATCAAGTCTTCACCTTCCCTCACCATCCCGTGCTTACTTGCAGTCTACCAACCACTCTGCCTTTTTCTTCCTTGGACCCGCTCTATGGAATTCCCTCCCTACCCCCTCTCAGACCAGAACCAAATCACATTAAATTCAAATCTCTCCTGAAAACCCATTTGTTCTCTTGTGCCTTTGACCTCCCAACTCCTACTGTGTGACCCTGCTTATTATCTATGTTGTCTGCTTCTTCTGTCTTGTCTGCTTGACTGAGCTCTCTCTCTTTCCTATAATATATTGCAGTTCAGACCTATGGCCACCTTTTACTCTTTTTGATTATATACCGCTCTGATGTTGTAAAGGGCGGTATATCAAATGTAATAAACAAAGATGACATGCTCAGTCTCCAAGCTGCTAGTGAGAGGAGACAACCCACAAGTACCAGGAACTGGAATGGAGTTACTCAAGGAAAACCAAGTAGTAGGTAAGGCCCAATTTCACCTTTGGAAGACAGGATTTTTTTTTTTTTAATTAAAAAGGAGTGGGGGTACAAATGGCCACATGTCCTAACAGATCTGATCATAAAGCAGGCATGAGGAAGCAACACCACTATCAGGCACAACAGACCAGCCAATAAAGTCAACGAAAGCAGCAAGAGGGAATTTTGTTCTTCTCTCTATGTCAGGCATTCTCAACCCATTCCTACACTTAGCCAGTCAGGTTTTCAGGATAACCACAATATGCTTGAGAGAGATTTGCATACAGCACCTCCATTGTACATAAATCTCTCATGCATTTTCATTGGGCTTTTCATTTTCATCCATCAATAGGGCTTTTTCGAATTATGCTCCTAGATGTTGGAACAAATTCCCTCCCAATATCAGAGCAATTAAAGACATCAAACAATTTAAAAAAGCCCTTAAACACCACCTTTTCATCGCACACTTCAATCATCTAAACACCCCTTCCCCTCCCCCATCCTTTTAACCTCATACCTACCCTAACTAACTGTATAGATTTTATATATCTCCAACATGTATTTCTAGAAATATAAATGATTTCCCTGTTACTTCCATGTTAATTTTCCTGTTACTTGTAATAGGTCTGTTATAGCTGACCAAATGTTGTATTGTTTCAATGTAAACCGCACTGATGATAAATAGCGCGGTATATAAGAAAATTAAATAAATAAATAAATTGCTGTTAACCTGAAAACTTGCTAGTTGTGCCCCGAAGACTGGGTTGAAAACCCCTGTACTAGATGTCACTGCCACTGTCACATGTCTCCATCTTGATTAGATGCCCCACCTGGTTGGTTTCCTTAGCCTGTGCTCCAAATGTCTCCTTACCTGCTGGAGCACCATTCAGCTCAGTACTCAATTTATGGGTGGCACCATAGAACTAGCAAAAAAGGCACACAATGACTAGAGCAGGTGTTTCAAACTCCAGTTCTGGAGGGCAACAAACCAGTCAACTTTTCGGTATATCCTTAATGAGGGTTTATTTTTATTAAATTGCTTGCTCTCTGACTGGGAGCTCTTAAAAAGGATTTTGTATATTTTTAAAGCAAGGCTACTTTCTTTTTGGTGCTTTAGTGGAAATTTCCTTGAGCAGAGTAGGTTATTGAACTCTAGTAACCTCCTCAGCTTTGGGAACTGCTAACACCTAATCAGGTGTTAGTTCCCTCCCTACCCACCCCGACTCCCACCCACCCCTAATGAGCAGTCTTGCTTTATAGGGCACCTCCCCATTTAACAAAAGCACAGAGACGTGGACCAGCACATTTTGAATATAGTTAAAGAGATTTAACTGCTTTTTCTCTGAAAGGACAGCTGGGAAACCGGATGGTACTTGGTAGATCTCTCTCTTTTGCTTTAACAGATACCTAAGCTCCATGAACAGAACAATGGCTGGGAAAAAATGTATCACTAAAGCTGTTGCCCCCATTACAGCTTCTGCCTCGGTCCAGACAGAGGTCCTAATGCCAGATGAAGGACCGGTTCCATGTGCAGGGTGCCTGCATGCTGAAGCTCTGAGGAAACAAATGGAGGAACTCAGAGAGGAGGTGGCAAGGCTGAGGAGCATTCAAGACAGTGAGAAGAACATTGATAAGATGCTTCTTTCAGCAACCAAGCTCTCCAGCAGAGGAGAAGATGGTTGCCAACAGAATGTCAATGGTTGGACACAAGTCACCAGGGCCTGCAAAATCACCAATCCAACTTCTCCAGCCCTTGAACTGAAGAACCATTATGCAGCCCTGGAAGTGGAGGAAGTGAAAGCATCCCTGGAAAGGGAAGAACCAGAGCTCAAGTACCCCAAAGTTGCAGAATCAGTGACCACAAGGAAAAGAAGGGTAGTGGTGGTTGGAGACTCTCTTCTGAAGGGTACTGAGGCATCCATCTGCCGACCAGACTTGATGTCCAGAGAGGTATGCTGTCTGTCTGGTGCCAAAATCCAAGATGTTACGGAGAGTTTGCCGAGACTCATCAAGCCCACTGACTATTACCCAATGTTGCTAATCCATGTTGGAACAAATGATACTGCCAGGTATACCTCGGAACGTATCAAAAGTGACTTCATGGCTCTGGGACAGAGGGTGAAGCAGTTAGGTGCACAGGTGGTGTTCTCTTCAATCCTCCCTGTTGAGGGTAAAGGCCAAGACAGACATGCTCGCATCCTGGAGATGAATGCATGGCTGCATGGATGGTGTCAGAGAGCGTTTTGGTTTCCCAAGACCATGAGATGCTGTTCCAAGGGTTGCAGAGCAGAGATGGCATCCATCTGTCCAAGAAAGGTTGACATCTTCGGTAGTAGACTACTGAAGAGGGCTTTAAACTAGATTCGTTGGGGATGGGTGAAGAAAGCCCTCAGGTAGGTGAAAGCCCCCAGGTAGGTGATACACTAAATACCTTTATGGAAATGGGTAACAGGGGTAACATATGGAAAGCAGTGTGTATAAATGCCCGTAGCATGGGAAATATGATCCCTGATGTTGAAGCTTTGGTGGGAGTGGCTGACTTGGATTTAGTGGCAGTTACAGAAAACCATGATTGGGATGTAACTATACCAGGCTATACTTTATTCAGAAAGGACAGGGTAGGAAGAAGGGGAGGTGGAGTGGCACTATATGTAAAAATTACTATTAAAGCTTTGGAATTACAGAGCTTAAAAGGGAGAGAGGAGGCATTGTGGGTTAAACTAGAAAGAGGGAAAGAGAAATCTATTTGCATTGGTGTGATATACAGACCTCCCTCACAAGAGGAAGAGGTGGACAGAGAGTTAATTGAAGACATACACAGCATTGCTAGGAAAGGGGAAGTGCTACTGATAGGAGATTTCAATATGCCAGATGTTGATTGGCACATTCATGCTGCAGTATCATCTAGAATTAAGGAGATCCTGGATTCTCTACAGGCAGAACTAGTCAGGCAATTGGTAACAGACCCCACACGTGAAGGGGCCATACTGGACTTGGTGCTTACCAATGGTGAAAGTGTTTCTGATGTTGTAGTGGGAGATCATTTTGCATCCAGTGATCACCAGATGGTGTGGTTCAGTATTAGGACTAGGGCTGTTAGAATCCATTCAAAGGTGAGGATCTTAGACTTTAGGAAGACTAACTTTGCCAAGATGGGCCAATACCTCAGGGAGTTGTAAGTGGGATGGGAACAGCTGGGGGATGTAGAAAAAAAACAGTGGGCAAAACTAAAATGGGATATTTTAAGGGCAACCAATCTTTTTGTTAAAATGGTAAATAAAGGTAAAAGGAAAAGGATACCGCTATGGTTTTCGAAGTAGCTGAAAAAGTGAAGAAAAAGAGGGAAGCCTTCATGAAATACAAGAGATCACAGATAGAGGAAGACAGGCATCTGTATTTGGAAAAACTTAGAGAAGCTAGCAAAGCAGTCAGGAAGGCAAAGATTCAAAAGGAGGAGGAAATAGCCAATGCAATAAAATGGGGGGAATAAGACATTTTTAGATATATTAGTGAGAAGAGGAAGAGCAAAAGTGATATTGTCAGACTCAAGGGTGCAGGGGAGGAATATGTAGAAGCTGATAAGGATAAAGCGGAATTGCTTAACAAATATTTCTGTTCTGTGTTCACAGATGAAGAACCAGGAGCAGGACCTCAGAAAATACCCACAAACAGGAACAGAAGCGAGGGACATCTTGAACAATTTTCAGAAGACTGTGTTCGTGAGACACTAGCTCAACTTAAAGTAGACAAAGCGATGGGACCGGATGGGATATACCCTAGAATACTGAGGGAACTTGGGGACGTTCTAGCAGCTCCACTGACTGACCTTTTCAATGCCTCGTTGGAGTCGGGAGTGGTGCCAAAAGACTGGAGAGAGGCTCATGTGGTGCCTTTACACAAAAGCGGAAGTAAGGATGTGGTTGAAAACTACAGGCTGGTTAGTTTAACTTCGGTGGTGAGTAAATTATTGGAAACGCTGCTGAAAGAGAAATTAGTGAGGTTTCTGGAGTCCAGCGGATTACAGGTTCCGAGGCAGCATGGATTCACCAGAGGCAGGTCTTATCAGACAAATCTGATTGATTTCTTTGACTGGGTGATCAAGGAGATGGACCGAGGGAGAGCCCTAGATGTGGTGTATTTAGATTTCAGTAAAGCCTTTGACACTGTTCCTCACAGGTGACTTATAAACAAACTGAGCACCCTAGGGATGGACACTAAAGTTACTGCTTGGGTTAGAAATTGGTTGGGTGGGAGGTGACAAAGAGTACAAGTAAATGGAGCTCACTCTGAGGAGAAGGATGTTACCAGTGGTGTGCCCCAGGGATCTGTCCTTGGTCCGATTCTTTTTAACATCTTTGTTAGTGACATAGCGGAAGGGCTGTTGGGTAAGGTTTGCCTCTTTGCGGATGATACCAAAATCTGCAATAGAGTAGACACCCAGGAAGGTGTAGATAACATGAGGAGGGATCTAACTAAGCTTGAAGAATGGTCTAGAATCTGGCAGCTGGGATTTAATGTTAAAAAATGTAAGGTCATGCATCTGGGCTGCAGCAATCCAAGGGAGCAATACAGTATAGGAGGTGAAGTACTTTTGTCCACTAAAGAAGAGCGGGACCTAGGCGTGGTTGTGTCTGATGATCTTAAAGTAGCTAAACAGGTAGAAAAGGCGACGGCAAAAGCTAGAAGGATGCTTGGTGCATACGGAGAGGAATGGCTAGCAGAAAAAAGGAGGTGATAATGCCTCTGTATAAGTCTTTGGTGCAACCTCATTTGGAGTATAGTGTGCATTTCTGGAGACTGCACCTTCAAAAGGATGTGAACAGGATGGAGTCGGTGCAGAGGGTGGCTACTAAAATGATTAGTGGTCTTCATTATAAAGCATACGAGGACAGACTTAAGGATCTTAATATGTACACCTTAGAGGAAAGGCGGTATAGAGGTGATATGATTGAGATGTTTAAATACCTCCCTGGCATAAATGTTCATGGAGAGAGCCTCTTTTAATTGAAAGCAAGTTCTGCTACGAGGGGACATGGGATGAGGGTGAAGGGAGATAGATTCAGGAGTGATATGCCGAAATATTTCTTTACGGAAAGAGTAGTGGATCCGTGGAATAGCCTCCCAGTGGAGGTGGCAGAGATGAGAACAGTAACTGAATTCAAAAAAGCATGGGACCAACACAGAGGATCTCTAAAGGTAAAAAGGGGACTGTTGTAGTTGTTGATATGGAAGGACAGACTAGATGGCCTTGTGGTCTTTTTCTGTGGTCATATTTCTCTGTTTCTATGCATGAAATATTTGCATGCACCGCTCTCATTGCAGCAAATCTCTCTCATCACTATGCATTAGGAACATCCTGAAAACCAGACTGGCATATGCGTCTTCTGAGAATGGAGTTTGACACCCCTGGATGAGACATTTTGGGGGAATGGAGTAGATCTGGCAAGGAGGAGGAATCTGGATCTAAATGCAAGAGACAGAGGAGAGGCATAGAAAGCAAAATACAAAGCAATTAGCAGAATTTATTACTGCAGTCCTAAAGAATAAGTTTCGTTGATTTGTGATATCTGCAAAGGAAACTGTAGCAAGAAAAACCTATCATGGTAGGAGGGCATAAGAGCCCATTTGGGAAAAATTAGCTTAGCGAGGGTCACAGGCTATCAAAGACAGCACAAGCCCCCTGCATAAAGCGGTTCAACATTGAGGTCACTTGCCATATTCTTGCTAACACAGTGCTTCCCAGCGGCTGAAACAAACAAACAAAGAAGGGATGACGGAAGGACTCCAATTAATGGCTTTCAAAAATTACTCTACAGTAAGGTGTTTGGATGCCAACTCCAGAGCTTTGCTTCCTTTTGAGATGCAAAGAGGGAGCAACTCTCTTACAGTATTATACCCTGTAGAGGAGATACACAGCTGCCATCTCAAAAAAGGAAAGTCCAGGAGGTTTCTGTGCCTCGGCTTCTTCTTGTCCTCCTGATAGCAGATCTGAGAGGGAGAGATGCCCCAAGTGGCAAATTCCCAAAAGCATCCTGAGAATTTTCAGGGTCACCAACGCAAGATAAAGGGGGGAGGGGATATTCAGCAGCGGCTAACGCGGTTTCAGCGGCTAGCTGTTGCCGCTGAATCTTAAACCCGGACAGTCAATGCCAGGTTCATATCCAAGCACCGGCACTGAAGATCCGGAAAGCTAACTGGGCAGCAGTGATAGTCAGCCATTGCCAGGTTAGTTTCTCCAGCGAAACGTTAGGCCAGACTTTGCTGCACCTTACTTCTGCCACTTTGACATAACCGGGAAGCGGCTCAAATCTCACTGCAGTCTGGTACAGCAACCAAAACTCCCCAATAGCACCCGCAGGTATTCAGCACCACTAATCATGTTAATCCCTTTGAATATTGGGCCCAAAATATTGGCTGGCTGTTTTCAAGGCTAGGAGGAAACAAGGAGACCTTAAGACACGAAAACCACCAGCTGTCTAGTATAACTGATAGAGGACATCATATGCATGAACCTGCCCAATCCAGACATACATAGATTCAGCTCAGCAATCTCACTATGAAAAACTGATCATCTTCTCACCTAGTGAAAGGAGGGCTGCATGAATCTCCTTCATCACGCTCCTGTAAAGTTCCCTCTGCCACTCCTCCAACATCTCCCACTCCTCCTCTGAGAAGTAGGCTGCCACATCCTTGAAGGTCACCGAGGCCTGAAAACAGAAAAATACAGGATTTCAAAAGGGCTTGTGGCACCTTCAGGGGTGCAGGTAATATAGTCATTGTTTTCTCCCTCTGAACATCAGCTGAATCTATCACAAGACATCCAGTAAAATACCTCGTTGTTCCTACAACTCCACCCCACCAATGACAGTCTCTAAAAGTCCTCTCCTGGCTCCCACACCTATGACCACCATACAACAGTCTGCAGAGAGAGACTCACACAGTGCAAGATAAAGCTGCAGCTTCTGTACATATGGGGAGAGTGATTTACAGGGTGAAAAATTCTTTACTTGCATGAATTGCCTATCTGAGGACTGGCCGACAGTGCGTGTGGTGTTCCACAACGCATTTGCTTTCAGCTACGTTTAGGGGAGGAATTCCCAGGGGTGGAGACGTGCTTTGACAGGATTGGAAAATAATAGTGTACACTGAATGTTCACATCTCTGCGCGCTGTGTTTCTTTCCATACAAAAAAGTTACATGCATATAAAAGTGAATACAGAAGTTCAGAAAGGTAAAAAACACAAAAACCTGTCCACCATTTTTGCCCCAGAGCAAACAGGAAAAAAAAAACCCTGCTCTCTCTCCCCCCCCAACTAGTTCCAGTGTGTAATAGGGGAGCTGCTGACCTGGGCCAAAAAGCAGAGCTCCCACCCAAAGTGTCATGGCAGGGATGTCAGAGAATTGAGACGAGGGAAGCAAGCTGCAAGCCATGCATCGCCCACCCCCTTCAACATCTTCTCTTGCCCCTGAAAATGGGCATGCACTCCCCAAGCTGGCCAATAGCAGCCAAGCATGCCTGTGTGGGGGTCAGGTCATGGGAGCCATATAGTCAACGGAGGAAAGGGGGCGCCGACTGCAATCACTGTCTGGCGCACTGTGTTCCCTAGCAACAGCCCTGCAGGCCCAGCTCACATCTCTGTATAGACATGAAACCAGGCTGGCCATAAATTGGCGATTTAAAAATAGATTTATTTGTTATTTCAATCCTGTTTAAATTTTTCTTCAAACACACTTTGTTAAAAAAACAGAACCTAGCTCAAAAGATATCAATATTACGTGTATTTTTCTTTATCTCACGCCGCTCCAGTAGTAGCTCAAGGTGAGTTATATTCGGGTATAGTAGGCATTTCCCTGTCCCCAGAGGGCTTACAAACGTGCACTGTGAATGGTAATCGTCCCTTCTAATCCGGGCCTTGACAAATTTTGGATCTAGAAATCAGCAGCTGAAACCTCTCTTGCTGCTCCCTCCTCTTCACTGTTTGCAGGAGGGGCATTGCTTCCAAAAACTGCAGTGGCTCATTAGGGTCCAATTTACTAAGGCTGTTTGCCCCATTCTCTGTCTGTGTGAAACAGAACTTAGTAAATCAGTTTATCATCATGCCGCTGGGAGAGTACTGGCAGAAACCAGCAGCCACCCTACTCCCAAAGCTTGTAGTTAAAAGCATACAAGTGCTTCTCTAATGGTCTAGCAAGACTCAAGGAAAGGACATTATCTAGTAAGTAACATAGTAAATGATGGCAGATAAAGACAGCACGGTCCATACAGTCCGCCCAGCAATATGGCAGGAGTAGGTGCACTCCTTCCCATGTATTTAGGGAGCAGGCGCACCCCTTCCCATGTCTTCACCCCTCCCCATATCTTTGTTTAGGGGTGAACCCACCACTCCCCCTCCCCATCGCTCCATGTAGGACACCCCTATTTCTTGAGAAATTAGATGGTTCAGTTTATTTTGATTTTATCCTGTTTCTGTAAAGGGATCCACTGTGTCTGTCCCAGGCCACTTTGAATTCTGTCACTGTGTTTGCCCCCACCACCTCCATCGGGAGGGCATTCCAAGCATCCACCACCCTTTCAGTGAAAAAGTATTTCCTGACATTGCCTTTCAATTTACCACCTTGCAGCTTCATGTTATGCCCTCTAGTTTTACAGCTTCCCTGTTTCTGGAAGAGGTTTGTTTGTTCATTATTTCTCTTTAAGTATTTAAAGGTCTGAATCATATCTCCCCTAACCCTCCTCTCCTCCAAAGTGTACATATTTAGGTCTTCAAGTCTCTTCTCATAAGGCTTCTGACGCAGGCTCCAAATCATTTAGGTCGCCTTCCTCTGAACAGCTTCCATTCTTTTTACATCCTTTGCAAGATACGGTCTCCAAAACTGAACACAGTATTCCAAGTGAGGCCTCACCAGAGACTTATACAGTAGCACTAGTACACCTTCCTTTCTGCTGGTAATTCCTCTTCAAATGCAGCCCAACATCCTCCTGGCTTTTGCCACCGCCTTGTCGCACTGTTTTGCCACCTTGAGATCTACAGAAATAATCACACCGAGGTCTTTCTCCTGCTCCGTGCACACCAACCTCTCGCCCCTATTGTGTACATTTCCCTTTGATTTCTGCTACCCAAGTGCATGACACTGCACTTCTTCACATTAAATCTTAATTGCCAAGCATTAGACCATTCTTCCTGCTTTTGTAGATCTTTCATATTAAGCACTCCCTCGGGGGAGTCCACTCTGTTGCAAATTTTCGTGTCATCTGCAAAAAGACAGACCTTTCCATTCAGTCCTTCAGCAATATCACTCACAAATACATTGAACAGTGCCGAGCCCAAGACCGAACCCTGAGGCACCCCCCCACTAATTACCTTCCTTTCATCCGAGTGAGCTCCATTTACCATCACCTTCTGTTGTCTGTCAGTCAACCAATTTCTGATCCAGTTTGCCACCTTAAGACCCATCCCCAAACTACTGAGTTTATTGATAAGCCTCCTATGAGGGACAGTATCAAAGGCTTTGCTGAAATCCAGATAGATGACATCCATCGCATGTCCTTGATCCAGTTCTCTGGTCACCCAATCAAAGAACTCAATCAGATTTGTTTGACAAGATC
This sequence comes from Ichthyophis bannanicus, assembly GCA_033557465.1. NCBI lineage: Eukaryota > Metazoa > Chordata > Amphibia > Gymnophiona > Ichthyophiidae > Ichthyophis > Ichthyophis bannanicus. The sequence goes on from CM066051.1 coordinate 27,197,420, forward strand.
ATCCCTCAGTAAAAGCATGTTCCCTTGGATCTTGTAACCTGCTGGTTTTGAGAAAGTTCACTATTTGCTCTTTCAGGAGCGCCTCCATTACTTTTCCCGCCACCGAGGTAAGGCTCACAGGCCTGTAATTTGACACTTCTTCCCTGTCACCACTTTTGTGTAGAGGTACGACAGTAAAATGTCACCTTCCATATCGTCCTACTAGACCAGTCCAGACAAGAAGGATATACCAAAACTACACTTTCACTAAGCAGGAAGACGACAGCAGTTCACAGAACCCTTGAGCCAAAGGCAGTGTGACCTGAGCATGGGTATCCAAGCAGTAATGCATGACAAAAGTGGAAAGGGATGACCACACTGCCACTCAACAAAATGCCTACATGGGCTACCGAGCTCCGCTCCGCCCCGCCCACGAGGATGCTTGCACTCAAGTAGAATGGACATGCAAACTTTCCGTAACTGGCTGGCCGATTCCACAATAGATATGTCAAGGCAATGGCCTCCTTAATCCAACGCTCAATGTAGACTTAGCCACCACATCACCCTTGTGTGGGCCAACAGCCAGCACAAAAAGATGGTTGGACTTACGAAAGGCATTTGTAACCTCCAAATACTGGAGAAGCTCCCTCTGGACATCCAAAAGGCAGAGATCCTTCTCTTAACACTGCTCCTTAGAGGAGGGGGGGCATGCAAACCACCTGGTTCATATGAAAGGGAGAAATTAGGCAAGAAGGAAGGCACAGGCTGAATAGAAACTGCCTCCTCTGAAAAAGACGAATAAGATCTCAGCAAGACGGAGCCCGCAGCTCGGAAATCCACCTTGCGGAACAAATCACATCCAAGACAACCATCTTCAGCATCAATCCTTCAAAGTAGCGCACTTCAGCAGCTCAAAGGACTCCAACATTATTCTTTTTTGGTACACTTGGGATTCCCTTCCTTCTGTGGTTAGTCGGCTAGGGAGAATCTATATTTCTTTGTTCCTGTAGAGCAGGGGTTCTCAACCCTGTCCTCGGGACCCCATTAGCCAGTCGGGTTTTCAGGCTATCCACAATGAATATGAATGAGATATATATGCATTAGAAATAGCCTGCCAAACTGACTGGTTTGTGGCCCTCCAGTGCTGGATTTGGGGACCCCTGCCGTACACCTCTGTCAAGTACGATTGTGAGTGGGCAAGGTACAGATGTCCTCGACATCAAAAGGGTAGATAGAATGTGTCACATCCCTCCTAGTTTCTCACCACCACCAAAAAGTTGTCTAATAGACAATATTTTGGTGGTAGTGAGAGGCGAGGAGGTATGTGACATATTCCATCTAATCTTTTTGATGTCTTGGACATCTGTACCTTGCCCACTCACAATCTTAAATGACAGAGGTGTAAGGCCGGGGTCCCCAAATCCAGCATTGGAGGGCCACAAGCCAGTCAGTTTGGCAGGCTATTTCTAATGCATATATATCTCATTCATATTCATTGTGGATAGCCTGAAAACCCGAATGGCTAGTGGGGTCCCGAGGACAGGGTTGAGAACCACTGAGAGGGATTTTTCATATTTGTTGGCTCTATTGCTATACAAGTATATTCTTGGATAATTGTTAAAATTACATAAATAAAAAAAATTAAAAGGGTTCCGACATCAGGGTCCTCAGCACCAGACAGAGATCCCAGGAAAGGACCACAGACCAGGCTGGAGGACGCAGATGCCAAACCCCCCGAAGAAAGTGCAAAACATCTGGGTGTAAGACTAGCGAATTACCAGCCACTGGACCTCTGAAAACACGCCAAAGTTGTCATCTGAACCTTCAGGGAGTGGAGTGGAGGAGTGGCCTAGTGGTCGGGGCAAGGTACTTCAGGCCGGAAGGTCGGGGGTTCAAATCCCACTAGAGGACAGCAATCTTGGGCCAGAAGGACTGGGGTTTCTAGTCCCACAAGTGCTCCTTGTGGTCTTGGGCAAGCCACTTAACCCTCCATAGCCCATGTTCCCTGTAAAATAGTTATCTCCAAGTTATAATGCCCTGTTCAATGTAAACCGCACTGATGCAGAATAGCACGGTATATGAGAGAATGTAAATTAAATAAATAAATAATCGAAAGGTTATCTTTCAGACCTTCCTGCAAAAAGGCCAGCAGAGACAGCACCTTGGCCACCTCAGGAACCAACAGCCGTGTGCTGCACCATCAAGAGGCATCAGACCCACAGATATGTCAGGTTGCTAGATCTCCTTTGGACTCCGAGCAGAGTGGAAACCACTGTGAGAAAGTAGCCTTACGCACTAGCCATATCCTTTCAAGAGTCAAGCCGTAAGCGAGAATGGAGCCGGGTCTTCCACAACGATCAGCCCCTGATGCCAGAGGCCCTGAGACAGAGGCAAGCAAAGAGGTGGCACTTTCAGGAGCAACATCAGGTATCTGAACCACGCTCTCTTCAGTCAAATCTGGAACCAAACAAACAAAGGGGAATAATACATACCAACCTTTCCTCTCCCGCCCCCCCTTTCCCAGAGACACAGTTCTCCTCAACTATTAGTGGTGTATAAAAAGCTGTATGTGGAACAGAATACTAGAAAGATCTGCTCCAATCTAGCCCACTAGGGGGCTGCTGATTTTAGCAGGGGAAGGCAACAGCTACTTATTGTGACCAGGACCTATAGGGAGCCCAAAGAGCGAGATGCTCTTCGGTCTGACCCTTAAGCATGTACAAAAGCTGGTCCATTAGCATCAGATCGGTCCACACCCTCCACAGTGAAGCTGTAGGCCCCTCCACTAATTTCTAGCAGTGGGCTATCACCATACTGGCACTCAGTAATAAGAATTCCGTTAAGCGTCTATGGGCCCTGTGGGCTCCCATCTCCCTTCTAGGAACCCTAACAGACAGCTTGTGGGGGCAGCTGGAATTGGACTACCAACAATCTTACTAATCTCCAATAGCACCACCTCCCCAGAACTTTAGAATTTTGGCGCACTCCCATCACATATGAAAAAGGATCCCATCTGCCCACACCCTTTCCCACAGGTGTTCCCCAAGCCCAGAGCCAATATGCTGCAGCCATACAGGGATAAAGTAAGCTTGCATGAGAAGCTGATGCTGGGTTTGTCTGTCTACAGTGAACATTATGAACATACTGGTATTCTCTTTGGTGAATGGTAACCCATTTTTTCAGTGTAAAATTTCTTCCCAGCCATGATTTATAGTGCCTATCTTCTGCGCCCCTGTAAAGGTCCTGCAACACTCTATATAACCTGGAAATTAGGCCTTTCCAACACCCCACTTTGTAATACAGTATCCACTCCAGTTCCCAGTAAACATTACAAAGTATCTTAACAGAAAGTATTGGTAAAAGGGGACCGATATCCCTCCTTTATCATATAGCTGAGCCAAACTCATGCAAGTTTTGTTTACAATCATATCCTTAAAACAGTTAAGTCCCTGGGCTGCCCATGCTCCCCACAACCGAGCAAAGGATGGACCACTAAAGGAGAGTATATGCATAAGCTGTGATTTCAGCCCCAGAACGGAATGATGACCCACCTTTAGACATACCTGCCTCTGCATTCATAACAAGGGGACTAGAAATTTGTGTCAGGACTCCTATCCATCCCCCGTGGATGCATCCTCAAATATAGAGAAGTGTGCCATCCACCTATACTCCATATCCACCCAGTGGGCACCTGGAAGGCACACATAATGATACTGGAGACCTTGTAATATAGCAGCTTTATAACAGATGGACAGGTTAGGATAATTCACCTCTCAGTCGTTGATCGGAGCAACCATACGCATCCAACTAATTTGGGCTTTGCGGCCCCCCAAACAAATCTACTAAAAAACTCTTCTCTAACTTCTGGAAAAAACAGCACGGGAGCTGAATGGGTAATTGAGAAATGAAATAGAACCACCTAGGGGCCGCGGCTCCGATATCGGGCGGAAGCTGCTACCGCAGCTTTGTAAACAAGCCCCCTAGATAAAATTGTCATTTTCAAGGTGGCGATTTGGCTCATCCAGCCCATCATAAAATCAGCCCAGCATGCTCATTCCTCATGAATACTGGCCACTAACGTACATAATTAAGTTTAAACAATTCCTCAATCGTAGGAGATACTTTAGCCCGAGATATTTAATCTATGTAGACGCTAATTAGGTCTACATAGTCATTAGGTAAGGGCCGACTGCTTGGACCTAAGGGTAAGACCTCAGTTTTATCTAAATTAATCTTAAAGCCCGAGATTTGTACAAACTCACTAAGCACCCGTAGAAGGCTAGGGAACGACTCATCCAGCCTTTCTAAAGAGACCAATGTATCATCTGCATAAAGTGATACCTGGTGGGATACACCTATAGTTGTTGGAGGTGTATGTCCGGGGTCGATCGCAGCAATGAGGTAAGAGGCTCAATCGCCATGATGAACAATAGCGGGGATAGTGGGCACCCTTGCCTCATTTCCCTATACAATCAAAATAAAGTCAGATCTGGTCCCATTCACCGCCATCAACACTAGCAGAGTGGCATACACAGCCTGAATCCACTTGGCAAAGTGATCTGCAAAGCCAAACCTACGCATGATCGCAAACAGATACTCCCATTCAGTGCAGTCAAAAGCCTTTTTGGCATCTAGCATTTTTGTTCCGTTTGACAGTTGTTACAATGTTCAGGAGCCTGAGAACATTATCTGTGATTTGCCATATCTGAACAAATCCAGTTTGGTCTGGGTGTATCAGGAAGGCATCACCCCTTCCAGTTGATCTGCCAATATTTTAACAAAAGGTTTTACATCGTTATTAAGTAGCGATATCGGTCGATAGCTACCACATTTCGCTGGGGGCGGCCCTCTTTTGGGATGGCTTCATACATGCTCTGCGGGACAGCCCCCCCTGGATAGCACCTCGTTAAAGACTTTCTGCAATGTGGGGGCTAATACATCCGGAATTCCTTTGTACCATTCCATTGGGAACCCATCTGGGCCCATGGCTTTACCTGTGGCTGGTCTTCCTATGGCCCGTTCGTTTTCTTCAACGGTTATTTCCCGGTCTAGGGACGCTCTCTGCTCCTCGTCAAGGGCCGGTAAAGGGGATTTTCATCAGGAAGGTGGTGAGCATTTCAGGCGATAGACTGCATCAGAGGCATATAGTGTTGCACAGAAGGTCCTGAAAGCCTGGGCGATACCCATTGGGTCTCTTTAACTGCTGATTCTGATCGTAGACCTCACCAATCAAGTGGCTTGCCTGTTGCTTGTGCAATTGCCATGCTAGTAAACTACCAGCTTTCCCCCCTTGCTCAAGGAAGTCGCGATAAGTAAGTCACAGCAGAAATTCAATACGCCGCCTCACCTCTATCAATTTCTAATAAGCCTTCTTACAATCAGAACATTGTACTCCCTCTGCGAGGCGTCCAACTGGTCTCGAAGTTGGTTAAGCTCTGCCTCTTTCTGGAGCTTATTCTGGGAAGCTAACTGGAAGCAGTCCCCACATATAAGCCTTGCCTGCCTCCCATAATACGTGTACCGATACATCCCCTGTATCATTAAGGTGAAGATAATCTGCCCAACATGTACGCATTTGGTCCTGCACCTGACCGTCCTGGAAAAGGCACACATTGGCTCTTCACACTCACATCCCTCTGTCCCGAGCACAGACCCATGTCCAACTGCATCCACACTATTGCATGGTCACTAACTATGGGGGTTGTTATTAGACAAACATTCTGCTACCCGTGAGATCTCAGCCCCAGATCCACAACACATATCCAATGTCGAATATCCTTGTGTTTTAGCGGAACAATGAGTATAATCTCTATCCTTAAGGTTAAAGGACCTCCAAATATCCACCTACCCCATTGTGTGGCGTGTGTTTCACAAGGAGGCATTCAGAGCGGTACTACTTTTGTTAGGCATCCAGAATGATCAAGTGTGCTCAAAGCACAGTTTAAGTCCACCCCCTCCCCCACGCAGACCCTTTGGCTTTTAATGCAAAAGGTGAAGAATGTCTGCTGGGGGAAAAAAATAGGTTCAACAGTGACATTTCCTGTTGTACAATGTGGCCCACAACCCAACTGATCCGACCTTGCGAGTCACCTCCTGTTTCTGTCATCATAAAGGGGACCTGCTTGTTTATCAATATTGCCACTCCCCTCTTTTTAGAGTTTGAAGAAGAATAGTAGATCTGTTCCCACTGCCCTCCCTTTAATTTTTCCATTTCCAAGGAGGTTAAGTGCATGCCCTACAGAAGGGCTATATCAACACGCTCCTGCAGGTTCGTCAGTACTTACTTTCTTTTAATTGGATGATTCAGCCCTCCAACATTTAATGTAGCTATCTTAAGAGACATGGCTTACAGTATGTGTCTCAGGCACTGCATCCATATATCTTACAGAGGGTGATCTCCCAATTTCAGGGTCCCTTTCCATCCCACCCCTCCCCCTCCTCGTACATCCATTCATTTTATCATCCCCTTCCCCACACCCAGGCACCACAGATGGCAGCTTGGAGCGACAAGGCATTTACATCAAACACCTGCTTTAACAGAGAATCCAGTTTCCTGTCCTGTGCATCCTTGAGGGCTGCACTGCCCTCCACCGGAATCGTTGTCCTCTTCGTGACCGCTGCCACCGCCGCGTCAACCCTGGGAGACTTAAACAATTCTCTGCCCTGGTCCACCAGAGGGTAAAGACGGTTCATCACTCTAGTGCCCTTGAGAGGCACGTCCGGAACATTCCACTCCTCTTGGATCATTTCCTGAAACACCCTATGCAGTGGAAAGGCCCGTTGATTTCTTCTAAATACCTACAACAGAGGATCTTCCAGCACCTCATCCTCCGCCGCCCCCGGGGCCGGCATGTTCAGTGCCTTAAGGGTTTCCACAATGAGAGCTGGTAATTCCTCTCTGCGAAAAACGCGCACCACTCGCGCCTGATCCTCCTTCTCCATTAACTCACCTTCTTCTAAATCATCTTCAAGGTCCACACTCCAGGCATCATCTTCTGACAACTGCCCCTCAGAAGCAACGGACTGATCTTTAGCCTCTTCCTCTAGCCGTGATCTTTTTGCTCCAATCTGGACCTTATCGCCATTATGGGGGGTTGTGGGCCTCTTCACTCCGCGTTCCTCATGATTTCCCTTTGCCTGCCCCTGCGGCAGACCCCCCAATGCCTGCTGTAGGATAGCGACAAAATCTTTTGAAAAAATAGACTCCAGCCCCTTGGGCCAGGGGGCAGGGGAAAGGGGAATGTCCGGGGCAGAGGATGGACCAGCCACTGGCTCCCCCTGGGGCAAACCAGCTGACTGAACCCCTGAAAGACTTTCTACAGCCTGTAAACGCTCCTCCGGATCCTCCCCCGCTGGATCCATGATAGAGGCTTCCTTGGTGCAACTCTTGCACACCCTCGCATCGGATACCGTGCCTCTCCTAGCCCCACAAACGAAACACTGTGGCCTAGACGGCATGGTAGCACTGCGCCGCGCCTCTCCCTGCTCCTAATGAAATTCAGAGCCTGGAGAAGATCAGAGCCGTGCAAGCGGCCCCGGCAGGGCTGTGGAGTCGGAGTCGGAGTTGTGGAGTCGGAGGAAATTTTGGGTACCTGGAGTCGGAGTCGGCAAACAATGCTCCGACTCCGATTAAATTTAGATTGGAATTAAAAAAAACACACAAAAAGGAGAAGGCAGCAGCTTCTGCCCAACTACCTCTCTCTGCTAGAAGAGCTTAGAAGAACTTGGTGGAACAGCTTCTTGGATTCAACTGTAAGTGTTTATATTTATTTTAAAACCTGCATGCCTGTCTGTCAGTATGAGGGAAGACATGTGTACATGTTTCTGGAAGAAACTGTCTATCCTAGGTTTGTAAGTGTGGTGCTGCAGGAATGTATGAATGTTTATGTATAGTGCAGATTGTTTATATGCTCTGAGTACTAAATTGTAGGCTCTGTGTTATGTGTGTGTGTGTGTGTACAGTACATGTCTGTGCATGTTTTTCTGTATAGGACAAAATCATGTCTAGGTTTAGTGCTGGGATATATAGCTTATTTGTTTGTATAAATCCATGTACGTACAACTTACAAGACTGTGTATGTTGATATTAAAAATCTAATTATATGCCAGTTAGTATAACATATTTTATATTTTAGGGAAAGAGGCATCCTAAACAATGGCAAAAAGACTGCTAACAACAAACACGACAAAGTCTACTGTTTATGAGCACTTTGCATTATCAAGTGATGGAAAACATTACGTGTGCCAATGTTTTAGAAAAGATGATGATGGTGAAAAACAATGTGATGCAAAAATTAGCAGTTTCAGTGGGCCTGATAAAAATGCACCTACAAGAGCATCAAATTTGAAAAGACACTTACAGTGTTTTCATCCCAAAGTGTTAGAAGCCGTGAATGAGAAAGATAGCAATGAAAACATTGCATCTACTTCTGTGACAAAAAACGTTCAGAAATCTACTGGAGAACAAACACAAATAAGAAAATTCTTTATATCTGACAAAGTTACCATAAGGATGACACCAGAAAAATTCAAACACCACATTATTGAAATGGTAGTAAAGAATAGTTTACCACTATCCTTCTTTTCACAGACAGCCTTTTTAGGCCTAAATGGAGAAATGGCAAAAAAACTAGGTGTTTCTCTGGAAAGAGAAAGTATAAGGAAACTTATAATTGAGGAGGCCAAATGTAAAAAGGAAGAACTACAGAAAGTTCTGAAAGGACGTTTTGTCTTCCTTAAAATGGATGCATGCACACGTCACAGAGTCAATTATTTCGCTATTAATGTTAGATTTGTGGATGAAAATAACAAAACAATAACAGTGACCCTCGGATTAAAGGACACTCAGGCACATCACACCAGTGATTACCTTCAGAAGTTAGTGGAGGGTGTTCTAGAAGATTTTGAAATTAAAAAGGAACAGATTTTATGTGTTGTGACAGATAACGCTTCTAACATGTTGAGCACAATTGAGAAGATGAACGCAGATGAAGAAGGTAACAAACAGATATTAGAGTTAGAGGAAGACAGCTCTGCAAGTATTGGAGAAAGTTTAGAAACTGAAGAGAATGCTGACATTATTTTAGACAACTTTGTTGAAGAAGCATTGAAGCTTGCTACTATTCATCATATGTGATGTGCTGTTCATACACTGCAACTTGCCATAAGAGATGGATTAAAAGATCGCCATGCAGCTACACTAATTGGCAAATTACGGCAAGTAACTGTTGCAGCCAGGGCCCCGAAAACAGATGCAATTTTGAAAAGACGTGCAGGAAAAGGAGCCATTTTAGATCAAACAACTCGCTGGGGAAGCACTTATTTAATGGTGAAGCGTTTGCTTGAACTTAAAGACTTCATAGAAGAAATGGACAATGAAAATCTTGCATTAACTGAAAGCCAGTGGACACAAACAAAAGAGCTGGAGAACCTTCTTTTTCACCCCTTCACTGTCACCAAGAGGTTGCAATGTGACGATCTAACCCCGGGTAAATTCTTCTTGGAATGGAAGAGCCTGTTATATCGCCTGAACAAAAATGGAGGGTTAATAGCTGAGGGCATTGCATCTTCAATGATGAAAAGAGAGAGTCTTTTGCTGGAAAATGAAATCTTGTTAGCGGCTATTTATGTCGACCCAATGAGCCGAATTTTGTTGAACAGTGAACAGACTGCTACTGGGAAAAAGGCCCTCTATGATGTAGCAGTTCGCATGAAGGGATTACGACCTGAAATACCTCCACAGGATGAAGTTCTTCTTTTAAGCAATAGTGGTAACTCAGGATCATCTTCTTCAAACGAAGAATTAGACTTTGATTCCTTCTTAAACAAAATAGAAGTTGCTAAACGAAAGCGACGTTGCATAAGCGTTACAGAACCAGTAAATGTCCAAATAAAAAAATTCCAACAGGAGTTTTATAAAGCACTAGAAGAAGTTGAAAAGTATGATCGCTCATCAAAACGTACTGTTGAAGAAGCCATCCTTGTTTATCCAGAGATCGTTAGTGATGTGGCCCGAATAGTTACTGCAATGCCACTCACCCAAGTCAGTGTCGAAAGATTATTTTCAGCCCTAAAAATAATAAAGTCTGACTTAAGAGCCTCTATGAAAGAGGATCTGGCAGAGGCAATTCTCTTCCTTAGAACTCTACATTGAATTGATTTGCATTTGCTAAGCCTATAACTACATTTCAAGATTAATATAAACCATTTCTAGGTTTTACAGATTTTGTTTTTGGTTCATATAGATAAGCTTTGTTTTTGTTCTAAAACAACCAAATAATGTGGTTTGTATTTTTGGACTGGTAAAGTTCCTGTTCCTGATGTTTATGCCTGCTGCTACTATCCAGCCACTTGATTAATTAATAATTAATAAAAAACTTTGTTGTTTTCATTGTGTTTGTTTTTTGCTTAAACTGTTCAATATAGTAGACTGTTGGCTTCCCAGCCAGTAGTCCTGTGGTAATGACATGAATGTTGCCTTTCTTTCCTTCATATTAATACAGAGGAGTCGGAGTTGGGGAGACGGAGTCGGAAGTACAAAAAACTGAGGAGTCGGAGTCGGAACATTTATCTACCGACTCCACAGCCCTGGGCCCCGGCAACAGAAAGGACCTCTTTAACTTCCTTTTTTTTTTTTTTTTTCCAAACAATCTCAACAGCTACCGCGTCCAATTTAGCAATGCCCATTAGGAATCGAAAACGAGGCTCCCTCCACGAAGGAAAGCTCCTGCTCAACTTTGGGACTGCTATTAAGGCTTCCCGCTCCGCCGCCGAGCCTGATTGCCTTTTTGCGCGCGAATGCGCCGCCTGTCCAAAGCCCCAGAATCAGCCTGCCTTACCTTTGGCGCTCTCCTCCCTCACCGGAACCAGCTTGCCTCAAGCTGCCAAACTGCTCTCTGACAAATTCATTGTTGGAACAGAGTTTTAGGGGCTGTGCACAACGTGAAGGTCTGTCGCGATTTGCCAAGGCGCACTGAGCAGGCAGATCCTCTGCAAGGCGCCAGCAGTGCACGCTCTCTGGTTTCCTGCCCAATGACCACTTCTGGCTCTGCTTTTCACCGGAACAAGCCGCCCGGTACTGTGAGAACCCGTGAAAATCTCACAGACCGCCGGATGCCCTAAAGGTGAGAGGAAGATTTCTGCCCGCCTTAAAGAAACAGTCCCTGCCAAAGGAAAGGATTCTCCTGTCTTTTTTTTTTTTTTTAAACAATCCTAACCCACTCAAAACTAAAAAGGCTATACTTAATTGTTCCTCCAGTGAGCCCGGCCTACCAGGCTCGCCATCTCTTCAGCTGCTTGGAGACTGAGGCAACTGAGCTATGGAGGCGGTCCCGGGGAGATATACCTGTGACATCACAAAGAAGGAGTTTCCTCAGTCTCCAAGCTGCTGAATAAGGTGGTCAACCCAGAGGTCCGGGACTAGACTGGAGATACGAACAGGAAATATAATTATTTTATGGTATTATGATTTGTAATGCTCTATATCAGACCATGCAGGCAATATTAGCTTGTTTTATCAATGCAGGGTCTTCCTGACTAGTGATTTAAATTATTTGTATTTTTAATAATCTAAGTTTGGACCTGAAGCAATGAAGTGACCTGCCCAAGGTCACAAGTAGTACCAAATCTACAAAGCATGAAGGTATACATAAATTCTACTCCCTACCTAACCAGGCCAACTGAAGCTGTTGATCCTGTCCTGGTTTTACCTCATAGCATGCAGGAAGACACAGCTCTGATGAAGAAGTAAAACTCCATGCATAGAGGAGGGCCCTGATGACTCTCAGATCTACCTCTCGACACTTGAAATCTCTCCAGAAATCAGGCCCAGATCTCTGCCTGCTTATCCAACATTAGATGTCTCACCGCCATCTGAAATTGAACATGGCCAAAACTGAGCTCCTTATCTTTCCCTCTAAACCCATCTCACCACTTCCTTCTCCATTTCTGTATCCTCAACTTACAACTTTGGGGTCATCATTGACTTACTCTCTCTCTCTTTCTGCACATCCAACAGATAGTTAAAAACTATTGCGTCTTTCTCTATAGTATTAGCAAAATTCACCCCTTCCTTTCTGAACACACTACTAAGACATAAGAACATAAGATATGCCATAGTGGGTGACCAAGGTTCATCAAAAACAGTGTATCCTGTTTCCAACAGTGGCCAATCCAGGTCACAAGTACCTATCAGTTTCCCAAAAAGACATGTTCCACAGTGCTTGTATTGGGGCAAGCAGTAGATTTCCCAGGTCCTTTTACCCACTCTCTAGTCACGTCTTGGCTATTATGATTTGCTCCTCCCTCTGGACCATCTCTCTCCCCTTTAATCTGTTCAAAACTCAGCTGCTTGGCTAATCTTCCACCAGTGCCACTATCCTCACATAACCCTCTTCTCAAGTCATTTCACTGGCTCCCGATCTGTTTCCACATCCAGTTCAAACTTCTCCTGACCTATAAGTGCATTCATTCTGCAAGTCCTCATTACCTTTCCTCCCTTATGTCCTACATCCCTCCTCGGGAACTCTGCTCTTCTAGCAGATTCCTTTGATCTGTGTCCTCCTTAGCCACTGCCAACTCCAAACTTTGTTCACTCCACCTTGCTACTCCAGTACCTAAGCTCCTTCTCTAGCCCTATTCAAATCCAGACTAAAAACCCACCTCGTCGAGGCTGCTTTTGGATCCAGATGCCTCACTTTATTTATTTATTTATTTAACTTCTCTTATATACCGTGCTATTCATATCAGTGCGGTGTACATCAAACCAAACGGTATACCGTGCAGCAGGGCCGCATGGTATTTACAGTGAACAGGAATTAAAACTTGGATTTAACTGGCGTAACTTTTCTACATTTTATTTACAAATGATGTCTATGTTTCAGGCTAAAGTCTATTCAGGACTGATCTGATTGTGCTGGCTGTCTCCTATCTTGTAGGATATGCTATTGGGGGGCTTTAGGTGTTTAATGTGAGTGCTCTTTGGTTTCTACAGCTAGTTTCTGGGTAGTGACTTATGAAAAGATGATGCTTCAGTGCCTTCCTGAATTGGGTCAGGCTGTTCATGACTCCCATATCTGTGGGGAGGGCATTCCATGCTCTAGGTGCATAGATCGCGAAGGCCCTGTTGGATGTTGCTTTTGTGCACGTTGTCATTTCTTTTGGGATCGTCAAGGTGTTCACCGTCGCAGATCTTCTGGTTCTGTTTGGGGGTGTAATGTGGATCATCTCGTTAATAGATGTGGGGGGATGGTTGTTTAGGGCTTTGAAGGTCAAAACTAAGATCTTGTAGGTTAGTCTGGCCTGAATGGGTAGCCAGTGAAGATTCTTCAGAATTGGTGTGATGTGGTCTGTCCTTGATACACCAACTAAGACCCTTGCAGCTGTGTTCATTGCAAGTTGGAGAGGGTGTAGCGTTGCCTGTGGGAGCCCATATAGTATAGCATTAGCGAAATCAAAGTGTGGGAGTACCAGGGCTTGGTATATTGTTCTGAAATCACTGGGGTCCAGTAGAGCTCGTAGTTGGAGTGTCCGTATTTTGTAATATATTGTTTTTACAGTGTTTTTATGTGCATTTTCATGTCCAGCCTTTGGTCCAGTGTGATACCGAGGTATTGAATTGTGGATTTAGTTAGCAGTTCTGCATTCTTGACTTTTAGTGAGGATGGGGGGGGGGTGAATTCTTGGCTCCTCGTGATGAAGAGGATATCTGTCTTGTTGTGGTTGATCCGAAGGTTTTGTGTGTGCAGCCAGTCCGCAACTGCATTGAAACATCTTGTTAGCAGGGAGAGGTCTGGATGGTCAGTTGAAAATGGCATGTATAGAAGGATATTTATTTATTTAGCTGTATTTATATCCCACTTTTCACCGGGTCAAAGCGGTCAATTGGGGGATACATTTAACACAAGGGGATATGAGACACATACGCTAATACTTACAGGGAACATGGGCAATGGAGGGTTAAGTGGCTTGCCCAAGACTACAAGGAGTGCCTATAGGACTAGAAATCCCAGTCCCTCAGGCCTGAGATTGCTGTCCCCAGGTGGGACTTGAACCTCTGGCCCTCCGGCCTGAAGTACTTTGTCCTAACCACTAGACCACTCCTCCCCCACGATATCATCTGCGTATGCTAGACAGTGGACATTGAACGATCAGATCGGATCAGATCACAGATAGGCTGCATGCAAATATTAAACATTAATGCTGATAGTGATGATCCCTGGGGCACACCTTGTTTTTGTAGGAATGGTTCTGAGGTTGTGGTATCGGTCCTCACGTGTTGCCATCTGTTGGACAGGTAGGATTTGCACCAATTTAAGGCAGTGTCTCGTAGTCCCTTTTCCTCGAGACGTTCTATGAGTATCTCATGGCTCACAGAGTCGAAGGCTGCTGAGATATCCATAAAAATGAGGGCAAAGCCCTGCCGAGCACTGTCGATTCCTGAGATTAAGGTGTTGAAGAGGGTGGCGAGGAGGGTTTCAACACTGTGTGCTTCCCTGAATCCGTGTTGGGCTGGGTCCAGTGGTGCTTCGGTATCAATGTGGTGTTGAATTTGGTGTAGTACAACTTTTTCAATTATTTTGGCAAGCAGTGGTATGCTTGATATCGGCCTGTACAATTCGACTTTTGATGGGTCCATCTTGTTGCTTTTCAGTAATGGTCTGATGGATGTGGGTTTTTTTTTTAATTTTTGTGGAAAGGATCCCGTTGAGAGTGATTGGTAAAAGTGGTAAACTTTCTTGTTTACCACTTGTGCATATCTTACCATTCCCTAGTCCCCAGTTTTGTGATGCTGTTCGTCTCGATTAGACTGCAAGCTCTGATGAGCAGAAACGGTCTCTTACATCTATATGTACAGTACTGCATATGCCTTCTAGTGGTATACATATAAGTAGAAGTACTAGACACTGTGCATGAATCGTGCCTCTTAAGGTCATAGGAAGGGGAGTGACGAGGTCAATCTGCAGTTGTAAGACAGCCCTGTTAAATGTAATAAAACACTGTGCTGCTTTGTAACCAATTGGGGAAAAATCTTTCCCAGGACCAACCCAATCTTGGCATGCCACCCTAACCTATTTCCCTGGCTGACCTAACAAAACAGCATGTTTTCTACTTGCATGCACAGAGATGACGACTAATAATTAGGGGGAAGTTCCTCTCGGACATTTGATGAGAGTTACATAGTAGGTATTTTCATGTTCTGGAAGGCTTACAATTTAAGTTTGTATCTGATGCAATGGAAGGTTAAGTGATTTGCCCAAGGAGTAGCAGTGGGATTCAAACCTGGCTTCCCTTGTCAGTCCACTGCCGTAACCTATAGGTTACTCCCAGTCTAGTCAAAAATGTATTGAGTTAGTCTAATAAAAGAGTAGACTGGGAGAGGGGGGGGGCAAGAACTCCTCTAATGACACAGCCTACCCATCAGATGACAAGAGCACCTGTTAATGACTGATAAAGATTCAGGGGCCAATGACAAGATGCACCGACACCCCAACCCCTGTCATCCACTCCACTAGTCAATGCATCAGTCACCAGTACAGTTCATCAAAAACTCACTAACAATTCTTTCCAAGTAATCCCAGAACATCACTCCTGCATCCATGTCCCCCCATCCCCAGCATTCTAAAATGTCCCCTCAGGAGATAATTTGAAAGTATACTTTGTGCCGTTTGCTTTGCGTGTGTTTATCTTTATTTTGTTGCTTGATTATCGCCCATGCAAAAGCGTCAGAGCGGTTTACGATAAATGGCTGCAGCTAGAGCTTAGAAAAGAACACCAATTTTTTACAGGAAAGCCAAGAAAATAGAACACACAAATAGGAACAGAGAGGCAAGCATAGAAGAGAGGCTCTGACAGTTAGGAGAGACATATAATTGAGTCAGTGGGAGGGAGGTCAAATGCAAAGTGGAAAAGATGGGTTTTTAGCATAGCCTTAAATTTTGTGAATAAATGTGCAGAATGAAGTGGGGCTGGAAATGAATTCCAGAACGCTGGTCCAAGGAAAAAAAAGCAGAGTGTCGGGTTTGTTCAAGATTTGCACGTGCAGGTGATGAAGAACCAGATGATTGTTGTGGATCACACGTAGGGGGGGGGAAGAGGGTGTGAATATGGATGAGGTCAGCGAGATATTGTGGAATGCCAATGTAAATAACTTTATGTATGGTGATAAGTATCTTGTAAGTATATCAGAATTCGAGCTGAAGCCAATGTAGACACATGAGAAGAGGAGTTACATGGTCTCTGCATGAGGAACGGGTGAAGAGTCGGGCTGCTGTGTTTTGGATTAGTTGCAATCAATGGAGCTGATATTGTGGTAAACCCACCAGAATAACATTGCAATAATCAAGACGGACAGCACGAGTGTAGTCAGTGAGAGCAGGGAGAAAAAAGGACAGACTACACATAACTGACAGGGGGTGAGAAAAGAAATAAGTGAGGTGATTTGCTGATGAAAGAAGAAGGTAGAGTCAAGAGAAAGGGGAGAGGCGAGGGAACTCATGGTCCTTAGGTTTTCTAAAGCACTCTGCCTAGTATATCCTTGCTGTATCTGTGCAGTTTATCAATGCAGAAGGACAGCTTTCGCTTCATCCTGATTTCTGAGTGCTTGGGATATACAAGATCCTTACTAGCAACACCCATCTAGGTAACACAAAGGTCTCACCTACTACTTTCCCGTTAATCCTCGTTTTTACATACACAAAATAAATAATACATCAACCATAATCCCTTCCCCCAACGGCGCGCGTGCACTTTCTTTATGAAGGGACATATTCCTTCCATAGGCAGCAGACTGGGGAGGGCCACACCAATATGTTCTCCAACACAGCATCAGCAACTAAAGAGTTAGGAGAGGGGGGGGATAGATTTTGGTTTGTTTAATTCTACAACCAAAAATGCGTTCTACTGTCCCCGATTCCTTCTACTTTTCTGAGGGGGGGGGGACCAGTATGACAACTGGAGGGAGGGGGATACACGTAATGCAGAGGCTGCAGCGCTGCGTACACCTTGTAGCGCTATATCAATGATTAGTAATAGCAGCAGAGCAGCAGACTGGGTACTGAGGTCGCTCCTCGCTTGCTCTATCCCCACTCAAATAAAGCAGCGAACGAGGAATTGAAAGCAGGAGACAAAAAATGGGAAGACAACGGGTTACCGAATATCCTCCCCGGGGCTAGAAGCTGGATAGTCATGGTGGTATGACGTCACGCCAATAAACACGGGGGGGGGGGGGCGACGAAGCTAGGAAAAACCAAAATACCCCTTACCCGCTCCAAGGCCTCCCCGGCCATCTTTTATTCCGCCCCTGCCCCCTGTTCAGCTCTTCGACCACCGTTCTTCGGGGGAGGGGGGACTTCCGGGGATAGGGGAGAAGAACGCGCGGTTACAAAACTCTACTGCCCTGGAGGACTTCCGGTTCCAGGGCCAAATCTCTCCCACACTGGAGAACGTCCGATGATAAAAGCTTCACTGCACTGGAGGTCTTCCAGTGATAAGTCGGCCGCGTTGGAGGACGTCTGGTGACAAGCCTTCCGAAGCCCAGCCCCGAGGGCGTGTTTTAGCGCGCGGGGCGTGTCCTTACAATTGAAGCGCGGGAAATAAATAGCCTAAGTTCCTCCACGGAGGTCCAGGAGGCTTCAAATTCTTCTAAAACGTGCATGATATGTTTTCATAGTTGCTCCGTTCCTCTGAAGATGCAACCTGGCTAGTCTATAAGAACCAGATTTGCTGTTGGACTTGTCTTCCTTCAGTGCGGTTACACTACTATTACTACTAATCATTTCTATAGCCCTAACCCCTCTTGTCAAGTCACTTCACTAGCTCCATATCCGTTTCTCCATGCACTTCAGACATACCCTACCGACCTAGCAATGCATTCATCCGGCAGCTCCACATTCTCTTTTCCTCTACTCTTCTCCAGCACCGGGCAAGTCACCCTTACTACATACTATTACTAATCATTTGTATGACCTACAGAGGTATAAAGTGTCATACAATCAAGAAACAGTCCCTGCCCCACAGAGTTTACACATTTACTCATGATAAACCGGGGACCAGAGTAGTACAAGAGGGAAAAGATGAAACACACATGAGTGTTAAACAGGACAAGAAGGGGGTCAGAATCCAGGAGCAGCCCTTCTCTTTTGCCACCTCCTTCCTCCATGCTACACCATACATCTGGAATAAACCTCCTGAGCTGATTCTATTAAAAGACTATCTTTTTGGAGCTGCTGCTAAATCCTAATCGCTAATGACTTATTCTGTTTATATCCATGTTCTTTTTACTCATTTCTGGTAATAATTGAAATTCCATCATTGACAAACACACAATGGGGCAACTCTTGACCATTACCAGTATTGCCAAACCAAAAACAACACAGTGCGGTGCTTCTTAATCCTGTTCTGGAGGCACATCTAGCCAGTTGAGTTTCCAGGCATCCAAATAAATATGCATGTGATAAATTTGCATGTAATGGATACTTCTGCATTGTGGCAGGCTATGGCCTTTAATAGTCTGCAAATATGAAAGGCCTGTAAGTTAGGCCCTGATTCCAACCCCCATCTTAGTAAGAACTAAAAATCTGTAAAAGTCTGAGAAAGCTGTTTTAAATTGCTTAATAAGAAGTTTTCATGAGTGCATAAATCTTCCATTATTCTTTTGTGTTCTGATGATAGAAATGTTTCAATACATGCATTCCTAGAGCTAGAAACGACCTCGGAGCAGGATAGTATCAATGCCTAGAAACTGCACCTTTGTTAGAACAGTTTGGGAAGGGGGAGCAGGGAGCTAGGCCCAGATAGGATCTCTGATTGGACAAATGCAGGGGGCGTTGGAACCAATAGAAAGTCTGCATGTATTAAGCTGAAGAAAAATGTATAAATGAATATGTTTCTGTAAGAACTTTGCTCAGTCCTTTTTGAAGCTTTGACTAACTGAGCCATGTACACAATAAATTGGCTTGGATCTTTGAACAGACTCCTGGTATTATTTATTGCATGCTTATCAGCTGCTACATATTCTTGGTGCATTGGCCGGGAATGTGCGAGCAGGGGATGGTATGCAAGTGAATATACCACGACTTTTCGCCTCAAAGGTTTGGTCCGGTTGGAACCATGTCTGTCCGACCGCAGGGGAATTCTCTGGCGCCACCGGTCTTATTGTATCGGAGAGGGTTCCGCCTTGCCTCGACGGACCACTGGGTCCAGCTGGCCAACACCTCCGAACCCGAGGGGAGTCCATGATCCAACCCAAGAACTGGTGTGGTATCCAGTTCCGGTGAGTAGACATTTTCTTGTTTAAAAGTCAGTGAAGCCTGGGGAACGTCTTGCATGAGTATGTGAGACTGGGATAGTCAGTGCAGCCTGGGGAAAACATCTTGCATGCGTGCGCGAGACTGATTTGGTATAGACTAGCTGGGAAAATCTCGCATGGGTATGCGCGAGACAAGAGAGTTTGATCACCTCTCATAAGGGCGGTCCTAGTATGCTCTGCATGAGTGCACGGAAGCAGAAGCCACCAACCCTTTGGTTGGGAATAGTCAGTTAGAAAACCTTGGGCATTTGAATAATGATTTCTTGTGATGATATGATTGCTTGTGTGATTGAGTGGTCTTGAAACACAGACCGAGCGAGAGCGGACTCCTGAGTAGCACAGTTCCTGGCCAGGCGACTGCACCCAGGTCACGAAAAGGAGGAAGCGTTTGGTGTTTGTCTCCCCCGTTGTTCCATTGTTCTTATCTGTTGAAACCGCGAGTTTCCCTTCTGGTATAATGTAAGATTATTCTGTTGGGTAATTTGTGAAAACAATTAAGGAATAGTATTAAGAAAAGAAGAAAGAAGGAAAAACTAACTCAGGAGTCACTTTTACGTACAAAGACAGCTGTCTCTGTGATTTTATTTTTCTTCAGCACAGCGTGAGACTGGCAAGCAGAGAGAGAAGGGGCGTGTCTGTACAAAGGAATGTTTAGTATCTTTTAACCCTGTGAAGGCTTATTTTCAACGTTCTGCAGCTGGGTTAATTTGTGCTTATTTCAGGAAAATTGTACCTGTTTTATTCAATATGTTTTAATAGTGATGTTCCTTCTGCTATGGTCATGTATTATATATCATTTAATAAGAATGTTTAGTCAGAATTTTGGATCCCAACAGTTTTGGGCTCAGCCTGGAAAGGGTTAAGTTCTTATTAACCCCGTTCGAGTTCCTCAACTGTTCTTGTACGGACCAAGTGAGGAGGATTTCTGTAGAGCTATAGGTATAATGCATTTGTGGGCTTAGCCTTGTCTTGTGTCTTTTTATGTTCCAATTTTCAGCAAGCACTGTAATGGTTCAAATAGAAATGATAGAGAAATTAAGGAAACTGCTTTTGTTTTTCCTTTGACCTTTGAAGTAGAGGTTAAGAATCCTGGCAGGACTATGAAGCATCCCGAGCCAGTAGTTACCAGATCGCGATTTGAAAGTGATTTAAATCCTGAGTGAATGAGGAGTTAATCGTGCTTGAATTCTAATTCCTGATATACTGCAGCAAGCACCTCATAGAGGACATACTTATTGTTAATAAAAATAAAAAAGGAAGAAAAAGGGGTGTATATGTATTCCAGATATCCACCCACTTTATGAAAAAGTATCCAGAATGTCTTTTGAATATCTGCTTCCTAAACTGTAAGATTTAAAGTAATTTCTTTTGCAGAGACATTGTTCAGCTTAAGTGCTGATTACGGCTGGCAGTTAGTTTCCATGCCAAGTAATTTCATTCCAGTCATATGTAACAGATATGTGGCCGTCATGTTAGGAGCCATAATTCTTTCTGTTGGGATTGTTGTTATAACATGTTGCAAAATAATAGTTTTATATTTTAAGGACTTTATCTAAATTGTTCCTATTTAGAATGAGCACACACATTGTCATAAGGAACAAGAATCAGAGCCCATGGAAACAGGGACTTCATATCAGAATGAATGCATGTTTGACAGCTCAGAGCAAAACAGAGAGAAGGGTCGGCATAGAAACCCCAAACAAATGAGGTCACTCAGTGCTAGGGAACGCCCGAGCCAAGAGCTAACACATGGCTCATTAGCAAAAGAGAAACAGCTGATGGGGAGCGGAGTTTCAGCCACCGGGAAAAGCAACACAGTTAAAAATCCTCTAGTTAGGGGAGAGGATAGAACTGGGGCAGGAACCAGGAGAGCAAGAACCACGACAGACAGAACAAGGTCTGAGAGGACGGAAAGGATTGAATGGCATGAGAAAGGGGAAAAAGGTGAAAGACAGGATAAGAGAAGGGAGGAAAAACCCTATCTTACCTGGGAAGGCTCATCTAGAGAAGGGAGCTGTGAAAGCCAGGCTGACTCCAGGAAGCAGGCATTTCCACGACGGAGAAAGCAATACACGGCTGGGCAAAGCACAGAGGAACTCCACTCTCCTAAAGGCAAGCAATACCTTTTAAATCCCCTGAGAAGACAGTCTCAGTCCTCTAGCACTAAATATAGTGGAAGGGAAACTTGTTGTTCTGAAGAAGAGTTTTTGCCTGTAAGAAACCCTAGGCAACTAAAAGGAAAGAGTTTTACAGGGAGCCATATTATAGCCAAGAAAGGTCCCTGGATAAGCAGTGGCTGGAAGATAGAAGAATATTTCCAGATAGCTTTGCAGAGGAGTTTGATAATAGCCCTTGTACGTATCAAGAGTTGTGTGAGAGAGCTGACCGAGAGCTTTATGCAAAACACCTGAGTTCAGCTAAGCTGTTGGGGGATGGGAACACTGTGAATGAGCAAAGGGCAGAGTTCTCCCCGGAGGAAGTTGAGGATAACGTGCATGAAATGCAATGTGAATTTTATCCAACTTCAGACACAGAAACCTATATGGACTGTACGTACACGGTATCAGATAATATACAATCCTTGTGCTAGTCTTGCTATAACCACTGCTGCAGGAGAAAAACAGTCCAAAAGCAAGTTTGGAGGAAAACTGTTTTTGTATTTCATTTTTCTGTTAAGCTGAAGATAAGCATTGCCTAAGTTGTTTGGTTCCTTTGTTACCTTATACCAGAAGTATGGACTTTTCTGTTGTGATGTTCTAAAGGTCAAATTCCAACCCTGGGAAGGGAATAAATCCATTTTGAAACCTTACCATTCGTGTACACAACTATTTTTCTTTAAGCCACGGAACTACAATTCCCAGGAGGCTTTGAAAAGCCTCAAATTCAAGTTCACAAGCTTAAGGAACACATCACCCCACTCGCTTAACCCACGCTGAGGCCTCTGGGAGAGAGGGGCGGTGACAACATCCATTATGTTTAGTCCACAAGAAAATGCAGCCTGACTGCCCGCCCCCTCTGTCTGTTGTCAAGTACATCACCATGGGGGGGGGGGGGGGTCGGAGTCCACGCAGATTTTGTTGAAATGTATGACTAGGAATTTTAGCAAGGGATTTGCTGGAGACTACAGACTTAAAATGTCTCCATCCCTATTAGAAATGCTCTGTGAAAAGGAGTGGCCAGTGTTAGCTACTTCATGGCCCCGTGAGGGCACCTTTGATGTTAATGTAGTTTCCCGTGTTCATCAGATTGTGCAAAAAATGTTCCCTGATCAGTTCCCCTACATGGACTCCTGGTTAAATGTTTGTGAGAAAAAAAAAAACTGTGTAGGAGATTAGTAGCAGCCACAAGGGGGGAGGGGCCGGAAGTATGAGAAAAAAAAAAAGCTGCCTGTTTATTCTGCCCCAGAATCTCCAGACATTCCACTCTGTCCGTCCCAGTATCTTTATAGGCCAGTCCCCTCAGCTCTGCCACCACCCTGGGCAGAGCCTGGGGCAGGGGGGGGACACCTCCCTGCAGATGTACCCCAAGTAGTTCACCAGCCACCTCCGCAGCAGGAGGACGTGCACCCCCTCTTGATCGGAAGCCCCGGCTCAGTTTAAAGTACTCCAAGTGGGCCACAGTCCACCGATGACACTACAAGCAGGGATTCATTTGCCAGTTCAGGGTCACTCACAGCCAGCACCCAAGAACATGAAGTGGAACCCAGACAGTCCCGATTGCCGTATACCTTGTGATAAGGAAGCTTATCATAGCTCAGGAAGGAGCTATAGAAAAGGTGAAGTGACTCTGAACAAGCAACCTGTCAGTTCTGGTAGAAATAAGAAAACAAAATTTTCCCATAAAAGACTACCAGTCCCAGAATGCACCAGGTTTCCAACAGCCATTAGAGGAGCTGAAGTGGGGAAACGTGTGTTCAATCAGGAGGGCTATGAGGTAATCCCTAAGCATTCATCTCAAAGGGCAGGGCCTGATTCAGCACAGCTGCGCTGTATTAGGAGGGAGCACTCATCTAGGCAGAATAAAGGTAGAGTTTATTCTACAGAGAATTATCCTCATTATCCTGAGAATCAGCTTGAGCTTGATCATCAGTTTCATCTGAAAGATCATCAGAAGCAGAAGCCAAACCGGACGGACAGAGAAGGAAAGAAACCCTTTGGAAGAAGGAAGAGAAAAGCCTTTGAGAGGTCTAGAAGAGTCCAGAGCAGTACGTATACCGGGAGGCATTTCAAGGGCCAGCATACACCATTGGACTGGGGAAAGCCAGAGGAATGGTGCTGCAGAGCTAGGAAACTCCAGACGCTACCTGTGAGGGAGACGGCTGCACGTGGAAGGGACCCTAAGACCTGTGCCAGAAGGTATGTGAAGAGAGATCCAGTGTCCAGGGATCTGGATTGGAAGGCTGGACATAAGAACTGGACTACATACTGGCCAGGCTATATAGAGAGGAACTCTAACAGCAATGGAAGCTCAGGTATGAACACTGATCTATGCCCTAGCTATAACCTTGAAAGACAGCAGGGAAACAAGTATTCTCCTGAAAGTGCTCCATTGAGAGATTCATCTGTGCCAATCCATGATATTGAACCCATGCTTGTTGAAGAAGGGGGAATGATTGCAGATGAAGAATGTGTTTATATGGACTGCTCTCTGTCCAAACTCCTTTGGTGATTTTCTGTTATAAAGTACAGCAACCATCACAAAGAAATACAAACTTGTTCTTTAATCTACTCAGGAAAGCTCCTGGAGCAGGATTTGACCCACGCTGTAGAAAGCAAGCCAGCTAAGGGGTTTCAGCTGGATAACTACTAGCAATTGAGCCTTACCTAATTGCTTGTGAGCTAGGAGAGAATCACTTCTGAATCTATGTGGGAAGTTATCAGAAGTTAACCTGAAAAGAACAGTTTTTTTCTTTCTTTGTGGCTTTTCGTTTGTTGTTTGATATATGCTAAGAAAACATTAGCTAATGCCTGACAAGTTTGAATGTTGTTTTCCTGATTTTGTTTTTCCAAGTTAAACACTGGAAGCAAGTAACCTGATTTATGTGCTACCAAGCATATCTGTGTTGGGAGAAATAACCCCATAAATAAATATCTTATTGGCTTTAACACTTGAGCACAACTAAATTATTGTCAGCAGCTGTGTCTGGTGTGAATGAACTACATTGCCCACAATCCCTTGCAAATCATATAGATATATGCACTTGCCAAGACTGTGAAGATTCTCACCCAGGCAGCCATCTGACAACCTTCAGAAGTACAGCTACCATTAAAAGGGATGGTCATGTTATACCATTGCGCCAGGTCCAGGGCCTACCCACCCTTACTACTGAAAGCCAGCCGACCAGCCTTGTTTCTGCCACTGATTTACTGAACTGAAAGATGCATTATGCCTCCTACACTGAGAAGCCTTAGGATTTGATTGAACTAATGAACAGTATTATGCAGACCCATCAGCCTTGATGGCCCCAAATGGGATCCAAATAGCTCCTGTTCGTCACAAGGAGCCCAAGCTCCAAACCATCACTACAAGTCAACAAGATGGAACTGAAGGCACAATCCACAATCCGATATCTAGGTATTACGCTAGATCAGCGGCTCGACATGTCAGCGCACATTAAGAACTCCACCAAAGCAATATACCATAAGATCCGATCACTTTGACATCTCCGCCCATTACTTGACTTCTCCGATTACCGATCAATCTTCCAAGCCTTGGTAATCCCACATCTAGACTTTGCCAATAGCATCCTACACGGGCTCCCACAATCAACAATGAACCCTCTCCGTCTAGCCATGAACTCAGCTGCGAGAGTTCTCGTAGGAGTATCACGTTCCGACCACATAATGCCAGTCTTGAAGAGCCTACACTGGTTACCTCTACAGGCCAGAACTCTCTATAAAGCTCTAGTCGTGACATTCAAGGCCTCAAGGATCCAACCCCTCTCGCCCATCAGTAATCTTATACATGTCACTCCAGCTAATAGAACCAGGAGGCCCTCTTCTTTGAACACCATTGATCTTCCAAGATTGCTGACGAAATGCTCTAAAACAACAGCCTGCAGAGCATTCTCCCTTTTCACACCCAGAGCCTGGAATGCCCTCCCACCTGAAATCAGAGCCATCACAAACATAACGTCATTCAGGAAAGCTCTTAAATACCACCTGTTTCTAATATATTATTCGGAATCTACACCCAGTGAGCACTGCTCCCCAGGCGACTCCATTTCTATGACCCCTTCAGAAAACGGTTAATCGACACGACCCTTACACTCACCATGCCCTGTTTCTACCCCTTTTGATATACAGCGCTTGCACTCGTAATGTATTTACTACAACCATGTAATTAATTATCATACCATGTATATACTTCCCCCAGTTATCTCCATGTTAGTTTACCCTGTTCATTGTAAAAACCAATGTTGCCTTGTACATTGTTTGTTTTTTTGTTCATATTACACCGCACTGATTAAAAGAGTGCGGTATATAAGAAATGAAAATAAATAAATAAATAGTGCAGGCAGTCCTCACTATATACCCCATTCGATTCAGCAGCCCAGGAGAATTTGCGCATGGTAAATGCAGTTTTTGTCAGTCAGTCCCAGAGAGATATAAGACGAAAATTACAGAAAATGAATGGATTTGCGGGTATGAATACAGCACAGTTAATGGAAGTTGCTCAGAAAAGTTTTGTGAATCGTGAAAATGAATGTGACAGAGAAAGTGAATGTAAGATGAAGAAGAAAGCAGATCTTCTTGCTGATGCTTTAGTTGAATGACGTGGAGGAGGTTTTCCTAATCGAAGGAGCAGAGGAAGTGGAAGGGGTCGTGAAAATGATCGGCCCCCACTGGGTGCGAATCAGTGCGCCCTTTGCAGAGAAGAAGGACATTAGAGAAGTGAATGTCCGCATCCTGACTCCACCCCCAGGAAGGGAGGAGGGAGCACTTGGAGAACAGGAGGTTGATTTCAGAGTCATGGAAGAATAAACCGAGCACTGTTCCAGCAAGAGAGGGAAGAAGCTATTGAGGGAGTGGCAGTTGCAACAGGCTATGACATGGATGAAGACTAGGCCAGACCATGCTCCAAGTTTTCCCTGGGTCCCCAGGAGCCTATGGTCAGTCTGAAAATAGGGGACTAATATATGGACTTTATGGGGGATACAGGAGCAGAATACTAAAGCCAGTAGCCCCTTTGTCTTCTCGATGCATCACCATTGGCAGAGGTACTGGGGCTAAGGCCACAAAGCCTTTCCTGCAGAACCGCATGTGTGAACTAGGGGGACAGAAAATAACGCACCAGTTCTTGTATATGCCTGAATGCCCTATTCCACTTTTGGGCCGAGATCTGCTTGCAAAGCTCCAGGCACAGATATCCTTTGCTGAAGGGGGAGAAATGCAAATGACTGTGAACCCAAAGCCAGCTGGATTGATGGTGCTGACTGTTCCCCGAGAAGAAGAGTAGCGGTTCTATAGTGCATCTCCAATCAAGCCAGCTAGTTCCTGTATACCTCCTAACCTTTTAGCCCCACCTGAAGTATGGGCAGAAGATAATCCACCTGGCCTAGCGAAGAACATAGCCCCTGTCATTGTCACCCTCAAGCCAGGAGCGGAACCAGTGCATGTGAAGCAGTATCCTCTTCCCAGACTGTCCTGGACCTGAAAGAGGCCTTCTTCTGTATACGCTTAGCCCCCACCAGTCAACATTTGAATGGCAAGACCCCACAACAGGAAGGCGGGGTCAGCTTACCTGGACTCGATTACCCCAAGGATTTAAGAATTCACCTACTCTCTTCAGTGCTGTTTTAAATCAGGATCTTTCAAGCTACTATGTGAACCCAGGAGAAAGGGTTCTTCTCCAGTAAGTGGACGACTTGCTCATAGCCACAAATTCAGAAAGTGAATGTCTACAAGCCACCAGTGAACTCTTGCACCTTTTAAATGAGGCTGGATACAAAGTCTCAAGAGCCAAGGCGCAATTATGTCAAACAAGTTAAATATCTGGGATTCCAGTTGTCCAGCGGAATTTGACGCCTGGAACCAGAACACAAAGAAGCTGTATGCAGTATTCCTACTCCAACCACCAGGAGGCAAGTGAGAGCCTTCTTGGGTGCTGCAGGATACTGTCGTATATGGATCCCCAATTTTGCGCTGCTAGCAAAACCATTGTATCAAGTTACCAAAGGAATGGAAAAGTCTCCATTGGAGTGGGGACCTGAACAGGATGCAGCCTTTCGATCTTTGAAAACCGCTCTGTTATCACCAGCTCTGGGTCTGCCAGATGTCCAGAAAACCTTTCAGTCTCTATGTCCATGAGTCACAAGGAAATGTTCTAGGAGTATTGACTCAATCTCTTGGATCTTGGCAACGGCCTGTAGCCTATCTGTCAAAACAGTTGGATGTGGTAGCAAGGGGTTGGCCCCTTTGTTTGAGAGCTGTTGCAGCTACAGCCCTCCTAGTGAGCAAAGCAGACAAGCTCACTTTGAGACAGAATCTTCAAGTACTGTACCACACTCTGTTCTGATCCTTATGGAACACAAAGGAAGTTTCTGGCTTACAAATTCACGAATGTTGAAGTATCAGAGTATGCTGAGTGAGAATCCTCGATTGCAATTGAAGGTCAGTCAAGCTTTGAATCCTGCTACGTTGTTACCAGTTGGTCCTGGTCCCCCTGATCATGACTGTTTAGAAATTATGGACACTGTATTCTCAAGTCGCCTGGATTTGACTGATGTTCCTTTGGAGAACCCTGAACGGACTTTCTTTGTAGATGGAAGCAGTCTTGTCATCATTAATGGACATTGTTGTGCCGGGTATGCAGTGGTGACCCTTGATCTGGTGGTTGAGTCCACAGCTCTGGCCCCAGGAACCTCAGCACAGAAAGCTGAACTGATAGCTCTTACTAGAGCACTGACAATAGGAAAAGAGTTCTGTCTAAATGTGTACACAGATTCAAAGTATGCCCTTACAACCTTGCATGCACATGGGGCCCTGTACAAAGAATGAGGGTTGATAATCTCAGAAAGCAAGTCCATTAAGTATGGCCCCGAGATATTGACATTATCAGATGCACTGCCTACAGATCTCAGAATTTAGGAAAAGTAGAATGCATGAATAGAACCCTGAAATCTCAGTTGTCCAAACTTTGCCAAGAAGTTCACCTGAAGTGGCTCCAGGTTCTTCCTATAGCCCTTCTTAGGATATACTTAGCCCCTACTAAGTCTTTAGGAGTTTTCCCTTTTGAGATTCTGTATGGGCGACCCCCGCCTATTGTATAGGGAATAAAGGGAGATATGGAACAGATTAGATCTGAAATTACTAGACAAGAACTATTGTTTTTAAGTTCTGTTTTGCAGAGTCTTCATACGTGGGTACAAGATCAACTGCCCATCCATCTAACAGAACCCCTGCATCCTCTCAAGCCTGGAGTCTCGGTGTGGATCAAAGAGTGGAGAAAGACACCGTTGGCACCGCATTGGAAGGGACCTTATGTTGTCATCTTATTAACCCCAACAGCAGTTAAAGTTGCAGAACTTGAACCCTGGATTCATCACAGTCGAGTAAAGTCAGCAGCCATTGATAGTATTGTAGAAAGGAAGGCAGCTATGAAAAGTATTAGCTATGTGGCAATATTACCCTATACCCCAAAATGATGCTTTTACGCAAGTATAATATGTGATTTAATTCTCACCCTTTCTCACTTGCGGGTGAGAATAATCAAAGGGGGGAATGTGGTAGGCTATGGCCTATAATAGTCTGCAAATATGAAAGGCCTGTAAATTAGGCCCTGATTCCAACCCCCATCATAGTAAGAACTAAAAATCTGAGAAAGCTGTTTTAAATTGCTTAATAAGAAGTTTTCATGAGTGCATAAATCTTCCATTATTCTTTTGTGTTCTGATGATAGAAATGTTTCAATACATGCATTCCTAGAGCTAGAAACGACCTCGGAGCAGGATAGTATCAATGCTTAGAAACTGCACCTTTGTTAGAACAGTTTGGGAAGGGGGAGCAGGGAGCTAGGCCCATAAAGGATCTCTGATTAGACAAATGCAGGGGGCGTTGGAACCAATAGAAAGTCTGCATGTATCAAGCTGAAGAATAATGTATAAATGAATATGTTTCTGTAAGAGCTTTGCTCAGTCCTTTTTGAAGCTTTGACTAACTGAGCCATGTGCACAATAAATTGGCTTGGATCTTTGAACTGACTCCTGGTATTATTTATTGCATGCTCATCAGCTGCTACAGCATAATCATTATGGTAATCCTGAAATCCCACCTAATTAGGTGTGCCTCCAGGAGGGGACTGAGATGCACTGACTGGTGGTTCCCAAGCCCTACCCCTGGCCATAGCAGCCAGTTAGGATTTCAAGCTGCCCACCATAAACATACATGAGATAAGTTGCCATATGCCAGATCTTCAATGCCTGCAATTATATCTCATAATGACTTTTGTTCTAAGAGAAGAAACATCCCACCACCAGCACCCCGGCTTGAGAGTCCTAAGCCCTGATTGTACCCCATTACTTAAAGCATTCTTCTGTCCTGTATCTTGAAGGCATTTTGGTTTGCTATTCTTTCCAAGTAATCCCAGTAGAACATCAGTCCTGCTCCCATGTCACCTATCCCCAATATCTTAAAACATCCCCTCAAAAGTAGATGTCATGCTGCTTGCCCTGTGTGTGGAGGGAGGGGGTTCATGCTTTGAATTTTCTGAAGCACGTTGCCTGGCAGGCCTTTGCTTTTGTCTGTGGAGTTTATCAATGTATAAGGGCAGTCATCACCACCTGTTATTTGAGTGCTGGGGACATAAAAGATCCTTGCTAGCAATAACGCTGTAGATATGTTATTCCCTGTTGAATCCAAGTTTTAACCCTTGTTTAATGTAAATTCTATGTGGCCCGTCCGCATAGTAATATATTGTTTTATTGTAAACCACACTGATATGTAATAGCGCGGTATATAAGAGAAGTTAAATAAATAAATAAATAAATAAATAAATACCCACCCACACAATCATCAGCAGTTGATCGGGGTCACTTCTGCCACATTGCAAGGTAGACAAACTGCACCAGTTGTCTGCCTGAGGTCACTGAGCAAAGCTTCCACATGCGTAGGTAACATATTGTTTAACATATTGTTTTTTTGTTTGTATTTTTTTGTTTGTTGCTTTTTGTTTTAACAGCTTACAAAACAAAAAGTGTGAAGATTCAATAGTAGAACATACCAAAGTCTCCAAAAATAACAAAATGCAATTACACACAATTTTCATTTCTTCATAAACTTTCCACTCCCTCCCACCCCCTATCCTCCTGCACCAAAATTAGGGATGCCAGAATGGCAACATCATCTCAAAAAGTTAATTCTGTTCGTCAGAAAGACCATCATGCACATGGTCTCCCAAAAAGGAAAGAATTTGCTATCATCTGTAGTTGGACCTGGAACAAATGATTCAATGTAGTATGTACAATAGACCAAAACCTGGCTATAATTGGTAATGTCCACCAAAGATGGTCAAAAGAGTCCTGTGCCAAGCATCCCCCAACACTCTCCTGTTTCAATGTAAAGTTTTGGTATTAAAAGTCACCAGTGAGGGGGGAGGAAGTGACATCATCGAGCATGGCAACAGCTTAAGAACAGAGCTCTGCTGTCATTTGGGATAATCCCTGGAAAATAAGCACTCCAGAGCGTGAGTTTCCTGGCAGAGTGGCCATAGCAGACCCACAAGGCACATGGCGATGCGGAAGGGAACCACGGATCTTAAAACATTTGCATATAAAACTGCGACTACTGGCACCTCAGGGAAAAACAAAATGGCGTCCGGTAGTGCTGCAAATGAAGATGACTCGGCCTCCCTGAAGAACATTGAAAAAGATCAAGGGGGAGAAATTGGCACGCTGAGAGGAGAGTTGAAAAACTGGTTTGGAGCTATAAGGCAAGATCTTGCCACCTTTAAAACGGAGGTGAAAACCTGGTTGGAAGAGTTGAGAAGTTGGGCAACGACTGGAGGAGGTGGAGAATAAACTCGAGGGCCAGGAGGGAGAGATACAGGCCATCCAAGGTAGAATGGACAACTTGGAAAGTATACAAGAGGACCTGTGGTCAAAATTGGAGGACCTAGAAAATAGAATGTGGTGATCCAATATAAGAATAAGAGGGATCCTGAAAGTACAAAGTATTCGGACTATAAAATACTGGTGGAGTAGCTCTGTGCAAACATCCTACAGGAAGCTGGGGTGGATGCGGCTGATCATTGCTTGAAATTGGACCGGGCTCACAGAGCACTGGGACCAAAACGGGATGGATGTATAAGAGATATTGTGACTTGCTTTCATGAGTACATCACCAAAGCTGCAGTGATGGAAAGCTGCCCAGAAAGTAAATAAACTTCACTGAAGAACCATTCAATAAACATTTATGCAGACCTATTTTCCATAACAATGCGGAAGAGACAGGAGTTTTCTCTGGTTACCAAGTGACTCAGAGATGGACAGATAAAATATAAATGGTTGTTTCCCTTTGGCCTGCAATTTTGCATAGCAGGAGTGACAACATATGCAAAAAACTACGGAGGACGCTGCTAGAGCAATGAAGGAGGTGGGCCGGGCGGATGTGCCAGAAGCCGGTCAAGCAACAAATGCAAAGATTTTGAGGACACAGAGTGGGGAAGGTGGCTGGAAGCGAGCAACTCAGGGAGATCATTGGCTACGCCAGCAGAGGAAGAAAGTCACGCAGCAACAGGAAGACAGAGGATGAATGGTCCTCTGGGAAATACAAAAAAAGACAAATAAGTGAAGAGTGTGGATTGAACATGCTGTAGGGACTCTTTGTGGATGGAGAGAAGGGAGTGTTAGATAAAGTAAAGTAATGATGAGATGAGAAGGGGATAAAGCTACATGTGTAAATTTGATTTGTTGGGGTTTGTGCTGCTGGAGACATTGGATGAGTCATGCCTCTATGGAAAAAAGAGAAGGGTGGACAGGAGGGAAAAGGGATTGGGTGGGAGAGGGAGGGAGGGTGGTCTAAGGAGAAGGGGAAGTTATTGGATCTCTGCCTTATGGTATTAAAGGGGGTAGATAACATGATGGGGGATGAATGGCTAAAATACGAGTGTTGACCATGAATTTGCGTGGCCTAAACTCCCTTATAAAACAACAGAGAATGTACAAAGAAATAAATAGACTTAAGGGGGATATTATATTTATTCAAGAAACACATCTGAGGAAGCGTGATGAATGGAGGTTAACAAATAAGAAATTTCAGGGCCAATGGTTTGCATTGAATCTGGTAGAGCAGAAGGGGGGAGTTGGAATTTTAATAAATACGCAACTCTCTTATAAGGTGATTGCAATACAGCAGGACAGAGGGGGAAGAGATTTGTTTGTAAAAACTAATATCCAGGAACAAATGTTCACGTTGATAAATGTATACGGGCCCAATATGGCACAAGGTGCCTTTTATGAAACAC
Organism: Ichthyophis bannanicus; assembly: GCA_033557465.1. Taxonomy (NCBI): domain Eukaryota; kingdom Metazoa; phylum Chordata; class Amphibia; order Gymnophiona; family Ichthyophiidae; genus Ichthyophis; species Ichthyophis bannanicus. The sequence goes on from CM066051.1 coordinate 27,230,166, forward strand.
TGACTCCCCTTATTACTCAGTTCACCGAGGGTCACTTGGTGGTGGGTGGAGATTTCAATCTTGCGGTTTATGCAGGGTTGGACACCTCTAAGGGGGATAAGATAGGTAATGCAAAAAGTAGGAGGAAACTGAAGCTGATGGGGAAAAATATGGGAGTAGTGGATACATGGCAGGAATTGAAGGGGTGGGTTAAAGATTATACGTTCTACTCCCCGGTACATAGACCTTTTTCTAGACTGGACATGATTTGGTTGGACAAGACCATGATACAAAGGGTAGGAACCTGTGAAAATGGGGAAAGGACTTGGTCTGACCACATTTCTGTGTGGATAGACGTTTGGATGGGGCATGGAAGGGGGAAGAGAAGAGGGTGGACACTTAAAGAGGCATTATTGGATAGACCTGAAATTGTGCAACAAGTGTTGAATACGATAACCACTTACCTAGAGATAAATGATGTGGAAGGGCTGTAAAATAGAAACCTTATGGGAATGCCTTAAAGAAGTAGTTCGGGGAAACCTGATAGCGATAGGAACACATACTAAGAAGGTTAAGGAGGAAAAAAAACGAAGAGCTACGCAAGAAGATAAGAAAAGGGGAGGATTTACATAAACAGGGAAGACTGGATACAAAACAGCCTTCTTCAAACTCGCAATGCTCTGGAGACTAAAACCTCGCCACAACAAAGAACATTTCTCGCACAGTATGCCAGGCCATCATTACACCTGTTCTGGACTACTGAAATATACTATTCCGAGGTCTATCCAAACAAACCACCTGTCCCCTACAAATACTACAGAACACTGCTGCCCGCATCATTGCTAGCGCTTCAATACAAGACCATACAACTCCAATACTACATGATCTGCACTGGCTACCAATATCATCACATGCAAAATATAAATCAGCACTCACCATCTTCAAAATTAAAAACAATATGTCAGCAGGAATACTACAGGAACACATTGGAACCAAAACAAGCAAAAGACCAGACAGAAACAGCACCAAAAACAATATACCAACACCTAGTCTATTCACAAGAACCAACAAATCCACATCCATGCAAGCCTTCTCTCTTGCTGCCCCTGCTATCTGGAATGTCCTCCCAGATAAACTAAAATCAACAACAGATATAAAAGAATTCCGGAAGCTGCTCAACACCACCATATTCATTGAACAATTCAATGAAGACCACCAATCACCCTAATCACTACACAAACCGATTTAAGCCATTACACACACACACCATACAAACACCCCATTACTCTCATTAAGATGTACATAGTTTAGAAAATGTTACAAGAGACTATTCAGGTTTTTTGAAGTTATAATTTTGCTGTTGAAATTTACAAGTTCTTTGTCTATAGGAGGAACTCATGAGCCCGGCATGCAACACTGCCAACCCAAACTGCATATCCCTCGCTGCCTGCACATCCAGCTGATAATGCTTCACAAAAATATGCAATGAGGACCAGATAGCTGCTTTACAACTTTCCACTGGCGGAATTAAGCTAAGCCCACAAGGTCGCTTGCGCCCTGGTCAAGTACACCCTCAGCCCAATGGGCAAAGCCTTTCAATGGAACAAATAGGCCAAGGATACCGTCTCCCACACTCACCAGGAAATTGAGGCTTTGGAAGCTGCTTCTCCTCTGCGGTGACTTCCAAACAGAATAAACAGCCAGTCTGACTTGCGGAACGGCTCTGTTGCCCTCAGGTAACACCAAAGCATTTGACGCACATCTAGGAAACGCAGGAGAGGATCGCCCGTCTCCCCTCCTGATCCTGAAAAACAGGCAAGGCAAAGTACCTTGGGCAAAAAGGAGGGCACCAGCCACCTTCTCCTTGGTGCTGGAGAGAAAAGGTTCTCTACAGGACAATGCCTGAAGCTCGGAAATCCTTCTCATTGAATAAATTGCCACCAAAAAAAAACATCTTCAAAGACAAATCCTTCAAAGTACATCCCCTTAAGGATTTGAATGGCACCCCAGACAACACCAGATTAAGATCCCAAGGCGGGACTACAGACCTCACTGGCCGTTTCACCTGCTTCACTGCTCGGAGGAACCATACTACATCCAAATGGGTCCCCAAGGACTGCTCTTGGACCCGTGCATGGTAACAGGTGATCGCCGCAACCTGAACTCGAAGGGAACTGCACGCCAAACCCTTTTCCAAGCTGGCCTCTAGAAGCACCAAAATAATCTGGAACCACGGAGAGAGGCCAATGCCACCTGTACACACACTGGGCTTTTAATACTCTCCACACATGTACATATGACAGGGTAGTGGATTGCTTATGGGTCATCAACAAGGTAGCAATGATCTCAGCTAAATAGCTTTGTTTCTTCAGCCGCGCCCTCTCACCATGCATTAAGTGAGAATCGATCCACCTGAGGCATCCGGAGTGGTCCCTGTGTCAACAGATCTGACCGCACCGGCAGCCGCCACAGAGTGGTGATCCACTGAACCATGCACCTTGAACCCACGGCGGGAAGACGTACAGCAACCAGCCCGCCAACCATTGCTGCACCAGCGCATCCTGCCCCTCTGACATCCATTCTTTTCTTCTGTCATAGAAGTGAGATGCCTTCACCGACTCGAACTTCACCATCAGGTCCATCATCGAAGAGCCCCACTGTCTCTCCACCTGTGCAAAAAACACTGCATTGAGCATCCATTCTTCGGGGTCCACGAGTCCACTTCCACATTCTCCTTCCTGGCCACATGTGCCGTCGAGAGGGCTTGCAAATGGTCCTCTGCCTATTGCATTAACTGTTCTGCCTCGCTTTCTAGGTATATGCTGCTCGTGCTCCTCTGCCGATTGTTGCAGGCTACCGTGCTGTTGTCCGAAAATACTCTTACTACCCTGCCTGCTATGAAGTAATTGAATTTCTGCAGGGGCAACAAAACCACCTACATCTCCAAGTGGTTGATTGACCATGCTCTCTCCTCTTGCATCCAGTGACCCTGCACTATCTTGGCCTCGCAATGCACCCCGGCTTGTGCCCATGGCACCTAGTCGATGGCCATTGCCATGGACACTAATATCTGCAGATAATGCCATGGCGTTAGCATGACCAGTCGTAGAAACTGATGAAATTGTCTCTGCAGAGTATGCATCCTGTCCAATGGCAGGTACACCCTGCCCTCGGCTGTCTGAAACCATGCCCCCAAATACAACAGATCTTGTGACGGCTGTAGGCGCCTCTTGGCATAATTGGCAACCCAGCCCAGGCTCTGTACAAACTCGATTACCCTGGCTGTGGCTCATTCGCTTTCCTCTCTGTATTTTGCTCGGATGAGCCAATCATTCAGGTAGGGATACATCAAGATGTCTTCCTGTTGCAGCGCCGCCGCGACTACTACCCTGACCTTGGTGAAAGTTCGAGGGGTGGTGGTGAGCCCAAAAGGCAACGCTTGGAACTGAAAATGCCATATAGGCACCGCAAACCACAAAAACTGTTGGTGTCCCTGCCAAATGGGGGATGTGCAAGTATGCCTCCGTGAGATCTAATGAAGTCAGAAACTCCTCCTTTCTTATGGCCACGATGACCGATCGGAGAGTCTCCATGTGAAAATGGAGCACTTTCAGGCAACGGTTTACCTGCTTTAGATCCAAAATGGGCTTGAAGGACCCCTCTTTTTTGGTGACCACAAAGTAAATTGAGTATCGACCCAAGCCATAATGGTCTTGTGGTACCTTCTCCATGGTCTTCAACTTGTGAAGATGTCATAGAGAGTGTCACTTACTGCCTTGGCTTTGCTGGGTGCTTTGCATGGAGACCTTAAGAAGGCCTCTGCTAAAAGTCAGGGAAACTCAAGCACATAGTCCTCTTTGATAATCTCCAACACCCAACAGTCGGAAGTGATCTGGACTCAAGTGGAACAGAAGTCCCGCAGCCAACCCCCTACGGAAACCACCCCTATCCCGGGTCCCCCTTGCCTCATTGTGACTTCTTGGAGGCAGAAGAGGAAGAGCTGTAGACACCTCTACCTGCTCCTCAAAACCCATGAAAGGCCCATCCTCTGGCTGGAAACCAGCCCCTCTGATACGGGGCAAAGCGAACTGTTTCAGAAGCGGGTCTTCTGCTGAGAAGAACTTTCAGTTTGGATTGCCCATTCGTTGAAGGCACTCAATCTGGCAGCGGGAGGTCCAATGGAAGAGGAACTGCTAGAGGACCCACTCTTCTTGGCAGTTAGAAAAACGCAGGTGGTGTTTCTCCTACACCAAGTTATCAAGCAGATGATCCAGGACAAGTGGGATGTTCCAGATGCCGTGTTGAGGGGGACCTGGGATATGGGACGCTCCTGGGTCAGGATAAGGAGCTTTTTCACTCCCCTAAAGTGGATGCGGCAGTGTCGGTTGTTAATAGTAAGATCACGATTCCAGTAGAGAGTAGTACGGCCCTGAAGGACATGCAGGATAGAAAGCTGGAGACACTGCTGAAACAAGCGTTTGATATCAATGCTCTATCCTTGCAAGCATCAGTTTGTGGCGCCTTTGTGGCCAGAGTGTGCTTGCAGTGGGCATAAGGTATTCTGGAACCTGCAGGAGATCAGATTACAGTGCCTCTGGAGGCAGCAAAGTTGGGACCGGGTGCAGCCTATCTGGCAGATACCTTTTATGATCTAATTAGGGGCTTGTCCAAGAGCACTGCCTCAGTAGTAGACACCAGGCGGTACTTGTGGCTGCGCAATAGGTTGGCAAATGTGTCCTCTAAGTCCCATTTAAGCAAGCTCCTGTTCAAGGGTAAACTCCTGTTCGGGGAGGCATTGGACAAGTTGGTTAAGGATCTAGGGGAAACTAAAGGCAGTAGGTTGCCAGAGGATAAGCAAAAGCCGGCCCGTCCATCAGCGCTGACTCAGGGTCAGTCACGAGACTTTCGACACATCTGAAACAGTTTGCTTTGCCCTGTATCAGAGGGGCTGGTTTCCAGCAGGATAGGCTTTTCAGGGGTTTCGAGGAGCAGGTAGAGATGTCTACAGTTCTTCCTCTTCTGCCTCCAAGAAGTCACAATAAGGCAAGGGGGACCCGGGATAGGGGTGGTTTCCGATAAGAGGGGGTCCTCTAGCAGTTCCTCTTCAATCGGGCCTCCCGCTGCCATATTGAGTGCCTTCAACAAATGAGCAATCAAAACTGAAAGTTCTTCTCTGCAAAGACCTGCAGGATGTGAGATTCTTCTTCTTGCGGTATCTCACCCTTCTCAAGCCCGGCAGACTCCAGTTCTGTCCCTGCTTCCGGTTCCTCCATCTCTTCCAAGTGAATGGATCCCGCATTCTCCCAGTCACTCTCTAATCAACGCTGGCTGACCATGTGCTTCTCCTCCGCTCCTGACTCCATCTGGGATATAAGCCATCCTCTTTTTGCCGCTCTCTCCTGGCTTTCCAAACCCTCGTCAGTACAAATTCCAGAGAAAACATCCCTGGAGCACCTTCTTGACATGCTGAAGGGCAAGGGAATCTCCTTTCTCTAGCCTTTTCCTCCTGACCTTGCAGAGAAGGCACACTGCCCTTCCCCAACTTAGCTCTTGCCACTCCTGAGATCGTGGATGACTGCCGACCTCCTGAGGGGGAAGGAAGATCCAGGAGCCCCCGAGGCCTTTGCCCCTGGTCTCTACTCACCTTCTCTCCAGCTAAACCATCCTCTGTGGACTGTGCCTTCGCTTCACATCCATGGCAGAACCCATCCCCCGAGATGGAGCTGCGCCTGGCTCTGCATGCTAAGCAGGTAGCTTTTGCAGGCATGGTCCCCTGAGCCAGCTACCGCCTCCCCCAAAGCTCCTCCTTCTTATTTGCAAGTTAGCTCTTTGACTTTAATTTCTTTTTTTCCTATTTTTCTTTTTGGAAGAAATTAAACCCTTTCAACCCAAAAACAGCAAAACGCGAATGTACAGAACCCCTACATCCGATTGCCGGGAGTTTCCCCCATACCTCATTGTAGCCAACCGGTTGCCAGTCAAAATGACACTAAAAACCTTTTACCTGTGCTGCGGCTCTTTGCCACATGCACTGCTCACCTCCAAATAAACTTACTGGTGCCCGCTGATCTGCCGCAAGACTGCTGCCATCCCGGTAAAACCAAAGAAGCCCAACTTGCTCTTTTCCACAGAGAGCTCTGCCCGCAGCCTCCCGCCCACCTGCTCAGCCTTCCATGGCATCGGAGATTTGAAGGGGAAGATTCCAATCTGATGGCTCCAACTGAGGTTTGCGGCTCCTCACCACTAGCAGGGATCGGGGGCTGCCGCAGATCTCTCCACTGGCTGTGCAAACACTTGCTCATCCCCCGCAGAAGGGAAATGCTGCCTGCCCTTCTCTTTGGGTGTTTTTTTTCCCCAATGACTTTAATAAAGAGCAATCACCCCCAGAGCTCACAATAGGCTCTGTAACTATCCTAATTCTACCAATTTGAAAGGCTAAGACAATTAAATTCTGTCTTAGTTGTCCCCTTCAGTGAGTCTAAGCTCTATGGGAATCATACCTTTCCAGCTGCTTGGAGACTTAGAAATTGGAGGCTGGTGGGTGATGCCAGTTGCCTATGTATGGGTGATGTCATTAAGTTTGACATGTTCAGTCTCTAAACTACTGGTGGGGATTGAAAACCCACAGGTCAGGACTGAACTGGAGGGACATTAAGGAAAACAAAGGAAATTAATGTCTCTATATCATTCCATGGTGCGACCGCACTGTGAATATTGTGTGCAATTCTGGTCGCCGTATCTTAAAAAGGATATAGCGAAATTAGAAAACATACAGAGAAGAGCCACCAAAATGGTATAGGGGATAAAAGGATATCCCTATGAAGAGAGACTTAAAAGATTAGGGCTCTTCAACATGGAAAAGAGACGGCTGAGGGGAGATATGATAGAGGTCTATAAATTAATGAGTGGAATGGAACGGGTAAACACAGATCGATTGTTTACGCCATCAAAAAGTAGAAAGACTAGGGGACATGCAATGAAGGTTCACTCAACACGTAATCAAACTACGGAATTCGTTACCGGAGGATGAAGTAAAAGCTGTTAGTGTAGCTAGGTTTTAAAAAAGTTTGGACAAGTTCCTGGAGAAAAGTCCATAAACCATTATTAAAGAGGACCCGGGAAGTCCACTGCTTGTTCCAATACAAGCACTATGGAACCTGTGTGTCTTTTTGGGAAACTGCCAGGTACTTGTGACCTGGAATGACCATTGTTGGAAAACAGGATACTGGGCTTGATGGACCTTGGTCTGACCCAGCATGGCATATCTTATGTTCTTATGATTATTTCATTGTTATTAGCTCTTTTAATATTGCCAATTTTTTAATTGTTCAGCGTTTTGATAACTGACTATGGAAAGCAATCTAGAAAGCAAATAAAGAGAATGGAGAAATTTTACTTACCAATAATTTCCTTTCCTGGAATCCTGCTAGACCAGTGGGTTGTGTCTCCCTGCCAGCAGATGGTGAGACAGAGAAACATTCCTGAAGCTTTGTGGCATCACCCTTGGTATAAAATCCATCTCTTTAGGGGAGCTTCAGTATAACCAAAACAAGTAGCAGGAGTTCAAATAGCCAAGAAAGCACAAAACCACCCCAAAAATGAGTTAATAAACAAATAACTCTTATAACAAGCTCAATTGAACAATGTGAAACAGGACCTGCAGGCCAAGGAAGAATGTACTTGGCAAGGTACAGCAATGTCACAGATATGTAAAGAGAGTCTAAGCTAAGCGACGGACTAAAGTTTAGAGGGGCGGGCCCTGGACTGATCTAGCAGGATTCCAGGAAAGGAAATTATCAGTAAGTAAAATTTCTCCTTCCAAATACATCCTGCTAGACCAGTCCAGACTAGTTGGGAGTACCATAGCTAAACCACTCCAGGATGGGAAGAAACAGCTGCAGCCAAGACAGAAGCTCTGAAGCAAGCTGCTTCTCGAGCTTGGACATCCAAACGATAGTGATGTGCAAAAGTAGAGAGGGAGGACCAGGTGGCCGCCCTGCAAATATCTAGCAGGAGCATTCTGCCCAGGAGGTAGCCTGGGCCCGCGTAGAATATGCTTGAAGACCTACCGGCACAGGTTTGTTCAATAAAATATAAGCTAACTTGATGGTTTATTGATCCAGCATGCAATGATCGCTTTGGAAGTGGCCGCTTCTTTTCATGGACCATAAGCCAGGACAAAAAGGTGATCCGAGAGTCAAAAACATAATAGTGAGTTTGAGGTAACGGCGTAATGCCCTACCAACATCCAACAGGTGAAGGACTCGGTAGTCATCCGAAGACTGCTCCTTAAAAAAGGAAGGATGCACAACCGATTGGTTGACATGAAAGTCTGAAAGGACCTTAGGCAGAAAAGATGGCACTGTTCGAATGGTAACCTCCTCCAGGGAAAAAGACAGGAAAGGATCCCAGCAAGAAAGTGCCTGGAGCTCCAAAAGGTGCTGTGCCGAAGAGACTGCTATAAGATAAACAGTTTTGAGAATCAAATCTTTGAGAGATGCCCTATGGAGAGGCTCAAACGGGGAACGGATAAGTGTGCGAAGCATTAAGGACAGATCTCAAAAAGGGACAATTGCAGGGCTTCAGGGAACAAACGCCTCACAGAAAATGGGAAACGTCTACATAAGAAGCAAGAGACTGCCCATGGAGAGGCCCCTGAAAGCATGTCAAGGCCGCAATATGCACCTTTAAAGAATTAAGGGTGAGACCTGTATCAAATCCATCCAGAAGGAAGGAAAGAATGTCTGGAATATCAACTTGCCAAGGGGAGAGGGATCTCTTAGAACACCAAGAAGAAAAAAAGACGCCAGATCCGAGCATAGGCACATGAGGTAGAAGACTGTCAAGCCTGTAGTAGAGTCGCCACTACCTGCAGTGAGTAAACTTTGCAATGCAAGTGACACAGCTCAATAGCCAAGCTGTAAGCGAGTAAGGAGCAGGGTTGTCCAGCAGAACTGGTCCCTGAAACAGAAGACCTCTCCAGACGCCGAGGGGTAGGGGTGCCTCTTGCAGGAAGCAGAGGATATCGGCATACCATGGACACTGAGGCCAATCTGGGGCCACCAGCACTACTCATCCAGAGTGTGACTCTATCTGACGGAGTACATAGCTGATTAGCGGCCAAGGAGGAAAGATGTAGAGAAGCTGGTTCGAGGGCCAGGTCTGAACCAGAGCATCTAGGCCATGAGAGTTTGGTTCCTTTCAACAACTGAAAAAGATTGACATCTTGGCATTGGAAGAGGTGACCACTAGCTCCCACTCGCCAGGGTTCATGATATGACAACTCAGGAAATCCACTTGAATGTTCTCCATTCCCGCAATGTGCTGAGTAGAAAAAGCCAGAAGATTGGATTCTGCCCAGGGAAATAGAAGACTCATTTCCAGGGCCACTCCAGGACATTTGGTCCCACACTGTCTATTGAGATAAGTCACAGTGGTGGAATTGCCGGAAAATACTTGGACTGCTGGACCCTGGAGGTGGGACTGAAAGAAGAGTAGAGCCAGACGAACAGCCCGGGCATCAAGGTGATTGATGGTCCAAGAGGCTTCTTGAATGGACCAAGATCTCTGTGCTGCCTGTTCCTGGCCGTGCGCTCCCCAACCTGCAAGGCTGGCGTCCATGGTGACCACAACCTAAAGCAGAATTTCCAAGGGAACACCCTTCAACAAGTAATGAGGACAAGCCACCAGTGAAGACTGCGGCGAACCACTGAAGAAAGGGGTAGACAACTGTGATAGTCCTGGGTGGACATCGCTTTTTGTCTTCTGATATAAGCGGTATAATAAATTTTGAAATAAAGATAAAAGATAAAGACCAGTGTGACAGGAGAGAATACTGAAGCGGACGCATGTGAGCACGGGCCCAGGGGACTACGTCGAAAGCAGAAGCCATGGTGCCAAGGATTTGTAGGTAATCCCAGGCAATGGGAGCTGCCAGGTTCCGGAAGGCATGGACCTGAACGCTGAGCTTCTTGCATTTGTCATAAGAGAGGAAGATGCAACTCACTCTCATATTGAAGTGGGCGCCAAGGAATTCCAGAGACTGAACTAGGCACAGATTGCTTATGGTATAATTGACTATCCAGCAAATACGGTCCAAACTCCTGTTGCTTGTTATGGTTATACTAAAGCTCTCCTTGGGAGATGGGTTTTTATACCAAGGATGATGTCACAAAGCTTCGGGAATTTTTCTCTGTCTCACCATCTGCTGGCAGGAGGACACAACCCACAGTCTGGACTGGTCTAGCAGATGTATTTGGAAGTAACTTTTGCAAGAACTGTTTTTCATGGTATTCAACGCTTCTCTGCATGTTTACAGGTAAGAAAAGGGCCCAAAAGCTCTCTGAGACCAGTTACTTAGAGGTTTTTGGACAACAGCCTTCCAGTACCGGGCAGAGCCTCGTTTAGAGTGATAACTAAAGGTAAGCACTGCTGAGCTCTCATTTAATAATCTCAGCACTTGGCCTGTGAAGAAACATTAACTCAGCCAATCCACAAGACCCCTTTCCACCTTCTCCTCTATCTCAAGAATCAGAAAAGACCGATCTGTGATCTTGTTACTACAAAATGGAGTGGAAGAGTAGCCTAATGGTGGATGGTGTCTTCGAGAGCGTTTTGGTTTCCTAGACCATGGGATGCTGTTCCAAGGGTTGCAGAGCAGAGATGGCATCCATCTGTCCAAGAAAGGTCAACGCATCTTTGGTAGTAGACTGGCTAATCTACTGAAGAGGGCTTTAAACTAGATTCGTTGGGGATGGGTGAAGAAAGCCCCCAGGTAAGTGAAAGCCCCCAGGTAGGTGATACATTAAATACCTTTATGGAATTGGGTAACAGGGGTAACATATGGAAAGCAGTGTGTATTAATGCCCGTAGCATGGGAAATAAGATCCCTGAAGTTGAAGCTTTGGTGGGAGTGGCTGACTTGGATTTAGTGGCAGTTACAGAAACATGGTTCACAGAAAACCATGACTGGGATGTAACTATACCTGGCTATACTTTATTCAGAAAGGACAGGGTAGGAAGAAGGGGAGGAGGAGTGGCACTATATGTAAAAACTACTATTAAAGCTTTGGAATTACAGAGCTTAAAAGGGAGAGAGGAGGCATTGTGGGTTAAACTAGAAAGAGGGAAAGAGAAATCTATTTGCATTGGTGTGATATACAGACCTCCCTCACAAGAGGAAGAGGTGGACAGAGAGTTAATTGAAGACATACGCAGCATTGCTAGGAAAGGGGAAGTGCTACTGCTAGGAGATTTCAATATGCCAGATGTTGATTGGCACATTCCTGCTGCAGTATCATCTAGAAGTAAGGAGATCCTGGATTCTCTACAGGGAGAACTATTCAGGCAATTGGTAACAGACCCCACACGTGAAGGGGCCATACTGGACTTGGTGCTTACCAATGGTGAAAGTGTTTCTGATGTTGTAGTGGGAGATCATTTTGCATCCAGTGATCACCAGATGGTGTGGTTCAGTATTAGGACTAGGGCTGTTACAATCCATTCCAAGGTGAAGATCTTAGACTTTAGGAAGACTAACTTTGCGAAGATGGGCCAATACCTCAGGGAGTCGTTAGTGGGATGGGAACAGCTGGGGGATGTAGAAAAACAGTAGGCAAAACTGAAAGGGGGTATTTTAAAAGCAACCAACATTTTTGTTAAAATGGTAAATAAAGGCAAAAGGAACAGGAGACCGCTATGGTTTTTGAAGGAAGTAGCTGAAAAAGTGAAGAAAAAGAGGGAGGCCTTCATGAAATACAAGAGATCACAGAGAGAGGAAGACAGGCATCTGTATTTGGAAAAACTTAGAGAAGCTAGCAAAGTAGTCAAGAAGGCAAAGATTCAAAAGGAGGAGGAAATAGCCAATGCAATAAAATGGGGGGATAAGACATTTTTCAGATATATTAGTGAGAAGAGGAAGGGCAAAAGTGGTATTGTCAGACTCAAGGGTGCAGGGGAGGAATATGTAGAAGCTGATAAGGATAAAGCGGAATTGCTTAACAAATATTTTTGTTCTGTGTTCACAGATGAAGAACCAGGAGCAGGACCTCAGAAAACACCCACAAATAAGAACAGAAGCGAGGGACATCTTGAACAATTTTCAGAAGACTGTGTTCGTGAGAAACTAGCTCAACTTAAAGTAGACAAAGCGATGGGACCGGATGGGATACACCCTAGAATACTGAGGGAACTTGGGGACGTTCTAGCAACTCCACTGACTGACCTTTTCAATGCCTCGTTGGAGTCGGGAGTGGTGCCAAAGGACTGGAGAGAGGCTCATGTGGTGCCTTTACACAAAAGCGGAAGTAAGGATGTGGTTGAAAACTACAGGCCGGTTAGTTTAACTTCAGTGGTGAGTAAATTATTGGAAACGCTGCTGAAAGAGAAAATAGTGAGGTTTCTAGAGTCCGGCGGATTACAGGATCCGAGGCAGCATGGATTCACTAGAGGCAGGTCTTGTCAGACAAATCTGATTGATTTCTTTGACTGGGTGACCAGGGAGTTGGACCGAGGGAGAGCTCTAGATGTGGTGTATTTGGATTTCAGTAAAGCCTTTGACACTGTTCCTCACAGGCGACTTATAAACAAACTGAGCACCCTAGGGATGGACCCTAAAGTTACTGCTTGGGTTATAAATTGGTTGGGTGGGAGGTGACAAAGAGTACAAGTAAATGGAGCTCACTCTGAGGAGAAGGATGTTACCAGTGGTGTGCCCCAGGGATCTGTCCTTGGTCCGATTCTTTTTAACATCTTTGTTAGTGATATAGCGGAAGGGCTGTCAGGTAAGGTTTGCCTCTTTGCGGATGATACCAAAATCTGCAATAGAGTAGACACCCAGGAAGGTGTAGATAACATGAGGAGGGATCTAGCTAAGCTTGAAGAATGGTCTAGAATTTGGCAGCTGGGATTTAATGTTAAAATGTAAGGTCATGCATTTGGGCTGCAGCAATCCAAGGGAGCAATACAGTATAGGAGGTGAAGTACTTTTGTCCACTAAAGAAGAGCGGGACCTAGGCGTGGTTGTGTCTGATGATCTTAAAGTAGCTAAACAGGTAGAAAAGGCGACGGCAAAAGCTAGAAGGATGCTTGGGTGCATACGGAGAGGAATGGCTAGCAGAAAAAAGGAGGTGATAATGCCTCTGTATAAGTCTTTGGTGCGACCTCATTTGGAGTATAGTGTGCAATTCTGGAGACCGCACCTTCAAAAGGATGTGAACAGGATGGAGTCGGTGCAGAGGGTTGCTACTAAAATGATTAATGGGCTTCATTATAAAGCATATGAGGACAGACTTTAGGATCTTAATATGTACACCTTAGAGGAAAGGCGGGATAGAGGTGATATGATTGAGATGTTTAAATACCTCCGTGGCATAAATGTTCAGGGAGAGAGCCTCTTTCAATTGAAAGCAAGTTCTGCTACGAGGGAACATGGGATGAGGGTGAAGGGAGATAGATTCAGGAGTGATATGCGGAAATATTTCTTTACGGAAAGAGTAGTGGATCCGTGGAATAGTCTCCCAGTGGAGGTGGTAGAGATGAGGACAGTAACTGAATTCAAAAAAGCATGGGACCAACACAGAGGATCTCTAAAGGTAAAAAGTGGACTGTTGTAGTTGTTGTTATGGAAGGACAGACTAGATGGGCCTTGTGGTCTTTTTCTGTCATCATGTTTCTATGTTTCTATGTAATGGTTAGAGCGCTGGCTTGGGAACCAAGAGACCAGGATTCCGTTCCCACTAGCACTCCTTGTGGCCTTGGATAAGTCACTTAACCCCCCATTGCCTCAGAAAAATTCAAGTTAACAATATCCCTATTTAATGTACATTACCAAGTTTCAGCTACAATGTAAATCGCTTTGACTAAAATGATAAGGCAGTATAAAAATCCTGTTAAATAAATAAATACATAAAATATGGGACCTACAGCCTGCCAGTAAATGAAAGATCCACTCGTTTTTCTTGCTCTTTAACTCGAAAGAGGACAAGACAAGCTCTCTCTCTTTCTCACATTCTCTCTCCCATTTTCTGTGGGGCGTTTGTTCCCTGAGGCCCTCCAATCGTCCCTTTTTGAGATCTGTCCTTAATGCTTCACACACTTATCCTTTCCCCATTTGAGCCTCTCCATAGGGCATCTCTCAAAGATTTGATTCTCAAAACTGTTTATCTTATAGCAGTCTCTTCGGCACAGCACCTCTTTCTACAAGCTACAAGAACCTATACCAGTTCTGCCTCTGCAGTAAGAGAATCACTAGGAAACCATCTCCAGAGAAACATGGCATGCCGATCAGCAAAAGACAGAAGAACGAAAACATCTTGACTCAGAGCCTGCTCGGGCTTACTCTCCAAAGCATATAAGCTCACTGATCCAGAGTAAAATTTGGGATTCATTTTCCTTGTAAAGATCCATTCATATGTATATGCAGACAGTGTGCTAATCTATCTAGCCTGTAATTTCTTTTATGTTCAACTTTTTTTATTTGTATACCAACATCATCACTCCCAGCCTGTGGGTGCTCTTACACAATGCTAGGAGTATACAACTGGCACAAGTATCCATTTCGTACATTTCTACATATTTATACCGCCATCCCTTCCCCCATCTCAAACCGCAGGAACAACCAAAATATCCCCATACAATAATGCTCCTATAATCCATCTTCAACTGTGAGTACATTCCAATACTTGCCCACCTTTAATCTTTTAACTATATCTTTATATCACGTTACTTAATTCCTGTTAGACATAAACTTATAAACTCCCACCCCCTACTTGCCATTTATTATTATATTACATAATATCTTCCCCTTCTACCCCAAACGTTAATGTCTTAACTTGTTAAAGATCATTCCCCCCCCCCCCTCCTTCGAGGGTCCCTCAGGGCCATCTCATCAAGCTATAAATATCCAATGTCTAATCCAGTTCCAAGGTTAACTATCCTATGATTCATAGGGTGAGAACATCATTTCTGGCCCCTGAAGAAAGAGTCTGTAAATAAGGTTCCAGATAGTTGAGAAATTATTCAGTTTCTTCCCTCCTTTCTTGGAAACTATCCCTTCCCATGTAATAAATCAATGGGGAGGATATTCCGCCATTCCCAGTATTCCGGACCTGTGGCATCTCGCCAATGTTTTCAAATGCATAGCTTATCAAGGAGACAGGCCTTTCGGACTAACAGGCGCTCCCCTGTATTCCTCACCCCCAGTGGTTCCAACACATCCAGGATTGTAAATTTCTTTTAAATAAAACTATTCTGAACCTTAAAGAGATAAGATGGTTCTTTTCTGAATCTGATTGCACTTCATTCATATATCATTTACACTATGGGCTCTAGTATATGTTTTCTATAGTATATGTATATATGTGTGTGTGTGTGTATTTATTTATTAAGCCTCTTTCGGGTAATAGCTAATTGTATTCTCTTGGCCTCAATATGGGGCCTCAGGTATTAAAAAGGCTTTTCTTGCCATCTCGGTCCAGGCAGAAAGCCCTCAGAATCTTCCCTTGCTCAGGTATGGAGCCCTAGGAAACAAACTTCCCCCGATGCCATTCTGGCATTGACATGGGGCCACAGAAAAAAGATCTATCAACAGCACTAACAAGCAGGGCCCTGTCTATCAAAAGAAGAGTTCAAACAGAAACAATCTTGTAGCAGGGTTGAAGGCCAAACTGGAGTCACACTGAATCTTGCTCGCTGATGATCTCGGGGCTATATCAGTTATTTATGTGGGGTGGTAAATTGTGTGAGTTGGAAGTGGGTATTAAAGTTCATGCCTAGCTGGGCTATTTAAAATGGCATTTCAGGTTCCCTCTTTGTGCAAGAGACATGGACAAAAAGATAGCACAACAAATCATAGGATGGGTAAATGTAGTCTTGGTAAAAGGGTGCTTAACTGATTACCCTATTCCGTCCTCTGGAATCTGTTTGCTTGGATGCAGGGAGGGACAAGGATA
Source organism: Ichthyophis bannanicus (assembly GCA_033557465.1). Taxonomy (NCBI): domain Eukaryota; kingdom Metazoa; phylum Chordata; class Amphibia; order Gymnophiona; family Ichthyophiidae; genus Ichthyophis; species Ichthyophis bannanicus. The sequence goes on from CM066051.1 coordinate 27,246,095, forward strand.
TGTGAAGCTGGTTGCTGCCATAAGAATTGTCCCACTTTGGAGGAAGACCACCCTTCCCTAAAAAGGTCTCAACTGCAACAGCACTTCTCTTCACGGAGAAAGTAGCCCAGATAGTGTCTGCCGTGACAAATCTGACTCGACAAGGAAGACATGGATCACCTACTTTAATGTTGAACCTTCTGTATACAAAGTTCCATAGAGTATACCTTGAATCTATATACAAGGTTGCAGCAATGCGCTATAGTGCTTTGACAGTCTCGCTCTCAACCCAATCATGATGCACCCCCTAGCCAGTCTAGTTTTCAGGATATCCACATGAATATGCATGAGACAGATCTACACAGAGTGGGGACAGTGCATGCAAACGTAACTCATGCATATTCATTGTGGATATCCTGAAAACCCGACTGGCTAGGGGTATGCCAGACCTGGGTTGAGAACCATTGCTCTAACGCTTACATGGTATTTTAGGCCATTGCAGGTATTGACTGCAAAGAAGTGGATTCATGTACTTGGGATACAGAAATCCAAAGGAATATTATAGGCGGTTAGAGATAGGTGTGCACAGAGCAGGAGAACCGTAGAGTGATAGTGTCCGAGGATCTCAAGATGGTGAAACAACGTGATAAGGCTGTAGCTAAACAGAATGATGCTGGGTTGCATACATTGAGGCCTCACTTGGAGTACTATGTTCAGTTTTGGAGACCAAATCTCACAAAGGATATAAAAGGACTTGAAATAGTTCAGAGGAAGGCAATCAAAATAATTTAGAGCCTGTGTCAGAAGATGGATGAGACTTGAAGACCTAAATATCTAGAGGAGAGGAGGGACCTTTGAATACTAAAAAGGTATTACTGAACAAGCAGACCTTTTTCAAAGAAGGGGAAGCTGTAAAACTAGAAGGCATAAAATGAAGCTGCAAGGAGGTAAACTTAAAAGCAATGTCAGGAAATACTTTTTCACTGAAAGCGTGGTGATAACAGTAGATGCTTGGAATGTCTTCCTAGTGGAGGTGATGGGAGCAAATACAGTGTCAGAATTCAAAATGGCATGGGACAGACACAGTGGATCCCTTTACAGCAACAGGATAAAATCAAAATAAACTGAAATATCTTTTATACTTCAACAAATAAAGGGGGGTGATCCGCACGGAGCGGCAGGTACAACCCTAAACAAAGGCATCAAGGGGGATGACCTGCACGGAGTGGCAGGTACAACTACTCTAGTCACCTTGCTAGGTAGACTAGATGGACCATACTGGTCCTTATCTGCCGTCATATATTAAGTTACTATTGCCCATGAACCCTTAAAGAAGCGAGGCAGACATCCCCATGTTGGCTTTTTATTGTAGTGTTTTAATCACAAAATGTCAGAAATAAAATCTATTAAATTATGATAACAAAAATTCCTACAGCCATCAATTTCCCTGCAAAGGAGGAAGAAGTGGAAAGAGGGACGGGAGATGGACAGGGTCTCTGCACCTCTGGAGTTGTCTCCTGCCCTCCCCAGCCTAAGAAACTATTTGGGATATGTTACCATCTTCCAGATCTCCCGGATATTCAAATGAAACCCATCATGTTTCTCTCCAGTTTGGGTGCTTGGTCACGGCTAATTCAGCATCTCTTCTCGCATTCAGAACGAGGTCGCTTCAGCAGCGGCAACTGGTATTTCACCAGCGGTAGGTCGACAGCCTGGTTCTTCTCGCATTCCTTATACTACATGACCTCTCTCTGACCTTCGACGCATGCAAAATCCTCCCACTGAAGTCATCGAATGTTCAAAGGTCCAGAAAGCCCCTGCATTAACCTGGCAATTTTACATGCACCCCAAGATAGGAACGCGCCTTGTCGGCACCAGTTTCCCAGATAAGCCACAAAAGAGCTCAACTCGCTCGCTGGATAAAGCTAATGAGTTTTCCTCCGGACGTTGGTAGATCTCAGAGGTTCCAGGACACTACTGCACCATCTTCCTTTCCCCGGTATGCGTCCTTTGGTGTCGGATGAGGTTGGAGCTGTCACTGAAGCGCCTCCCACACTCGCCGCAGCCATAGGGCCGCTCCCCAGTGTGGGTGCGCAGGTGCTTAACGAGGGAAGAGCTCTGGCTGAAGCCCTTTCCGCACACAGTGCAGATGTAGGGCTTCACCCCGGTGTGGATCTTCTGGTGGCGGAGCAGCTGGGCGTTATGGCCAAAGTTCTTCCCGCAAGCAGTACACAAGAAGGGCCGTTCCCCCGAATGCAGCTTCAGGTGCTGGAGCAACGAATCCCGACGACTGAAACTTTTTTCGCACTCGGAGCATTGGTGGGGCCGGGCTCCAGCATGACTGCGGTGGTGCAGGATGAGGGACACCCGGTGGCTGAAAGTCTGTTCGCACTGGGTGCATTCATAGGGTCCACAGCGGGGAACATGGGTCCTATGGTGCTTCAGCAGGTTGGAGCTATTGCAAAAGCTCTTTCCACATTCGCTGCAGCGGTACGGTCGGGCCCCTGTGTGTGTGCGCTGATGGGAGAGCAAGTGTGACCGCTGGCTGAACCTCTTCCCACAGTCGTTGCAGCCGTAGGGCCTCTCCCCAGTATGCACACGCTGGTGGCGTACCAGAATTTGCCGGAGACGGAAACATTTACCACAGTCAGGGCAGGCGTGTGGCCGCTCTCCCGTATGGATGTGCTGGTGCCGGGTCAGCAGTTGCTTGCGAACAAAGCTTTTGCCGCACTCCCCACAAGCAAAGGGCTTCTCTGCCGCGTGCGCGCTTAGGTGCTGGATAAGTGCTGAGGGATCTGGGAAGGTCCTCTCGCACTCGGTACACCGATGCGTCGAAGTCCGTAGCTCCATCGCCGCCATGGCTGCACCAAAGCCAGGATGCAGCTCACTTCCCGGTGAAGGTCGGCTCCAGGGTGCGCTGGGTTCTTCTCCGGCTCTCCTGTGCCTTCCGGAAGGGTCTCCTGCCAAATTGAAAACAAGCACAGGGTTATTCAGAAAGCAAGTGGCTGCTGCATAAAAGTTATTAAAAGGGAGAGCAATCACACTGATGGCCTACGACAACTTGGCTTTCCTGACTGTTTTTTATGCAAACGGGATTCAGGACTCGTAGATGAATTTAGCACAGCTGCAAGATGCATCAGTGTGCGCGGATGGATTGCACATTTCTGGTGCATCAGCAAAATCTAGGCATCCAAAAAAGGGAAGAGTGTCTTGACGTGAAAGCAATGGCATTATTGTTATAAAAATGTTAGTATTTGAATATCTCTTCCCCAGTCTGAGAGATCACCGAAAGCAGGGTATAAAAAGGCCATGGTGCAAAAATTCACATCAATGAGAACAAACCAAGGTAACAGATTTAAAATTTAATTATCTTATTAAGAACGTAAAATACAGGCCATCACAACATCCAGCCAGATCAGCTGAAGTTGCCTTTGAGGGGGGTAATTTCAGAAACCTCACACTTTTCTAAGTAATCACCGAACAATTGTACCAAAAAGAGACATTTTTTTTCCTGAAAGCAAGGTAGTCTGGTTTCGGTCTAACATCTAAGAGCAATCCCTTCCCCAAGGCTGGCGATGCAACCGAAAAAGCCCTAGATCTACGATAGGCCGAACACAATTTCTGCACTGCATTTGCTATGAGCACCCATCTGAATTTGTACCCTTTCGCTTTATGAAACGGGCTTCTTCCCTTCACAATACGAAAGGCTAGCAACTTAAATTTAGCACCCGCAGTTACGGGAAGTCAGTGTAACCAACAAAGTACTGGGGTAAAGTTCAACCTTTTAAGGCTTCTAGTAACGACTCTTAAAGCAACCTTTTGTAGAAGCTGAAGTTCATGTGAAATTTAAGCCCATATACAATATTCAGTTTGAGGTGTTAACAAAAAGTGTGCCAGGGTCTTGAATGTGTAAGTTCAAGAAGGTCTGCAGCTACCCTACCAGTCTCCGTTTCAGAGAGTGGGGTGGGGGCTCCTCTCTGCTAGAGTTTAACTCAGTGGGGCTTAAAACTGAGGCACTTTCCAAGGTTACAATGAGTCAGAAGAGAGCTTCTTGGGCATGGAGAGATCAAATGACTTATCCCCAAGTCATACATCATAGTGGTGTACTAAAACAGTCTTATTCAGAAACAAAAAAAAAAAGTTTAAAAAAGGGGAGGGGATTGAATAGATCATAACAAAAACCATAAAAATGATAAAACATAACCATGAAACAAAAAGGTATGAAAACATAATAGTTTTCAGTCACAGACATCCTTCCCATTTCCTCCATTAAAAGAAAGCAGAATAATAATATAAGCAAAAACTTTTAAATTATAATAACTTACTAGCATATGGTAACTCAAAAGTAGAGACTTCAATCCCATGTCCTATGACACCCCCTGCCTCTCTGTTCTAGACTATTAAACACTGGATTCTATCAGAGTTGAAAATGATTGTTCTAGGAATCTGATTGGATGGGATAACCGCTGCTTTATGCCAAGTGCCATGCTTATACAGTACAGGCCGTGCAGTCTTCCCCCTATGTATGCTTCGTCTAATTAATCGCTCATGCTCATCGATCAGGTATTTCCAAACAGGATATAATGATCGGAGCTTGGAGTACTTACACTTACCCAGGCTCTCCGAGTTCTCTTCATTGCCAGAGCACGCTGCCACTTCCTCCGCATCCACCTCCTCTTCCTCCTCCTCCTGCTTTATCCACAGAGCAAGCTCGGGATTATACACGGGATAACCTGTTAGTTTCAGGAGGAAAATGCAAGCATTCTGAAGCATACCACGGAACAGTGCAGACCCAATTAAAGTTCTAGCGTTATTCTTCAATGATTTAGGAGGCAGATACAATAAATTAATTAGGATCCACAATTTTTATCCACCACCATCAGAGCTCTACGCAAGCATCATAATGGTACATGTAAAGTATGAATACAGCACGGACGGGTGAAGAACAGCTCTTCATCAGTGCCTCATGCAGGCATCACAAAGCAAGAGGAGGGAGGCCTTGCACCAGAATGTGACAGGCTCCAAAGCTGTGTAATGGCTATACTCACGCAAGTTACTGGAACTGTTCCCGCCCTGCAGATCTCGCTGCTCTCTCCTACGCACTGGCCCTTTCGAGTTCACTCTGAAATAAACATTTGGTTTCACCATCCCACCTCCTGCACAAAAAAATATATGTTGGAAACTGAAGGTTAGAAGCATTACAAATGGGTGTGTTTTGCCATCTGGATGGATGGGGAGTGTATACATGGTGCAGCAAAGTGACAGGGACATGTGTGTGCGAGCGCAGCAGAATGACAGGAGGATGCGATGGGAAAGAGATGGTACCATGCAAACAAATTAACTAATTTATTTATTTAACTAGTTTTAATATACCATTTTTCTACCAGTCAAAACTATTTACAGAGAACAGAAATAGTTTACATTGAACGATGGAACATGCAATGCTACAGCAAACTGATTAACATGGAACAGCAAGTAACAAGGGGACAGAGGAAACGTGCAGCAACAGTATAACTTTAGAACTTACATTACAATGAACTTATGATACAACAGCAAGCTTGTGGTACAGTGAGCTTATGTTACATTGATTTATATAACGGTGGGCTAGGATGCTGGGAAAGAGAGGTTCTTCTATTAATGTAGGGCTGGATGTCAGTTAGTTAATTAAGGGGGGGGGGAGACTGGAATGATTGGTGAGAATGCAAGGTGTTCCTGCTGAGAGTCAGCTGTAAGGGATGATCCATAGGGCTCTTCGAAAAGGTGTGTTTTGAGATGTTTTTAGAAGACATTATGGGATTGAATGCTCTGTAGTGTTGGAGGTAAAGACTTCCTGGATAGGCGCTACTGCTTTAGCAAAGTGCAGCTAAAAGGAACTGGGTAGATACCATTTCATTTGAGGACAAAGAGCAAAAGCTCGTCCCCAATTTTGTTTTACACGGGTAGCATCCCAAGTACAGAAGTTACAGTCACACTTCTTCAAAGTCCACAGGGATTGCTGCTGAACTTAATGGGAAGGAAAAACTAAACACTCCTTTCCTCCGTGCTTTTTGCACATATATTAAGCTTAAAAGAAAGAGAAACATCATAACAGAAGAAAGAAACCTCACACCGAAACTCAAAGGCAGCAGCAGCAACAAATCAGAGTGTCAGTCATCCTTGTTCTGGAGGATTCAGCTCTAAGAGTTACTTTAATGGCAGCAGAGAGACAGGAAGAGAGGGGAGGGCGAAACAGGAAGCTGTGCTCAAGGCCATCACATAGCCTGATCACCCGAGGGACATCCTCTTCTCAAAGGTTGCTGGCCATACTGTTTAGGTACAAACATACCCCTATCCCAATTTCTGCTGCAGAAAAATTGGAAACGGAAAATTCTTTTGCCATGCCCCACCCCATTTTGGGGCTTTGCTAAGCTGCTAGATCCCAGCCCTCTCACCTGCTACTCACCTGTGGCAGTATCTCCGTGGCTCACCGATGCCCCCTCTAAGTGGCATGGGCCCCCAGGAGTCAGAGTCTGCCCTTTCTGGATCCTCACCAAGACACTGGGGTTCACGATGGCATATCCTGCCAGGGCACAGAGAGAAAGGTGAGACTCTGAAAATGGGTTTGATCCCTCCTTCCTCATGGGCTGTACTTATAAAATTAAAGGACAACCCCCACTCCCCTCAACTATCAGATCCTGCCCAGGTTCCTGAATCAAACATAAACTGTGTTTTGGGTTTCAGACCACAAGTTCCACAACCCAGGAAAAAAGTCTGAATCCCATTTCAGAGAGGTTTGCACCATCCAATGTTTTCTCTCAGACTTTATTTCTCCCGTGTCTTATTGCTTCTTATGCAATCTCATGGCCAAAACCTTTGCTGTTCTTTTCTGCTGGAGGCAGCAGGCGTCCAAGGCCCATTTCCTCCCAAGGCTGGAAAAACATAGAAACTGAAAGGTCTGCTGCAGAAACTCCCCCAAACTAAATATTAAAGGCACTCTAGGATGTCGATGCCCTGGGGCAAGGGTTGGGAGTTAGACCATCTTGTATACAGCCTTCACTTCTCCAAAGTTAACACAGGTGGTGTAATGTTTTTTTGTACAGCTGCCACAGAACAGAGTAATTGTAACTCTAAACCGTCTCTCCAAGCAGAAGAGTTAAGTTATTCCAAGCATCTGGAGACAGTGGGCATCTCATATTCTTAAGCACTGTATCACATGGAATGTTAAATTTACCCAGAGAAAGAAGAGCTGTGTGAATCTCCTTCATCACATTCCTGTACAGCTCCTTCTGCCACTCCTCCAGCACGTCCCACTCCTCCTCCGAGAAATAGGCTGCCACATCTCTGAAGGTCACTGAAAATTGTAGGCACATGGAGTTCTTAGAGGCTTCTCCATGTGAAACCTGGCAAAGAAAAATGAAGCTTAATCACAGGAACAATTTACAGATCTCTCCAGCATCTTTATCCAAAAATCTTTTCAGATGAGCACAGCATCGTCTACTGACATCTAGCTGATTCTCCCAATGATCAGCCTTTGTGATGACCATATCAAGGACTGAATAAGTAGTGATTGGGCTCCCTTGGGAACTCCTGCTATATAATAAATACAGGCTAGCTCAGGGAGGGCTTTTGATGTACAATACATGGAGGAACTGGGTCCCTAGATGTCTCTTGCTGCATCATAAATGCAGAGCTTTGACTCCTACTGTATAAGCAAGGGAGCTGCACACATACTCATACTTGTAATAAAAGATTGCTTACCTGCTCATATTCTCTCCTGGACATTTTTGCATGTGTGTATGCATGCAGGCCTGTGTAGTTTGTTTTACCCTTACAAGAAGGAGGGTTGCTGTGTCTCCATGGCTATTACTTTCTGCCTGGATTTGTGTAACCCTATTTCTTTGTAGGTCCCTAGTCTCTCTCTGCCTACCTGTCAGTGGTTGTGTGTCTGCATGCCTGGCCTTCTCGATTTGTAGCTAATGCCCTTGGATCTGAGTGTATGGGCCTGTTTCTCTCCTTTTTTCCGTGTGGGGGTGCTTCTATGTATGACTTTATGGGTCTCGGTCTCTCCCTCTTTCTGATCGTGTCTGCCCCAGCGGACCTGTTTATCTATGGAAGTTTGTGAGTCTCTCTCTGTGGATTTTATGCATTAAAGCTCTTGCATCCCGGGGGAGGGGGATCTGCAGATCTCACCCCCAGATCTTTGGACTTGCAGCATAAAATAAACCGAATCACAACACTCCATACATCAACACAACCGTACTCGTCCTGCTACGCATGCTCAGAGCCGGAGCCAGCACTGCATGCTGGGGGAGCATCCTACCGCGCGCGCGCACGCTCAGACTGAGCCGGAGTCAGCAGCACAGCAGGCTGGGATCGCTCACCTACGCATGCTCAGAGTGCAAGCCGACGCTGCATGCTGGGAGCGTGGTACTGCGCATGCTCAGAGTCGGAGCCGGCAGCACCGGAGCAGCTCAGCCTCGCTGTGGGGTGGGCGCGTTTTGTTTTTACATAAAGCTTTATTGAGAACACAATATGTGCAGAAAGCGTTAATGAGGAGCGCGTTTATTGTCCCGGGCGATATTTATGCATTCGGAATAATGGGCGCTATAAAGCATACGATTGCTGTGAAAATTACCCCGGCGAACCTAGCTTGCACGCAGTTACCCCTGGAGTTTTGCATAAGGATGGGTCTGAAATGCAAAAGCACTTTACAGCAGCTACTAAGGGTTAAGTGTAGGGTTGCCAACTGGCTCCAGATGCGCCCGACAAGTTTGATCCAGTGCTGGGTTTACCTCATTGCACGCAGGGATATGTAGTTCTGATTTCTCCATTGCACTCCATAAGAAAAGGAAAACTACAAGTAACTGCATGCAATGGGGTAAACCCAGGACTGGAGCAAGCCTGTCGGGTGCATTGAGCCAGTTGCAAACCCTAGTTAAGTGCCTGCATAAGGACCGCTGAATGGTTCTTAGGATCGCCCCTCTGTGGTACTCCTGCTGGAATTCTGCACAGAAAATTCAAAATTCTGTGTGCAAAGCTCTGACTTATACAAAATTCTGCATGCTTTGTCAACATAACAAAGCGTATTGTTTTTGAGTGACAATTTAAAATACAGAAAAAAAGTGCAATATTTTGAATTCTGTGAATTCCGGCAGGAGTAGAGTGCGCAGAGGTCACAGTTGCAGTTATGGTCAACATTATTGGCACCCTTACATTTTAGGTATGTTGTGTACAATATCTTCAGAATTGGAAATATTGCAACTGTATGTCATCATAATATTTTAATAGTACGCTCAAAGATACACAAGAAAAAAAAAGATGTCTTTGCAATGTAGATGTAGTAATTTCTGAGAGAAAGAAAATATGACCTAGACAGGATTAATGGCACCCTTCACTAATATTTGGTTGCACAATCCTTGGCAGTGATGACAGCCTCCAAACATTTCTTGTAGCCATCTATAAGCTTCGTACATCTGTCTGCTGGTATCTTCTACGCCTCAACTGAGATTTGTTCCAGCTCATAAATGTTTCCAGGATTCCTTTTACCAATGGCAGATTTCAGCTCTTTTCGAAAGATTCTCGATTGGATTGAGATCAGGACTCATTGCTGGCCAGTTTAAAATAGTCCATTTGTTCTTTTTTAATCATTCTGTTGTACTTTTGGATGTATGTTTTAGGTCATTGTCCTGCTGTCGGACCCATGATCCTCGACCCAGACCTAGCTTTCTGACACTAGGTAGCACATTTTGCTCCAAAATACCTTGGTAGTCCTCTGACTTCATGATTCCTTTAATACATTCCAGGCCTCCAGTTCCCGAGGCAGCAAAACAGCGCTATAACACTATCGAACCTTCACCATTATTTTTTATTTGTTTCTCAAATTTAGAATAATGAATCAGGCAATAACAATATAGATACAGGTATATCGAAAAAATATAAAAAAGGAAAATACATTATGCTTTCATACAAATCGAGCGAGCAGCAAAAGAAAAAATTAAGGAAATAAAACTTCAACATGAAAAACTGTGAGGTCAGTGCTCCCAGCAGAAACACACACTAGGTTCCCCCACCACAGGCCCCACGCTTACCCTCCATAGAAACTATAAGGTCTAGGAGCTGTTTGGGATCAGAGAAATAATCATTTTCCCCCTCAAAACGTACATAAGATACCAAAGGAAATTTCAAGAGGCAGGTCCCCCAAGTGAAAGGACACAGGGCCGAAGGTCAAGAATTCCCTTCGCCATGCCTAAGTCTGCTTAGATATATCAGTAAATATACGTATAACTGAACACAAACTGCTGTTGCAAATGCCGAAAATACAAATGCAAAACCTCCATCATATTTAACTGTAGGGTGTTTTTTTTCCTTATAATTTTCATTTCTTCGCCTGTAAATGCATCACTGGTCTGCATTGCTAGAGAACTGAAGTTTGGTTTCATCTGTCCACAGCACATTTTCCCAGAAGGATTGTGGTTTCTCAAGGTGGGTTTGGGCAAAGATCAAGCGTGCCTTTTTATGTCTGTCTTTGAGCAGTGAGGGGTCCTCGTTGGCCTTTGCCCATGAAGTCCTTCTTTGTTTAGTGCGGGGGTGTATGGCGCGAGTTGAAATCACTACTGTAGATTGTTCCAGGGCAGCCTTAAGTACTTTGGATGTTGTAGATGGTGTTTTACGCAGAGTTTGCACTAACCTTCAAAGACTTCTTGGATTAATTTTCCTTTTCCCACCACATCCTCGGAGGTTCTTTACAGTTCCTTGAGCAGAAGCCTTCTTAACAACATTGCAAACTGTAGACACAGGAATCCCAAGATCTTTGGAGATGACCTTGCATCCCATTGAAGTTTGGCTTTTTTTGACGGTCTCTGGCAGCTCTCTTGTCTTCACCATTGTGAAAAAGGGAGTGAATCTGGTTACTTTAAACATTAGAGCCACTTTTGATTGATTGATTGATTGATTCCAGTCATGTAAGTATTGATAATTGTTCACAGGTGCATCTAATTTTACTGCAGTGGGATGTGGTTCTTCTGTTCAAACTAATTTGAAATGTTTATAAGGGCGCCAATAAGCATGTCCCAGTTTTTATACTATTTCCTACTATTTCCTTTTTTAATGGGTCTTGTTTTATTTGATTCTTTTATGTGTCAAATACGAGTGCATATATAGTCCAACGCCATTTCACTGGCCACTATTTTTAGGCAATATTGGGCATTAAGGGGTTGAACTGCAAAGGTGCAAATAATGTTGATCACAACGGTATCTGGTTAATAGTGATATTCAGCCCCTCCAAATAGATAACTCTGGCGCAGGAAAAGGATGGGGGATTGTAAGGAATGGAAAGTTTGAGAAGAAGTGAAAATTGTGTGTGATTGCATGCTGTTTTCTTTTTGGAGACTTTGAAATGTTATACTCTTGAATCTTCACTCCTTTTGTGTTGTAAGCTGTTAAAACAAATAAAAAATTTGCAAACCCAAAAGAAAAAATGCAGACTGGCTAAATATTGACCCGTTGCTGTACCTAAATGATAATTCTGCCCTGACTTCGCTCCAGCAACATCTCTCTCTCAAATATTTATTTATTTTTATTTATTTAATGTTTCTTTTATACCGCGCTATTTAACAACAGTGCGGTTTACAGGTAACACATTTGTGCAGTGCAGGCAGGTCTGCACTGGACTTACAATAAAACGGGGTTCTTTATACAGGGCTGACTGGGAAACTATGTACGTCACAGGCTATCTGTGACAAATATGGCTACAAATGTTCAAATATAAACTCATTTTGGGAAAAGAATCTTATTAAATCCCGTGGGCCCAGTATTCAAAGGCATTTACACGGTTTACAGATGCCGCCTAGAGGGATATTCAGCGGCCCGAAGACTGGCTGAATATCCATGGGTTCCGCTACTATACACCCTGATGCGAACTTGTAGCATCGGCGCATATCGTGAGCATCCTGTGGCAGAGTGGAGGCAGCAGCGATATCGAACCGCTGCGTGGTTAGCAAACTCATGGATAAAGACAGGCGTGGGAAAAGCTGGCCTATCTTTACCCGTGGGAGCTAACCAGGCAGTGTCAATGCGGCAGACCCTGATAGTCAATGCCGGTGGCCTGAATATCGTGGGTCAAGGTTCAACAGCGATGGCTATGCGTTTTAGAAGCACTCTCAGCCGCCATTGACTATCAGGCCCTGTTTGTCTAGTGAAAGGCTGCAGCACCTGTGGCGGCCACAAGATGTCAGTCTTGTACACACGTTTATGTTTATTAATTTGAATGTATCGCCTTTCCCAAAACTAAAAGCAGGGCGATTTCCACATAGAAGTTTAAAAAGGAAGGATAAAAACATAAATTACTAAAAAAGAATAAAGGGAAGGCGTGAATATCCATATCCAAAAAGGAAAGCCAAAGAAAAGAGGACACCATGGGGATAACACTAATACCACGTTAAAAACTATCCTAAAAATTACAAGCTATAGAATACATAAGGCTGGCAGAAAAAAAATTCTCTTCTCTATTGCTACAGGTTCATTTTTTTAAATCTTTTCTTCACATGATTGTTGACTGTATAATGGAACACTGTTTGTTACTATCTTGCAATCGTAGGTGGTTTTATTTAACCAGTTCCTAACTCTGCCCCCTCCTTTTAGATTTGCTCACGATTATACATCATCACACGCACCGCTGTTTAGTCAAATTGTTCACTCTTTAGATTTACCATTGATTTTCACAAGAACTTCACTATATTTTATATGTTTTAGTTTATTGTTACAGAGGATACATGCTGCTTTTATCTACACAACTGCATATATAGCATTGTCGGAGATCTCAGCCGTCCGTCCACGTTTGCACAGACCCAGTGACTTATTGATTACTGCGTACAGACTATCTAACTACATGCTGCAGCCTGTTCTGCGGGTTGTGTCTTCAGCAATTGTTATATATAACCTCGCATCTCTTATCCTATTTGATATTGACGCTGGCCCTTCACTCTCAAACTGACATGTGGAACAATTTTCAATTTCCTCACCCGGTGCACATAATTTTTGTGTTTCAGATGTACCTTCCACTCCAATGCCCAACGACGCTAATACGGTTCTGCCCTTGTTATAAGTTTAACGATAGCTACAGCCTGCATTTTAGAGGGATAATGGCCCGTTCAGACATACCATTGTTTTATTCTGTTCTTTGCTCCGCTCTCATCAAGGGTCCAACCTGTAGTCGCCTCTTATGTCGTGGCTAATTAAAGGTTTTTGACATGGTGCATCGTTTCTCTCCAGTTTAAGCCATTTAGGTGTGAATTCTTAGAGCACCCGATTGCTTGTCTTTCTCATCTTGAGTCCCGTACTTTACATTGCCTTGAGTTACTGATTAGCTACGGCACAGTATTATTAATGTCTTTTAGTTGCACAGCAAATATGTCCTGATTTGTATCCACTATTTATTATTACTTTTAATTCTTTGATATTGTGTTTTCATTATGGTTTTTTAGATTTCCCTTTATTGTTTATATTATTTGTTGTTACATTTAAACTGTTTTAAGTCTATTATTTATGATATTATTAATAGGATGTACATCACTGTTTATCATTCTTAATGCATGATGCCTCTGGATTTACATCCATATTTTTATGTTTTATTATTTTGTTTTTATGTATACATATATATTTATTTTAAGGTCCATAGTCCCCTGAAGAAGGTCTGGTGGCTGAAACACGTGTCGGGCAGACCTTGACACTGATAAAGCTCCTGTTCTTCCAGTGGCATCCTGTCCTCTTGCTTTTTTCTGTGTAGTCTCTGATCAGCAGGTGGGGTGCCCTCCTGCGTTCCTGGTTGTTGAAGTGTCCATGCCTAAACATGCTCCTGACCACAAATAAGGTGCAAAAAAGTGCTCGTTTCATGGCGGCAATGCTACCAGGTCATCGTCACTGTTAGTATTTCCTGGGCAATGAAACCAGCATGTAACTACAAACCTCAAACAGATTACTATCCCGCCATTGTACGTCTGAGTGTCTGCAATGTCACTGAACACTGACGTCCCCCTTCTGGAAAACAGCAGCTGGGAAGTCCATCTGGGGACATCCCATGTTTCTAAAATCAGGCCAAAATATAAATGTCCCTGGGAATTTCTCAGAATGTTTTGCCCAGGATTTCCCAGATTGCACCTGGACATCCTTCATAAAATACCACGTCACCTGCACGCTGACTGATGGTGTATCTATATGAGTTGCGTGTGTATCTGTGAATCAAGAGATATAATGTGCATGTCTATTTCCAAAGGAAGAGTTTATCTGTGCGTCTGTGAGGGGAGATGGGTCTACGAGTGTGTGCTGGGGCCAGGAGCTGTGCATGTGTGCTCAGGCTCGATATGTGTGCATGAGTCCATGTCAGAGGGCTCTGTACATGTGTTTGTACGCGCTGAGGTTTGTGTATGTGTGTGCATGCTTCAGGGCACTATGTCTGTACGTGCATCTGTTAGGGGCTCTGGTCTGTGTGTGCACATATGTGTCAGGGTGTTTGTATATGTGCATTGTAGAAGGCTGTGCATGTGTGTCTGTAGGAGGGGGAGGCTCTAGGTATGTGTGGCTGTGGCATCAACGCTTCTCTCTCCCTTTGACTTTTCCCTGTTCTCCTGTTCCCAATATCCCTCCTGCTATCTCTCTGGTAGTCTTCTCTTTTCTCCCTCCCCTCTACTACTACTTATCATTTATATAACATTAGCAGGCATGTGGAGCTCTGTACATGTACGAATAAAAAACAATCCCAGCTCCACAGAGCTTACAATCGGCTAAGACAGACAAACAGAACAACAGGGGGTGAGGGAATTCTTAGGGAAATGATTTAAAATACATAGGAGTGTAGACAGGAGAATAAGAGGGTCAAGATCCAAAGGCAGCCTTGAATAGGTGGGTTTTTAGCCTGGATGTGAACAGGACCACAGATGGAGCCTGACATACTGACTCAGGTAGTCTATTTAGCAAGGTGGAAGGAACAGAGTCTGGAGGTCTTTCACCTGCTACCCAATCTTGCTCTCTCCATTCCCTGCTACTGGCCTTTTATTCTCCACTTCCCGTCTCCCTTCCTCCACTAACCTCGCCCCTTCTATTCTGCCTGTCTCTCCTCATGGGTAACCTTGCCCGTTTCCTCCTAATCCTGCCTGATCGTGTCCTTTCCATCCCCCTTCCTGCGCTATTCCGGTCTTTAAAGCTGCTGCTCCTTTCTTATATGCTGATGTGAACCTGGGCTTCCCACTGGCTCCTTAAACCAGCTGCTCTTCAAAGGTTGGAACGATGCCTTCCCAGTTGTTCGTTTACACAAAAATCGGCGCAACCGCTTCCGTGAAACAGGCCTGAAAAGAGTTCAGGAAACTATAGACCTGTAAGCCCGACGTCAGTGCCTGGAAAAATGGCAGAAACCATTATAAAGAATAAAATTACTGATTAGGTGGAGCTTGCTCGTAGCTGTAGACAATACAGTCTGTAATCCATGAAGAGATGGTCTGCTTGGTGGCCGATTAGCCCGGGTTATTGGGATTGAAGGTCAAGAAAAGTTGTGAGGACTGGCAGTTTTCCTTGGTGCGAAGGAGACTGGATTGAAGAAGGACCCTTCTCTATTAAGTGTGAAGTGCCTCCTCCGGAAAGCCTCTGGATGGATTCGGAAAGAAAGCTGGGAGGACAAGGTACTGATTGAGGTGGAAGAAATTTAGGATGAGTCCTGAGGATAGCTTTGTCATGGAGGAACTGTGTGTATGGAAGATGGTGAACCAGGGCTTAACGTTCTCCAGGTCATCTGGCCGCTGTGATAGCTAGTAAGAATACCATTTTCCAAGTGAGGAACTTGATGGAGGTAAACATCATGGGCTTGAAAGGGGGGGTTGCATTAACCCCGAGAGGACAATGTTAAGGTCCTAGGGCAGTACATGGGGGTGAACCAGCAGTTTGAGGTTCAAAAGTCCTTTTATAAATCTGGATACCAGACGATGCATTGAAATGGGTTTACCGTCGATAAGAGCATGGGAAGCTGCTATCGCAGAGACGTGATACCTGAGGGGACTGGGCTGCAGTCCAGAGTTGGATAGATGAAGCAAGTAGGCAAGGATATGTGGTAAAGAGCAGCGTACTGGATCGAGAGAGTAAGTCCTGGCCCATGAGGAGAACCATGACCACTTGAGGTGCTAGGAATTCGTGTGGCTGGTTTTCGTGAGGCTTGTACGACAGCAAGGACATCCTCTGGTAGAGAGTCCGGTCCCTTGTTCACGTTGTGAGAGAGAGACTCTTCAGGCTGGGAAAGCAGAAAGCATCCTTGATATTGTGTGAATAGGCCTGGATGGACGCTAAGAGGTATTGGAGGGGTCAGTCAAAGGGCGAGGAGGAAACCACAGCTGACCGAGCCACCATGGGGCTATAGGAATGAGTGAGGCCCAGTCCTGCTTGGTCTTCAGAAGGACTCGAGTCAGCAAGGGAAATGGTGGAAAAGCATAGAGGAGTCTGTGGGACCAGTCCATCGTGAAGGCATCCATCTTCCTATGGTGCAGAGAGGGATGCAGCAAATAGAAGGTCTTGCACTTGGTGTTCTCCTCGGAGGTGAAGAGGTCCATGTCAGATTCACCCCAAATGTCGAAGATGGCTTGAACAGTTGTGTCATCATGCGGTTCCAACTTGTGGCTGAGTGTGCTGGCCCAGAGGCTCTGGGACCCCAGCAACTAAGTCGCTCACAGAGTGTGCTATTGGAGAGGGCAAAGGCCCAGAGTTGTGCTACCTCGTGACAGAGGCAGATGGATCCTGCACCATCCTGCTTGTTGAAGTAGAACATGGAGACCTAATTGTCTGTGCACACCAGGATGATACTGTTTCGTATCCAATTGATGAAAACAGTGAGAGTATAGAAAATTCAAAATGTTGGATTATTTCCTGAGGAGACCAGAGTCCCTGGGTGAATAGGTACTGAAGGTGGGCTCCTCATCCATGTGTGGAAGCATCTGTTATGAGAACAAGGTAATGCGGAGGCTACTGGAAGGGGCAGCCATCGGCCAGAATGGATGGCATTGCCCACTAGTGTAGGGTAGTCTGAAGTATGGTCCTGTTTGGTCCCCACATTGGAAGGAGGCAGCAGAGGGATTGGGAGCATTGACAACAGTTCAGTCGAAGGTACCATTTGAAACGGGTGCATGTAGTGTCATGCCAGGGGTACGACAGGAATGCAAATGGCCATATGCCCCAGGAGCTGTAGAATCATGTGGGCTGATGTCTTTTTACAGGTGGCGAGAGTCCTGCTGAGAAGGTGCAGAGTTTATGCCCTTTCTCAGCTAAGTATCAATGAAGGTCAGTTGTTGCTGTGGTAGGGGCTCGGACTTCTAGACATTGAGTAGGAAGCCCAACGCTCTGAGAATATCTGTCATCTGGATGGAATGGTGGGTATCTTCCAGCAACCACCCCCTGAGATGAGCCAATTATCGAGGTAGGGATAAATGCAGTGGCCCCGGCTGCATAGAAAGCTGGCAACTACTGCTATGCATTTGGTGAAGACTGGGGGCGGATGAAAGTCCAAAGGGAAATATTTTGTATTGGTAATGATGTTCAAGAACTGGAATCAAAGGTACTTCCAGTGCTGTGGGTGTATGGGAATGTCATGCACCCACTTGTCCCAAATCTGGGTTAATTCGTGGGAAAATGCCGCAATCAGCCTCCTACACACGGCACCTCGGAATGGACCCCAGGCCTATCAAAGGGAGGGCCATGAGGGTCCAGCAAACTTGGAGGTGGAGGAATAATTATCCCCAAAAGGACTAACCTCTGCCACCAGACTTATTCGAGGAACCCCCAGGCTTGCCTGGGCAGTATCATTGGGCTTCCTGGAAGTGTCCCTTATAGACAGAGGAGGCAGAGTGAGGGGCGACGAGAAGTAGATCCTGGCCGATCTTACGGAAGGTATTGTGGTTTGACTTCCCCTAGATCCTTGACAAGCTTTTCCAGATCCTCACCGGAGAAGCCTCCCCTTAAAAGGGAGCTCAACTAGGCGCGACTTGGAAGTCGTATCTGCATTCCAATGTCTGAGCCAAAGCCAGCACCTCGCCACTGTACCTGCTGCCACCGAGCACACAGAGAGGCACAGGAGATCGTACAAGGCATCAGCGATAAACATGGTGACTGATTCCAGTCAAGGCAACTCAGGATCTGCTGGGAGGAGCTGGATCCACCTCAGTAGGGCCCTGGCTTCAAGTTCTCCACAGACTGCTGCCTGTAAATCTAAGGAGGAAGACGAAAAAGCAGTCTTGAGCAGCCCCTCCACCTTCCAGTCAATCTGATCTCAAATGGCAGTGCTACCCTCATCTGGAATGATGGTGTGCTTACTGTGGCCATCACGAGAGTATCCTCCTTGAGAAAATGCATCCATTTGTCAAGGACTTCTGGAGACCAAACGTAAAAACATCCCAAGCGTCATGTGGAGCACACGGAAACATCTGGACTGTCCCATTCCACAGTGACCAGCTCTGTGGGGAAGGGAAGGGCTTTGGAGGGTTTCTTGATGCCCATGATGATGAGATCCACCTGAGGCCTAGCCAGGTCAGCAGTTGCCGGTGCCTCAGAGAAGTGAAGAGCTTCCATAATCTGAGTGATGAGAGCTACAAGTTCCTCTTTACTGACTAGCCAGATTTCAGTTCCTTCCTCTTGCTCCTTGGGTTCCTCCTGCTGCTGTTCTTGGCCCGAGAGCTCCCCCTCCTCTCTGTCAGATGCAGTCTAGGGAGGGATCCTCTGATGGACACTAGCCGTCACCTCTGACAAGTTGCAAGTTCCCAGATGGAGAAGCGGTACCCTGGAGCTGGGAAGTAGAAAGGGTGACAGAAGCTGCAGCTGAACTGAACCTGTCATGCTTCCTTTGAGGGTCTGGTTTCTAGAGGGATCCTGTCAGGGGCCCTGAATGCCATGCATCCCATGCCTGCCAGAAGAAGGACAGAAACTGCTTGTCCGCATTGAGGGCATCTGTATTGACAGCTGGATTTTGAGGAGATGGATGCTGGGAAGAGCTGTGCAAGGGCATCGACCCTCCCCCGAAGGCAGGGAAGCTGAGGGGAGAGAAGCTGGCAGTGTGCCAGACGAGACTGGAGGTACAGCAGGAGCCACTGGCATGTTAGAAGGGCCCCCGGGGTCGGCCCCACAGGTGGCACAGAGATCATTGGAAAAATACTTGTGTCTTCCACAAGACACTGCTGCAGAGAGGCAGGCATGGCTGCGGGTACTGAGAACGTAAGCCAGGAAGTTGGCTGCCCCACACAAAATGTCTGCTGCAAGACAAACATTTTGACGGTTTCCTTGCTGCACACAAAATGTCCACTGCAAGTTTTGGCAGGAACCGTTGGAGCAATGAGGGGCTTTGCCAGGTCATGAAATGCTGAAGTCAGAGCCATGGAACCCCACTGCAGAGCCAGGCAGAGGGAGGGAGGGAGAGAGCGGTAACCTGTCGTACAAGGCAGGAGAGAGAGGAGCACGGGGGGGGGGGGGAGAGCAGAGACGTGGCTGCGACAACACTGGTGAGCAGGTCCAAAGGGGAAAGAACTCACAGCCCTGTGCTGTCTAGTGATCTTGAAGAGCTATGAGGGAACCTGTGTAGATTCTTCCAGCCAGAGCTCTGAGTTGGTGCCTCTGTCAGGTAGCAATTTTTTCTTTTCAAGATTTTGTCATCTTAACTTTATAAATTAAATTGGCTAAGCCTGAACTGAAGAGAAGCTGCACAAATGGGTTAGGTGGAAGGCTGTAATATTCCTCCTGAACAGAAAACCCTTCCCTTCAGAGGTGCTCTACTAATCTTCCTGACCAGGGGCACCTCTGGCATGTATTGAAAAGCTGGAAAAAGGGACCCTGGGAAAGGCACCCCGTGTACCAAGGGCTTAAAAGTGTAAAATGCTCCATCAGAATTCTTGGGAATCTCTCAGGAGCCAAAGTCCACCATCTGCTGAGACAGAGAAAATACTGAAGCTCACCCCTAGTGGTAGGAGACTATATGCCAGTGGGTGATGTCACAAAGCTTCTGTGATTTTCTCTGTCTCACCATCTGCTGGCAGGGGGGACACAACATGCTAGCCTGGACTGGTCTAGCAGGATGGTCTGGGAAAAGTCCAGAAGTCATTATTAAAGAGGACCGGGGAGGTTCCGGTGATGTCATCTGCCTGGCATGGTCGGCTAGAGGATAGCTCCGCCGAAAAATTGTGGAGTAAGGCTTTAAAAAAAACACCTCTGAAAGGGAAAATCACCCTCGGTGGCTGACTTCTGTAGTGGAGAGTAGAGCTAATTGAGAAATGGCATCCACACGTAAGAAAACGGCTGATTTAAGAGACTTTGGAGAATCAGGAAAGAGAGAAAATGGCGATAGAGGGGCCTTCAGAGAGCATGGCAGCGAGTGGACAAGGAAAAAAGGAGACAGAGACTGCTGCGGGAGCCTTAATGTTGATCACAAAGGAGGAACTAAAATCGTAGTTTACGGAGATCCAAACAGAAATAGCAGGGTTCATAGTGGAGGTAGAGGATATGTTCTCGCAGCTGCGAACTGATATAACTGAAGCTGGATCCCGGGTGGCTGAGGCAGAAGGATGCACTGAAACCTTGTCTGAGAACGTGGGTTTCTTCAATTCACGTGGCATTGTGCTCATCTTGGTGGACTTGCATTGAAGCCCTGGACACACGTGCTGAATCTCTGGAGAAAATGATACCGAACCTGGATGAAGCGAAGGAGGCTATGGCATTAAAAATGGAAGATCTAGAGAACAGAGCCCGTCGCCAAAATCTGAGAATAAAAGGAGTACCTGAGACAGAGGAGTATCGGGACTGTATGAAAACCGTGAAGGAAATGTGTGCGGCAGTGTTGAAAGAAGCAGAGGAAGGAGAGCCGGAAATCTTACTTGCTAGAGCACATAGATCGCTGGGTACAGCTCGGAGACAGCAACCTCGAGACATCATCATTTGTTTTCAGGACTATCTTATAAAGGAGAAAACAGCAACAAAGATGCGGTCCCTGGGGAAGTTTGAATGGCAGGGCTCTGAAATTGCTATTTATGCGGATCTTGCAACTGCAACTCTTCAAAGAAGGAGGAATTGGAGGGAATTCACTACCAGATTGAGAGAGGACAATATCAGGTATAAATGGTTATTTCCCATGGGTCTAGCTTTTACCATTAACGGAGTGACAAGAAGGGCGGAAACATTGAAAGAACTAGCAAAGGCCATGGGAGAGGCAGGATAGAGCGGACCGGACGTACGCAGCAACGAGCCCTTGGAAAGTGGTGGCAACGTGTGGAAAGGAAGGAGAGGAAGTCAGCAAGAGTGGAATTGAATAAACCTCCTAGAAGTTGAAAGATTATCATTTATATGTAACTGTATTGATGGGTGAGGTAGGGTTTGGTATTATTAAGGAGAGCGTGGTGTATCAGAAACTAAACCCTGGAAAGTAATGGGTGAATAGAGTTTAATGTTATGGAGATGAGAGGTCAGGAGTATAAATGGGGGAGAGTAATTATGAGGAATTCCCGGTAAGAGGGAAATGGGGGAAATGACATGTAATGAAAATGAAGGCGTGTGTGAAATAAAAGGCGGATCCGTCAGAATGACAAAGTGTTGGGGACCGGTTGGGAGTATATGGAGGGGTGGAGGGGGGAAGGGAGGGGGAGGGAGTTTTTAGATAGCAATATCCGGGGGGGGTTTAATATGGGGGGGGGAACCTATAGAACAGTATAATATGAGTAGGAGGTGGTATTTAACGAATGGGTCGTGAATTAAGGATTTTGTCGCTCAATGTGCATGGTCTTAATTCATGGCAAAAGCAGAGGGCGCTGCGAGAGAGGGAGTTAGAGCTCAGGCAGATGTTCTTCTGATACAGGAGACTTGTTTAAAGGTTTCACAAGGAGGTGGATTGGGCCAAGGCAAATATGACAAGGGGTTTCTAGCAGCCAATTACAGTAGCCCTAAGAAAGGAGGAGTGGGGATCCTCTTTGCCAAGGATTTGATGGTAGAAATAAGAGAAATTATTAAAGATAAGGAAGGGCGGTATGTTATATGGATTGGATTAATGGAAGGGAAAGAGGTAACACTCTGTAGTGTTTATGCTCCTAACGATGCCCAAGGTAGTTTCTTTGACAGGATGTTCCCAATTATAGAAGAACACCAGAGAGGTAAGCTAGTTATTGGAGGTGACTTTAATCCAGTAATGAACCCAAGGATAGATACCTCTGGAGGGGGAAGGAAGGGAGAAAAATCAGGGAGAAGAAAGTTGGGAAAAATTATGACTACTCTGGGGATGGTGGATGCTTGGAGACAAAGGCACGGCAAGGAAAAAAAGAATATACTTTTTATTCCCACCCACACCAAACATATAGCAGAATTGATATGGTATGGATTGAAAATAGTTGGTTGGATTGGGTGGGTAGTGTTTGTCCTGGTCTGATCATGCTCCAGTTATAATTACTATCGATCTGTATAAGGAGCAATCAGGACTGCGTTTTTGGCAATTAAATGAATCGCTATTAGCGGACCCAAGTGGGGTTGCCTCCAGGAAAAAATCACTTAAAGAATACTTCGAACAAAATGGTGGAAAGGAGGTTCCCCGAGAAGTGGTATTGGACGGGATGAAAGCTGTAATTCGTGGGCATTTAATTGCACTAGCTGCAAAAAAGAAGAGACAAGCGGGAGTAGAGGAAGAACGACTGAGGACCCTATTAAACTCTTTGATTAAGGAGCACCAGGTAAAAGGGGGAAAGTCTGTGTTAAAACAAATAGAAAAGGTGCGTAGGGATCTTGAGAATTTAAGATTAGGGGAATGGACTTTTCAAATGATGAGGATGCAACATGCTTATTTTATAGGA
Source organism: Ichthyophis bannanicus (assembly GCA_033557465.1). Lineage (NCBI taxonomy): Eukaryota > Metazoa > Chordata > Amphibia > Gymnophiona > Ichthyophiidae > Ichthyophis > Ichthyophis bannanicus. The sequence continues at coordinate 27,268,891 of CM066051.1, forward strand.
GGAAATAAACCAGGTAGATATATAGCTAGGCAGCTAAAACAGAAGCAAATTAAACAGCAGCTATATAGATTAAAAAATGAAAAGGGTAGCTGGGAGTATGGTACTGTTAATATACAACAGATTTTCTGCAAGTACTATAGGACATTATACGCGTCTGAGCAGAAAAGGCATTAAAAAATATTTAGAGAACATAGCTCTCTCGAGACTAGATGATTGTGAGCAACAATGGATAGATAGAGAAACTGAGATAGAGGTAGAGGTAAGATCAGTGATAAATGCACTTAAGGAGGAAAAAGCACCTGGACTAGACGGTCTATCAGCAAGGTTCTACAAGACCTTTTCTAATGAAATCGGAAGTGAATTAACAAGGGTGTTTAATGGAGTTATCCAGGGGGGTGGGGACACTCCCAAAGTCGATGGCGGTGGTGGGGATAGCTTTGGTGCCTGAACCTGGGAAAGGGTGTAAGTGAATCGTATAGACCTATCTCTTTAATAAATTTAGATGCAAAGATCTTAGCAAACATTTTAGCTACCAGATTACAGAGTTATCTTCCTAAGCTGGTTGGCAGTGCCCAAACGGGTTTCATACCAGGTAGGCAGGCAAGTGATAATATTAGGAAGCTTTTAAATGATGGCTGTAGATGCGGAAAAAGCCTTTGACAGAGTTGAATGTTTGAAGTGTTGCAGAAAATGGAGATTGGGGATCATTTTAGGAGCTGGATCAGAGCGCTTTATGCACATCTGAAGGCTTGGATCCGAGTTAATGGTACTTATTCAAGTGAATTCAATCTGGGTAGGGGAACCAGGCAGGGCTGCCCTCTATCACCCCTCCTATTTGCAATGGTGATTGAGCCTTTGGCACAAAAGATTAGGGAACATAAAAAAATTAGTGGTATACAGATGGGGTCCGAAGAGTATAAAATATCTCTTTTTGCTGATGATATCATCTATACGGTGGATAAACCATTAGAATCATTGCCATATTTATTAGAGGAAATACAAGGGTATAGAAAAATTTCGGGATACAAAATGAATATGGGGAAAACTGAGATATTAAAAATCCAGATGCACCATGACGCTGAATGTTGATTAAAGGCAACATACCCATTTAGATGGGTGAAAAAGCAGATAAAATATTTAGGAGTGTGGATTAGCTGGGATTGGAGGACATTGAGAAGTTTAAACTATGATTCCCTAGTAACCAGCATATTAAATGATTTGATAAGATGGGAAAAAACAAGTTTATCATGGTTAGGGAGAATTTGCAATTGTTAAAATGAATATTCTGCCCAGGATACTATATTTGTTTCTGGAATTGCCTATAGAGGTGTCAGTTGTACAAACAAAATTTGTTGCAGCAAATAATTTTTTCCTTCATATGGAGAAGACATCCTCCGAGGCTCACTAAGAGAGTGATGGTTAGGAATAGGAGAGATGGAGGTTTGGGAGTGCCGGATCTGATGCGCTATTATAAAGCAGCGCAGCTGCGGGTGATAGTATATTGGAAGATAGGCCCTGAGACCAGACGGTGGGTTAAGATAGAACAGGAGGTGGGGGGGCCAAGGCTGTCTAATGGACAGTCTATGGATGAAGGAATGTGAAAGAGGGGGGTGGAGACAAGGAGCAAAGTCCATTTAAGGCAGTAACATTAAAAGTATGGCATCAAGAAAAGGATAAATTGGTGGGGAATAAAGTGGCTATTCAACTGCAAAAAATTAGAAAGTGTGTAGGATTTCAAGAAGGGGGCCAATCATATGTCTATAAAAAATGGGAAAAGCAAGGGTTGCTGTGGGTGGGGAAATTGTTCACTAGGAAAAGTAAATTAAATACCTTTGAGCAATTAAAAGAGATCTATTCATTGGGACAAGCTGATTTGTTTGGGTATCTACAACTAACACATTTTGTGCAACAATGCCTAACAGGGGTGGATAATAGTAAAGCAAGTTTCCCATTTGAGAAGTTGTTACTAAGGGAAGGTGAATCTCAAGAGCTTGTCTCTCAGATTTATAAGGGATTGTGTGAGGGAAGTGGGCAAGAGGCGTTTCAGAAGGCTTGGATAAAGGATTTAGGTGGATATTGGGATGAGGAAAGGTGGGTAAATATATTTGAGGCGGCACAGATTGCAACTTGCTCAGCCTCTATACAGGAGCATTTCTATAAATTGATATACCGTATGTATATTACACCGAAGAGATTGGCTGATATAGATAGAACAAAGGAGCCCCTCTGCTGGAAAGGGTGTGGAATAGTGGGAACATATTTACATGTGTGGTGGGAGTGCCCTGTATTACAGGGAATTTGGAAATGGATGAAACTGGTGGTACAAAAAATGGTGGGGTGGAAGGGGGAGATGGGTCCTGAGCAAGTCCTTTTTGGGGAATGGGGAATGCCTGGTAGTGAGTTGGGGTACTTGTTAAAGATGGTTTCTATACCTGTAAGGATGGAAATAGCATATAAATGGAAGGACACTAGAGGACCTGATGAAGATCAGGTGCTGAAAAGGTTAGATTTCATATACCAAATGGCTGAGTTAAATGTGCAAATGAATCAAAAAATTAGAGTGTTCCAACGTAGATGGCACCCATATGTTCAGTGGAAAGGAAGTAAGGAAGATTAAAGGGGGATAACATCAGAAGTGACCATGTTATTGAGCGTACATGTGTATACGTTGGTAAATACAGGAATGAGTAGTTCATGGTGGATTAGTGGTTTGTAATTGATGGAGGTGTGGTACTGTTCCTTAGGTTTCCGTAGGAGTTTACTGAGTAGGGTTTATAGTAATGTGGAGGAAGGTAGGATGAAGGGGGTGAGGGTTGAGGGGAGGCAAGATTAATTTTAAGAAGCAACAAGTGCTTGGCCACGAGCTGGAAAATGGGTGGGGTGGTGAAACTTGGAAATGGAGACCGAATAAGAGTGCGGATATGGGTCCTAATGGGAAGTAAGGAGCTCAGTGGAATTGCTAATAGGTGGTCAGTGACAAAGATAATGTGAAAATATGTGATAGGGTTTAATATGTTAACATAATAACATTAATGTTTATAGACTATACTTTAAGATATAACACTTGCGAGGAAGGGGTAGAGAAGGAACTCAGGAATGGGGATTGAGGGGACGAGGGAATGTGGGGAACATTAACTAGTTGTATAAGGCTATGTTGTATCTCTGCTGAGGTGCCAGACCAAGACAAACCACCCATCTGGGCAGCAGCAGAATGGGACAGTGTTGACGGCGGAGGATCACATTTTTGTGACAACGGCAACACCACCAAACTTAAACTGCGCGGAAGAAAGGCCCGGCAATCTACTTCTGTATCTTGCCATGAAAACCCAATGGATAGTTACAGCAAAACAAATTGTGCTATGGTGCTGCAAGATGAGACCCCCAGGTCAGAAGGCACTCAACTAGCTACTGGGGAAGAGCTGAAGACTTTTCAGAGTAAAGCCAGCATTTATGATGTGGTTGGATCAAAGCCCTCGGGAAGTCTGACTGCTGATGTAGCTACGCATGAAATGAGAGTCAGAAGCTGTAAAGATGTCTTACACATTGGAACATGGAACGTACGAAGCATGAACCAAGGGAAGTTGGAGGTGGTCAAGAATGAAATAGAACGTGTACAACTTGATCTGTTGGGTGTCAGCGAACTGAAATGGACTGGCATGGGGCACTTTGCATCAGATGATCACATGGTCTACTATGCTGGAAATGAAAGACAAAGAAGAAATGGTGCTGCATTTATAATAAAGAAGAAACTTGCAAGAACTGTAATGAAATACAATGCAGTCAGCGAACGCTCAATCTCTATTCGTCTACGAGGATTGCCTATCAACACAACTATAATTCAAGTATATGCCCCAACAACAGCTGCAGAAGAGAATGAATTTGAAGAGATCTATGAACAAGTACAAGCTGAAATTGACAGAACATGCAAACAGGATATCCTGATAGTCATGGGTGACTGGAACGCAAAAGTTGGCAACAAAGAAGAAGGCAAAGTAGTTGGAAAATATGGACTTGGCAACAGAAATGAAGCTGGAGAAAGACTGATAGAATTCTGCAAGACCAATGATCTATTCATCTCAAACACCTTCTTCCAGCAACACAAGCGGCGACTGTACACATGGACTTCACCGAATGGATTATATAAAAATCAAATTGACTACATATGTGGAAGTCAATGATGGAAAAGCTCTGTAACATCAACAAAGACAAAACCTGGAGCTGACTGTGGTACAGATCATCAACTACTAGGATGCAAACTCAAGCTAAAGTTGAAAAAGAGCAAACCACTCATGAATGCAGCAAAATATGACCTTGAGAATATACCACTGGAATTTAAAGACTGCCTGCAAAATCGATTTGCTGCTTTAGATACAAATGACAGAGCTCCGGAAGAGTTATGGAATGACATCAAGAAGGTTGTGTTGGAAGAAAGCGAGAAGTCTCTACAAAAGGTGAAAAAGCAAAAACGGCCAAAATGGATGACGGAAGAAACTCTGAAAATTGCCCAGAAACGCAGAGAAGCTAAAGCCAGAGGAGAAAGAAAGACAATCGCAGAACTCAACAGAGATTTCCAACGTGCAGCAAGACAGGACAAGGAAAAGTACTACAATGACACTTGCAAGGAAATAGAAGCAGAAACTATTAGAGGAAGAACAAGATCGGCTTTCCTAAAGCTACGAGAGTTAAAGAAAAAGTTTCAGCCTCGAACTGGAATGTTACAGGATGCTCAAGGTTCTATGTTGAATGATGCTGAGAAGATCAAGAAAAGGTGGAAGGAATATACAGAGTTTTTTTATATGATAAAGATCAAGTGGACCAACAGCCGTTTCAACCTGTACCTTATGATCGGGAACCATTGGTGATGAAAGAAGAAGTTAAACAGCATTGAAAGCCTTATCAAAGAACAAAGCACCAGGCATTGATAGCATTCCCATAGAAGTATTGCAGCAATCTGATGCAGCTGTTACCGTACTCACAAGGCTCTGCCAAGAATTATGGAAGACAACATCATGGCCAACTGACTGGAAAAGATCTGTGTTTATACCAATACTAAAGAAAGGTGATCCAACTGACTGTGGAAATTATCGAACAATCGCTCTGATCCCACATGCCAGCAAGATTCTACTGAAGATTATTCAAAAGAGACTACAACCATACCTGGAACAAGAACTACCTGAAGTGCAAGCAGGGTTCAGGAAAGGGCGAGGAACAAGAGACATCATTGCGGATGTGAGATGGATCCTTGAAAAGACTAAAGAATACCAAAAGGATATCTATTTGTGCTTTATCGACTATAGCAAGGCTTTTGACTGTGTAAACCATGAGAAACTCTGGGCCACATTAAGAAGCATGGGTATACCAGAACACCTGATCGTTCTCTTGCGCAATCTGTACATTGATCAAGAAGCAACAGTTCGAACGGAACAAGGAGAAACAGAATGGTTTAAAATAAGCAAAGGTGTAAGACAAGGCTGCATACTTTCCCCCTACCTGTTTAATTTATATGCAGAACAAATCATCAGAGAAGCAGGATTGTATGAAGACAACAGAGGTGTGAAGATTGGTGGAAGACTCATCAACAACCTTCGCTATACTGATGATACCACATTACTGGCTGAAAGTGAAGATGATCTGAAACATTTGCTTCTCACAATCAAAGAACATAGTCTCAAAATGGGCCTGCACCTTAATGTAAAGAAGACAAAGATCATGACAACTGGCATAATCAACAGGTTCATCGTTGAAGGAGAAGATATTGAAATTGTGAACAACTTTAACCTACTTGGATCAACTATCAATAAAGAAGCAACAAGCAGTCAAGAAATCAGACGACGCATTGCTCTTGGCAGAATGGCTATGAAAGACCTAGATAAGATTCTCAAGAGCAGGGATGTCTCTCTCCATACAAAGATTCGACTTGTTCAAGCCATGGTATTTTCAATAACATCATATGGATGTGAAAGCTGGACAGTGAAAAAGATAGGAAGAAAATTGATGCCTTTGAATTATGGTGCTGGCGGCGAATACTGTGTATACCATGGACTGCCCGAAGAACAAACCAGTCGGTACTAGAGGAGATCAAACCTAAGCTTTCTTTAGAAGCTCAGATGACAAGACTTCGACTTTCATACTTTGGACACATCATGCGAAGAGAGAGATCATTAGAGAAAGACATTATGCTTGGCAAGATAGAAGGTCAACGCAAAAGAGGAAGGCCAGCAATGAGATGGATCGATACAATAACAGCAGCTACGGGTACCAGTCTGTCAACAATGAGCCGCCTGACTGAAGACCGAACACAATTTAGGATAGCTATCCAGAGGGTCGCCATGAGTCGACTCTGACTCGACGGCACTTAACTTAACAACAACATAAGGCTATGGTATAAGTGTCTGTTTTAGGTGTGTATAACTCTAGGTTATAGATCCTATTGGAAAAAAGAAAGGTCTGAGGAATTAGAGAAGGGGGGGGGACACCCTTAAAAAATGCATTTATGGCATATAGGTATAGACGGAATAAAGGTCTGGGAAGGGGGAAGGATGGGGTACGTACCATTATGAGGGTTTAAGGGGCATTTAGGAAGAATAGTATTGTATAATAAGTAAACATTGTAATAGAAATATTGTTATGTAACATGCATAAGGTATATAGATATGATTAGAAAGTACCTTTAGGGCAGTTTGGATTGGATATCAAGTGATGCAATAATTTAAAATCTGATGTTAGCTAGCGAAATAAGCAGCGGGTTTATGGTGTACCTGTATTACTTTGTTTATTTGGTATTACTAGTAGGAATATGTAGAACTAATTATGTGTCTGAATTGTGTACATGGCTATGTTACGAAGAGTTTGCTTCAATAAAAATTTTAAATATAAAAAAAAAGAAACATCAGACGCTGAGTACAAACGAAAATCAGGAGCAAAACATTTTTTGCTCAGATGAACTAGTGCAGTATGTCAGCAACATTGTATGATTAAATATGCTAGTCAGTCAAAATTTAAAAAAGAGGACCGGGGAAATCCACTGCTTACCCTCGGATAAGCATTGTGGAACCTGTGTACCTTTTTGGGAACCTGAAAGATACTTGTGGCCTGGATGGGCCACTGTTGGAAGCAGGATGCTGGGCTTGATGGACCTTGGTCTGACCCAGTATGGCATTTCTTATGTATGTACCCCTATGACGAAAGGCTTAAAAGGTTAGGGCTCTTGACCTCAGAGAAGAGACAGCTGAGGAGATATTTTAGAAGTCTATAAAATGATGATTGGAGTGGAATGGGTAAAGCAAATTGATTTTTTATTCTTTGAAAAAGTACGATAACTAGAGGAGACACTGCCGAGTTAGCAAGAAGTAAATTTGAAACAAACTGGAGAAAATGTTTTTTTCCCCTCTATGCGTAATCAAACTCTGGAATTCATTGCCCAAGGATGTAGTAAAAGCTGTTAGTGCAGCTGGGTTTAAAAAAAAGGTTTGGACAAGTTCCTGGAGGAAACGTCCATAAGCGATAATCAAGGTGGACTTGGGGAAATCTACCATCTATTTCTGGGATAAGCGGCATGGAATCTCTCTATCCTTTGGGATTCTGCCAGGTACATATGACCTGGATTGGCCGCTGTTGGAAAAAGGATGCTGGGTTTGATGAACCTTTGGTCTAATCCAATATGGCAAATCTTACCTTCTTATGTTCCTTCAGGAATTTGTCCAAGCCTTTACTCAACCCAGCTACACTAACTACTTTTACCATAACCTCTGGCGACGAATGCTAAAGCTTAATTATACATTGAGAGAAAATCTATTTCCCTCTAAAACATCATGGCATGCCCCCTAGTTGTTGTACTCTCTGAAAGAGTAAACAATTGATTTGTGTTTACCCATTCCACTCCACACAGGATTTTATAGACTGCTATCATATTTTAGCTGTCCCTTCTCCAAGCTGAAGAACCCTAACCTCTTTAGCCTTTCCTCATAGTAAAGTCATTCTATCCCCATTATTGTCTGGCTGCCCTTCTATGTTCCTTTTCTAATTCTGCTATATTTTAATTATTTGTGTGTTTTATATACCGCTGTATCGGGTAATCATAGTGGTTTACAATTAAACAACCAATACATTAAACATTGTAACAATAAATGGTGCAATAACAGGCAATCAAGAATGTACATCTTTTTTGAGATGCGGTGAACAGAATGCTTACCACATTCAAGATGCAATCACAGCATGGAGCGATACGAAGGCATTATAATATCCTTTGTTTTATTTTTCTATTCCTTTCCTATTGATTCCTAATGTTCTGTTGGCTTTTTTGGCCGCCGCTGCACACTGAACAGTAGATTTGAATGTATTATCTACAATCACACCCAAATCCTTTTCTTGGGTGGCAACTCCTGACGTGGAACCTAGCATTGTGTGTCTATAGTTTGGACTATTCTTCCCTACATGCATTGCTTTGCATTTGTCCACATTAAATTATCAGCCATGTGGATGACCAATCTTCCGAGGTTCTCCTGCAGTTTCTCACCATCTGCATGCGATTTAACAACGTTGAATAATTCGGTGTCATCTGCAAATTTAATAACCTCATCCATCGTTCCCATTTCCAGATTATTATAAATATATTAAAAACCACCAGTCCTAGTACAGATCTCTGGGGTTCTTCACTATTCTCCTTCCTTCATTGAGATAACTGCCCCTTTGCTATCTCTCTTTTAAGCAGTCCTTTATCCATAATAGTACTCCATCCCCCTAATTCCATGGATTTTTAATTTCCTCGAGGTGTTATGGTCAAAGAGTGAGAGTATGAAAGGGAATGTGTGTCAGGCAATAGTCTGTGTGTCACAGACATGAAAGGACGTTTTAGAGATAATGCGGAGATCAGAACCGATACATCAATATCCCAAGAGAGTTCCAACAGTAGTTCAGAAGAGGCTCTGCCAAATGGGGAACCTTTTCTAAAACAGTGCAGGACCACAAATGTATTTGCTGATAGGTGGAGCTGAAGGAGCCGTTTTGCAAATCCCCATCTGGGGGGAAATCAACAGAGGAAACCCGACGACTTACATTTTGCAAACCTATACATATAAAGCCGTCAATTAACTACAGAGGCCGCTATCTTTATCCAATTTCAATTTGGAGGGGGAAATACACAATGTACAGGGATGTGCACTTATTAGATTTTTAGATAAGCCAGGGAGCAACTGTAAATTGCAATGTGGACAACTACAGTCATATACATTGTGATGCAGCGGGGGCTGATGAGAGCCCTGATAGAAGAAAAAAACTTGTTTGTCAGCAAGGAAAAGATGTGCACAGAGTGCAATATTCACAGGGACCAGCTAGAGGGAGCAGGAGTGCAGTCAGGAAGACTGAAGGGCCGCGCCTAGCTGGTCAGGAGCACATGACAAACATTTCACAAGCCTCAAAGAGAGGAGTCCTTTATAAAAAAGAACTGCCTCAAGCTAAACAGACACAGACACAGAAGGAGAAACAGACACAAAAAGAGCGAGGACTGGGGCAGAAGGAGAAAGCTGTTTGCTGGCAGAGGAGAAAGACTTATACGGATTGCAAGCAAGAAGCAAGTAGGAATCAGCTGGGAAGGAAAAGCCAGGCTGAGCAAAGAAGCCAGGATTTGGGCTATTGCAAGAGCAGGCATTTACCAGCAGAGCTGTTCCCACGGGTGAGAGAGGAACCAAACTCTCAAAGAAAAGCTTGGCACAAAACTTCTGAAGGGAGGAAGCAAGTCCAAGGAGAAAACCTTTCCTCATCGTGCTGCTGCAATAAGAGGTATGAGAATTATATTCCTACAAAAAAACCTTTGCCCTGTAAAAGTTCTTGTGAAGGAAGTGTGGAATCTCTAAGAAGAGAAAGCCCAGTTAATACTAAGGGGACACGTGGCCAGCGCTCCAGGCTAGGCCCGAGGCACTGGAAAGTATTAAGGGAAATATACAAAGCTCCAGAATACAATATTCCAGAGACTGTTTACACAGAATTAGACATACCAATTCCTGAGCCGATGCAAGTGGAACTGGTGGAACAGTTGCCAGACCCAGAGGAGATGGATTGCTCTCTCTGCATTTCCCATAGCACAGAGTCTTTGGAGGACGTATGAATGGCTTGTGGTATCTGCAGAATGTCTATTATGTGCTGAGCAGAAGAATTGTACAAATGTGCTTTAAACTGGAAGCTATGTTTGTGACCTGCTACTACTGTGAAGTTAAACAACACTAAATCACAAGGGTATTTTTTCTAGAGTGTGCAACAATGCTTCAAAAAATGTGTATACACTCCAAATATATCACCAGTCTTGTTGAAGATATCAAAAATTCACTTCAAATTGGTGCTGAGGCAAATGATAATGCACTTATGTATTCAAACTCACAGGTCTCAGATCAAAGGGAAAAAGGTGGCCAACAATGACCAACAATGCTCCCATAATAACATCAACGGCCTGATTTATATAATGTTGTGCATGAATCACTTTTCCTTTGCCCACATGAAGATAATATTAAACTACTTTTCTCAATCCAATGATAAAATTACTTTTCTCAATCCAATGATAAAATCAAACAGTTGTAGGTAAATCAGAATGGCTTCAGTTGTTGTGCAATACAAGCCCGCTGCTCTCACAAAAATAGCTTCACTGATTATAATAACGCCAACTTGACAAATAGCTTCTTTGCTTATTATAGCGCCAACTTGCTTATGACCCAACGCCGTTCATTGACACTGTCATCGCGTTTCTCCTTGCGGTTCTTCAGGGGTACCGATTCTCTAGCCAAACTCCCACATTAACAGCTCTGTTCTGAAACATACTGTAAAAAGACAAACGTGTCACCTTTCCCAACCAAGACTACTACACCCATATTAACAAACCCACTTACTAAATAATGCCATCTCACTTACAGAATGCTGCCCGCGTTCAAAATCTCATACTTCCTCTGCTGTTTTACCATCAAGCTTAACCGGTGAAAAACGCCGCGCATGCGGAGTAACTTCCATACCTGCCTTTTAAACGCAATCATCCACTCGTAAGGGTTCCTCTCAAAACTATTATTTCTTTTTTAGTTAATTTTATCATTCTCTACTCCCACTCGGCTAAAACCTTAGCCTATCTAAATCTTGAACTAACTAATATAACACTCTATACAATGCTCCAATCACGTCTAAGATCTACTCACTTAAAAATCCAGTTCTGCTCTTAACAAAGATAACCTATGTACTTTTATTACTCCTCACCGGCCCATATCTGTGTTACGAAACATGAAAATCAAAACCTTTTTCTCTTGAGGGTTCCTCTCAAAAAACAATCTCACATTTCAACTTGACTTGTATTCTCCCGTTGAAACCAGTGGTAAAACCACTTTTATCCTACGAGTATACCAGAGAAATCAATCTAATACCTGGGTATGACTGGTAACTAAAGATCGATAACCAAATCATGACATGCATGCATGCCACTCAATACGTTCATTTAATCCCGCGGGAGTCACCGAGCCAAGCTCAAAAATCCATCGCTGCTCTTGTATGGAAAGCCATTGTTCACGAGTTTTTCCACGCCGGCCCGACCGAACGTGCTCAATACAAAAACATCTCATATCTGTGAGTGAATGTCCTGCTTCCAAAAAATGGTGTACCATAGGGGCTTCCATCACTTTATTTTTTAACCGGCTTTTATGCTCAAGCATACGAGTTTTAAATTTCCTGACTGTTTTGCCCACATAAACCAACTGGCAGGGACATAACACTATATAAACTACATACGTAGATTCACAGTCTAAATGGTAATGCACCTTATATGTTCTACCACGATAATGAAATGTATGTAATTCCAATGTTATCTCACAAATGGTACAATGGCCACACTTATGGTGGCCTTTACTCTCCTCTGATTCATCATGTTCTCTCGCTTTCCTACGCAAGCGCGATGGACTGAGAAATTCTTTTAGATTTCGTCCACGCTGCCATACGCAACGAATCTTTACATCCGCAAAGGCTGGGACTACACGTAGCACCGATTCATGTTTTCTTAGTATGTTTTGAATTGAAGGGCTCAATGGAGAATATGGAGTGATCAAATTAATGTGTTGATCTATTTGTTCCTGAGTCGTTTGTGGAACCGAGTGTAACAATAGGTCGCGATCGTTAAATAAAGCCCTCTGGTATGCACGTTTAACTATCAATGGTGGATAACCCCTTTCTTGAAAATTCAAAAACAATTGTTTGGACTGAATTTTATAATCTGAGCGTTTCGAACAGTTTCGCCGATATCTCAAAAATTGAGAAAAAGGCAACCCAGTTTTTAAACGAGGGGGATGTACGCTCTGAAAATGCAGAAATGTGTTTCTATCCACCGGTTTACGAAAAACCGTAGTAGCCCAACCTTCAATGCACTTATGAACCTGAACATCAAGATTAGTGATCGTATCCATGCTGCACTCATATGTAAATTGAATATGTGGTTCACAATTATTTAACCAAAGATGAAATTCAACCAGCTCACTATGTGTACCCTGCCATATCATGAAAATGTCATCGATAAAACGCTTCCATAATTTAATATGGGTTTTATAAGGAGAGGATTCCAACCATCTCTCCTCAAATCTAGCCATGTAGAGGGTGGCTATGGAGGGAGCACAAGTAGCTCCCATAGCCACCCCCGACAATTGGTGATAAATGGTGTCCTCAAACCAGAAAAAATTATGAAAAATAGCTAGCCTTACCAGTCGAAGCACAAAGGTCAACTGGTCCGCACTAAGGTCACCTCTCATCTGTAGATAAAACTGCACAGTTTCAAAAGCCAAAGTTTGAGGGATGCTAGTGTATAGGGAACAGACATCAAATGTTACTAACCAAATATCTATCTGATCCACCCAATGATTATTCAACTGAAGCTGTCCGAGGAAAGCTGTAGTATCTTTAAGGTAAGAGGGTACTTGTGATAGTAAAGGCCGTAAATATGAATCTACATAGGTCGATAATGGCTCCAAAATGGAACCCTTAGTCGAAACTATGGGGCGTCCCGGAGGCCGCGCCATGTTTTTATGAATTTTCGGCACCGTATAAAAGGTAGCCCCCTGTGTACTAGGTTTGTTCAAATAATTCCATTCTCTTTTAGAGATCAAGCGTTCTGTCAATGCCCAATCAGTGATCTCCCGAATGGTGGCCTTCAAAACTCCTGACGGATCTATGGGCAATACTTCATACATGAGGGGATCATTCAATTGTTGTAAAGCCTCTGACAAATAGTAGGATCTATCTAAAACCACAATAGCTCCCCCTTTGTCCTCCCGCCTAATGACTATATCATCCCGTTTTTTGAGCTCATGCAAAACTTCACGTTCTTTTTTAGAGAGAATAGTATGGTAATGCCAAACTTCTTTTTCTACCTTAGATAAATCTTGTAAAACTAACTCTCTGAAAATCATAACTGCTGGATGAAGAGGTCCAGGAGGAATCCAATTCGATCTCAATGGAAGAGGGGCTCGCTGGGAACAAATTATCTCTCCCTGTGAGTCAGCTACATTTGATCGTTGGGTGACTGAAACAGGCAATGCAGTGGTCAAATGATGAGAAACTAAAACAGGTTCTACTGCTGCCCTATCCTCCCTTGGTGTGGAGAAAAAATTTTTTAACTGTAATTTTCTAATTAAATTTTCAAGATCTATGCGAAACATAAAAGGGTCATGAAACATTTCAGGGACAAACGACAAACCCTTCTCTAAAAGGGCCAACTGATCTAAAGTTAAATTACAACCCGATATATTAATCACTAAAGAAGATTTTGCCACTGCTGGAGAACTTAATAATTCCGTCGCCGGAGCGTACGGTCTGACTTGGGTCCTACTACAGCCACTTTCTTCTTTCTGGTTGTTTCGCGATCGCTGTCTTCCTCTAAAAAATCGCTTTCTCCTGTGGTTCGACTGGAATCACTATCATCCACATTTCTCTCAAAATTTACTCTCCGAGCAGATCGTTTCATTTTCCGATTTATGTCCATCCAAGGATAAACGTATCCTACTGTGTAGTCCTCATTGTCACGTCGCAATTTGCGGGCTTTTTGTTTGTGTACTTCTTGCCGTAAAGTTGCCAACTGTTTCTCGGTGTCCTGTTGTTTCTTATGAAAATTCTCAGCAGTGTCACTCTCTTTTAACGTTGCCAATGCTGCAGTGATATCTTTATTCATAGATTCTAAATTAACCTTAATGGTATCAAAAGAACCATTAAGTCCAAAGAACATTTGTTCAATATACAGTTCCACTTGGTGAGAAATTCATTTGTCATGTTTTGTACCCGGGGTTCCTTGTAGACCCGAAGTCCAGATGGAGCATTCGCTGAAACGATGTCTGAGAAGGAAAAAGAAGCCTGGGATTCCTTCAAGGATGTTGTTCTCAAATTCTTGGGGAATAGGCGGGATGAGAACTATAAGGATATTGTTGCCAGGATGCTCAATGCCTTCAAAGAACAAGGCTGTAACATGAGCCTGAAAGTCCATTTCTTGCACTCCCATGTGAACTACTTTCCCGAAAACTTGGGGGCGTACAGTGAAGAACAAGGTGAAAGGTTTCACCAGGACATCAAGGACGCAGAGAGAAGGTACCAAGGAAGATGGAACACCACTATGATGGCTGATTTCTGCTGGTTGCTGCTGCGGGAAACCCCAGATGAAAAATACGCCAAGCAGCGCACCAAGAGAAGCATTCGGGGGAAGAAGAAACTGGCCCACCAGGAGATTGATTGACCCAAGAATGACTTTAAAATCTAAACTGTGTTGACAAATATTGTGTTTTTACTAAACTTTGAAATAAAAATTTGCTAGTTATTACCACAGTGTCGGATCTCATTTATTAGAATTTTATTTTCACACCATCGGGTGTTTGTCTTCATGTATTGCAATGGTGCGGTTTGCGTTTTCTATTCTTACATACATACCTGTACAACATTTTTTGCACATTTCTTTGCTCTGCTTTGTGTCTAACCTCGCTCTTATATGCTCAATGTTTGTGCACATGTATGTGGCTGTTTTAAGTGCAGACAATTTTGCTACCATCACAGTGTGTTTTGTTGACATTATTCTTATGTGCTGCCTTGTTACAATTTTCTTTATTCTTATTTGAATAACTACTAAACAATTAGTATAAAGAATTCATCCAAGAAACTTTTATCTCGATCGCACTCAATCTGAAACGTTCACCTCAAACTGCTAACCCAATGTAGCAAAAAATCTGTACGTGATGGAGCAAATTGGTTACCAGATTTGGATTCAACGCACCAAAAAACGTAAAAATCAATCGAAACATTAGAGGCAGTTTAAAAAAAAAATTTTTTAGTGTACCTGTGTAATCTTTGCCCAATAGGCTTGTATCCCTTCACATTTCCACCACACGTGCATCCAATCCCCTCTCTCTTGGCATCCCCTCCAACATTGATCGCTATTTCCCTTCCCGGCCCTTTTTTTGCACACTGGGGACCAGTATCATCAATACAGCACTTTATACACATTTGCTTTTATCTGAGTGGCAATGGAAATATTGGCCATCGTCAGTATTATTTTATCCCACACTTCTTCGTTCCAGCTCACCCCCAATTCCTCCTTCCATTTTGCCATGTAGCCCAATTTACTCTCCCCTCCCTCCGTTAATCCTTTGTAAATTTTGGACAAAACCCCCTTTTGACCCAGATGGTCTGAGCATAACACTTCAAAACCATCCCCTCTTTTCCCATAAGTCTTTCCACACTTTCTGTTGTCTTAATCACCTTCTCATTCTATGAAACAAGTTACCTACTTATGTTTTATCACTGCCCACCACATATTTCAACGACTGCAGCAAACCTACCCTTTTTTCCAAATGTTTCCTAAACCCGTGATTCAAGGACCCCTTAGGATCCATGAGACCATTACAAGGGCTCCGCAAGAAACAGGAAAGAGAAAAACATAGGTTGGCGAGGATTGGCTGAGAAAAAAAGATTAGAGGGAGCTGTCCAAGGAGAGGGAGAGAGAGATCAAGACTGGTGGCAAATGGATAGAGGTAAAAAGGGGCAGGTGGAGATAGGATGGGGAAGGGAGAGAGAGGGCTAGTGGAGACAGGATTGGCACTGGGGGTAGGGGGTCTGGGAAAGAGTGGTGATGAACTGGAGATCCATGAACATTTTTGGAGATTAATATTAATAAGGGGTCCACATAACTAAAAAGGGTTGGGAATCTCTATGCTAGAGCACACTATCTAAATTCAGTCTTATTGCCAGTAGAGGACAAGACACAGATGTACACAGACCAAAAGAGGGACCTCGGAGTGATAGTGTCTGAGGATCTCCAAAGTAACGTGACAAGGCGGTAGCCAAAGTTAGAAGGATGCTGGGCTGCATACAGGGAGGAATAACGAAAGGAGGAGGTATTAATGCCCCTCTATAAGTCGGTGATGAGGTTTCACGTGCAGTATTGCGTCCAGTTTTGGAGACCATATCTCAACAAAGGCTATACGGTTGTGGTCAATGTTATTTTGGCACCCTTGTATTTTAGGTATGTTGTGTACAATATCTTGAGAAATAATTGGAAATATTCCAACTGTACTTCATCATAATATTTTAATAGTATGTTCAAAGATATAAAACAACAACAACAAAAAAAGATGTCTGTGCAACATAGTAATTTCTGAGGAAAAAAAATGACTTGGACAGGATTAACGGCATCCTTGACTAATATTTGGCTGCACAACCTTTGGTGGTGATGACAGCCTCCAAACATTTCTTGTAGCCATCTATAAGTTTCATACATCTGTCTTCTGGTAGTTTCTCCCACTCTTCACCTTGATTTGTTCCAGCTCATGAATGTTTCCAGGATTCATTTTACCAATGGCAAATTTCAGCTCTTCCAAAAGGTTCTTAATTGGACTGAAATCAGGACTCATTGCTGGTCAGTTTGAAACAGTCCATTTGTTCCTTTTTAGCCATTTTTGTTTGTACTTCTGGAGGTATGTTTTGGGTCACTGGCCTGCTGGAGGACCCATGACCTTTGAACCAGACCTAGATTTCTGACACTAGATAGCACATTTTGCTCCAAAATACCTTGGTAGTCCTCTGATTTCATGATTCCTTTAACAGGTCTCCAGTTCCTGAGGCAGCAAAACAGCCCCACATTATGGAACCACCACCATATTTAACTGTAGAAAAGTGAAATTAGGCCTTACTTGTTAATTGATGTTCCTTTAGTGACTCCAGTCCAGTCCTGCACCTGTGGATAGTGTCACCTCACCAGCAGTTTGGAGACTGAGCGTGTCATGTTTTATATCAGGGCATGCGTACCGGTGGCACCTCCCACCAACTCCAGTATCCTATTGACAAAGCAGACTCACAAAAGCAACATTACAACCAACAATGAGAACTATATACAATGTAGACCCCCCCCCCAGACAGAAAACCCCTACTCCGCCTGAGAAAGAAATTGCTTACTTCAGCAGAAGCTTCCGCCTCGGGCTTCGCCTGAGCACTCCTGACTGCACTGAATTGAGCCTTGAAGCTTTCCTTTGCAATCACCACCTAATGCTTCTGCCCCATGAGATCGGTCTTGGCCCCAACTATGCTGACTTTCTTCACGACCGGAGATAATTATGGTGGCAAAATAGCCAGAACCGACACCCGAGTAGCATCAGGACTGGACTGGGGTCACTCAAGGAATGTCAAATACAGGTAACGCCTAATTTCACCTTTCTTATCAGACCTCCAAGTCCAGTCCAGTCCCGCACCTGTGGGATGTATCACAGCAGTACTAAAGATGGGAGGGTGATCTGAGTGGAAAAACACTTTATTATCAATAATTCTAAGACCTAATACAACCCGACACAGGCCGTGTTTCGGAGACCTTCATCAGGGGTTGTCGAAATAGGTACTAAAACATAAAAACATATAAAAACAAAGGAAGAAACGGAGTAGGAGCGGATCAGGAGATTTTGATAATTCTGCCTCTCTGTTTTCTACCAAAGAATCCAGTAAATCACAGAGAGCAAAGAAAGATAGGGAAGATCATGGTCCGGATACTTCCAACGAATCTTTTTTCAATATGGATGCTCTTTGGAAGGGAGGAGGTCGCGAAAACTCACGTACCCGCCAATGGAAAAAGAAAACAGACAGGGATATAGAAATGGATCACGGGGCACAATATGGCCAAGATTCACACCGCAGGGGCCAAGGTTATTTTTCCAGAGGCCGTGGCCGAGGCAGAGGGAGGAACCATTGGAATCTAGACCAATCAGAAGAGAGGAGATATCAGTAGACCAGAATATTTCTAATAAATTTGACAATGTGGTTAATATTTCCAAATACATTCTTACTAAAGATGAAGAATCTATCCTCAGTAGAGGACTAATGTTCGTTCCTAAAAATAGGGCTGATACTTTTGAAATACGTGTAGATCTCTACAAATTTTTTAGAAAACTCAGGATTAAGCAGTTTTTCTCAGAACAAATGCAAGGGCCCTGTGACAATTCAGTCATTAGTAAGAAATTTACTTGGATACCACCTCAAAAGACAGATTCTACCTTAGAAGTTTTTGAAAGAATAGTTCTTAAACAAGTTTTAGAGGCCACTAAAGACAATTCTTCTTCTTATCACAATATTTCCCAAGGAGAGAGATCGGCTATTCTTTCCCTTCAGAAAAACAATCAGATTATCATAAAACCTGTAGATAAAGGTGGTGCTGTTGTGGTTCTAAACAGGCAAGATTATATACATGAAGTAAATAGACAACTAAATGACAAGACCTTCTATCAGAGACTAGATGGAAATCCGACTATTGATATTAAGAGGAGAATAGACAGTCTCGTTATGACCGGTTTTGAGAGAGGTTACATTACAAGAAAAGAGAGATTTTTTGATCGTTGAAACACCAATAATTCCTACCATTTACATCTTGCCTAAGATCCATAAGTGTCTAGATAAACCACCAGGGCGCCCCATTGTATAATCTATTGGTTCCATTCTAGAACCTCTTTCGAAGTTCTTAGATATTTTCTTACGCCCATTTATAAAACAGATGTGGTCCTACGTACGAGATTCAGCACACGTTATAGAGATTTTATCAACCTTTAATATTTGTACCACAGATATTATTTTAGTTACTCTAGACATCGAATCGCTTTATACTAATGTACCACAAAAAGAAGCTTTAGAGATTATCACGTATTATTTTTTGAAACGTACAGGATGCATTCCGACCACTTTTCTTCTCTCCTTAGCACAGATTGTGCTGTTCGAGAACTTTTTTTGTTTTAGAGATTTGTTTTACAAGCAAATCAAAGGAGTAGCTATGGGGTCAGCCATGGCCCCAGACGTGGCCAATCTGTACATGTATAATTTCGAAGAGAATTTCCTAAAACAACATCTATTTCAAGAGAATGTAGTTTTATGGATAAGGTACATAGACGATATTTTAATACTCTGGAGAGGTACAGAGGAACTTTTAGGACAGTTTAATGTATGGGTTAACCAATTAGATACCAACCTAAGATTTCAGTTAACCTATGATTTCCATAGAATTTCATTTTTAGATCTTTTGATCCGTAAAGAAGAAATAGGCTTTTCGACAACATAACACAAGAAACCAACAGATAAGAATCATTTTTTACATTATAATAGTTTTCATAATTTATCTCTGAAAAACAATCTTCCTGTGAGCCAGTTTCTGAGGGTGAGAAGGGTGTGCTCTGATCCACATGATTTTGAAAATGAGGCAAGAGATATGAAGAAACGTTTTCTTGAGAAAGGATATCCGACTAAACATGTAGAATCTGCATATAAAAGAGCTAAAAATACACCAAGAGAAGCACTTCTGTTACCTAAGGAGAAGAAACCGAATAAAGGGCTAGTTTGTCCCCTTCTCTATTCCCAATTTTCTGCAAAGATAACCTTTAGTTTCCCACTGGCATGCATTACAACATAAAGTTAATGACTTAAAATTTTTTGTAATAAAACAAGTGAAACCTAACTGGCAAGGAGGGGACGTTAATAAAACCATTCTTAGGTTAGAACTAAGATATATCCTTTTATTAGATACTTTGGCTCCCAATGGCCTTAATTTGGACGAAGACCTTTCTGTCTTTCTATAATAGTATCTTTTTATAATAGCAGGTTTATATACCCCTCTAGGCCAGTTTCTATTATCCCCTGTTTTTCAGTAAACTTCCCAACAACACACCACATTAACAATTGTCTCTACATGCAGTAGTGTGCTACTGGGTTTCCTTTACAATTAGATAGTACAGAGTGGATTACACATTTTTTGATATTGTCCCTTTAGACTGCACTGAGACAATCGTGTTACATGAGGTTCAATACACATCATTTCCCTCCTTTTTTAGGTTATTTTATATGTCATTTTTTTATTATATATTTTTTATTTTGCTGCACGTTTTTTTAAGTATCATTTCTAGACCTATAGGATTCTGAGGCATTTTCACGCTGGCGTTTTTTAACCTGAGATTTTAAATAGATTGGTCCAGAAAATATAAAAATATAGAGAATATATAGAATATAATTCAAGATGTGATTTTCCAACACACAAATATTTATATATATACATATATACAAACACATCTACATAGTTATTTATAGGGTGAACTGTGATCTGTTCATGGTTGTGCATCCACTATTTTTGGTCTCTCTCTTTCTCCTTTTTTATGACTCATTCTGCCACTTTATATTTCATAAGCGATTCTCCAAAGTATGAGTTTTTTGTTTTTTTATATTCATGGTCATAATGTTTTTTATGCTATTTATTAACTTTACCTAATAGGCGTTTTTTAATTTCGCTCTAGCCACGCCCCCTTTTTCCCGCTCTAGACATGGTTTTAAGTTTGCGCATGTACCGGCATTTTTTAGTTTCACTTTCTAACGGCAGACTGAATAGAGGCACTGCTGGTTCGCAGAGCAATATTATTTGGCAGAGATTACATTGGTGAGTTTTAAGTGCTTAATAATATCGCTGATTTGGCATTCCTACTACTTTTATCGTTGTTTATTTATTCATTATTATGTGGTTCCTCTGAGGAAATTCGGCCATATTACATGTATTTGTTTTATTTATTTATTGTTCTATTTATTTATTTTTTTAGCGTCATTTTTTATACTATTCATCATAAAGATTTTTTTAAACTAAAATGGGTCCTTCTTATGAAGTACATCGATGGGTTTGATACCTTTTTAGAGACTCCATAGTTACATTGAGTATCATTGAGGTATATCGTTGTATTAGAGTTTTTTTGATACATTTGAGCTTGACCTCCTTCCTCCCCAATTTGGAAACGATTACATGTCTTTTGTTTGTTTTGTTTTTTATGTAATTTCAAAGATAAAGTTTTGAGCTTTATTTTCTGATCAGTCAATTTGCTGTATATTTGCAATCTCCATGGTATACATATGCCTTACTCTGTTTTCTTTGTTCTAGTTTTGTTGTTTTGAAGATTACTTGTTCATCATATCCACAACTAAGGTATTAGTGTTGAAATTCTGTGCTTGTCACATCCTTTGAGTTCTCTATCTTAATCTGTTTTAATTTGTTATTTCTATTTAATTTGTTATTTCTATTTTATTCTATTTTAATGTGTTTTGTTCTATACATATGGCATTTTAATGTAATTGCGTATCCACAATCTTAAGTAATTGATTTGGTCTTATTCTTTATGTATTGTTTATATGATTGATTATATTGTATTTATGGTTTTAATTATTTATTTGTTCTTTCCCATATATTGATTTTTTAACACTATTAATTTATATGTTTTTATGTTTTAGTACCTATTTCGACAACCCCTGATGAAGGTCTCCGAAACACGGCCTGTGTCGGGTTGTATTAGGTCTTAGAATTATTGATAATAAAGTGTTTTTCCACTCAGATCACGCTTTGTACTGTGTACCTGCTACCACGTGATTTCTTGCCTTTTTGTTGGACTACCTAAAGATGGGAGGGGCCTGCAAGACCAGCCTGAAAAAACACCGCTCCAAAATGCATGCCCCCCGCTGTTTGAACATCCAGCCTATAATGTTTCAGGTTGCCGCCCTACAAATGTCCCCTGGTGGCACTAATTGCGACTCCCCCCACAAGGTGGCCTGTGCACGGGTCGAATGCGCTCTCAACCCAACCGGTAAATGCTTGCATCTGAGCAAATAAGCAGAGGATATAGCCTCCTTTACACCCAGTGGAAAATGGAGGCCTTCAAAGCCGCTTCTCCTTTGCGGGCTTCACCAAACACCACAAACAAGCAATCCAACTTTCTAAAGGACTCTTTGTCTTTAAATAACTCCGTAACACCCTACGGACATCTAACCGCTGAAGAAGTGGATCCTGCTCCTTCCCTCCTGCTCCCGAAAACCCTGGGAAAGGAACCAACTGATTCATATGAAAAATTGACAAGACCTTTGGCACAAAGGAACCGGCCTAAGGACCACCTTTTTCTTAGCCAACACCAGAAAAGATTGCCTGCACGACAACACCTGCAGTTCTGAGATCTGTCTAGCCGAAAAAATTATTACCAGGAACACTGCCTTCAGTGCCAGATCCTTCAAAGTACATGAACCCAACAGTTCATAAGGGGACTCTGTTAATACTGACAGCACCAGACTAAGGTCCCAAGGAGGGATCACCACTCTCAACGGCAGATGCTCTTGTTTTAACGCACAGAGAAACCTGACTACATCTGGATGTGCCGCTAGGGAACCGCCTTGAATCTTTCCTCGGTAGCTGTGACCTGCACCCGGGGCATGCTACAGGACAATCCCCCTTTTTGAAACCTGCTTGCAAGAAGGTCAACACCTTTGGCACTGAAGCGGATAATGGCTGACATTGAGGACTGGTGTGCCAGTTACCAAACACTCTCACATAAGCTAGCGATGTTGAATGCTGCCTAGCCTTCAGCAACATAGAGATGACCTGTGTCAAGCAGCCTCAATGGTGGAACTGTGCTTGCTCAATAGCCAAGCCATAAGCGAGAATTGATACACCTGTGGCATCAGAATGGGACCCTGAGACAGGAGGTCTGGCCGAGGCAGTAGCCTCCACAGATTGTCTAATGTCAAGCACACCAAGTCGGCACACCATGGGTGACAAGGCCAGACCGGCGCTATCAACAGCACAAGGCCCTGATGCACCTCTATTCCCTGTATGACTCGACTGTAAGCGCCCATGGTGGAAACACATAGAGGAACCGCTCTGTCAGCCATCTCTGAACTAGGGCATCGAGTCCTTCGGACATTTGTTCCCGGGGTCTGAAGGTCCATTCCCCTGGATCGCGATGAACCCATCTGAGATAAATCAACTTCCACATTGTCCTTTTCTGCTACATGCACTGCCAATAAGGCCTGCAGATTCACTTTCGCCCAGGCCAATAAATGGGCCAACTTCGTCTTCTAAGTACACACTGCTTGTTCCTTCTTGGTGACTGACAAATGCCACCACCGTGGCATTGTCCAAGAACACCTGCATTGCCCTGCCGTGAAGGAGAGGCCCAAATTGTTGCAACACCGAGAATAACACTCTTAGCTTGAGACGGTTGATCAACCAATCTGCTCTCTTCCTGACCAATGTCCCTGCGTGAAGTAACCATCGCAATGAGCTCCCCAGCTGCTCAGACTGGCATCTGTTGTTCTGTCGTTAAGGGAACCCAGCGGGGCCTTCCAGAGGCATGCCTGTCCGCAAGTTGGCACCCCTTAGCCCCACTGGAGCAACCTGCGGGTGCTCGCCGGACAAGGAAGTGGGAGCGATAGTGGATGACTCTGTGCAGACCACCTTCGCAACAGGCTCCTCTGCAGCGGCTGCATATGAACCCATGCCCAGGGCACAAGCTTGATGGTTGTAGCCATGGAGCCCAGCACCTGCAGACAATGCCAAGCCGTTGGTATCTGTATGCTGCAAAACCTTTTGATTTGCATGATTTGCCTCTGCAACGTCAGCACCCTCCCCTCCAGCAAGGATACTCGCTCTGTCACTGTCTGAAACCTTGCCCCCAGAAACACCATCCTGCAAGGGCCTGAGCTGACTCTGCGAAGTTTATCACCCATCCTAGACTCTGTAGGTACGCAATCACTCTCGCTGAGATACGCTCACTTTCCCTCACTGACTTTGCCGGTATGAACCAATTGTCCGGGTATGGGTGTACGAGGATCCCTTCTTGCCGCAGCCTTGCTATGACCACCACCATTACCTTTGTAAAAGTGCAAGGTGTGATGGCTAACCCGAAAGACATTTGAAACTGGAAGTGACCCGTGGGCAACACGAACCTTAAGAACTCTTGATACCCCTACCATATCGGGATATATAAACGCGACTCGTCTGCTTGAGGAAGCTCACCTTCTTCCAGCTCAAACTCAGCCTCTTGCTCCACTTTGCCTTCCTCCTCTTCTTCTTCCTCAGACTGGAGGGATCCCCCTTCATGCCAAATGCCCTCTTCCAGTCTCTATCTACTAGGGCCCAGCTATCCCTGTGCCCCTTCTGCCGAGGGCGCACCCTGCGAAGACCGTTTAGGCCCCTTGCCTTGCAATCACCCTGGCTGCTCAGTCTGCTGCCTCATGCAAAATGTCTTGTGCAGGAGACTAAACTCCAGGGAAAATACCCCCTGCACATCGCTTCGCTGGTCTTTTTCCGAAGGGCTCTTAGAGGTCATAGAGGACTGAGAGGATTTATCGTGCTTCTTTTTGGTGCCCTGTGCCCATGGCAGTGAGGCTTGGGAACCTCCTTCCCCTACCTCTGCCTGTGCTGCAGGGACAGGCATCGCGTGGGCAGCTGTAGACTACTATGGGCCAGCACTCCCTGAGGTCCCAGGCCCTCTCTCGCCTTGGCCCTCAAGTAAATCTTCTTCTGTCGATCCAGCACTTGACACCAAACCCTGCCGCGAACTGCATGCCAGGCAGGTGATCTTACGGGGCATACTGCTCTCTTTATTATTTTATTTTCAATCCTCTGTAAAGGTCCAAAAACAAAACAAAACCCAAGCCATAGTCAGCCTGTCAGCACACTGACTTTTATTTATATATATATATATAAAGCAGCCCAGTAGCAACGAACAAAAAAACCCACGACTGCAATTATCCCGGCATCCAAATCGCTCTGAAAGTGAGAAGGCAAAGCAAAATGTAAAATGAAAACCATGGGCTCCCAAAATGGCTGCCTCCTCACAGCACAAGAAAAACAACGCTGAAGCTTGAGCTCCCTGTTCCCAGTTTCCCATGCTGGTATTTATCAGGCATTCACTGATCTGCTGCCGTCAACATTCCCGAGCAAACGGTCAGCTTCCTGTAGAGCTTCGGCATTGCCAGGAGTGCTTCGAAGCTGAGGCCTGCTGTATCCCCCCCCCCCCCCATTCTCCGAGTTGCTCAGCGGAAGGGGCTGCTGGCGCAATCCTCTCTTTCAGTCTGGGAGCGCTCACTGTCTGCCTGCTCCTCCTGGCAGGCTGCCAGTTCCAGACCCTGTAGTCCTCAAGCCCCAGCCAGTATGAATTTTTTTCTCAATACTTGATTTAGCCTGAATTGTAGAACAGTGGGAGGTTAACTAGATTGTGAGCTCTGATGAGCAGGGACCGTCTCTCTTGTATGTTTTGTACAGCACTTCGTATGTTGTGGCGCTTTATAAGTCTTTATTAATAATAATAAAAACAAGGTAATTTAGACTTGCTGCACTGACTGATGTCTTAGGAAAACTCCAAATTTGGCAGATTCTTCAAATATTTTCCTATTTCTTATTTATTCCTTTAGTGAGTCCGTCTGTGGAATCACCTCACCCCAGCTGCTTGGAGACAGATACTGGAGCTGGTGGGGAGGTGCCACCAATATGTATGCCCTGATGTCATCAAACATGACATGCTCAGTCTCCAAGCTGCTGGGGAGAAGATACGAGTTGAAACCTCACTCCAGATTTATTTATTTATTATTTATTTATTACAAGTTCTTATATACCGCACTATTCGGCATCAGCGCGGTTTACATTATAACATAAAGACCATAACAACAAGCTGTTTGGTTTACATCGAACAGGAGTACAAACTTGGAGAACCGGGGTAAACTATATACAATTGCTTAAAGTCTGTCTTAAGCTCTCTGGATGTTGTATGTGCTGATTTTCCAACAGTTTGCATCAATCTTCAAAGACTTCTTGGATTAATTTTCTTCGTCCCACCACGTCCTGGGAGGTTCGTGACAATTCTATAAGCAGAAAACCTCTTAACATTGCAAACTGTAGACACAGGAATCCCAAGATCTTTTGAGATGGAGTTTGATGATAATGGATTTTCTGATGGTCTCGGGCAACTCTCTTGTCTTCACCATTGTGAAACTGGAAAAGGGAATGAATGTATCCATTTTAAACATTAGAGTCATCATTCATTGGTTGATTAAAATCATGTGAGCACTGACAATTGATCACAGGTGCATCTAATTTTACTGCAGTGGGAATGTGGTTCTTCTGTTCAAACTGATCTGAATTGTTTAAGGATGCCAATAATCATGTCTTGGCAATGTCCCAGTTTTTATACTATTTCCTACTATTCCTTTTTTAATCGGTCTTGTTTTATTTGATTCTTTTATGTGTCAAATATGTGTGCATATATAGTCCAAAGCCATTTCACTGGCCACTATTTTTTTGGGGAGATATTGAACATTAAGGGGTTGAACTGCAAGGGTGCCAATAATGTCATTGATCACAACTGTAAAAAGACTTGAATTGGATCAGAGGAAGGCGACCAAAATGATATGGAGCTGGCACCATAAAATGTACGGAAAGATACTTGAAGACCTACATGTGTGTACCCTAGAGGAGAGGAGGGTTAGGGGAGAGATGATAAAGACCTTTAAATAGTTAAAGGGCATTAAGGAACAAACAAACCTTTTTCAAAGAAGGGGAAGCTGTAAAACTAGAGGGCAAGGTGGTAAACTTAAAAGCAACTTCAGGAAATACTTTTTCACTGAAAGGGTGGTGGATGCTTGAATGCCCTCCCGATGGAGGTGGTGGGGGCAAACACGGTGACGGAATTCAAAATGGCATGGGACAGACACAGTGGATGCCTTTATAGCAAGAAGGTTTAATAAAAGCAAACGTAAATAACTTCATAAATAGAGAGGAGTGACCTGCCCTGGAGTGGCAGGTATAACTTTACGCAAAGGCATAGAGGGGGAGTAACCTACACAGAGCAGAAGATGCAACTCTACAACTCTCCCCACCTTACTGGGCCGACTAGAACAACCATGCCGGTCTTTATCTGCCGCCATTTACTATGTTATTATGTATGGTGCAGGCCGTGCCCAATTTTGGCAGATCTCCAACTTATTAATGTCCTTTTGTGGATGAGGCCTCTCAAGGTGCAGTCTTACTAGAAACCTCATTCTGCTACCGTTAACTCTATTTTTTTGCTCTCACCCAGTCAGCATGACCACTGACTTAAGGTTACCCTTCAGAATGGTATTCAGCCCTTGGATTTCTGTACCCCAAAAGCATAAAGCTGCATTAATTTTTAAGTATAGTTGTCAAACCTTTGATCGTGTTTCTCATTTTTAAAACCATCTTTCACCTTATTTAATCCTCTATATAACCTTATTTAATCCTCTATATAACCCTAATAACACACGCTCCCCAACCTGGATGATCGGAGACTTTAATCTGCCCTCACTACAAGATATACATTTGTCTGCCTTTCTCGAAGCAATGAATGAACTGGGATATACACAACTCATAGAAGAACCAACTCATAACAAGGGCGGCAAACTCGACCTGATCTTCGCCCCCCAATCTACAAAACCCACCCAAAATATCATACAATCCAATACACCTGTACCCTGGTCAGACCATCACCTACTATTATTCAACATACCTGCTAATGACCTATGCAATATTAGCAACAAAACGGTTACCCCCCCTAGTCTTAGCACATCGCGCTTCCGACCCCTCGACAAGGACAGTGCCCTCAAGACGATCCTACCATTACTTGACAATGATTCCCATGATCCTGATGAACTAGTATCCACCTGGAATAATGCCATCAGAGCTGCTGCCTGCATCCCTTCCACCAACAAGACCATATCGAAACACGAACACACTCCATGGTACTCCCAAGACCTCCGTACTTCGCTCATCCACCTACGCAAACTAGAAAGACAGTGGCGCCACAATCGGACCCCTGAAACACTTTCTGCTTACACTACGCATTTATTTATTTTATTTATTATTTATTTACATTTCTTATATACCGCACTATTTGCGATCAGCGCGGTTTACATAAAACAAACAGTATCCGACAATAAACAAGAGTCAGGTCATTACAATGAACAGGAGCAATCAACTTGGATATCACCTCCACGGGGAGACTATTCCACGTATCTACCACTTTTTTGTACAGAAAATATTTCCGCATATTACTCCTTAGTCTATCCCCTTTCACCCTCACCCTATGTCCTCTTGTAGCAGAACTTGCTTTCAATCGAAAGAGGCTCTTCTTCTGTGCATTTATGCCACAGAGGTATTTAAACGTCTCAAATCATATCACCTCCATCCCGCCTTTCATGTAAGGTGTACATATTAAGATCCTTAAGTCTATCCTCATATGCTTTATAACAAACACCACTAACCATTTTAGTAGCCACCCTCTGCACAGACTCCATCCTGTTTATATCCTTTTGAAGGTGCGGTCTCCAAAATTGCAGACAATACTCCAAATAAGGTCACATCAACAACTTATACAGAGGCACTATCACCTCCTTTCTTCTGCTGACCATTCCTCTCCCTCTGCACCCAAATATCCTTTTAGCTTTCACTGACACCTTTTCTACCTGTTTAGCTACTTTGAGATCGTTAGACACATTCACACCTAGGTCCCGCTCTTCTTTCGTGGACAGTTTTCACCCCCTATACTGTATCGCTCCCTTGGATAGCTGCAGCCCAAATGCATTACCTTGCATTTTTTAATATTAAATCTCAGCTGCCAAATTCTAGACCATTCAAGCTTAGCTAGATCCCTCCTCATGTTATTTACACCTTCCTGGGTGTCTACTCTATTGCAGATTCTGGAATCATCCTCAAAGAGGCAAATCTTACCTGACAGCTCTTCTGCAATATCACTAACAAAGATGTTAAAAAGAATCGGACCAAGGACAGATCCCTGGGGCACACCACTGGTAACCTCCTTCTCCTCAGAGTGAGCTCCATTTACCTGTATCCTTTGTCGCCTCCCACTCAACCAATTTCTAACCCAAGCAGTAACTTTAGGGTCCATCCCTAAGATGCTCAGTTTGTTTGTAAGTCACCTGTGAGGAACAGTGTCAAAGGCTTTACTGAAATCTAAATACACCACATCTAGGGCTCTCCCTCAGTCCAACTCCCTGGTCACCCAGTCAAAGAAATCAATCAGATTTATTTGACAACACCTGCCTCTGGTGAATCCTTGCTGCCTTGGATACGGTAGTCTGTTGGACTCCAGAAACCTCACTATTTTTTCTTTCAGCAGTGCTTCCAATTTACTCACCACAGAGGTTAAACTACTTTCCCTTCTGTCCATGAAAGATGAGCAAGACCTGGGCATGATTGTTTCTGATGATTTAAGTTGGCTAAAAATGCAGAAAAGGTGATGGTGACAGCCAAAAGGATGCTTGGGTACATAGGGAGAGGAATGGCCAGCATGAAGGAGGCGGCGATTGTCTCTAGTATAACCTCATTTGGAATATTGTGTACAATTCTGGAGGCCACACCTTCAAAAGGATATAAGCAGGATGGAGTTGGTGCAGAGGACAGCTACCAAAACGATCAGTGGGCTTCATTGTAAGACATATGAGGACAAACTTAAAGATTTCAAAATGTGTACTTTAGAGGAAAAGTGGGAGGGGCGATATGATAAATTTAAATTTCTCTGTGGTATAAATGCATAGAAGGCGAGCCTATTTCAATTGAAATAATGCTCTACAATGAGGAGGCATAGGATGAAGGAGAGATTCAGGAGTAATATACAGAAATATTTCTTTATGGAAAGAGTGGTAGATGCATGGAATAGTCTCTCAGTAGAGGTAGAAGAGACAAGGCCAGTATCTGAATTCAAGAAAGCATGGGGCAAACACTGAAGATCTCTAAAGGAAAAAAAGGGAGTTGGTATGGAAGGACAGACTGGATAGGCCAGATCGTCTTTATCTGCCTTCATGCTTCTATGTTTTTGTATCTTTTCACCAAAGTCACTTATAAAGATATTAAACAAGGACTGGGCCTCGCACTGATCCCATGATGCCCTGCTTGATCATCTTCACTTCTCTTCTGTCCCTCTGTATGCAGTACATGAAGAAAAATGGCTATTAGCAGTCACATACGTTTCCACTTCCTCGCTATGTCTGGTTTTCTGGTATCCAGCTTTGAATCACTGGGTTCGGAATACTGCATGCTATGGAGAAATTTCACTTACTGTTAATTTCCTTTCCTGGAATACTGCTAGACCAGTCCACAGAAATGGGTTATGTGCCCCTGCCAGCAGATGTTGGAGACAAGGAAATAACAAAGGCTTCTGGGAACCCACCCTCATACATATAGCCATGCCCCTAGGGGTTGCTTTCAGTAGTCTCTTGACAAGCAAGAAGGAACAATGCCATGGAAAGTCAAGTACTTATAGCAACAACATAATTATCAACAAACCTGCTCACGGTAGTGGAACTATATACACAAAGTTCACACGGCACTAAGACGAAAGACAGCAACCTACTGATAATGGCAGTGTTGGCATCAGACTCCTACTGGACGGCGGCGCAGATAGTCCCGGGCGAGTCATGGACTGGTCTAGCAGTATTCCAGGAAATGAAGTTAACAGTAAGTGAAATTTCGCCTTCCAAATCATCCTGCTAGACCAGTCCACACAAGTGGGCAGTACCCAAGCTACTCATCCACCAGGAGGGAAGAAACCGCCGCTGTCACTACCCGACCCCCAAAAGCAGTCACTTCTCAGGCTTGGAGATCGAGGCAGTAAAGATGGATAAAGGTCAACAAGGAGGACCAAGTTGCAGCCCGATAAATGTCCAGCGGAGCCACCTGAGAGCGCTCTGCCCAAGAGCTGGCTTCAACATGTGTGGAATGTGCCCGAAAGCCCACAGGGACAGATCAACCTTGCACAATGTATGCAGATTCAATAGCGCATTTAATCCAACAGGCGATGGTCGGTTTGGAAGCTGCCAGACCCTTGCAGGGCCCTGAGAAAAGGACAAAAAGTTGGTCGGTCTTGCGAAGCTCAGTTGTTGCGCGCCAATAGCAGCGCAAGACCCAACAGACATCCACGGTTCAGAGGCTGGCATCAGCGCCGACACATAACTCTTTGGGAAAAGAGGGACACGAGATAGCCTGATTGAGATAGAAGGATGAAACAACCGCTGGCAGAAATGAAGGTCCAGGCCGCAGGGAGAAGCCTTCCTTTGAAAACGTGAGATAAGGATCCTGACAGGAGAAAGCCTGAAGCTCAGACATCCTGTGGGCGGATGTAATTGCCACTAAAAAGGCTGCCTTAAAAGACTGATCACGGAGAATAATAGTCTTGAGTGGCTCAAAAGTTGGCTGCATGAGGCCATGAAGGACCAGCGAAAAGATCCCAAGAAGGAAAGACTGGCCGTAATGGGGGACATAGGGAACATACCCCCTTAAGGAAGCAGCTGATGTCCACATGAGAAATCATGGAGCATCCTGCAATAGGCCCGCAGAAGCAGGTAAGGGCTGCAACTTGAACATGCAAGGAATTCAGTGCTAAACCCTTATCAAAGCCATCCTGCAAAAAGGAAAGGATATCTGGAATTGACGAGCACCACGGTGATACCTGACGCTGTGAGCACCAGGATTCAAACAGTCTCCAAACCCAGGCATAGGCCAGGGAGGTGGATGGGCGCCGTGCTTGCAGAAGGGTGGAAATGACCCTAGTCGAATATCCCTTTCGTACTAAGCAGCACCTTTCAAGAGCCAAGCTGTAAGTGAGTAGGGAGCTGGATTGTCCATCAGTACAGGCCCTTGGTGTAACAGGCCCTTGCGCGTATGAGCAAAAGGGGGGGGGGCTGCGAGGAGACACATTAGATCTGCTTACCAGGGTTGGTGAGGTCAGCTGGGGACCACAAGAATCACCGGACCTGGATGAAGCTTGATGCAGCGGAGAGCACATCCTATCATTACCCAAGGAGAGAAAAGATATAGAAGCTGGCCGGGCAGCCAAGACTGAACCAGCGCATCGAGTCCACTGGAACCTCGTTCCCATCGGTGGCTGAAGAAGACTATTGCTTTTGCATTGTCCGTCGTGGCTATAAGGTCGAGAGTGGACCGATCCCATTGCCTCACAATCTGGTCGAAGGCCCAGGAGGCAAGTTCCCACTCGCTGGGGTCTATAAGGTGTCGATTGAGAAAATAGGCCTGAATGTTGTCCACTCCTGCAATGTGCTGAGCAGACAGTGCTGTTAACTGGAGTTCCGCCCAAGGTAGGAGGAGAGACATTTCCTTGGACACACCACGACACTTGGTTCCACCCTGGCAGTTGACATACAAGACTTTTGTGGGGTTGTCGCAGAGGACTCGAACCGCCTGACCCTGGAGCTGGGGTTGGAACTGCCACAAGGCCAGGCGGACTGCCCGGGCTTCCAGTCGATTGAGGGGCCACTGCCTTTCCTGAGGGGTCCACTGACCCTGTGCCTACTGACCACGGCAGTGAGCTCACCAGCCAGAGAGGCTGGCGTCAGTCTTGAGAAGAACCATCCAATGGCATCCTGCGCAAGAGATGTATTGGCAATAGCCACCACTGAAACGTCCAGTGCACCAATCGAGATAGCTATAGGCGGACATTGAACTCTTGAGACAGGGGAGACCAATGGGATAGGAAGAAGTGCTGCAATGGCCTCATATGCGCTGGGCACAGTGTTGATGGTGGCCCCATGCCCCCAGGACCTGGAGGTAATCCAGGGCTCGGGGCCATGGTTGTCTGAGAAAGAGACGAATCTGGTCTGAAAAGTTCTTGACTCGGTCGTGAGTAAGGAAGACTTTCCTCATGCGGGTGTCGAATCTTGCTCCTACAAAGCTGATGGACTGGGAGGAGCGGAGGACGCTCTTGGACCAATTGATTACCCAGCCGAGGCACTGGAGCAATTCCACCATTCGGGAGACAGAAGCTTGGGCTTCCTCGTGTGTTTTTGCTCGAATGAGTCATGTAGGGATGGACAGATAAAGGGATAACAGAATGCTCAACTAGCTGGAGTGTTCGCTCTTTCTAGAGCTCTTGAGTTGTCTGCTCACTTGATTATTACTGATTTTGTCTCAGGCTTCTTGCATGAGGAGCTCTATGTGCTGATATGTGCTGATACTACTATGTTGTTTTGTTCTGAAAATAGTGTAACAAAGATAGAACTGTTAAGCTATTAAGAAGTGGTAATTAACAGTTTTAATTGGTTCAAATTTGGTGTTAAAAAGTTTTATAGTTGATGAATGTACACACCCTTATATAAATGTTCCTTCCTTTGTGAGCTTAGATGTCTATGTGAATTAGAATGGAATGGAGAAGTAGTCTAATGACTAGAGTACTAGCACTCCTTGTGACCTTGGATAAGTCACTTAACCCTCATTGTCTTACAAAGAAAAATTTCAAGTTATCAATGTTCCTGTTTAATGTGCTGTACCAAGTTTTAGTTGCAATGTGAACTGCTGTGATTAGTGGGGAAAGTAGTATTAGAAAGAAAAAACAAAACAAAGAAAAGAAAAGTGCAAACATAGATAAACCAGGTCAGTTGGGTGTGGCTGGGAGGTTATATGCTGAGGTGAACAGTAGGGACCTGAAATTGGTGTAGTTATCTTCCAGACGGAGTGGAGTGGGAAGAGAGTTCCACAGAGCTGGACCAAGGAAGAAAAAGGCAGAATGACGGGTAGACTGTAAGTGTGTAGAGATGGTGGGGGGAAGTGAAGTCTATTAATGTGAAGAGAATGAAGACTACGTGTAGGGATGTGGAAGCGGAGAAGACCAGTGAGGTACTGGGGTGTTTGTGTGTGCAGGATGTGGTGATAATGTTTAAAGTAATGTGAGTTGAATCATCACCTAAGATACGACAGCCTTCCTAATAATTGTTGACAAACAATTGAAATTAGTTTAAATTATTTGTCATAAACTGCTAGTTATGTTTTAATGTTTGTTACCCCTTGAATAACCAGATTGACTATATCTTGTATATTAAGGCTGGAGAATACATCACAAATATAATTAGTGATATGAATATGTACAATTGTGTTCCTGACAGGAAAAAGCAATGTGTCTATCAGGCCACATGCTAACATTTGATTTGGCAAGTAGACAGAATAAGTTTAGGAATGTAGATGAAAATAATGAGTATGTTACAGACTAGCTATGTAATAGTTCAGTGCTAGCTATGGATGTATTATAATTAACAATAGATAATATAATTCTGTTCAACAATTTAAGACTGTCATTAGGGATGAATAATTGTGCTTGTTTGCAATTGTATGGCATCAAGAGAGATGCTGTAGTGGAGAGTAGGATTTTTGCAAATCATATATTGTATGCACTGAATCCTATGGGCCGAAGAGGAACACTACTGTGAATGAAATGCTACTGAATATGGAGACTCCTGATAAAGATCAGCGATTCCAGCGGAACTACTCATGTATGTGCAGCAGTGAAGCCGGGTGGATGGTCACTGAAAAAGATTGATCTAAGATGTGCATAGCACAGCCCATGGTGTGAAAGGATGCTGCTGACGAATCTGGAGTGATGACTGGTGTTATGATATGAGGGACTAATCTCTGAATTATTGCTAGATCTACGAGAAGCAGTTGGCCACTGCTGGAAAAGGTAGTGCTTACAAGAATAATTGGTAAAGTCTTGCTTTCTGTACACATTTTTATTGAGGCTAAGCAAAGGTAAACAATGTCACATGATTTTGTATAACTATTTCTTCCAATGAACAAGATGGAGCTCACCTATGGACCAGATGTGCCTAGGACTTTGAAAGAACATCTGCAAAATGAAGCCTATTGTAGAAGATTTATTCTGGAATTGGACACGTTTCAACTACTGCTCTTTAGTAATGATTCTTTCTAGAATCACAGGGAGGACTGTAGGGATGGACAGATAAAGGGATACCAGAATCCCCAATATGTAATTGAAGATGGATGAATTTCTTGATACAAAATGTGTTTAGAAGTTTGACTTTTCACCTACTTCCTTTTAAATAGAATAGGATGTTATGATCATGAGTTCTCTGTAACCGTCTTTAAAATAGATGGAACAGTGTTAATGCAAGCAAAAAGAACATAGGCTATGAACTGTGCAAGCATAAAGTTTATTGTACAGTCAGCTGGAAGTCCCTGCTGACACAACATAATTTTTGCAACTTTTGCAATTATAAATTTCATCTAATATACTGTAATCAGATCTTACTCTGTAAAAAGAACTTTGGCGACACCTTGTGTTATTTCATGGTTATAATAAATGACTGTTACTTCCTCTTTTTCTCTAATAAAAGGGAGCTTTTAGGAGGAGAACTTTGAATTCAATAAGCCTGGAATTATGCCTGTTCATAGTCCGCTTATTGTCTTCCCTCTGAGCTCAAAGACAGTAACATTTGTGTGTGTGATTGTGTTCTGTATTACTCTCTGCCTGTCTCTCACTACTGATGGACCAGAGACCTAAAGAGCCGTGGTATTGTGGTCAGAAAATGGAGTTTTCTTCAAGTCAGTCGTCCCGATACAGATGGATGCGAACTCCTTGTTTCCTGAGAGCTGCTGCCACGACCACCATGACTTTGGAAAAGGTGCGAGGTGCTGTGGCGAGGCCAAATGGTAGTGCATAAAACTGGTAATGTTCGCCCATAACAGCGAAGCGGAGGAAACGCTGTTGATCGTTTTGGATGGGAATGTGAAAGTAAGCCTTGGCCAGGTCGAGAGTGGATATAAACTCCCCCGTCCAGACCACCTGAAAGAGCAGAGAGTTTCCATCCGAAAACGTGGAATCTTCAGGAAGCCATTGACGCCCTTGAGGTTGAGAATTGGCCTGAATGAATCATCCTTCTTGGGGACAACAGTAAATGAAATAATGTCCCCTGCCATGTTTGGATAGCAGGACTGGAACAATGGCTTTTTGATGTAACAGACGCTGAAGGGTGGTGCACACCGCTGCTCGCTGATCCACAAGGGAAAAGAGAAAGAAAGGCTTCCTGAATGGGTGCGGCACAATCCAACGCATATCCTTTGCTGATCACATCGAGCACCCATTGGTCCCATTCTCCGGAGAAAAGAGAAAGACGACCGCCTATGGGTGGCACTCCAGAGTGGGCCAGAAGGCCATCAGCAGAAGGTGCATCCAGCGCCAGAAAACTTTGCCGAGGTCAAATATGGGACCTTGCTTTGCCGGTAGCCACGAAAGGCCTGAGAGTGAGACCCGGCTCCTTGCTTGGAGGCGGCGCCGGATAGGGCTGATCTTCCAGGGCGGTAATGGTGGGCATCACGAAACTGGTATCTAGAGATGGTGGTAGAACCTGATCCTGAGTGGTGCGACGAAGCCTGGGGCTTGTCTTCCAGTAGCCACTGGGGAGTAACCTCCCCTGGATCCTTGACAAGTTTTTCAAGGTCTTCTCAAAAAAGAAGTTTGCCCTGAAAGGGAAGCTGGGCTAATCGAAGGTTACATCGGCCGACCAATGGTGCAGCCACAGCCAGCGCTGAGCGATGTCACTGCTGCTACTGACCGGGCTGCTAGACGGAGTAAATCATAAAAGGCATCTGCCAAAAAGGCTGCCACCGATTCCAGGCATGCAGCTACCAGATCCTCGGGGAGGAGCTGAATCCAGTGAAGGAGATCTCGAGCGGCTAGGCCCCCACACGATGAAGCTTGCAGAGCCAAGAAGGAGGAAGAGAAGGCCGTTTTCAAAAGGCCCTCAACCATATGGTCTTGTTGGTCCCAGAGAGTTGCCCTCATTTCACCAGAATTGTGGTGTTCTTGACCACTGCTGCAATTATGGCATCTACTTTAGTTATCAGAGCCACCTGTCAAGGTCCTCTGGGGCCCAGCTGTATTGACAACCCAGCCGCCGAGCGGTTCGCAAGGAGATATCTGGGGCATCCTGTTAGAAGGGTATTACCACAGGCCCAGCAGGACATCCGTTGTGCATAGCGCTACCAAGGCGCATATTATGCATAGCGCTACCAAAGTGCATTCCCAAGACGAGCTACCAAAGCGACGTCAATTTAGAAAGCCAGAAAATCTCAGTGCAGCTGCCAAAGCTTCATAAATTTAGGTATCTGGAAATCCCAGTGCAGCTACCAAAGCTAGTCAATTTAGGGAGTCTGGAAATCCCAGTGCAATGGGGAAATCATCACTTCTGACACCAAATTGTTAGTGCGGGTTTTTTCCTTTCCCAGCACTTTATATCACTTACCCTCGGGATGTTCGTTAATCCTCTGGGCCGAGAAATCACCTTACCTTCTCTGTCTGGAATTCCAGGGGAACAAACACACACACTCCCACATAAGTAGTATGTAAGTTTATTCCACAGGTTAGAGGGGCTGTCTGTCTTTTATACATTAACAGAAACATATACATACGTCATCAACTCATCCCCTGAGGCCCACCACAGCTTATCAGTAACTTCTCAGATGTTAGTCGTCTCTGTGTAGAACAATCAATTTGTCTTAGCACAGCACATTCCTTTCCATATATAGATATATACAGGATTCCTATTCCCCACTGTGGGCCTCCGAGTCCTCCTGTACATACACTGTAACTTTAAACCTTATTTTATTTTCCCCTATCACATCCCATTCTACAGAAACCATCAAGAGTTCGGAAGGGAAGGGATAGGACTGGATGGTTTGTGAATACCCACTAGGATGGGGTGGGGTTGGGCCCGATCGCCCCCCCGCCCCTGGGGAAAGCCATAAGGCCTCCACCATCTGTGTGATAAGAAAGGAACTCCTTTTTGTGAAATAAGCAGACATCTTGAGACTGTTTTTGCTCCTCTACCGGGTCCTCCTCAAGAGACCACTCACCGTCTTCATGGTCTGAAACAGACTCTGCCAAGTTTAAGAAAGAGAGCTGCTCGCTCTCCTCTAAGGGAGAGGGGACAGAGTCACCAGATGCCCAAGACACTGCTTTTGTGTCCCGGGCTCGTTTCCTGGTAGGGCGGCTCCTAGTGGTCGAATCAGGTGTGGTGAGGCCAGAGTCGGACTTCCAGAGGTCCCAGGTCTGCCTGAAAAACCTGAGGAAGGTGTCAGACTGCAGATCAGAGCTTTGGTCAGACCCTTGTGGTTGCTAGGATAACTGCGGCTTGTCAGACGGCTGCCTGGGTGAGAATCTTCACAGTCCTTGGCAAGTGCATATATCTATATGATTTGCAAGGGATTGTGGGCAATGCAGTTCATTCACACCAGACACAGCTGCTCACAATAATTAGTTGTGCTTTTGGGTAAAGCCAATAAGATATGTATTTATGGGGTTATTTCTCCCAACACAGATATGCTTGGTAGCACATAAATCAGGTTACTTGCTTTCAGTGTTAAACTTGAAAAAAACAAAATCAGGAAAACAACCTTTAAACTTGTCAGGCAATCAAAGCAAAAGAAATAAGACCTGGTTGATAACAAACTGGTCTTTTCTGTAGGCTTAGCTAATATTTTCTTAGCATGTATCAAACAACAAACCAAAAGCCACAAAGAAAGAAAAAAACTGTTCTTTTCAGGTTAACTTCTTATATCTTCCCACATAGATTCAGAAGTGATTCTCTCCTAGCTCACAAGCAATTAGGTAAGGCTCAATTGCTAGCAGTTATCCAGCTGAAACCCCTTAGCTGGCTTGCTTTCTACTGCGTGGCTAAAAGAAACCCTACTCAGGAGCTTTTCTGAGTAGATTAAAGAACAATTTGTATTTCTTTGTGATGGTTGCTGTATTTTATAACAGAAAATCACCAAAGGAGTTTAGACAGAGAGCAGTCCATGTAAACAGATTCTTCATCTGCTATCACCCCCTCTTCTTCAACAAACATGGGTTCAATGTCATGGATTGGCATAGATGAATCTCCCAATGGAGCACTTTCAGGAGAATACTTGTTTCCCTGCTGTCTTTCAAGGTTATAGCTAGGGCATAGATCAGTGTTCATACCTGAGCTTCCATTGCTGTTAGAGTTCCTCTCTATATAGCCTGGCCAGTATGTAGTCCAGTTCTTATGTCCAGCCTTCCAATCCAGATCCCTGGACACTGGATCTCTCTTCACATACCTTCTGGCACGGGTCTTAGGGTCCCTTCCACGTGCAGCCGTCTCTCTCACAGGTACCGTCTGGAGATTCCTAGCTCTGCAGCACCATTCCTCTGGCTTTCCCCAGTCCAATGGTGTATGCTGGCCCTTAGAATGCCTCCCAGTATACGTACTGCTCTGGACTCTTCTAGACCTCTCAAAGGCTTTTCTCCTCTTTCTTCCAAAGGGTTTCTTTCCCTCTCTGTCCATCCGGTTTGGCTTCTGCTTCTGATGATCCTCCTGATGATGAAGATGATCAAGCTCAAGCTCATTCTCTGTAGAATAAACTCTACCTTTATTCTGCTTAGATGAGTGCTCCTCCCTAACACAGCGCAGCTGTGCTGAATCAGGCCCTGCCCTTTGAGATGAGTGCTTAGGGATTACCTCATAGCCCTCCTGATTGAACACACATTTCCCCTCTTCAGCTCCTCTAATGGCTGTTGGAAACCTGGTGCATTCTGGGACTGGTAGTCTTTTATGGGAAAATTCTGTTTGCTTATTTCTACCAGAACTGACAGGTTGCTTGTTCAGAGGCACTTCACCTTTTCTATAGCTCCTTCCTGAGCTATGATAAGCTTCCTTATCACAGGCTGCGAGGTTGATTGAGGCAACAAAAGAGAATGGGCAGAGGCTTCTTGTATGTATACGGCTGAAACGTTATCAGTGCCTGAAGATTCAGTATCTGGTACCTCCTGCAGTATTCCACTGCGCTGGGAGCTTCTTGACCTACACCAGAAGTATTACTGGGATCCTCAAAATATGCAGTGCAAAAACGGTCTACTAAGTACAGGTATTTGCGTCCACATGCTATGCAGCAGGGGATGGCGGAAGGCATCACGAGGGAAGCGTACAACCCGCACTTAGCCCATGGTGCCGCAAGTTTTTAGTCCCCCCTCTGCCGCTAGCACACTAGTTCTTGCTGCAGACACGCAGTCTCAAAATGGCCGATGCACATGGCAGAAAATGGCCATTATAGTCCAGCGTCCCTTAAGGTGAACGGAGGAAGGCGGGACACAGGGAGCCAGCGGCTGAGTCAGAGCACGATTCCTGATGTACCAGAGGCCTGCTGGAGATTTTGCCCTGCGTTACTCTGGAGACTGTAGTATTGGCGATGTGCAAGGGGGTGGGGGGTGCTGGGGAGTAGAACTCACCGCGCCGCAGAGAGAGAGAGAGAGAGAGAGAGGAGCCCGAAGCCAGCAACCTGCTACGAGGGGACATGGGATGAGGGTGAAAGGGGATAGATTCAGGAGTGATATGCGGAAATATTTCTTTACGGAAAGAGTAGTGGATCCGTGGAATGGCCTCCCAGTGGAGATGGTACAGATGAGGACAGTATCTGAATTCAAAGAAGCATGGGACAAACACAGAGGATCTCTAAAGGAAAAAAGGTGACTGTTATAGTGGATGATATGGAAGGACAGACTAGATAGACCATGTGGTCTTTTTCTGTCGTCGTGTTTCTATGTAACCTCGCCAGTACACTGCTGTTCTGAAGATCAGGAAATAGCAAGTGCTGCTTTTCTTACAGTGATATTGCCGGTAAGAGAACTTATGGCTGCCACCTTCTGGCTCAACAGGTCAAATGACCAGGAGCTCTCCCCTTTTATCATTCCTCCCAGCCTGAACTGACCCTTGTGGTCCGGGGCCGAGGTCCGCACCGGGACAGGGGCCTGAGAAAACACCTCAATGTGTACTCAAAGCCGAACCCCGATGAAAAGAGGTAAAAGCTGCTGACAGGGAACCTTCTTCGTAACTGCTGGAGACAAGGATGCATCCACATCTGCTAGAGACAGAGAAATACTGAAGGCGACCCCTAGGGGCATGGCTATATGTAGCAGGGTGTGTTCCCAGAAGCCTTTGGTACTTCCCCGTCTCCAACATCTGCTGGAAGGGGGACATAACCCACTTGTGTGGACTAGTCTAGCAGGATGATTTGGAATAAGACTTCTTTGTTTGCCAAGATTCTTATTTTGGTGGGGGTGGGGGAAGGTGGCAAGATTCTTCTCATGTGCAGTTTCTACAACATCAAGGGAGATTCCAAGTGGGCACTATATTATTTCCTTCTACCTTCACCAAGTGTGCTCACCCCTTCTCCCTTCTAACTCCAGACACCGCAGCAGCTAGGCGGGAAACCCCGAGAGCCTGTAACACGAAGTAGAGCAGAGGCGATGCAGGTGCGGCTAAGCTGAATGTGCTGTTTGAGCAGCGGCGGTGCTATGTGGAA
Source organism: Ichthyophis bannanicus (assembly GCA_033557465.1). Lineage (NCBI taxonomy): Eukaryota > Metazoa > Chordata > Amphibia > Gymnophiona > Ichthyophiidae > Ichthyophis > Ichthyophis bannanicus. The sequence goes on from CM066051.1 coordinate 27,310,355, forward strand.
ACGGCGGCGGAAGAGCAGGGAGACACGTGGAAGTAGCGGCAGAACGGGGGGAGGGGGGAGTCCACGTAGTCCAACACACAAATGTACTCACAGTAGAAAAAGAGAAAACCCCAAGGAATCCGAGGTGTCAGGCTGCCGGAGGAGCACCGACTGAGCAACTGATCACAAATAGCTGTCTGAACTTGTACTGCTTATATTGTCCCCCGCAGTCTTCTCTCTTCCTTTAGTCGTTTGGACTTTTTTGTTTGTTTGTTTTTTTATTTAAACACCACTCAGTGCTATGTCCCAGCTGATATCCTGAAGCTGGGGACTGTCACCCAGCATAAGGCTACGCTGTTCCTCCTGAACAGGAGCCGTGCGCCTCAGAGGTGCTCCATTAACCCTCTTAGCCAGGAACACCTCTAGAATCAGTAAGGGGAGAGGTAAGGTAAGCCCCTGCTACTGGAATTCTGTGCACAGACTACAGTGGAGCCAAACCAAGTAGGAGTCCACCATCTGCTGAGACAGAGAAAATACTGACGCTGACCCCTCGGGGTGCAGTTTATCTATCAAGAGTGATGTCACTAAACTTCGGAATTTTCTCTGTCTCATCATCTGCTGACAGGGGAACACAACCTACTTGTCTGGATTGGTCTAGCAGGATATATGGAACTACAAATTAATTTTATCTCCTTCTCCTATTGTGTGTCCTAAAGAGTTGTGAGGTTGCTAGAATCATCCTACATAGCACCATACAAGACTGATCATATTATAATACAGCAAAACTAGTCTTAGAGGCTGACAATGTGGCACTGAGCACAGGGAGATGAAAGGTTTCACTTAAGGTCATACAGTGAACAGTAGAGATGGGATCTGAAATGGTTTCTGTGCTCTAAATGTGGTCAGAGACGAGTTTACAAAAGGTTTTTGTTAAGTTTCTAGAGGGCAGCTCCGTTAACCATTATTTATTCAGACAATCTCTGAAAGCTCCACCTCCTGCTTCGAGAGTGAGTAACATGGAATGGGGCTTTCCTATTTGGGATTTGACAGGTATTCCAGGTGGCCAGGAAGAACCATTGTTGGGGACAGGATGGTGTGCTTGATGGACCCTTCATCTAATCCAGTGTGTCAGCTTTTATGTTGTCAAACTATCCTATCCTGCCAGGCTGGACTGTGCAGGAAATATCTACCTCGCACCAGATAAGACTGAATCCAGAAGGACGTTACCTCCCAAAGAGCACAAAATAATTTTTAATCCAAGTCCAGCACCACTATACCACTAATTTAATTTCATATTTCCCCATGTGCACCCTCCGGTGCCTCAGGAGATGTTGATTCCGATTAAAGCTCTTTTGGCATTCGTCACACTTGAAAGGTTTTTCTCCCGAATGGATCTTCTGGTGCTTGGCCAGCTCCGATTTCTGTTTGAACCGCTTCTCACACAACGTGCAGGCAAAGAGTCTTTCCTCCGTGTGCGTCCCGAGGTGTGTCAAAAGGTTCCCTTTCTGACTGAAGGTCTTCCCGCAGAGCACACACGGGAACGGTCTCTCCCCCGTGTGCATTCTCTGATGTTTGTTCAGATCACCCCTGTGATTGAAGGTCCGGTCACATTCAGTACAGGAAAAAGGTTTCTCTCCATTGTGGATGCGGAGATGGACCTTCAGGTGGGAGCTTTTTAAGAAACGTTTCCCACATTCTGGGCATTCGAAGGGCCTCTCCCCTGTGTGAGACCTATGATGGACCACAATGGTCTCACGGTGGCTGAAGCTCTTCGCACACACGCCGCATGTATACGGTTTCTCCCCCGTGTGACATCTCTGGTGCACCTTTAGATGGGAGCTTTTGATGTAACATTTCTCACACTGATCACACTTGTAAGGCTTGACTTTTGGCGTCTTGGGAGCCTGCGTGGGAATTTCCTTGGCACCTTTGCCAGATTCCCCCTCTGTCTCTGGCTTCTCCCCTGGGTGGATACTCTCCTGTAAGACTGGACTTGACTGTACAGCCGAACTGGTCTCACTCTCACTGGACAGGTCTGGCTGGTGCTCGGAAGAGATTCTTCGATACAGCGTAGTCTTGCGCTGCCTCTTGCAACTGCGAGGCTGGTCAGGATCCTCATAAACTGTTTCCATGGCTTTTCTGGGCAACATCTCTTGCAATTTCAACTTCTCAATGCACGCCTCGAGATGTTTCACCTTCTTCTGTTCATTGGTTGGTTTTGCCTCTGGAGAAGTAAAACAAGTGTCCAATTAGTTTATGCTTCAGGAGACAACAAATTCTCTCAGTTCAAAGTTGACAGAAAAATGCATATATACTTGCCCCACGACATGTTTCATGTATTTCTGCTATACCGCGCCTACAAAACACTACTCAGTGTGGTTTGCAACAGTGATATAAAACAATCCACAAATCTATTATAAGAGGGTATGATTTATAAAGATAAACACAGAAACCCAACCCATCTCCCACCTGTAACAAAACCACCCCAAGAGGCAGAGAGTAGAATTATAATCTTCCTCCCGTGTTATAATATGATCAGTCTTTTATGGTGCTATGTAGACTGATTCTAGCAATCTCACAACTCTTCAGCTCCCTTACCATCCTCTGAAACAGCCACACTTTCAGCTTTTTATGGAAGTATAAATAACTATCTTCCTACCTCTGATCCATCTAAAACAGAACCATCATATATTCTAATAACCCTCTTTCATGCCCTTCCTTCCCCAGAAGTGGGCGGCTGTTCCTATGAATAGCCGTCCTTTCTGTGAGGGGCAAATGAGAAGATTAACTTCAGACTACCACTAGCTTCAAGTATAGGACTCTCACCTAATCCTGAAAATAACCCTCCTATTTACACAAGCCTTGATCTGTGCATCAGTATTGAAACCATGTGACCAGTTGGTTAAGGTGTTTAATATAATGAGTTTTCGCCAAACTCTAACCAGCATGGGTTGGGAGGACAGAAAGGGCTTGCTCCCATTCCACCAAAGCATATAGTTTTACAGAGTAGAGTCGCGCCCAACTGGAGGTTAGGGAAGAACCATCATCATGTCATATTCCCTGGCCATCGAGTGGCTCACACACAAGCAGCAGTAGGGTGAGGGTCTTTCTTTATCTTTATTGACTTCCTTAATATACCGCACCTTCGGAAACCAGCAGAGCAGAGT